>CM068369.1:111484801-112684801 GCA_034769895.1 Magicicada septendecula
CTTGTTTTAGGCAGACTTTTTAATACATGAGTGAATTTTGAGTCCTTATATGTGATGTAATTGGTTTTGGTACTGTTTGTATAAATATTTACATTTGAAATTTGCACCTTTTTTTGCACCTTTTTTTGCACCTTTTTTTGCACCTTTTTCAGCTAAATTAAAGCACCTTTTTTACCAAAATTTTGCACTTAAAATTCCTAGCTCTAGTTATAAGTATCATACATAGATTCAAAGAGAAAATTATAAGGAATACAGTAGTAAATCACATCAAGACAATAAAACATTTTAAAGTTTCATAAATCATGATATTTTTTGCAAGTCTGTAGAGAAAATTATACGTACAAGTTAAAAAATATAATAAGCAAGCAATTTCTTAATGTTTTGACCAGATGGAAACTTACAGTGAGAAAGTTGTAGATAAAAGATTATACTTTATATTTTGTTTAAAGAACTTTTTGATACAGATGCCTGGCATGTTTGCCCATAATAATGAGTTTATTATGCAGTTAAAAGTAATTCGCACCACAGTCTTGCTCATATTTGCTAACTGGAATTATTATCATGGTGCATTACAAACTATCCTTTATTTAGTTTACATAAAATATACAAATGACAATGTATTCTCTTGTATAATTAGGTCATTCTATATTCTCTTGTATTACTGACAAAGTCATTATAATGATACAAAGTCAGTCAATGATAAAGTCATTTTTCAATGTTCCCCCATTTGACCTAATGACAGTAGCCCCTGATGACAGTAAATTACTGGCACTTAAGTTTATTGTGCCTGTGTTAAAATAAACTGATGTAATTATAGTATCCGATTATAAGTAAACAATTCACCACCCTGTCTATAAAAGCAAGACATGTGTTACCATAATGTTCGACCTAGATGTATCCAAGTACTAATTTTAATATAATAAATTTGGTGATATGAAAAGCACTGAATTTAGTACAGCTGATGATTCAGAAACATTAGGTAAACATTTAAATCCACTTTTTGCAGCTTGATAAAAGAGAAATGTTCCCTACATAGTTATAAGAATTAGTCCAGCATCGTGTAGACCTAATTGTGAGTTAAACAAAGGTAACTGAAAACCTAGTGGTTACATTTTCTCTGACCATGAGTTATTTTTATACTATTAACAGAGCTTTGTCATCCAATAAGATAATAACTGTAAACAATAAATCTGTAAAATGAATTCACAAAGCGTCAACACTATACTATTAATAGATTTGTAAGCTCCTAAATGTACAGAGCTGATCATGAAAAATAACTGGCTTAAATATTCTAAAGAAATTAAAGTCAGTTGACAGATGCTTACACATTTCAACCTTTTTTTTCAAGTATTTGTTGCTAAAGGAACTCTACATTGTATTGGGTTTGGTCAATCACTCATAAAACACATTTGTTAAAACCTATTAATACATAGTTACATGATAACAAAATACTTTAAAACTAAATTAAAAAAAAAAAAAAACAGACTTATTTGCAGTGTATCTATTTAGAATATAGAAATTTGAAACACACGCATTCTCTGTTATGGCAGTCACTAAGCACACTTGTGTATATATGCTTATTTATTTTTCCTATCGGAAGGAAATTTACTGCTAATAAGTCTTGGATTAGTGTAAATAAAAATGTAACAAAGAATATTTATAAAGTTAGTTGATATTTATATAACATTGTGTAAATATTCCCCTGTATTATTCATGTGAAGGGAAGTGTGTGTGTGTGTGTGTGTATGTGTGTGAAATAAACATTTGTTAATTGTTACTTACTTTTTTATGTAAGAAATCTATTTGCATATACCATGTGCTATTTGTATGCAACTGTATACAACTCTACAAGGAACCTTACACCTCACTATACCATGTAGAAACAGTTGGCTTATCTTCTAAAAATAATATTAATTCCAAATTTTAATCTGACTTCATATTTTTTAAATAAATTATTACAGTTTAAAATTTACTTGACAAGAAAACTGTTTTTCAATATTAATTTTAATTAGTGAGTATTACAAACAGTAAGAACACTAACAGTTTGTTGCAATACATCATATACAGGGTGTTCATGTGTATAATAAATAATAATGATAATAATGCTTCATATTTGGCCTATATGAACAATGGGGGTAATAAACACTGCTCAGGTTACAATCATATTTTGTGTTTACATGCAAATACATTTGTTAGCTTCATATTTAAGTAACCTGTAATGTGTACCGTATGCCTACAAAATGTAGACATGGAGAAGGATGGAAAGAATTTCCTGGAAAGATAGAGTGACTAATAAGGAGGTGATTGGATGAGTAAGAGAGAAAAGGAGAGCGTAGGATATAATCAAGAGCAGGAAGAGAAATTGGTTGGGACACTGTATATATGACAAACACAAGGTAATGTAAGACACTTGAACACAAGGTAGAAACACTGGAGGAGCTGGTAAATGGAAAGCAGAATAGAAGAAGGAGGAAAGACCAGACGATAGATGATTTATGGGTACGATATTATGAAATGAAGCTATTAACCCAGGATAGGAAAGGATGGAAGGAACATGCCCTGTAAGACCTGCCTTTTGACAGAAAACACATCATGATGATGCATTCTGTTGTTAAAATGAAATTAATAATTCCCACAGTCCCGCACTTTTAATTGAGGGAACCTCTAAAAACAAAGACCCATATCATATATCACCATGTACATAAAAATTATTAATATAAAATGTGTTTATGTAAGCATATGAAAGAAATAGCTGAAGTTACTGACAGTTGGTAGAAGCCTTTTTTGTATCTAATAGATATTCAAACTGATGGCTCCTTGTTGCAGAAATTTTAAAAATATTTGGTAAGTTATGTAGAAGAAAATGTTCTACATCAACTCTGTAGAAGAAAATATTTTCTACTGACAAGTTAGACAAGACTCCGTAAGTGGACTGTGAACACAACTGCCAGATTAAAAATAACATGTAAAACTATATATTTATATTTAACAGTTATTGCAGTAATAGGGTACTCTTCTTTAACATATAAAGATAACTCTGCTTTAACATACTATTCTTTAACTCTGCTTTAATATGGTATTCAATGTATAAGCAGTGGTGCTAACTGAAAACTGAAATACCAACGATGACTTTGTCAGCAAAAGTGCTGGAAAAAATTGAAAACAAACAAGATTTAATGTGTAACAGGTTTCCTTGACTTGCTTAAAAATTGTTTTATGTTGTTATACTACTAATAAGATGCAATATAATATCTTTACACTTAGGCAATAATTTCAAAGGTCGGGCGCCATCTTGATCAAGAAACGTAAATATCAACTTGTAGTTTTACTTACCTTTAGAAGTTATTATAGGGCAGGAATTCGTTTAAGCGAATTAGAGTAGCGGTAAGTGTTATCTGAAATAATGACACTTGATTAAATTGTTTACCATATGACATTACCGTTTAATATTGTTTAGTTACACAACATGTGATCCGTGCTAAATACGCATGCTACTATATGATAGATTGCGCCATGAAACACGGTTCCTCTATACAAGTTAAAAATTTCCCCTCAAACATTTCAATAGCCCTCCAAAATACATAATATGAAAATGTTGTTACTATATATTATAACAATGTTAAACATATCTATATATGCATAAATTTTAGTGAAAAATGCTCACAACCCAGCACTTGTTAATAATATCTGATAATTATTTTGTTCACGCTCTCTCTCTCTCTCTCTCGTACAATTTTTGTTTTTTTATGAGCTCATTTTTTTTTTATTTAATGAATAATTTTGGTCATTAATTATGAATTTACTGAATTGGTCATTTATTTTCTTTGATATTTAAGTGTGTAAAATTATTGGACAGCTGATACTTAGCTTCCGATTTTGGGTAGATGTCACCGCACTACTCGAATCCCGTCATCGTGCAAAATCTGATTCTTTACATTGTCTTCACACTTTGGCAGATTTAGCTGCACATAGAAGTCCGGACCGCTGCTGGATTCTTACGGTTTCACTTGGCCGATGACACCTACTCAAGCCCAGTTACGACACCAACATTACCGATATTTCATCAATAGTTATTAAACCACTTTTGGTGGTGTAAAATTTACACAAACACTCTCAGTGAATGCGCCGGCCGGCTCGGTTCACTGTCTGGACGAAAATGACGAAGAGTCTTTGTTAAACATTGCGTAGGTGGGGCAAAACTACGTCACGGACTTATTGTTCGTACGGCCAAGCCCCGTTTGTTTACAAAACTATGCATTCCTTTGGCTGACATAATCATGGGCTAGGCTTGTTTACCCGTTATTATGACGAACTGTTTTTTGCTACTTTTGTCATTTTCCACTGACCTCGACCGAAATCCTGTTAATTCCAAAGTGCGTTGTTTAAAATATTCTATAGTTTATTCACCAAAACTTTATAGGGATTATGAAATAAAATTATTATTATTACAAAATAAATGGTTAGGGAATAAAAATACAATAATTATGGTTTTCAGGACCATAGATTTACAAAAGTATGATTGTACCAGAATTGTACCATCACAATGTATGTATGCTTATATCACTGCAAACGTTTTTGGTGTTTCCAGTACAGAATTTATACTATGGCATGGCTAAATATAAAAACTGATAGATGAAAGAGATCATTATACAGGGTCCGCCAGTGAAGCGGGAAAATTAAAAGTACCCAATTTTTTCATGAAACATTTATTATCCGAATTTTTTTTTACAGATTTGAGTTGAGTAAAGTATGCCATTATTTTACTTTTTAAAAATAACGCCATTCAAGTGAGAGCCATTTCTGTGTAAACATTCTTCTAATCTTGACCGAAAATTTTCTATCACTCGACGAAGCAGGTCAGGTTGAATCCGTGCAATTTCTTGTCTGATATTCGTTTTTAATTCCGGTATGGTGTGCGGTCTATCAATGTACACCCTGCTCTTCAGAAATCCCCAAAGAAAAAAGTCGCATGCAGACAAATCTGGGGATCTTGCAGGCCACGAGATGTCGCCATATCTGGATATGAGTCCGTCCGGGGAGAGTTCTCTTAAAGCAGCCATGGACACACGAGCAGTATGACTTGTGGCCCCATCCTGCTAGAAAAAATTAATTTCCGGAAACCTAGGGAGCTGTTGCATCAAAAATGTTCTGACCATGTGTGTGTAGCGGTCTGCATTGACAGTTGTGGTGTTTCCTCTATCGTCCTGGAAAAAATATGGCCCAATAATTCCAGATGATAAAACTGCACACCACACCGTAACTTTCGGACTATGTAATGGCTTTTCATGCAACTCACCTGGGTTTTCTTCATTCCAATATCGACTATTTTGTTTGTTTACATATCCATTCAAATGAAAATGTGATTCATCTGACATAAACATGCGGTGAATAAAGTTTTCATCATTATTTACACGTCGCAATATTTCTTCGCTGAAAATCCTGTGAGCCAGCGTATCGCCATCTTTCAACTCCTGGATTACTTGAATTTTGTAAGGATGAAAAGATAACTCTTTATGCAAAATTCGTTGTAACGATGTGTCACTAATGTTTAGTGTGGATGCATGTTTCATTGCAGAACGTTGTGGACTACGCGTCAATGCTACTCGAACTCTTTCAATGATTTCCTTTGTTCTTACAGACCTTGTTGCTCCTCTATGCTTTAAGTTTAATGTGAAATCAGTTTCTTCAAACTTTTTCACCCATGACATAATTGCGTGAGTGGACGGCACTCTTCCATGTCGTGGAATATTGAAATGATTATGAAACGATCGTTTTACAGAAGTCGCACAGTCACCATTCTTATAAAACGATTTTACGCAGAAAGCATGCTGTGCACCGGACCACTGCTCCATGTTTAACAAATGGCATTAAATGTAAAACAACAATCGAAAACTTCCACGCCCTCTCGTGAGCAGAAAATGAACTACTGGACTTTAAAAATTTCCCGCTTCATTGGCGGACCCTGTATATATACAGTATCATTGATAGAGTACACAAACTAGAATATTAATGCAGTATTGGAAGGCCCAGTGATAGAACACACACACACACACACACGCGCGCGCGCGCGCGCGCGCGTGCGCGCGTGCACGCACGCACGCACACAAATGTATCCATAAATAATATCTCTCTCTATATATATATATATATTTAATTCAGTTGTTCGTTTACAACTTTAGCGAGCGACAGATGAAGAACTAGCTCTGATTAGAGCACATGTGGCTACACATCCTGATCAACCACTGGATAAGCCTGAGCAGTTTATGCTGGAACTAGCAGAGATACCACATTTTGCTGAGCGCATTGCCTGTTTCATGTTCCAGGCTGAGTTCTCAGACAATGTAGCAGGCATTGAAAGTAAACTGAACAATATGAAATCAACCTGTGAGGTAATGTAACAGAAAACAATTTTTTTTTTTTAATTAGATAGCCTATATTTTTTAGAGTTTTGAATCAACTAAGTTCTGATGTCTACCTTTTCTGGCACAGAGGTCTTAAACAAAGTTTAATAGAAATTCATATTTTTGTTTGACTTATGGATGTATTGAAATTAAGAAAAATTTAAAAAACTTGGCTAATTTGGCAACTAATTTTTTAAAATCTTAAAAGTAATTTTTGAAAATAATTTTGAAATCTTTAAATTTATTTCATTCACAATAAAACTGTATCATATGCAACATCTGTTAATCACTTATATTAATACTTATTATATTATGATAAAATTAATTTGTTGACAGAAAAATTTTATCTTTTCCACATGCATGCAAAAGATATGAATTGCATTATTGTTATTTAATGTATAAGATCTATCCATATTGAGAAATATTTAATTATTGATAATCTAAATTTAAAGTATTTATATAATGTTTTAGCTACAACTATTGATATATGACATTAAATGTTTTATGTGTACACATTTTGTTCAGAAAGTTAAGTGCAGTTATTGAATTTTCCACATTAAAAATGTTTTTATCAAAACTGTTTTTGTAATGTTGGTACACTTGGCTACAATAGTTTTTTAAGTTTTTAGTCATGGTGGATGCATCATTTAGGTAATTAAGGCAAGCCATATTTTGGAATATTAAGTGATTTTTACGATGAAGATTGAAAAATGTGCATGAAGTTTAGAGGTAAGAATGCAATAGAATGCAATAATTCGGTGCAAGTGTTGCAGAAGGCTTTTAGCAAGTGGTTTAAAAATGTGTAAGCAAGTGGTTTACAGGTGGTACAAAAGCTTCAAAGACAGTCATGAATGACTTGAAGATTATGATAGCAAGATGAAAATGTGGTATCAATGTGCTTCAGTGCTTTGGTCAGTGTGGCATTAGGTGCTTCAGTCAATAGTATTATTCAGCATTTTGTACCACTCAATGAAGGTATTTATAAAAAACACCATGTACCAGCATGAGGCAATGCTTTTACAAGAATTTTAAGGTAAAACATAATAATAATATCACAATCACCATATTCACCAGAATGTACTTTTATGTGATCATATATGTTCCCAAGAACAAAAAAAAAAACATGACAGGATAAAGTCTTGTGACTGTTGAAGACATAAAACAAAAATTTCTTAGTGAGCCGAAAGTTATAATAAAAGAAAATACTATCACTGTTGCAATAACTTGACCAGTAGAAATTTTTTATTACTTATGCATCTTCTTCTTCTTCTGTGGCGTCACAGTTCGAAGCGAACCTTAGCTCCATAATCATCCGCCTTCATTTTTCCCTGTCATTGGCGATCAGTGTCCATCATTTTATTTTAAGTAAATTATCAGGATCCCTTGCCACTGCATCAATCCAGCGTGTCTTGGGTCTTCCGACAGGCCTTCTACCCTCGATTTGACTAAACAGTACCTTCCTAGGTATTCGGTTGTCTTCCATCCTAATGACGTGTCCTGCCCATTGCAATCTATGCAGTAGTCAGATGGTGGTTGCCAGATCATTGTCTTTATACAGCTTGTACAGCTCCTCATTGTGACGCATTCTCCATATCCCGTTTACTTGGATTGGTCCATATATTCTCCTCAAAATTCTCCTTTCAAAAGTATTGACTATGTTAGCGGCTAGTTTGTTCAGAATCCAAGTTTTGCTGCCATATGTTATCACCGGTCTAATCATAACTTTATATAATGTGACCTTGGACTGATGGTGGATATTCCTTGTCTTGAATATAGATGTCAACAATTTCTGTGTTCTATTTTCGGCCTGTATCCTTTTCCTTATTTCATTTATTTATTCATTGTTTTCTGCCATCCAACATCCCAAATATTTAAACTGATTCATTATTATGCACACATGTGGTTCATGACAATTGTCACTTCCTCAGAATGAAACTGATCCCCTCACACTGTCAGTGTTACATGAGGACCAGTTTCACACTGTTCTTGTGATGGGAACACAATATATATTGTAATGCCTCTATTACAATACAAACATTCATCCTTAATGGATGTTGAACTCAGCTGTGTAAAGCAGTCCCAAATATCAAATTCTGAGTTGATTCTGCCACTGTATATCCATTTGTGTCATGATGTACAATAATTACTGTTCTCAGCAGAATTTGTTTAACTATAGTCTATTTAACTATTGTTGACTCTTGTTTTAATTTTAATAAAATTTGTTTTAAATCTTAAATGTGTACTGCTGTGTTTTTATCAAGGAAATGTGTACTGTTTTGAGTCACTAATCAAGAATTTATGAGACTGGAGATAGAAGTCATTATGCAGAAAATAATAATCATTAAGTTTTTAAGAATTAATAAAGAATTGCAGAAAAAATAGTTACAACAATCGGTGTTTGTTGTTATTTATGTAGTAGTGGTGTTTTATTTATAAAGAGAGGCTACAGATACAATTTTACTAGCCAACATTTTATATAACTTTTCTTCATGTTTATGAACTTAACTTGGCTAGTTTTGATAAAGCAGTTCTAAATAGTTATTATAATTGTGGGGTTGTAAATGAATGTGTCAATGACTGCAACTTCAAGAGCTTATTCAGTCCCTAAAAGATGCCAACAGACAAAAGAGCCTAACTCCATAATAGTCTGTATGCACACTAAGATTATATAAAATTGAAGTGCCAATATGTACATAAAGCATAAAACAAATAACATTGTGTATAAAGAATTGGATTATTTAGTTTTACAACTCATTAAAATATTTTTTTTTTTATTTTTCAGTATTTAATGTCTTCAGAATCACTGAAGACTGTGCTAGGAATTATTCTAGCTCTTGGAAATTACATGAATGGTGGAAATAGGCAAAGAGGTCAAGCTGATGGTTTTGGCTTAGAAATTCTTTCAAAGTTGCGAGATGTCAAAAGTAAAGGTAATTTTAAGTTGTGCAGTTTGTGGGTATGCTTTATGTTATTTCCATGTTATTTTATGTTATGTTATTAGTTGATATTGAGCAAAGACCTATAAAAAGACTATAAAATTGAGCAAAGACTATAAAAAAAGATGGAAAGAGCATGTTATGCGCATGTCTCCAGAAATAATTCCAAGAAAAATACTGAATTATAAGCCAACCGGAAGAAGAAATGTTGGCAGACCAAGACAGAGATGGTGAAGCCGGAACAGGCAACCTGCCTAATCTTGGACAGATAGATGATGATGATGATGATTGAGCAAAGACTGTAAGTCAATCAGACTGTAATATAGTCAATGGCTGGTTGCTTAAACAGTCAATCCAACATTTTGGATTTTCTACTACTTTCTGAAGTAATTTTTATTTTTTAAATTCTATTTTGGTAATGTTATACTTTTTGTAATTTTATAGTTTGTGAATGAAATTTTATATCTTTTATGAACCATGAGAAACTAATAAATATATTCAGAATGTCTATTAAATACTGTATATTAAATTATTAATCTATTAAATACTGATTCTTTTGATGAGAATTCAAAAGTATAGAAGTCCGTGTGTACTTCTAAAAGATGAAATTTCTGTAAGCCTATGTATTGGACACTGCTGAAATAATAAATTGCTTCCTTCTGTTAGCACATGCAACATATTCTGGATCCTATAAGGAAGGAGGACTGTTATCCTCCTTACCTACAAGGAAATTGGGGAAATCCTGAGTTAATAAAGATTTTCAATGAAGCTTCTATATAAAATAATAAAAGATACACACATACACAGTAGGGTAGAATTAAAAAACTGAAGATTTAAATTTAATTGATTCATTGTGAAAGTTGCCTTTAAACCAGTCCAAAATGACAATATGTGAAATTCCAAACATCAAGAAATTCAATACAGAAAGGAAAATGAAAACTGAAAGCTTTGAACAAAGAAAGGAATTGTAAGAAATAGAACATTTGAAAAATATGTTGTAGATAAGCACAGTTAATATGAACAAAATATATATGGTAATGGGAGCAGACAATGTAATTTACACAATATGCTATCATTTTACAACTCCAAGATAACATTAACTATCTTCTGTACTTTCAGAGAAAGATTACACAAGTGTTTCTGACATGGATGCTGCAACAGTTAAAAATGCAATTATAGAAACATCGGCTTCTTACTGAAAAAGATAAAAGTAACATTGTTTATAAAATGAAGAGAGGAGAAGAGAAAGATAAAAGTATTAGAAAAGCTGTCAAAAAAGCTTTAATGAGAATAAAATATGTACGATAGACACAGCAATTTTTTTAACAAAAGACAGAAAAAAATTGTACTGGTACAGCAAAAGTTAGGGAGCACATATTAAAATAAAAGCCGTTGGAGAAGAACATGGCTCACTTAATGTGCAGCCATGGTTGAAGTATTTGAGAATGCCACTTCATATTCTGGCACTGGAAAGGATAATTTTTTTGTAACAATAATAACCGATCTTTGGACTATGTTGTTGTAGGTTGTAATGGAACTAACAGTAATACTGGCTTTACTAATGGCATCATCTCTTTACTTGCAAAAGAAATAGGAAACCTTCTATAACGTTTTATCTATTTCTTGAGAATTAACTGTTTTGATGTCACCCCTTTTGTCTTCTAGGTGGGAGGACAAAAGAACAAAATGTGTCTGGTGGTGAAATAAGTATTAACCTTAAGGACTGTCTTAGAAATTGAAAACTTGTACCAATTCAGAATAACCTCCCTGCAACTAAAACCGTGCTGAAACTATCATATATTCATGGCCCAAAGAAGTTTGTAAAGTTTCCCATTTTCCTCCAAAACATCTTCAAATGTGGTTGACTCAGTTATTTAAAGAATGTCTACTTTGTGGTATGTAAAAACATTCTCCTGTATGGTAACTGGAAACAGAAATGTATGACACATTTAGGCCTACATTACCTTCTAAAATCTAAGATAGAATGCAAGGGAAAACAAGGCTTTGTTCAAATCAGAGGTCTGTTAGTGGCAGCCCATGATAAAATTTTAAGGTTGAACAACCCTCAGAAACAGTGGGGTTCTTAATATTATACAATTGTACATTATTTTCTCATATTTATAAAGTAGTAAATTTTGACAGGTCTTCTAACTACTGTATTTTGATTAAAAAAAAAAATAGGCCGATGAATTTGTTTTAACTTTATGCTTGCAGCGTTGTTTAGTAAACTGTCATCTGCTCTGTTGTCCTTAAGCCATAGTGCTCCTATTTCTGGGGTGCAGTCCCTAAACAAACCTTGATGTCATGTCTTCTTCTTCATTGGCACAACAGATGCATGTAGTTGCCTGTGGCCTATTCAACCACTGCCATTCATCCATATCGGTCCTGGGCATGGGAGATGTTTATCCCCAGCTGCTTGAAATCACTCAGAACACTGTCTCTCCACCGACTCCTAGGCCGTCCTCTAGGGTGAACTCCACTATGAGAACCCTTGTACAGTTTTTTTGACTGCCCCACTGTCTTCCATTCTGAGGGCATCACCCAGCCATTTCAATCTTTGAATTTTAATGAAGGAGGTAGTGCTAAGATCATCATATGCTGCATACAATTCTCTATTTTTTTTCTGTCACCATATCCCACTTTCACAAATTGGGCCTGTAATCTTCCTAAGCAATTTTGTTTCGAATTAGACCAGCAGCTCCATTACTGATCTATTAAGAGTCCAGATTTTAATGCTGTAAGCCATTACTGGTCTAATTCAGGTCTTATACAACCTGAACGTTGTTGATTGGCTTCCTATCTTGGTCCTCAAGATTTTATTTAAGGCAAAGTATGCTCTGTTCCCAACTGCAGTTCTCCTCCGTACTTCTTCCTTTTTATCAACGTCTTCACTGACAGTAGAACCAAAGTATTGGAAACTAGGGACTGCTTCAAAACAGTAATCACGAAACATGTAATGCTGTTGATGTACATTCTCTTCCTCATTATGTCTTGTATGGCTTATTTTGGCACTCAAATGTATGCATACAGCTGTCCTAGCACAGGAGAAATAACATGTAGTAAAAGATGTTAGCGAGGTTTGCAGTAGTAGTGTAACCTTCTGGTAGGAGTGTTGTGTATGATTGTTGTCCATTGACATGTGCAGTTCATACAGTTTATTTCTCTGCTCTGTGTTTATGCTTACACATAGTTTATACAAATTATTGTACAATTAAATAAAAGCCTATCGTAAAATATTCCTCAGGCAAAGCCTATCGTATTTTGAATGTTATTACAAATTCTGTAAACTTTTATGGTATTAGTGTAGAAGTGTTTTCAAATCTTGGCTATTTTTTTTGTGTTTTTTAAAATTAATTTTGACTAATATCTTGTCACACTTTTAAAATCTGACTCAAAATCTATACAAAGTTACTGCAGTCTGTAGTTATGATTGTAGTGCAGCCTACAACACTTTAAGATTCCAGTTGTAAGTATACACACAGCCAGTACTTACTATCAGAATTGTATTTAGGCGTTAGCCTTGTGTGCCTTAGACCAAGTTGACAAATTTTAGGGGACATCAAAAATAATGAGCAACATGGTTTCAACAATAGACATGAAGGAATACTTCATGTATTCACAAGTATTTGTAATGTCCTCCATTCTCTGTTCTTGAAACGTCGCATAACCCAATATGGAAATAACAAAAAGGAACACTTCATATTAATCATTCAGTACTTATGACGAACTGATATGGAGTAATGGATATGGACAAACTGAAACAGTCATTAATGCAATAGCAAAGGAAGTGAAAGAACCAAAATTTGCAATTACTGTGGATTCTACACCTGATACCATGCAGCATTGCCAATTAAGCTTCATTTCAGAAGGCTCACCTGAAATGTTTAAACAAAGAATGCTCACCTGAATAATGCTTTTCAGGGTTTTTAAAGAATCCTGGACAAACCGGTAAAGAACTGACTAATGCTGTTATTAATTTCTGTAATATTGTTATACAGACTCTATAAACCAGTTGCAGGGAAATATTGGATGAATTGTCAACAGAATTAAAAATTGTAATGTATGTTTACAGCAAATTTTCTGAAAAATTCTCATTTTTATCAAACTTTATAGAAACTGATCCTGATAAAATTCATGAAGTGTCTGATAAATTGCAACAGATTTAAAGAAGAGATATAGAAGAAATGTTTGGAACAGAATATTTACATCTGAAAAGTGTTCTCTTAGAAGAAGGAAATAGTAGTTTTATCATTTCCACTTTTAAACAAACTTTTGAATAATAAAAATGCTTTTGACTTATATCCAAATGTTAATAATGCTTTAAAAGATTTTTGTACTCCTGGTACAAACTTCTCAGCTGAAAGATGCTTTTCACCACTTGTGAGAGTTCAACAGAAACTAACAATCATTGATACATTATGCTGTGCTTGCCATTAAAAATGAGTTAACTGTAAAATTAGATTATGTAGATGTTATAGGCACATTTGCTAATAAAAAGGGAAGATGTAAACCACCAAACTGATAATTGTTGTTTTAGTTTTTATTGTTGAGCAAGTAAATTATTTTTGTCACATATAAATTTATTTTAAGATTTAAAATATGTATGTAATTGCTAGTTTATGTCGTGTGTGCCATTGAAAATCATGTATCTGTAAATTAGATTATGAGGATATTGTAGACAAATTGTTAAGGAAAAAGAAATCCAATAACATGTGTTGACAGTACTTGTAAATGTAAACATAATATCTAAACACTGTATAACATATATCTTAGTGCACTGTGTGGCGCACTCCATTGGACGTCGTGAAGCCAGCCGGAAGAAAAGGAAGAAGGAAGAATGGAGAGCACAGGAGAACCAGTGATGGAAATCGACTGGGACAGCAGCAGGCTCTACATACCACTGCCGAAAGAAGAGGATCGCAGTACGCCTGGAACAGCGGACGCAGCCGCCGAACATCACAGCGCGGCTCGGGCGGTGTATGCAAATGATTTAGCGTCCTCGACAAACGATCCTTTTAAGGACCTCAAAAAACGATAGTGTGTACGATTGGCACCATTTGTCCTGTGACAAGTGGCGCCCAACGTGGAGCCCCGATCATCTTGCGGATGCAAGAACCAGCCACGCCAGACAGCTACCAGCCGGCACACAAAACAACATGGCGCCCAATAGCTACACCCAGCAGGACACCGGGTTCGACGTAGAGCAAGGCTTTGCGCAATTCGCCACAGCTCTGAGGTGCATGTTGCCACCGGTGATCACCGCTACATACCATGCCTCAAGTATGAGGATCCAGAACGATATCTTCGACAGCTAGAGCGACAGCTGCGGGACTACAGAGACCCACCGGAACAGTGGGCTGATTACGCAGTGCGGCAGCTCTGAGGAGAAGCTGCCACGTGGGCAGAGAGATACACGGGATTGCAGATAAATTGGCCCGAGTTCTGTGACCGCTTCCGGCATCACTTCTGCGGGACGCAATGCGACGCAGAGCTGCTGGACGAGCGGTACGGTCAAACGCAGCAGCAGGAATTGGCGGAAATCTTCATCCTGAGAAAAATCAAGCTGTTTCGCTATCTGTACCCCGGAGGTGACGAGAGGATGAGCATAGCCATGCTTACACAACAGCTGCAGCCACGCCTTCAACCGCCACTGAGGTTCCCGCCGCTTACAACTTTGGAGGAATTTTTACAACGGGCAATGAGCATCGAGGCGGACTTAGATCAAGATATTCTTGCGCGAGGTCGGGATGACTCTTCTAAAAACTCCCTGGATCGAGTAAGGGGGTCGAAGCAGTGTCGATCGGCCTCAAGCACGAAAGAGGAACAAAGAATGAACAGCCTAATGCCCAAGTGCCACTTCTGCCCGGGAAGACACTTCCATCGGGACTGCCCTGTGAAGAACCGGCAGGGAAACGACCAAGCACCCCGGTAAATAGCCAACCGGGGCGCGTGAACCAACTAAGTACGGACATACCACGCATTCCAATAGAGATCACCGGGCGAAAACTCACCGCAGCCTTGGACTCCGCCGCAAACTACGACTTCATATGAGCCGGTCTGCTGCCCGGAGGAAGGAAGACGGAGCCCCAAGCTGTTCAGCTAGCGCTACATGGTCAGCAATGTCACTCAACGGCCGCCGTCGTCGCAGACATTGTAATTGGAAGTCTCGCGACCACCACCAGTCTGCTAGAAGTGCCAGGACTGCAAGAGGAAGTTTTGCTGGGCCACCACTGGCTCACGGCCAACCAAGCAGTTGTGGACTACTGATGGGGCTGCCTTCACATTGGCAGCGAGAACCGACAGATGGTCTTCTGGAATGACCGCTCGGAGCCCGAGGAAGAGGACATTGACGAAGCTAGCCTTCAAACGTCAGCAGCTGACCAACACCGTAAACAGCTTCTGGAAATGTTTCACCGTCATCGTAGTCTGTTCTCCCGTGGCCTGCTCTGCACCACATCTGCGGTCAAGCACGAGATCTGGCAGAAGGAAGGTAGTTAACCAGTCCGGCTCCCGATGTACCGGTACTCGGACGAGAAGAAACGCACCATCCAGGAACAGGTAGAAGAGATGCTGAGGCAGCGGATCATTGAACCGGCCACTTCGCCATACAGCTCTCCGGTGGTGATTGTGAAGAAGAAGGACAGCACACCTCGGTTCTGCATGGACTTCCGGAGGCTCAATGATCAGACCGAGGATGTGGACTCCCCACTGCCGCTGATATATGAAACAATCAAGGACCTCAGCGGGGCCAAAGTCTTCTCGACCCTAGATCTGAAGAGCGGCTACTGGCAGATCCCACTGGAGGAAGAAGCAAAGAAGTACACAGCATTCTCGGTGCCAGACGGAGGTCGCTACCAGTTCCGGGTGATGTGCTTTGGGCTGAAGAACGCGCCCAGCACCTTCCAACAGCTGATGCAGGATGTTCTCATGGGCCTATTATGAGAGTGCTGCCTTGTCTATCTAGATGACATCATTGTCTATTCCCCCGACTGGGAAACACACCTGCGACACCTGGATCAAGTCTTGGAAAGGCTGCAGATGCACCAGCTGACCTGCTCGCTCAACAAGTGTCACTTCAGCCGGGAAGAAGTCGCCTTTCTGGGCCACGAGATTACTCCGGATGGGAACCTCCCGCAGCAGCAACATCTCAGAGCGATCGAAGACCAGCCGGCTCCCAGCAACAAGAAAGAGCTACAACACTTCCTGGGAACTTGCAGCTGGCTGTGAGAGTACATCCCCTGCTTCGCCGTGGTTTCAGAACCGTTAACGGACCTGCTGCGGACAAGAAAGTGGCATTGGGATGAGACAACGCAGCGAGCCTTCGAAGAGGTTAAAGCCGCTTTCCGGCAGCCGTTAAAACTCACACGACCAGATCGGGACTTGCCGATGTTTCTGCAGACCGATGCCAGCCAAAAAGGTCTTGGAGCGGTGCTTTATCAATGCACCGAAGGCGGAGAGAGGCGTATCATCTCGTACGCCAGTGCCAAGCTCCGCGAGGTGGAGAAGAACAAACTGGAGTGCTTGGGAGTCGTCTGGGCCATCAACAAATACCGGCCATACTTGGAAGATCACCATTTCACCCTGAGGACCGACAACAAGGTGCTAACATGGCTGAAGCAGGCGACTGGGCAGAAGACGAAGTATGCTCGCTGGCCTCTACTGATACAGAGCTTCAAATTCACCGTCGTCCACTAGCCGGGCAAGGAGAACGAGTTGCTGGATTTCCTCTAGAGGAAACCTGGGCTTGAAGATACCGCCGGCGTCCAAGAAGAACCATGGATGCAGCTTGAAGAGAGGCCACTTCGCAGTGTTGCGGCAGCTGCACCGCGACTACAAGAAATCACGGCTGTCGGCATCCATCAGGCAGTGCAGGAGGCGCAAGAAGGCGACCAGGAGTGCCAAGCATGGAGAAACGACCCTGCGGCGGCTACAGCGAGAGGATACCGGGTGGACAACAGCCTGGTTTGGAAGGACAGACGCAACCAGAAACCAGGATAGTACGTGGCGCCGAGTGTCCACATGGAGGTCATTAGGCACTTCCACGACTCCCCTGAAGCCGGTCATCTGGGGGCCGAAGAAACGTTTTGGGCCATCGGCAAGGACTTCGTCTGGACCGGCCTAACCATCAACGTCCGCAGATATGTCCGGAGTTGCAGAATATGTGCCCTCCACAAGCGCAGCGCCAATCCCGAACAGGACCAACAGCGACCTCACCGACCCAGGAGATGTTAGAATACTGCCGCCCTGGATGTCATGGGACTCGAGCTGGCAACCGGTACATCGTAGTGGTCACGGATATGATGTTGAGATGGGTGGAAGCAAAGGCCGTGCGCAAGGCGGACGCCGACATCATTATCCGCTACCTGGAGGAAGAAGTGTTCTCTCGTTGGGGATACCCAGAGACGTTGCTCACCAACAACGGGAAGCCGCACGGGCCACAAGTGGAAGCAGATGTGCGACAAGCTGCACATACGACCGTGGACTACAGCCAACTACCATCCCAGGGCGAACCCGACCGAGTGGCGCAACAGCGAGATCAAGAAAGCGCTGTGGATCCAGCTCCATGACTGCAAGGACCATGGTGACTGGGACAAGCGTTTGCCGACGGTTCTGTTCTCGCTGCGGCATCATGCAAACGCCACCACTGGAGTGACACCAAGCGAGCTTCTGCTGGACAGAGACCTACGCCGACCAGGCGACTGGAGTCGGCCACAAGCGGAACAGGACGTCCGGCCAATTGAGGAACTAGAAGAGGCGGCCAGGTCACACCAGACCAAGTATCAGCAGCGGCGGTATCCGGAACGGAGGACACAGGATCCTACACTGGCTGTAGGGCAACTGGTGTACATCAAGAACCACGCTGGACCAGCCAAAGGACGGAGGTACCCTGGATGGGAGCCAGCCTGGGATGGTCCCTTTAGCGTTGCCGTAACCCTCAATGGGCAGATTTACACAGTGGAGAAGGACAGACGCCCACACAAGGTTCACCGCCAATGGCTCAAACCTGCCAGAGAAGAACAGTGGGCTGGCCACCGGAGAGCATTCAAGACCTGGGGGAGTTGTGACGTAGTGAGGCGAAGATCTGCTCTCGGCACCAGCCGAGACGTGACCATCTAACGTGCTCAAGGCGAGCCAACCAGGGACTAGCGGCACTCTGATAGGTTCATGGCACACGACCTGTCAGGGGATAAAAAGATCACCGCTACCATTGGACGTCGTGAAGCCAGAAAAGGAAGAAGGAAGAATGGAGAGCACTGGCACTGCGCACGAAAGTTACCCTCTATCTCTTGTTTCTCTGGTCTGTATTGACCTATGCGGCACCTGTTTGGTGGTCACTTATCTCCGCCACCAACAGGCGTAGCCTGGAAAGTTTCCAATCCAGAACCCTCCGTTCCTTGTTGGGATCTCCTTGGTTTGTTAGAAACAGTGTAATTCAAGGAGGTCTTAGAGTTCCTACTCTCTCAGCCTTTGTCTGGTCGTTAGCTGCGACTCTCTTTGCCGCAGCTGAGACCTCTTCCTTCCCTTACCTCAGGACCATCAGCACACCATGCAACCAACTCCCCCTGTCCGAGTCAAATGCCCTCGGGCGATTCTTGATGACTCGCCATAACTTTAAGTAAATTACTTAAAACAAACTGCACATTTACCATCTGACCATGCCCCAGAATTTACCTGTAAAGCTGTTTCCTTCCTCCCTTCCTAGTATGCCGACCGTGCTGAATGCCACTGGTATGCGGTATCACTGGCACGGAGGCTCTCCGCCTCGCGGGGAGCGACCGACGCCTCACGGCATCTGCACGCGGGACTGGGAACAGGTGACATCTGTCCCCTGAACCCGTACATGCGGCAGTGCCCACCGATTGCACAAAATTTTTAAAAATAAATAAAAAAGAAACCTTCTCCCCCACCTTCTCAGTTAACTGGTTGGCAGTTGTCCATTCCAGTTTTTAGGCACCTGTCGAATGTACCAGCTCTAAGTTTATCCTCAGGCAGCCATTGGGCTTGGCCCAGATGCTGCAGTCAGTGCTACATGCTACATGGAGAGCACAGGAGAACCAGTGATGGAAATCGACTGGGACAGCAGCGGGCTCTACATACCGCTGCCAAAAGAAGAGGACTGCAGTACGCCTGGAACAGCGGACGCAGCCGCCGAACATCACAGTGCGGCTCGGGCAGCGTACGCAAATGATTTAGCGTCCTCGACAAACGGTCCTTTTAAGGACCTCAAAAAACGATAGTGTGTACGATTGGCGCCATTTGTCCTGTGACAGCATGTACCATTAATTATTCATGTGTGTATGTATATATATATATATATATATGCTATGTAGTTAATGATTTGTAAACTCTTTAGACACAGACATTGCGACCTTGCTGAAACAAAGATTTGACATTGAAGGTCAAGCTTTCCTGCATCGAATCATCGCTATTGATGAAACGTGGGTTAGAGACTTTGAACCGGAGTTGAAATCACAGTCAAACGAGTGGAGAGGTCAATCCTCCCCACGTCCAAAAAAGTTTCGTCAAGCTCAATCCAAGGTGAAACAAATAATGATCTTCGCTTACGATCATCATGGAATCATTATGACAGACAGAGTTCCATGTGGTCGAAGTGTCACAGGACTATATTATCGTGATTTTATTCAAAAACTGAACAGAAAAATGCACAAAACCCGACCTCAGTTGCTCAAAGCTGGGCCACTCATTCTCCATGACAACGCTCGCCCGCACGTCGCCAGTACCGTAGCTAAAAAGCTGCGTGAATACGGTTGGGAAGTGTTACCTCATCCACCCTACAGTCCTGACATGAGTCCTCCAGATTTTGACTTATTCCCAAAGTTGAAACAACCCACGCGAGGACATCGTTATTCATCTCTTGAAGAGCTTTCTGCCGCCGTTACCCAAGTCGTTCGTCAGATGAACAAAGATGGTGTATTAGATGGAATTGCAAAGCTTTCTACATGTTGGAACATGGTAATTGAGAAGCAGGGAGACTATATTGAAGGATTGTAAAGAGATGTTGTCAGAAAATAAAAACATGTAAGCAAATAAAAAAATTATGTACATTATTTATGAAATGACCCTTGTAAATGGTACTAAAAGAAAGTAGTATTTATGGTAGTATAGTCAGTTTTTGTGTAATAGTGGTAGTATATTTCTGTTGTAGCATTACATGTTTGTGTAGTATAGCAACTCAAGTTATGGTTTTTTAATAGGAAAACATAAGTGATACCACTTACACTGTAAGCTGATTTACTATATATCTAATAACTGATGTACATAGATCTGATACGAGACAGTATTAAAAAAATAATGGTACTGAAGTGAGTTGATGGGAAAGCTATTGGATATGCCATATAAGAAACGCCGAATGATAGATTTTAGAAACTTCATGTCTGTATGAAGTGTAGGAGAATTTTTTACTGTGGGAGCTTAATAGTAACTCTCAATAACAATACACAATCAGAAATGATTGAGATAAATACTGTCAAAAGGTTTAAAAATGGGTGACACAACAAGATAAAGAAATGTTGCTGAAGATGATTTCACAGTTCAAGTTGGAACAATGTCTTGTCTTTTTAATGATGGACCTTGTTTTGATAATGGGACAAGTGTAACATTAAAAAAAAAACACAAGAATAGATTAGGAGTATCAGTAACATATCTAGAGAAATTATTTGGAGGAGACTTATTTCTGTCTGTGGACATACACTGACATATGGTGCACAGGTTTACATGCAATTAACAAGTTAATAATGCGTTACTATATTGTGTAGTATCAAAGTTACATATTACTGATATTATTCATGCTAACTTGGTAGAGCATTGCTCAGTTAGAAACAAATTAACCAGGACATCACTTGTATAATGCATTTCTTGTAGAGTTTAAAGAATATTTATATGGTGAAGCATTCTAGGAATCATGTGGAAGGTGATCCATGAACTATTTTAGAGAAAATTGGCTAGTGAGCTCTGTAGAGATGTTGCCCCTAATGTGGTAGAATGTTTTTTGAAATTTAGCGAAGTTCTCTTTTGATTTTTTATGAAAACGTGCACTTGGTTTCCATTCTACTACTAAATTCTTTGATCTCCTTCTGTACTTTAAAATTAAAAGAAACATGATAAAATTAGACCTCTCCATCACAAAACTTGAACACAGGCACAAATTCAGTATATACAGAAAACCGACTACAACTGACACACTAATACACAACTCCTTCAATCACCCAATACAACATAAACTAGCTGCCTTCAGAACCATGATACATAGACTTAACAACAACCTCCTAGATGAAAAAGACTACAAAGGCAAACTAAACACGATAAAATATCTAGCAGAATCTATCGGATACGACAGAACAATAGTCAATAAACTCCTACACAAAACACAAAACAAACAACAGACAAAGACAGAAAACAACAAATTCATAACACTAACATACATCAACAAACAAACTGAAAAAATAGCCCACAAATTCAAAAAAGCAGGATACAGAATCACTTACAAAACTACTAACAAAACAGAACACACACTATCAAAACACACACACAAAGCACAAAACAAATTCGATCTACCTGGTGTTTACAAACTAAATTGGTCAAATTGCAACAAATTCTATATAGCTTCAAACAGAGATACATTGAACACACAAAGGCACTCCACTCCACTACAGAATCCACCTTTGCAAACCACCTCATTGAAGCAAACCACACATACAAAAACATCGACAATAACATGAACATTCTACACGTACACACAAAAGGCCGAAAACTAGACACTCTAGAACAATTGGAAATATACAAACACATGAAAACAAATAAAAACAACATCCTAAATGAACAGACACAATTCAAATCGCACTCATTATTTGAACATATCTCACCCCACACACACAACATCGATCTTTCGAACTTCTATTCCGTCGCCCACAACAGGATGGACAGGGGAAGCCACTGAAGAAGCTTTTTAAAAGTGAAAACCGGTTCAGGTTGTAAAGGTAAAACTTTAAGTTTTTACTCATAAAAAACTTTGTGTTCCGAGTCGTTAATGAAATAGTTGTATTTAATTAAAAGAAGTAGCTATCAGACCATTGTTGACCCAACCTGAACCATTTAAAAATGATACTTATTTTGTATGATTCACTATGTTATCCACTTTATTTTTAAATGTACACCATGCATTTTTTTATGTAATATTGACATGAATTTCAAGTAATAGTAATCATATTAAGTTTTTTTTTTAATTTTTAAAGTGGATTGTTCTGTAAATTTCCTAGAAGCAACTAATATAATGTAACTGTTCAATTATTCACAAAATTTGTGTGTGTCAGAAAAAGTTATGAAATTGATTATTTCAGTCAATTGTATCTGTTCTGTAATATTTAATGTTTCAGTTGAATAGTATAGTTACAACTCATTATAAGTGTCTCCATTACAGTGGTCATTTTCTTATTATGGTAATTAATTTTAATATTGTTTTTCATAATAACTGAATTATAAAACCAATAGGGTTAACATTTGAAACACTTTTTTGTCACTTAAAACCCTTTTGCCATGTTAAAAAAGTTTCTCATTTGCTCAGGTAATAGTATTATGGGACTTAAACAGTTATACCTTACTGATCTTACACAAAATATTTTCACCACAATTTACATTGATGAAAAAGAAACTCTTATGTTAGAGGAAAGTTTCTTTAAAAGTATTACCAATATAAAAAATGTTTAGCAAATGTAGAATGTCACAATCTTTGTGTGAATGAATGTATTCTTGTTGGTAACACATTTGGGAAGTAATTTGAAGTTAGCATGTAAAGATCTTCTCTTTTTCCAGGCTGCCAGCATAAGATGGACACTGTGATTTCTGCATCTTTAGAAGAAAATGTACAACCATTTAAAAAGGAAATGGAAGCTTTTATGGCTACAGGTATGCAAATGGAACCACAAGTTTCAGTTTTTAGGTTACATTGGTGAAACCACATTTGGGAGTGTATGAGAGATATTGTGTAAATTACTCCGTGATACTGAGTCCAATTTTTTCTTTTGTTACTTTGTCATTGGTAGTTTGTGGTTCAAACTTTTGTGTAACAATGTGTATTGGGGCAAGGATTATCGATGGAAAGGATTGTTGTAGGGGTAGCTTAAATATTGATTAAGTAAAGCTTAAAGTTTAGGCTACAGCCATACCATATATATATATTTGCATCTTTTATGCTAAAAAATGTGATCTTGAATTCAAAATAATATTTAAGGCTCATTTGGTAAGACTGTTCACACACTTTAAAATTCTTTGTCATTTAGTGTTAACAGTACACTTGTGATTCTTGTTTGATCTATTTTTAAACCTTTATTTTAATATAGACAGCATTTTGAATTGTTAAAAGGTGTTTTATTTTCATTTTATTCACTCTTTTAACTACTGCATACACCTGAAAGTAGTCTTAACCTGAAAGTAGTTTTATTTTTGTGTCATCTCTGGGTAATCCGGATTTTTGTCAATCTGGATTGGGTCTGCTCTTCTGGTCTCATCAAGTCTGGATTAGCAGGACGTTACTGTATGCAAATCTTTTGGATCAAACCTAGTTCATTTAATAAATTTACATTAGAATATACTTTTTTTGCATTCAGTCTTAACATCACTTTTTTCTTTACCTTTCTTTTACTGCATTCAGTAATTAACAACAAACCAAGAACAGCTAAAGCATTGTCTGTCGGCACCATGATCTCTCTAATACTACTCATTGGATTCCACCTCAAGGTAAGCCTTCAGGCAGACTTGAACATTTAAGCGCACCCCTAAAAATAGATTTGCCTCAAAGACGTGTGCCGTGAGGAAGGCCTCTCCAGTTTTCTGTAATGTGCCCTTATTCTTTCTTTTCGTAGTATTATGGGCAGATTTCTAGAACTATGCTGGTAAGTTTTACTATGACAGCTGAGTAGCTGTGTTGTAGATCACGTTTCACGTTTTCACTATACTGAGTCACACAGTCAGCACAGTCAAGTGTAAGCATATCTGGCATTTTTCAAACTACATTTTGTTACATAACTAATTGACAAAGCTCGGTGTATTAGTTTTCTAAATTTCAGCATGTTTATAAAGATTAAAAATACCAGGTATACACAGAAGAGTTACAGTCTCTTACATAAGAGTAAATAATTTAAATCGTTAATTAATTATATTAAATTCTTAATGACACAATATATGTATGTTTTACACAATTTCTTTATAATAATGTATATTGATTACAATTAATATTATGTAAATAGTTTTGTGTGTAAAATAATCTTAGTTTTTTTGTGAAGAATGTAAAAGGAAGTGAGTAGAATTTTGAATTATGTGTTGACTTGTATTTCATTATTTTTAATAATAGCTTATTTATAGAAAATGTAATTCTCTGTTCAAAGCAATTTGCCTAGTAATTAATCCTTATTATACTTTTTGAAGTTTTCTCTTACTACTACTTATAACAGTTATAACAAATAAAATATAGTGAGTGTTGGATTGTGGGGTCGTAATACCTTCTTCAACCGCCTCACGTTGGAGTCGTCTATTTATAACAAAAGAAAAAGTGTGTTGTAATTGTGTTGTAAAATGTCGGGCGTTACCTCCGCGCACTTTTGTTACTTACTGTTGACTGGATCCTCTGCGGTGATGTAGTCCTATAACACAACTTAATACTATGTTTTTTGTGGGCGCTACTTGGAATCGTTTGTTCCAAGAAATAAATGTGATTATTAAAGAAATTAAAATTTTTAAATCTTACTTCTATGAAAAATATAAACAAGTCAGTTTAGCTTGAAAAAATCAGGTAAGTTTAATGATTCTTCAAAAAAAAAAAAAAAACAAATCGTCTGAAGGACTAACATTCATATAAAAATTATAAAATTGCAGAGTTACTAAAGAAAAAAATTTCACAAGGTATTATTATTATTATTATTGACAATTTTATATATCCAATCAAGTATCGGCTAGTGTTTTCAATTTTTTACTCAGTTGAAAAGCATGAGTTTAATACGTGAAAAAATCTTTACTCTCAGGACGTGACTCCTTTGAACTACCAAGACATATCAATAAGATGCCTTACAAGAAAAATTAAGTGATTTGAAGGTGTGTGTGGTATGTGTAGTACAACTGTGTGATAAATGTAACCAGGTAAAAAAATGACTTTATTTTGGTAACTCACGTTCCAACGATTAATTAATCTCACACAGGACACTCCTCTCGGGTAGTTTTTTCAATCTCGCCTCTTCTTGTGTGCACTGAATCTATTTTAAGTCAAAATTGCGATCATTTACTATTTCCGCACTTTTTGTGAAAACGTTTGGCAGTAGATTCTCGTTCAAACCCCGCCACGACCACTCAGCTGCTCCGCGTTGATTCAAAAATTGGCCGCCATAGCGCTGATTCCCATGTAGTCGAGAGAAAGGCTTTGTGTTTGTTTGTTTACGTTAAGGGGTTATTGTCAAGTTAGTCTGTCTATGCGAACACAGCAGAATTGGTTCTCTATTTAAAGTTTTGGTCCCTCCTGGGCCGTTGACGTTCTGGCTGCGTGATTTCTATTAAAATTTGCCGTGCTGCTGCTCTATTTCAGCAACACATTGGCGTAGATTCTTGTAGAGGTTATGTCAGTCTGTTTGTCTATGTACGGGAAAAGCCTTTCTTCGGGTCTTGTCGATTTCTCGCCTCTCGGTTTCGCCTTAGCTGCGTTGATCAGTGTCGTGGGTGATGCATCTGTTCTGGAGTTCAAGTTTCAAGTGTTTTCGGGTCGAATTTGGTCTCTCTTTTATACTAATTCAGGCTGATTGTTTTCATCGACTTCCGGTATATTTGTGTAAAAATTCTTTCTAGATTGTTCGAGAATAAACGAAATGGAACATTATGGAACAAAATTCATTTCCGTCGAAGCTTTTAGAACAAATTTCTTATTCTTCATACTAAGGATATTTCCAAAATTACTCTGGTATTTATCAAACAGTTTTACATTAGTACTCACAATTTGTATGCCATTATTACATTTAGATTCTCTGTTTTCAACTGAATCTAGTGATACTAATTATGATTGGTTTTTAATTAAATTAAGTCTAATAAGTAACACAATATACAACTCTCACCTTGGGGTGTTGTCATTAAAATTCAATTTTTTTAGAACAAAAATTGTTGTGGAACTATTATGTCTCTTCCACAATCTGAACATACAACATTACTATCTTCCTATAACAAAACAAACAAATTTTAACATATATAATACCTAGATAATTACAATTTTACCTGGCCTCTGTCCCTGGCCTAGGTTTTTGTTAATGTTATAACACAATAATTAGTCTCTTTCTTTAACATATGTAGTATTTCACTAGTGTACACTCAGAGTTTATTATATTGTCTGTCTTTTGTGATACCTGGTTACTCTTTACATACATTATTTTTATTACAGGATGACATAGCATCATTGATTGGTCTTGAGATGCCCTTTTTCATGGTGTGACAAATCTCACTCTTATAAGTTAAATTCTTTTATAATTGACTTTATTTTCAACTGAGTTTGTTCGTTTTTAAGGTATACTGAAGTATTGTACCATTCTATTTTATTTTTGTTAGCATTTTGTAAATATTTAGCCAGATATGATTATTTTTGTACTGGTTGATTGGCTCCAGCCATACATTGGTATAGGTAAATATTTTGCTAACTTGACTATTACAATGTTAAAGTTAGTCAAATATATTAGTATAGTCGCTTTATATTATATTTCAACTTTCTAATGCAATTTGGTTGCATTTTGGCAACATTAAATCCATAAATTATACAATATTATATGCCTACCACATGTTTTTAGTTAATACTGTTTTTGGCTATTTTGACTGACTTTTATTCATTTGACAGCTTTCTTTATTTAAGATAAATTGTTCACTTTTGTCTGCTTGACAATTACATATAGTTTTTATTTCAATCTGATAATAATTAAATTTTTTCATGAAATCTGGGTGTTTGATCTCAAATCCAACACATTAATATTTTTTTGTCATAACAAATATATAATTTTTATTTTAACTTAGCTTCTTTCTAATAATGTATTTAAGTCATTTAATACATTTATTTTATTTACATTACATAATATAATAATGGATCATGTCCATTCATTCACAAAAAATAGTTCTTAATACTCTATTCAGACTTAATAATTAATGACTTCATTTTGGTTGATTCTGACATTATTCGTCTCTCTTATAGTGTCTTATGGTTTTTTTCACTGTTATTCACTTTAATAATATATATAGGGTTTGTGTCTTAGTCAAAGTCTGGTCGTTTTTCATGTTAGTAGAAATAATTATTAGACAAAATTACACAATTTTTTAGGACTACTTGGGTTTGATACTGTTTACCTCACTTTCCTCTTATGATAATTGCTATGTAAATGGTTTCCTTTATGGAACGTTCTGTGACGTTACACAGTATACAGGACAAAATGTTCTTTAGGTTTCAGGCTACGCTAAAGTTCTATCAGTTTCAACCAAAAGGTGGTATGAAAGAAGAGGAAGTTGCTCCAAAAGACTTTTTTCCACTGTGGGGCCAGTTCTGTTTTGATTTCAAAAACCTTTGGAAAAAAGAACAGCAACGGATAATTAAAGAAAAGTAAGATTATAAAATTCTTAAATATGATTATAAATAAAAAAGTATATCTTGAGGTAAAATAGTTATAAGTATTATAGGATTATAAATAAATATTATTTAATGCATGTAAGATTGCAATTTGGGTTAAAATTATATATGATGTAGTTGAATTAACTTTTTAATGACCATGATAAATTTTCATTTTTCTTCTTGGGGGACTAAGTCTACTTTTCAACTGTATTAGCTTTGCAATCAAGTAAAAAGTAGTAATCAGTCACTCATTTTCCTTTTTGAGTCTAATAATATAAGAAAACATGAAGCAGTCGTATATTCCCTTTGTGGTCCCTCTTAGCGGGTTGATGTAACTTTTGCCATGAATGGAGCGCAGCGGGCCGCTTTGTTTGTGCCGATGTCTAATCATTCCCAGTCATGCAGCCTACTGAAAGGATAGTATTTCATTACTCATAGTCATAATATATCATTACTCATAATATTTCATTACTCGCTGGCTGTGTGTGTTTGCCTCACAGTTAGCCTTTTAAAAATGATAAGTGGCGGATGCTGCCCGATATCATTACGTTATATCGGTAACATGCAAGTTTATTGACAACAAACTGATTCACATTGCAGTAAGAAAAAGAAATATTACAGTCATTTCCTCTTTCTCATACTCATGTTTCCTTTCAGTATACATATATAATTTCCAACGTGTTTTTTTCTTATTTCGCTTTTTGAATGTTGCCGCAAAGTAAGTGTTTTCTTAGTAGTAGACTATGTATCACTGCAGTTATTAGATTACACTTCAAAATTGTCAAACATTTTTCTTCATTATAATTCGTTGTTTGCCTAGTTTCGTTTTTATAAAAAAAACTGACAAATTAATCTTCTTGTACACAAAGGTTGATATATCTGGCATTCAGAAAAGGAAATAGGCTTTAACTTCAAATGAAGCTGTTACCTTACTTATGACTTAAAACTTAACTTAATAAGACTTGACATTATACTTAAACATATGAGGACATGACCATTATACTTAAAAATATTTCTAACGAGAGACAAAAAATTAATATTCAGAATCGAAAACCAACCTGTTACCAACAGGTTACCCATCTAGAATAAGAATTTTAAAAAGACTGAAAATGTGTGCCCAAATATGTTTTTGTGTTCCCAGTAATTATAGTGGTCGCGTCATACAGAAAAATCGGCCAACAAACGTTCGTCTGGGCTTCAGAGACAATTTTTCAGTCCAACGTTTGAGAGAGGTCATATACACCCGCTGAGGTCCCTAGGGAGAGACGAGAAGCAGGTGTATATGCCTGCCATGGTCGTTAAAGTGTTAAATTTATTTTATTTATTATTAATGGGAATTACTTCAAGTTGTTCAATTTGAGATGTTATCTACTTCATCAAACTGTCTTGTTTGGAAAAGACATTGTATCACTACTGTTTTATGAAGCCACTTTATATCTAGTGATACAGCTTGAGTTAGTTTAAATAGATGGAAGTTATCTGTTTTATTGGCAAGTCCATTACTGGAATGTCACTCACTCTTTGTGAGTAGGATAAAAACTGCTATGAAAGAGTTACATATGTGGATATTCAAAATTAGTAACATCTAACCTTCAGCGGCTGTCATTGTCACCACTGTGGTTTGAAAACCAAGATGCGTTTTGTAATTGTTTGCATCTAACCAAAATGTATTTGTTTACACCTAACAGTCATAATGTGTTCAGCAGACTGTCCATCTTCTCTTTGCCAAACCTATCCTCATTGTATAGTACTGAAATATCAACATGTTACAATCCACTGGTAAGTATACACTAGAGGGATTCGTACTAAAATGTTTTTCTTGTCGGGTGACTGATATAACAGTCATCTGTTACTTCATCTATTCCCTATGTACTTCATAAAAACTAATGTTACCTCTATTATCTGACACATAGTGTTTATTCTTTATCATTATTTCTGTGTCAGTACTCTTTTTTCAAATACATTATATCTATTTTCTTTCATCACCTCTGTGGTTACAGATCTTTTTCATGGTGTCATTTCTAAATTTTATAAGGGATGCATAGTAGATTCCCTGTTCCTATGCCTTGTTCCTATCCCACTGGAAACTTCTATAATCATTCTCCTTTAACAAAAATTTTCCCTTGTTCTAATCATTCTTGATCTATTTTGTTGTTGGAGGTTTTCATTATTTTCTTCCATTCTGTAGCCACGGAAACCACATATGTTTGGTCAAATATTGTCTTTTTAGGATGGGTAGCATGGATTTCAGTGTTGCTTTCAGCCGGTAGTTTCTAGTTTTTCCTAGGAATGCCAAACATTACTTTTAGTAATCATAGAACCTAGACAAGAGCATGATTCTAACCATAGCAACTGGTGATAATTTACTTAATAGAGATGCCTCACTACACAATTTTAACATGTAGTATTCCAGCCTTCTGTTGCTACTTAAATACTAGAAAACCAAGGTTTTGAAGGTTTTTGTAGTATAATTTTTACATTACAAAGCCAATTTTAAGATTATAATACTAATGTAAGATATGTAATTCTTCTATAAATTTATATAAGCTATATACATTTTTTTTTTAAGAATAGGCACAAATCATGTAGAAAAACCAATTTCTTAAATCTTTAATGGGCAATTCTTGTACTATGAACTAGTTTTGGATAATTCTAATAAATAGAATTATATCACTTTTTTAAACCGCAAAAATTATATAAAAGTAAATATGGCAATAAATAAAAAAATAATACTACTGAAATGTAAGAGGCAAGTACTGTTGTCAGGAATACTGACAGGACAGGAACTGTTGTTTCTTATTTGTCTATTATAAAATTAGACATGACCTACTGTAGTAGAAGGATGTGTTGATGAATTACATGTTCATTCTCTTACCAATTAAATTACATTGTAAGAACATTTGTTTGTTATGCGTATCTTTGCATTTTACATTGTTACGTCTCTTTTTTGAAAGATGTGTTGTAAATTTAATTAATTGGGATCTTAGATGGGAGCTTTGCATACACCATTTAAATATTCCAGATTACCTTTTGATCCTGAATCATCATATATTTCATTATTTAATTTGATTGTTTCTGCACATTTTAGTGGCTTAGATAGTCACCCATTATTTATTAAATTGAATTTACTAATAGCTAATTTGAATTATAACTAAAGAATCAACATAGCAAATAATACTTCAACAGAATCACACAGAGGAGTTGAAATTATAAAGAAATCCAACCGGAAATAAGCTAGATGAGTTCTCAATATGAGGTGTGGCTTTAAAATAACCAGCCTGATTTTTTTTGCCACTTTCCTGTAATGCAGTGAGCAGAGTGGCAACATTGTTCTGTACTCTCATTTCGATCTAGAAACCCGATGATAGAAATTGAACACTGACCATGGAGTGCGCAGTGGGCAAACACCTTGTTTTGAGGCTAACAAAATTTTGAGTCATTTTGCACATGCTCACAACAGTCTTGTACAGTGTTTATAGTGTGAACATTGGCTGCAACAAGGCTGGTGAGAACAATGGAAGTATGTGGGTGACAAAGAGAGAATTGGTGAATAAAGTGAGACAGTAAACTGTTATCACCTTGTCTCCCCTCACTTCTCTCTAGACAACTTAAGTGGGGGTAATTCATTCGCTGGCTCAGCACATCTCAGCAACCAAGAAAGGCTATTACATTTCTATCATTAAGCTTTCATGCAACTAACAATTTGGCAGCAGTGTTTGTTCAAAGCACCAAAGACAAAATCACTCGAAAACGAAGATGAGTGATTGAAGACGATCCACACCTTGGACGTCCTTGCATGTAAAAGTCAGATGATAACATTCAAAATATCAGTGAAATTATTAAAAAATCATCGACTGAGCATGTGAGCAGTTGTTGATTTGGCTATCATCAATAAACTGTTAAACAGATTTTACATAAAAATGTTAACATGAAAAAATGTGTTTGTGGTGCCAAAGGAACTTGAACCAGGGCTGGTGACAGAAACTGTGAAGCCCCAGTATACTTTGAATTTTGGGGCCTTTCTCAACCCCCCCTGCCAAAATCTGGCAAAATACTCCACAAAATATTTTTTTAAGATTAAGCTACTTCTTTTTAAAATTAAGATTTTTGTTTATTGTATACTATTTTTTTAGTTTAGCTTAAAAAAACATATATATCATATAAGCCGATGTAGGCAGTTGTGGCACATATTTGTAATTACATTTTATCTATCTAAATATGCCAATAGATAGCCTATTGTTTGAACTCTAATTAAACAAATAACCAATTTAACCTACAATAATTCAAGGTCAGAATTAATCTAAATAAGAGCAGTTTCATCAGAATTCAATTCATTTGCAGTTTTCATACTGCAGTAAGATTTTCCGTCACTGAGTTGAAAAGAACTTCAAGGCCTTCTGACAACCACACAATATTCTAAGTACATTCAATCTGTGAAATATTATTGTTGTGCTTTATTCAGTCTTATAATATTGTTCATTTTCACTAAACTCTAAACTACATTTTGTTCATAATATTTTTGTAATATAACAAATGGTGTTTTATTCTCAATTTTTTCTGCATTAGCCCCCTCCTCCATTAGATTTGGACCTGGTACAGCTGTCCCCTTTGACCCTCCCTATCACTGACCCTGAATCAAACAAACATTTGTGCAAACATTTTTGAAAACGCTGTTAGAAAATATAATAACATGTGACAAATTACGTTTTTTCCCAATATGACCGAAAATGGTCAACAGCTTGAAAAGATCTCAATTCAGCAAGATGAAAGAACATATGAACAAATTGAAATTGAAAGCAGTAATGATTGTTTTCTTTAGTATCCGAGTTTGATACTAACTCAGAGGAAGAAGGAAGAGGAAGAAGCCATCAGAAGTTGACCTCTAACATTTCTTCTAACAGTGAAATGGAAAAGTGTAGGGATTGGGGAGGGATGTACACCAAAGAATATAATATTGCCATCATGCAGTATTGTTGAATAAAAATCAAACTGCTACAGTAAAAAAAATATTATTGTAGTATTTTTGAACACCAATCCAGTTATTTTTAATAGCCACACCTCAAATATTTTGTCATCATAGTATATACTCCAGAAATTGTATTGCTGATTCAAATACAATATAGGAAAGATTCCAAAGGTTTGTGCTAGGAACATTCTACCCAAGTATTCCCTGTGCTTGTAGAAAAAAACTGTATATTATCACAGCTTATAGAAAAGACTGTATAACATCCAGACTAAGTTTGGAATGTTAGACTAAATAATTGCCAGTGATTAGATTTGGGCATGTGGTATAATGAACGAGTGCGATTTTGAAAGTTCATGGCCTACCGTATAAACAAATGTGTGGCATTTCTGTTTTTTACCGCGTTGTGGCGCCATGTTCACCCCACAAACAGCTGTGAACCGTCAAGTCAGGTCAAGTCATTGTTGTGAGAAACAGCTGTATAAATAAGGTTATCTCACAGCAACGCTGAAAATAAAGAAAACTGAACATCAAATTTTTTGTTAAAAAAGGTTTAACACCAACAGAAATTTTTAATGAAATGAAGAATGTGCTGGGTGATGCTGGACCTTCATTTACTACAGTGAAAAAATGGGCTACTGAATTTAAATGTGGTCTTGCAAGTTTGGAAGATGACCCGCGTACTGGGTGTCCAAAAAGTGCCACTACACCAGAAATTATCAATATAGTGGACGATATTGTTTTGGAAGATCACCATTTGAAGGTGTTTGAAATTGTTAAGCCTGTGGGCATTTCAGATGAAAGGGTATATCACATTCTTACTGAAGAATTAGGTACGTAAAAGCTGTCTGCAAGATGGGTGCCGTGTTTGTTGACAAGTGACCAAAAACGCATGCGAATGCAAGCTTCTCAGGACTGTTTGGACTGTTTTAAGAAAAATCTAAAAGATTTTATGTATATATTTGTAACAACTGCTGAAACTTGGGTTTACTCTACTCTAGAAACGAAACAACAGTCGAAACAATGGATGCATAGTGATTCGCCGCCTCCAAAATCAGTAAAATCAATTTTGTTGGCTGGAAAGTGTATGGATCCATTTTTCTGGGATGCTAAGGGAATATTGTTACTAGATTGCCTTGAAAAGGGTCAAAAAATAAATGGAGAGTATTAGGCTAACCTTTTGCCAATTAAACGTAAAAATTTGAGAAAAAAGACCAGGTTTAGCAAAGAAGATCATTTTCCATCAGGATAATGCACGCCCTCACATATCCATTGTGTCTGTGGCAAAAATTGCCGATTTGAAGTACGATCTGTTGTACCATCCACCTTATTCGTCTGATTTAGTGCCATCTGACTTTCATCTATTCCCAAACCTCAACAAATATTGGGGGGGGGGGGGATTTTCCTCAGATGACATGCTGAAAGTGGCAGTACACAGTTACTTTGAGGACCTAGAAAAATTGGACTTCTTGAACGGGGTAAGTGATGGGGTAATGACTTGATGCTTCACTGCTGTTCGTGGGGCGAATGCGGTGCCACGATGCGGTAAAAAACAGAAACGCCACACATTCGTTTTTTGGTGGGCCACGAACTTTTCAAATCCCCCTCATATATATAAAATGAATGCTTCTTGATCCCATTCTTTTACCAGAAGGATAGATATTATGGGTGCCTTACTGAATCTAATAAGATAATTAATAGCATTACTCTAAGGTGGCCATCTGGTATGAACCATAAAATTCAACTTAATGGCATTAAATTATCTGTCGTGTAACAAAAGCATTAACAAACTTTGTGAAAACAAAAATGTTATTACACATGCATGTCTGTGTAAATGTCAAATATGTATTTAAAAATCTTATTTCATGACCTTTTATCTCTAATATACAGATGGCTGAAGTACCACTGGTTACTCTCAGATATACGGTGTACCCTTGTTGCAACTCATTTATCCTCCTGCTGCTAAGACATCCCACAATCCAGGATCCTGCCATTTAATCTCAATTTTATCACTGAGTGAGCTATGTCACAGAATGGGCAAAACTTTTTTTTGTTTCTATATTTTAAATAAATATAATTACTTTATAGAAGAATTGTGTTATCAAAACTGTACATGTTACAAAATTAATATTAAAATTTTCAGGTTAAAAGAAGCCAGAAGAAAACAAGAAAAAAGAAACTAGAAGTGAAAAAAGGAAAGAAAAATGAAGGTGCTTGGTAAGTAAATGAAGAAATTTGTTTCAATTAATTATGAAGTTCACCCAGAAAGTGAGGACTATATTTATTTTATTTTTTTCAATTATGTTATGAAGTGTTAAGTAATGAAGATCCACATTGGTTGTCTCACCATGAGGTATGAATTCATGCCTCTTTGAGGATCACCCCAAACCGTGGACATCAGTTTATATTTACATTCATGCAAATGTATTGAATTAGCAAACTAGCCTTTAGTAACCTGCCATGTGACTTCAGGTCGACTTTCTTACTACATGTTTCGAAGCATATGCTTCATCACCAGGCATCTTCAAATAAATTAAACCACTCTTTCAAGGCCGTCACTAACTAAAAGCCAACTCAGCATATGGGTTGTATGTGGTGTTAGGTGTGCACCCAACTCAAGCTCAATTTACTACTGCATGGTCGTTGACAATATTCATCACTATATTGGCATGAATATATTGATGACATGTCACTTTATTCATATACTGATGTCAAACTCTTATTGTCATTTTTCTCTTTCTCTCATTTCTTTTCTACATGTTCTTCCATTTATCCTCACAAGGGCCAGTTAATATTTCTTCCTCACTCTCAAGTCCTTATTTAATTAGCCATACCTCATGATTTGCTGGCACTTATTGGCACCTTCTGTACATTCAAAATCCATGCCCTAATTTTTGCCATAACATATAGTGGGTCTAAGTCACAGTTTGGACCTCTACATCTTCTGATATCAATTATTGAGGAGAACTGATGATGTGGATGTCAATTATTGAAATATGAGATGGATTTGTTTACAGGGGAATGATGTACTACTTACAAATAATTTATTCCTGGCTACAACATATTAAGTCAGTACGATATTATTCCCATTATTTGCAGTCTAATGTGTGCACTCCTTCCACTTGTCCCTGATTTTCTTGTCTTACAAATTTTGTGTTAAAATTCGCCCATAATGATAGGATGTCATACACATTTATCCCAGAACATACCTCATCAAGAAAGTCACAAAAAATGTCCTTTTTGTATTACACTGTTAAGTGCTGTTTTGTATATCCTGAGTGGTAATGTCTCCTTTGCATCTGCAATGCACTTTTCATAATTTCAGAGATAAGTGACACTTATATCCTGTTGTTAGTGGTCTTTTAAACCTTTAATTTTTGAGCATCCTGTTTAATACTAAAATATGCGAGGTGTATTTTATTAAATAAGTAATACTTACCATGTATTTCATATTTACAGAAGGCACAATTGAAGAAACTGGAAGGTAAAATTGTTGGTAAAAAGCTGAAGAAGACCACCAAGTGTACGGGTTTTTTTCTAATAAAAAATAAGGCTGTGACAAATTCTATGAGAATATTATAATTTAGTATGAATCTTAGTAAAACTTGTTTTTGTTAATAACTAGTAGAGCTTGCTCTTTGTATATAAAAAAATGAAGATTTTTTTTGTATATAAACTATTAAATGTAAAACTAATTAGTAACTGTATTTCATCCATGTCTGAATAAAATTATGTTGCTAAAACTGAACATATTTATACTTATTTATAACGTTATTTAACAATGATTACATAAAGTGTATTTAGTTAATATTTATTCCTGTTTTTACAAAAGATATTATTTTGATTGAAGTGAGTTTTAATAATTTTTGATGAAGTAATTAATTTTATAAGACAATTTATATGAATTTGGCATTTCTGTCTGTATTGAATTTTTTATGGTTAGATTTATTTAAATTGAAGAAATAATTTGTAAGGTATATTTTTCTTTATTGTATTAATTATTTTTGTTATGAACTTACACACTATAAAACAGTTTTCAAACAAAATTAAAATTCACTAAGGCTAAAAATTATGGCAAAATTATAGTAAATAGCAATGTTTTGATTTTCAATTAATTGTTCAAATATAGAAGTATATTTTTCTTACATTTTAACAGTGGATTACATTATTATAATCAGCTAAACTTGTATGATACTGATACAATATAAATTGTTCATTGTGAAAGAGACACTACATAGCAAGTTTGTACTATTAAGTTACTGCGCATTTAAAACACAACTGCCTGTATATTCTAAGATAGTTAACTGTAGAAAAACAATCCAGTTCTGTTTGAAGGATGCAGTGTTTGTGTGATTTATGATGCTGCTTTTGTTTTTTTAAAGGCAGCCAAAATTGATACGAGTTTGTGAAATATTTAAATTAAATTTTAAGAATGTTAGTTTATGCAGATGTTATGTGTGTCAACAATTTGGCTAAACAAAACAAATTAGTTTGACCAAATTGAAATGGCTGTGATGTTGCCACTCCGTAGACTCGTCTGATTATTTATATATATATATATATACTGTTAATGATTTCGAGGTTCGGTCATTAATTATGAAAACTCAGTTTTGCGACGTTTCGAGATTATTCTTCTCATAATCATGCCTACAACATTAAAATATAGTCTTACTACAATTATATTATTTGTAAGTGTGTATAGGTGTGTGTAAAGTCATACATTACTATAACTATTTACTTACATTGACTGTGTATGACTTTACATGTAATGTATGACTTTACACACACCTATACACACTTACAAATAATATAATTGTAGTAAGACTATATTTTAATGTTGTAGGCATGATTATGAGAAGAATAAATCTCGAAACGTCGCAAAACTGAGTTTTCATAATTAATGACCGAACCTCGAAATCATTAACAGTATAATAATACGGTCGATAATTAACATTCCTATATATATATATAATAATCACGTTTATCCATCATTAGCTAAACATGCAAGTTCTGACCAGAGAAGTTCATCTTTTTGAGACCCCATATATAAAAGTTACGAGTAAGCTTAGACATTTTATTCTTACATATTCGTAATCAGCATAAAAAACCGTAAAAATATATATCCGTTTCAAGATAGTTTGTTGAAAAAGTTGAATAATAATTACTCTGTTAACATAATCGTTACAAACGACTCACACGTATAAAAAAATGCATTACTATTTTATCACGGATATCGGTTTAGCTTTTAGTGATGAAAAATATGCACAGTGTTGCCACAAAATGTATATAAAGTCACGAAGGTCACAACGTTGCCAAGTCTACTGAACGTAAGCAATTCCTGCAATATTAGCAGGTGGAGTGTCTCGGCTGTTTATACAATTACTGCTTCCAGTCGCCTACGTTTAATTCCTGTATACGATCTTAGTTATTTTTAATTTCAGTACCGTAGTAAAAATAATCTTTGAAAGACGTAATCAACTATTTTTCAACGCTGTTATTAAAAAGTGGGTTAATCATTCAATGACAGAAAACATATAAGGTATAAAATGTTGTGATCACTTTATTCGCACGTTCTTTTCTTGACACGTAAATAACTATATACAAATAAAGATATAATAAGTATATCTTCATTGTACATTAGTATAATATGTAGTTAAAAAGTACAGTACAACCTGTCACATCCGGACCTGTGATATCCGGAACCTCCCATATCCTGACGTATCTCCAAACTAATTTTTGCAATTTGGTTAGCGAAATGGTTAGGGATGTAAAGATACTACTCAAAAACACGTTCTTCTTCTGTGTATCTTCTGTAATTGTTAATTATATTAATTGAGATTTTGGCTACTTATAGAGATTTAATTACTGAACACAATGCAGTTTTCAGAATTGCTGTATATTTATTGGTTTGAAGTTATCGCAGGTTGAACTGCAAAAATGAATTGAATAAATTCACTCATCCGCCCGCGAGCTTCACTGACGAAGTTAGAGTGAGATAGTTGCTTATTATACGCTCTCTGTCTAGCGTACGGCGCAGGCACAGTGTGTCCCTTTCAATACAGTATATTTAATGTATCTTTTAAATGTCAATAAATTTCAAATGAAATTTGGGTATATCTGAAATCCTTGAATAATTTACGCACCCGAAATTTTCGCCGGTATTTTCGTCAAAAAAAGTGCGTTAATTATGCGAGAAAATACGGTATTTATAAATGACCTTGTGATATCCGGATTTTTCCATATCCGTATCGGCCGGTCGCCATATTAGTCCGGATATGACAGGTTGTACCTGTACTGGTAAAAGTATGAATACGGTACAGATAGACTTTTATTACAAATATTTTTTGCTACGGTTTTCTATAAATAGTAACTATTCTCGGTAAAATAAAAATAAAATAAAATAAAAGATTAAATACAAATATCTAATATTTTCTGAATAAAATATATGTATATTTTAACAAATAATAATTATGTAACTCTGAAAAAATTTAAGACAAATCTTCATTAACTCTTGTAGGGAATTAATTAAATCTTCATTAATCTTTAAAACTCTTGTAGGGAATTCGTTTTACACACTTAGGCCTATATGTATTGAACATAATTATTATAAAACCATTTATTATTAAAAGGGATTGTTTAAATTACATATTTATTCCTACCATTCGCCCACTCCGATTATTTCTTTTGTTAAATAAATCTTATGACATGTCTTTTATATGTTTTGTACACCTCAGATTTTGTGTACACTGTATATATTTCGTATTTTTAATGTTTTTAGCTAAGTTTTCATTGGCCTAGGACACCAGTCCTTCTCAAAATTTGCATATAATTTTACCCTGATTAACGAAACAGCTCCTCTCTGTCTGTGTACCTCTGTCTCACTTTCTTGCTCTCTCTCTCTCTCTCTCTCTCTCTCTCTCTCTCTCTCTCTCTCCTCTCTCTCTCTCTCTCTCTCTCCCTCCCCCTCTCTCTCTCTCTCTCTCTCTCTCTCTCTCTCTCTCTCTCTCTCTCTCTCTCTCTCTCTCTCTCTCTCTCTCTCTCTCTCTCTCTCTCTCTCTCTCTCTCTCTCTCTCTCTCTCTCCTTATTCGTTCTATTTCTTTCCCTTATTTTTATTAAAGAATGAGCCAAGAGGTTATGTACATTTACACCTGCCGGACACCTCTAAGGTTGCCTCTGTAAGAAACAATAAAATTTCTCAAGTGTTTATGAAATAAGGAGGACACTGGAACATGGTAAACGCATAGTAATGTTTATTTGGCTGAGACAAGATAAACGAGAAACGTGACACATTTCTGGCGGGAACGATTATGCATTTTGCAAACTGGCGTCTACGTCACACACGTCCGTATTTTCTACAAACATTGTGCACAGTTTAATCTGAGTTGTGGTATCTCGAACTCAGAAATGGTTAATATACGTCAGCCACTGCTATGTACAGTGATATGTGTTGTGTCTATTCAGCGCTAACACCACAGGTCTCCAGCACAGAGACAAGATTTCTCATTCCCGTCAACATGAGTACCTACTCAAGGTCAAATAACATTCTTAATGTTGTAATGACAGACGTGTACGTTTACAAAACACTGTTTTGGCTGACACATATATACACATCTACGTCTGAACTCGCAACCTCTTATTTATCAGCTGGCCGGTTTTACGTTTCCACCAAACGTGTTCCAGAAAATCATATTAAAATAATATGAATATTTTATAGTAAAAACATAATAAAAATAATAATAATATACAATTTAAAAAGTTAATACACTACCTCTTGCTTATCCTAAGTTTTGTGCGGAGAAATACCTGACCCAGTCAGTTTTCCAAGGATTCATAAAATTGTTATCTCGAATGATACATAGATCTTGTAGAGCTCGTAATCCTAATGTTCCTTGCATGATTGATGGAATATGTACACATAATAACCGAGCAACATTTTACGTTAAACTATTGAAAATAACAATGGTTTTCCAAAGTACCGGAGACGAGATGACGGAATTGTTGAACTAAAAGGAATACCGTATATCATTTGATAATCGTGATTCATTCAATACAATCGCTTCCTAATTCTACAGTACAATGCTCACATCAATATTGAAAACCGATAAATACATGTATAAATAGGCTTACCATACGTCCCGGTTTGACGACCTGATCCCGGGGTCCCGGCCAGTTTGTCAATTGTCCCGGTTTGAAAATTGACGAGAGTAGTTTCCGTCCGGGCGAAGACGTTGTGCAAGCTAAGCTCCCGATTTTTGGTTAAATCAATAGAAAAGAGAGTTTGAAAGATTAAAAGTAATTTTTCATGAATGGAAAATTCAAAAGCTGCAGTAGTCACTTTGCACGAGTATACACATTCAAATGACTTAGGGAGCACAAAAATCCTAATGTGTGCTATACTTGCTTTCCTTCGAAAAGATGTAGAATGTGGCTGGCAGTATATCCATGGTCAAGTTCCAGAGGAAGAGAAACTCGATTAATTCCTTAATTGTTTCGTAGAACAATAGCTAGACAACGATTAGTGCCACAGGAGTTACGGAACTGCTACTTCCGACGTCATACAATGAATAATACCGTACAAGCACGCATCAGAAACTAAACAGCCACGTTGGAAGACCACATCCAAGAATAAAAAACATTATCAAATGTTTATAATCTGAGGCAGAGAAATCTATTCAGAACACGATGTAACGATGGAGTGAAATTTTTAAGCTATGAAAAGGACGAAAAAGTATACTGAATTGGATAAACTAAAAGATATGAAAAAGATTCTGAAGTTGGGATGTTTCTCAAGATCACGTCGTCCGTTCTACAAGTTGACTAATAAAAATAAATAAAAAATAACCTTCCTTTTTAATTTAGAGAGAGTGAGGGAGCGGCAATGCAAGTGTGTGTGTGTGTGTGCGTTTTATAAAAATTGTAACTTGGTAAACGTAGTTGGTAACAAAAAATACATTTAACGAATTATAAAAACATAAACACAATACAGGGTGGATGTACATACATCGTTGTTTGTGTGTTCGCAAGTGAGAGGTACTCTCACGTATCAAAAATTAATTACGTGTCTTATCTACTTGAGTGTTCGCAAGTGAAACGAGTTGCAAGTGCCACTGTTCGTAAGTGGGAGCACACCATCGTCAGCCGGATACGAAAAGCAGATTAATTTACCTGGTTTCTTCGAGACAAAAGCATCAACATGAATCAAAAAATTTAACTTGCAACCATTATTTTAGTAAAACGTAGATGATTGTGGGTACCATAGCTTAGGCTTTTAGAGCATATGCTTGTACATTTATCTAGGATTTACATTATGTAGCTGATGATAGAAGTTCAAATGCGAGTTCCTGGTCCCTAAAAACATGGGTATCTCAGCTGGGAGAGTGAACTCCAAGACAAAATACTGATCCTTCAAATGTGTGTGTGTCGGGTAGGTATAGGCCTACTAGTAGGCCTACTCTGGGCTCCTTAAAAAAGCTACTGCTAAAATAACAGTGATTTGTTCTAATTTTGTTTGCTACATAATAAGGTGACGCCGTATAACATTAAAATTTGGGTTTGGCAAAGATTATCAGAATTGGCACATTCAACAATTAAAAGTTTTGTACGAATGAGCAGAAAATAATGGTATTTAAAAGGAACTATAAAGACATCTCTTATGGTCATAAACAAACCGTAGAAGAAATTACTATTGTAATCAGTATAGTCATATTTGGACAGGTGTAGAAAAATATGGAGAAGCCTGTACAGGTGTGTCGGTGCTGATGGGAACACACATAAAAACGTTTGTATGAGATTAAATGTATGTATCCAAGATAAATACCGTTTTATCTACAACAGGTGGCTTCGAAATATGAATTTGGGGATTTCCCTTTTATTTAGGGGGAATTGTTATAAGGTAAATACAGTACAACCTGTCACATCCGGACCTGTGATATCCGGAACCTCCCATATCCGGACGTATCTCCAAACTAATTTTTGCAATTTTGGTTAGCGAATGGTTAGGGATGTAAAGATACTACTCTTGATGTTTTGGCTGATCACCACTTTTTCTTCACTACACTTACGTCATTCTGCGATATGGTTCACTATTTTTGAATATTTAAGTTTTTACAATTGAAATACTTTATTTGGGGCAACTGAGTCTGGGGCAGCGGCGTTAGGTCGACTCACTTTGGCTTCATGGCTTCCAAAAAACGTGTGCATTGTATGAAGCAGCGAATCACAAACTTTTTCAAAAACTGATGTAGGCGTACTGTAAGTAAAACTTTTTAACCAATTTTACTTTTTGTATTTTAAAGAGTACAGTGTACAAATGCAAATGCTAAACCAATAGAAACGTCTAAAAAAACAAGTTCTTCTTCTGTGTATCTTCTGTAATTGTTAATTATATTAATTGAGATTTTGGCTACTTATAGAGATTTAATTACTGAACACAATGCAGTTTTCAGAATTGCTGTATATTTATTGGTTTTGAAGTTATCGCAGGTTGAACTGCAAAAATGAATTGAATAAAATTCGTCTAAAATCATCCGCCCGCGAGTTTCACTGTGAGGAAGTTAGAGTGAGATAGTTGCTTATTATACGCTCTCTGTCTAGCTTACGGCGCAGCGCACAGTCTGTCCCTTTCAATTAAGGCTCAGATATGACGACATATTATGAATCGTTATATATGTAAGATAATCAATTTTTGTGAAACCTATAATATACCCATTAAATAGTGTAGACTAGACAAGTATGATAGTAGCTTAATACAGTCTTTTTTCCGGGATGAAAGGGAAATTATAATATTGTGCGCTTACGAATGAAACTTTTTTTGTTACTAGACCAACGTTTATGAAAATCTATTTGTCTTCATTTCTCAGATTGTAATAAAATTGGAATCAATTATAGCCTATATCAAATTAAAAATTTTTGCCAAAATTATTTGTTACTAACCAAGTTTACTTTATTTTCTTAACCAATGGATTTTTGCATATCAAATTCCGTTTATTAGACATCGATTTTTCAATATAAAATTGGTCTCTAGATTACTGATTTGCGTTAATGCGTCCAAGAAAAATAGTAGTTTGATAAACCTTATTACTAAGTTTTAATGTTTGTTTACATATGGCGTTTTCAAGAAACTGTAACAGTGTTAGAATAAATAGGCCTACTTAAAAATTTGATTACATACCTGCACCTAGTTTCGTATACAGAAGCAGTGTAAAAAGTATTTTGTAAAGCTTTCTTACAAAATTATAACATAACTGAAGCCCAAATGATGTTTAAGATTTTGCACGTTAAGTCATATGAAGTTTACTTAAGAACCTGTTACGTTCAGACTTCCTGAGATACAGTTATTGAGAAGAACAAGAGTAACAGAAAGAAAGAGAGAGAGAGGTCAAAGTACATGATGTTTACTACAGTTGGCTACTTATAAGGAACTTGAAAATAATTAAACTTATTGTAATGTAGAAAGTTAACGAAACATGAACCAAAAGCGAGGATTATGTGCAGCAGACTCAAGAGTTTTATTAACAGGATCCAAACAGCCTTTGGTGAAACGATTATTACGTTAAATAATTTATTCGCAATTAAGAAGTGGTACATTTTGAAGAAAGGAAAAAACCGAGGATGAGGAACTTATAAGTTGCTATTAAAATATGTAACTTACCTTTTGGATACCTAATTATTTTACAAGCAAGTTACGGAAACTATAAAAAAAAAATTAATTCTTAATATATAAGCCTTCACGTATTATTTCAAACAAATTAGATTACTGCTCACTGTGATATACGAAAAGCAAAAATATAATTAATGTAACATTACAACTCTTCAACTCTGTAAGATATAAACTCTTCTGCTTCTGCAGGTTGTTATTTATATTATTGGTACTTGTAGAAATTTTTATTAATCAGAATGGTGAATAAATTTCCAACGGATGGGAGTCAACTTGAAACATGTTGCTTCGGTACTACTGTATACCAATAACTGCATAACTATATTCTTACAAATGATATTCGGTATGAATGAGAATAATTAAAAATTCGTAATTCTCTCTCCCCCGTCTCTCTTCTCCCCCTCACTCTTTCTCTGTCAATTTTCCCCATCTACCTCACTAATAGGGACAAACCTCACTACTACCTTTAATTAAACATGACTACCTCACTATTAATTTCCTTTTATTTTCATTAAGTTAGCACGGCAGGTCCTTCTGCGACTGCACCCAAAGCGCACCTCTTTAAGTGTTTGTTGAAATGTTACACTGCTACAAACAGATTACTCAAGTTTGAATGTGTAGTCTATACGAACACAATGAATGATTAAACAAAAACGCACACCACACTACCTTGGACAGGCATATGTACATATGACTGTCATCTCACGTTTCTTATTTAATTTTTATTTTAACTTTTTAATACTTTTATATGTTTAATTATTATGTAATCGTTAAGGATAAATAGGAGAAATAACTCTTTTTAATTGGCTTCATTATATCAAAAAGTAATTCCTTGCTGGATCGTGAAATATTTACAATTCATCTTTATTTACGTAGGTCTTGAATGTTGTGACACCGATCCTTTGAAGTATTCTCCGATCTTTATATGTACGGTATTCTTTTCCGGATGTCTCTCTTTGACTATGATCCCAGGCATTCAAAGTTTTGTGTTTGGACTCCTATGATTTTCTGGCCTACTATTATTATACATTTTTATGTGCAAGAAAGTGGCTGAAGTTTCCATTTATAAACTACCTGATCCCTCTCGAACAGTCAGTGATTACTATAGACCGGGGTGACACGAGTTCTGGAAAGACACTCTAGAGAGTATCGCTGTATCTCTTCTGTACCGTTTTGCTTCTTCCATTCACTTTATGCCCACTCTATTTTTGTTAGTCTACGACAAACAATCTTTGGTATTAGATTTCTAACGACCAAAAATACTTCTAAAGAATTTGATCTTCTTGCCTGTCCTTTCAAACGGAGCACTGTTTCTATTTTAACAGGACGCACAATACCCTACAGTTTAAGAATATATAGACGAAGAAGTGTATGTAGCTGCAGTGAGGCGAACGAACCCGACAGTATCATACCGAGGTTATCTAAACGAATACCGGAGAGATCCGGACACGGAGATTTGCGAACACAAGCTATTTCCGGAGATTTGCGGACACTAGGCCTTTTGCTACCTGAGAGAGGGATGACAAAATTCCAAAAGTATTTCTATACCGGAGGCTTGCGGACAGGCCGTATCTGAGGTGTGCCCGCTTGAATAGCAACAAACTTTCGTCAATTACTAAATTTTCAAATGGATTTAAGGCCTCTCTAAATTTTTTCTTGTGTGTTCGACAATAAGCCGTATTTTTACAAGGCTATCTTGAGTAGGGGTAGAATTGTCACAAAAATGTAAAAGTCGCAGAATTAGTTTGAATCGGTCCCTAGACATAATTTGGGGAAATATCGGCGTCAGTAATAGCAAATCCTTTGCCCAATATTCGTCTATTTCTAATTTGTTTACTCTTGGCATCAGCAGTGAACACGCCAAGAAGAAATTAAATTCTGCAGGCTCTATATCTTTCCATCGGGACAATCGGGATATTAATGTCAATTTTGCGGTAACAAATTTGTAATAATTATTTAATTCTGTGCAAATGACAGAAATAAATTCTAAGGGGAAAAATATTTAAAAAAATCTAAGTGAGTTGCCGTGTCTTCGAAACTAATTCGTAATCCGCTAACTGCATTATCAAAAGAGTGACGTTTTGTCGCAGGACTGTTGGCCGACCAATCGTAAATTCTTTTTCGCTTCTGAAGATTTCTTACCTCTTCTTCTTCTTCTTCTTCTTCTTCTTCTTCTTCTTCTTCTTCTTCTTCTCCTGCTGATGTTTCATTTTCTGATGAAGCTGCACGTGGTGTTGAACGATTATGAGAAGGCCCGGGAGCATCCATATCTTTGTCTGAGAAAATGTTGTCTTCCTCGTCACTACTCTTCATCAATAATTCCATAACTTCCTTCTCGGATTCTGTGCCATTGTAAACACAATATTCACACCTACTGTTTGCTAAAGAGAATCACAAACAAGACTGAACAGATGTTCTACAGACAGAAAGTAATTATACCTTGCACCCAATGTTGAGAACAATAGCCGTGGTAAGGAATTTGAACAAAGAAAATGATTTTTCTTCATGTTTTGAGGGTAGTACAATCAGAATCTGCCCTTATCTCGAACACGATGTTTTTCGCGATAACCATACTTCCATTCCTTACGAAACATGGAAGTAAAAAAGTTGCTAGCTGAAAAAATAATAGAAGAACCTAAACATTAAGATATTAACACCATTCGTCAATTTTGTCAACCCTCTGGGGGTCCGGTCTAGTTCATCCCTCCCGTAAATACGCCTCTAACCACGAGATGACATTGTTTACATTCTAACCGCATTAAAGTTTTGTTATTACAGTTTTCCAGTAAGCTACATTTTTCAGATTTACAGTAAATTATTATATTTACTGACAAGATGTACAAAGTGCTTTGTTTATTTATGGTCAACCATTCGTCGAGCAGGACGTAGTATGTGCCTACGCTTGGTCTGCATCTGCAATGTTTATGGGTTTTGTCAAGTCGCAGTTATTATTTTCAGCCCAACGATCCATAAATCAATCGTAAATTTGCATCGTCGTAACAAAGGCTATTCAATTTTGGTTTATTACTGTGCTCTTTTTCTTATATACGCTCGCGGGCGTGCCGAAGAAGAGGACAGAGTTATACACGTTGCGAGTGAAGAGGATGCCGCACTGTTTCTGGTTTCGCACAGTACTGCCTCTGAAACGGGGAATTACATGACATTAACCTGTCCTAGCTCCTTACAAACCTGAATAATGTGTTAAACACTAACATTTGCATTTACAATTAATATATATATATATAATATTTCTGTATTAATATTATAAAAATTCTGTATAATATTTACCTTATTTCTTCCGTCGTGTGACTTCGTGTTGCGTTCGATTGAATATCTTTACGCGTTTCAAAACGTGTTTTGTCTTCAGAATAAAAAAATCACTCAAAGTGAGGTCGTTAAACATCAAAATTGCAAATATTAAAACAGTTCTACACATGTCCGCATTACATGAGTGCGCACTCGAGTCTCTCGGTATTTTCCTGTTGCTTTCCTCTACTATTGGGGAGTCAAAACTGGAACCCTTGTGCTGCCAGCTCTTATCGCAATGTGGACTGTGTAAATACCCGCTTACGCTACGCAATTACTGTACGCAATAATTTTCCCATCTATATTTTTATCGTCAGTAATTAGGACCAACTGTCTGGGGAGGTGTGGTTTGTATTAGTTTACTTGCGAACAGATTTTAATACTAAACAAAATAAATGTATTTAATTATGGCAAGGAAAAAACAAAATTGTTTTAATTTTTTCCAAACCTAATGTCTATTAATCCCAAAATTGGTGGAACAGGGAAATGAAGAAACAGATCAACGATACATGGGATCTAGTCGGCGAAATAACTGACCTTTTTTCCTTTCGTTGTAAACAGAACGAAAACGTTATAGGCCTAACATACTGTTACGACATTGCAGAACAATCTATGTGTTTCTCGGCTATTCCAGTGGAATCCGGCTGTAATGCGTATGTGCGTACACATTGCTGCTACTTTGAGATGGACAATTACGTGGCACGTGTCATGAATCCGCAACGAGACCATACCGATCCGCGCGTGCTGTGTTCAAGGCCGCAATCAATTACGTTCTAGTGTTTTGTAGTAGACGCCTATTAGCGAATATTCTGGAACCTTATCGGGTACTCAGCGACGCTCAGTTCAGTTTGAGTTGCGATTGAATCGAGTGCTGTTCGAAGTAATTGTAGCGAAGTGTTTTATAATTGTGCGGGACAATTGTAATACAATACAGTAATTGTCTTTTATATTAGTTGACATTTTTATTGCGTGTGAACAATTTTTAATTGATTTGTTGCAAGAGACTATCTTGTTGATTACAAACTGTATAATTGTGATAATTTAAGCTGGTGATTAGTGATTTAATTGGTGTCTTGTATTTTGTTTTTCACTGTACCATACGACGATCAGTAGACCGTCGTAACAATACGATGTTCAATATTCTACATTTAATTTTTAGACTGTACTTTTTTTACTTGTACTTACAATTACTTTCTATTTTTAGTAGGACCAAGAAAACGCTGATAATAGCACAAGCTGGACTGAGATAATAATATTAACACTTTAATTACCAACGAAACTAAAACGCGACATTTATGTTGCCAACACCTTAAGTTGATGCGACACCAGCAGTGATTACATGTTAACAGCTGATTTTTCATTTCCCTCCCCCCGCTCAGAATTTCAAAGTAGACGTGCCCTTAGCTCTTAATACTACTATACGTAAATCGATAAATGGAGAAATTAAACATATGGTACTAGAAGAGCATGACCCCACGCGTCAAAGACGAAACATGATATAAATACACCTTGATTATTATTATTATTACGTATTATATAGTAGTATTAGATATTATATGGGAGAAATTAACAAAGTGCGAGGGGGCAGATAAAGGACAGTGAAGGATTGTGTGTAACACTGAAATTGTTGACAAGAAAAAGAAGAAACTGTACGAGTTGGCGCGCGTGCGTGTGCGCGTGCGCGAGAGAGAGAGTGAGTGAGTGAGTGAGAGGACTGAAAGAGAGAAACATGGGCAGAGGTAAAAAAAATCTGTCGCATTAAATTCACGCCAACAACATTCTTAATGTCGTAATGACACAACAGTCTATGTTTACAAAAATTACTACCGTTGTGACGACACAAATATACAGATCTAATGTGTGTTGGCAGGCTGACGCGTTCGTACTACTAATTCATTCGAAGGCTGTATTCACTCCTGTCTGTATTAAAATAATACAAATGTTGTTTTATAGTAATAATATAATAATAATAATAATAACAACTATCACGATTTGTAGGCTTAAGCATTCATAACATAAACAGTTTTCTAACGTTCCCTCCTCTCAAGACTTCTACGAACTTTTTTTAACCTATTGATTTTACTCCATTTTTAATAATTCACCAATCCCTTCAGTTTATAACTTACTGCTTACATGTCGGAGTCATGTGATAGTATGAAACTTTTATTGAGCAGAATTCAGTATGACGGATATTCGTGGCATACCTACGGAGATGTGAAAGTAATGTAGTTTTACTTCGATTGCAGCTTGGATTCACTAAATTCTGTTGCCTTCTGTACGAGTGGGTAAATTCTATGCAGGAATGGGAAAATTATTATGTAAAACAAAGCAGTGATCATTAAAGACAGAGGCACTGAGTGTAGGAGATCAGACCATTGTAGGTCAAGTACTAGTAAAACCTGGAAAAGCTTATCGTCCACTACTACATATTAAGTAGGTTTAATGAAAATTATGTAAATGGAACGGATGTAATTTCGAAACTGTTAATTTCCTTCAAGTGTGTACTAAAGTAAAGAATGTTACAATTTATAAGTTGGTAATTACACCAGGTAGGCTTAAACAGGTAATGCTAACAACCAGTAGCCTACTGATTCGAATGTGTGTGTGAAGAGGGCTTTTGAGTCGATAATAACGCTATTACCTACTTGACACAGAAATTCCCGTGTCACCTGCATTTTGTATTATGCAAACGTTCGGAGGATGTAAATTTTTAAACAACATTGTTGGAGTGCCAACCTTTAGAATGAACCGTTGTGGCGGAATGCAAGATTGATTTAAAGAATTCAAAAATTCTTGGAGATAGTACACTATATTTTCAATATTAAATACGGTGTTAATAGATTCTTCGGACTTTTTATTATCCCCAGAAAATTTTTCCAAACTTGTATCATTATTTTCCTTCACAGATTCGATTCTTTGGGAATAACCACTTGTAATTTTTATCAAGTAAACACTTGACGTTTTGCACAGAATTTAGCAATTAATACAGTTGTACTATTTACTATGTCCCAGTTTTTCGTCAATTTCTGTGAAGCTATCGTCATTAGGAACACTACCGTCACCGAGGTGCAGTAAGTTTGTAGAAAAATCACCATCTCCTCCTCCTCCTAAATGGGCTCTCATATTGCTTTGCAAATTTAGTCTGAATAGCATTCCACATCACCGAGGACTTTAAACACACTGAGACAATATCAGCGCGGGTTCCTCTTGCAGTTACCGGTAATCTCTAGCGAGAATCCTCTGAAATAACAAATGTTACACTACCCACTAATTTGTTACAATTTCTTAAGTCTTGGAGAGTTTGATTGACCGTTTCTATACAGTCCACAAATCGCCTTCGTTTTACCGTTCATGATTAGTTTCCGTTTTGATCGCTCTTTCTTTTGTCATGCCTCCTCTTCAATACGAATTGCTTTTTTAATAGGAGTCAGTGAGAATACTTGACTTTTTCTTCTTGGCGCATTTTTATTTTATTTTTGCAGTCGCTTTCGGATAAGGGCGAATTTATTTTGGTGTCAATTGTGATAAGGTATTAGCAGATGTCTCGTTTATTCCCGACATGGGAGGTCCGGCTACTGTGGTCTCTTGACAATCTTTTGTTGGTGTTAATCTTCCTTCATAATTACTTTTGTCTCCTATCTCTCTGTCAATTACAGGTGAACACAGAAACTCTTCGATACTGAATATATTTTCATTTAATGGCCAAATTCCAGTTGAACTAAAACCTGCTGTCAGTTAGATGGTGTAGCTGCCTTTGAAAGAGTATCTTTTGCTAGCCCAGGTATGTCATGGTTTTACCTGGGTTTATTGTCATCCAGCTCTCAGCGGCTGCACCGAAACAGGCCATATAAACACTTGTCTAATGGCTGAAGTCAGATTGTAACGGGTATGAGGTATAAACTGTTTCATAAATAGTAAAAAAAGAGAGGCTGTAATTTATCTTGATGGATGTGCTACTCCAATACAACCTGCTGGTCCATAAATAATCAAAGTGATATCTACATAACACTCTGTGGATATAACGATAAGTGGTGGTTTCCAGCTGCCATCAATGAAAATACCACTGGTTTCACCCTTTTCCAAAGGGGTAACCCTGCTGACTTGTTTATTTCCCTTCAAACTGACAACTTTGTTAGGACAGTGCACTGTTGTTATGCTGCCTGGTTTCCTTCACATTCCAAATATTGTGACAATAAAAATGAAGGCGACTTATCACAGAATTCCAATATTGAAGAAAGTTTTATGTTATGTTTATTAAAACTAAATGCTATTGCAAAACTTGTTGCTTCAGCCTCTCTAAAAGACAACCTTGAATGTCGCTGCATGAAGCCAGTAAAACAATCTTTTACCGGCCCAGTTCACCAGAAAATCGACATTATTTGCAAACACGTATTCGGAGGCTAACATACGAATATTCTTAGGGTACAAACCATAATAACTAACAGAATAGTGCAGATCATAACACAGAAATCTGATTTTTCTTTTTGTTCTTTCCTAAATACAAGTTGTGGAAAACGCTGAGTCTTTGTAGGGTTTGTGAGCTACATCGCCCCAGAAAGTTTTTCACTTGTACGTTTGAACCAAATATGAAAAAAAGAAAACAACAAAATGTTTTACTTACATTGTACCAACATACCACTTTCCTTCTGGTGAAATTGAAGGTACACCTTTAATTTTAAAATTAGTGGCTGAAGTGTAGTGCTGCTGGCCACTCTACCTTTAGTGCGTGTGTCGAACACTCACTTTAGGCAACCTATTCTACCTCCTAAATTTCCTAGGCGGCATAAAAAGGAGCCATTATTACTATTATCATTTTAAAAATTTTAGTTTTTTAGGATTTAATAAACACGTAATCTTCATTATAGGATCACAAGTAACTGACACATAATTAATTCTGAGATCTGTTAGGTTATGAATTAATTTTCTTTTAAAAGTTATAGAGAAACATAACTTGCCCTCATGTTGCCACATTGCTTTTGTATTAGTATGATTCAATTGTACACTTACCATGGATCCAACAAAGTACGTAGCTGTAAACACCCATAGCAAATTAGTGACAAAAAGGTTGCTTTACACGTTCTAAAATACAAAAGGGAACAAAGACTCATTTTACTGTACACTGCTATAATCAGACTGGAGGAGCATGTACTACAAGCTATAACAAAAACGTTATACAGTTGCAGAGGTGCTGCGACTAAGGGACACTTTTTGAAGAAGTACAAAGTATCAACTTATGTCTCTCTGCTCTCCCCTATATGGTAATACTGTCTTATAACGACTGTTAAACAAATCAAATGTATTGTATACCTTTATATGTGTATTTATACACAATATATCATAAAAGTTTTTTGCGACAAAAATACCTGTCAAATTTTTGTATGTTGTAATGGTACATATAACACTACCAACACCAGCGTACCACAAATAAGTTGAAAGCCACTACAATTAAGAATACCTACAAGGTCAAGCATACGATCATGGATAAAAAAGGAAGTATCATAAGCCAAAACCAAGTGAATTAAAATGAAGAAGGAATTACCAGTAAATGTGCAACTAAAGAAGATAAAGCAAGACTAACGACGAGACGACATACATAATTACCCAATAGATCAAACAGTGAGAAGGAAACCCATTAAAGACAAAATCAAGAAGAAACCTATTAACCGTGAGAAGGAAACCAGTGAAAACAACGCCATGAAGAAACTTATTAAGAGGGAGGAAGGAATCGGTGAAGAGAAGAAGAAAATATCCAGATCAAACACAAAAAAGGGAGATAACATGAATTATAATGAACTAACATATGGCAATAAAAGAATTATTATAAAAGAAGAAAGAATAAATGGAATAAACAACATGATTTAAACCCCTAAGCTGCAAAAGAAATTGACACTGACCAAAACTTATTAAGTGAATACCTTCCTTGACAATGTAATACAAACAATAATCAATAAGAATGAATTATTGAACATAAAAAGTAACAAAGAGAATGAATAATAATAAGTTCTTAGCTAAATTATGTGTAGACATGAAAAGAGGGCTATGTCCAAAACACCAATGACCAATTGTAAAGTGGAATTGATATTAGAAATAACCACTAATTACCAATAGTAAAGACTGTAAAAGATAAACAAAATGTAATCTAATAATAACCAATAGATATACCAGTACTACATAAAGTCAAATAAATCAAATGTAATACAGAAACACAAAACCGACAATAATCCATTGTTGTATATTATAACTATATGCTTGCCATAGAATGGATGCATGATGAACAAAATTATCTTGTAAACTTATCATAAAAGAGTAGGAACTAAACCAACAACATTGAATGAGGCAGAATACTATTCGAATAAGTAAATTCAAGGATTATAGCCACCCAAATACTAATAATAACAATAATAATAAATAAACCATGTTGACAGCTAGATGCAAGTAATCTTGGTTAGTTTAAACCAAAGCAATTTTCAGTATAAATGGAGAATGAACTACTGCACAATAATAACAGTGCTATCAAAACAATGATAAGAGATATTCAAGCAATAATGAGAATAATTTGATAGGATTACAACCCATATAAAAAGGTAACTTCCTAAAGTATAGTAAACTCACTTAACAAACTATAGTTAAGGTAATAAAACCACAAGATGAAGAAAAAGGACACTATCAGAAGTGACAATAACCAATGCAGTATGCATAGGCCATAATAAAATGTTATTAACTATTAATGTTAGTATAATAGTAAGTATCATGTACATGTTGTGTTTATGTTAGTGTCTATACAGGAAAGTACAGAGCAACTCACCGCAGCTAATAATAGAAGAGTCAACGCAACTTCTTCAGAATCGAACTCATGAAATGGAACAAAAGACATTCTAAACTATTTAAACAAAATTAATAAACGATGTCAAAGAGTAAGTAAACCGATTTATTCATATCGGATTCAATAATAGATTGAATTGGGTAGAATAAATCAATAAACCAAAAATTAATAATAAAAACCAAAACGTTAAGAATAATAATAAAACAGACAATCTCGTCGTGCTAAAATGTTCATACACACTTTTTAAGAGAAAATTACTTAAAACTTCGAATCTAACAAGAAAAATATTGTGTCGAGTATTCATAATACAAACCCTTAGATATCAAATATGAAATGAAAATATAAGAACCAAGTAAAATGTATATTCTATAGCCGGCAGAATAAGGGAAGGACAAATAAAATAGAGGCAGGATATCAAGAGAATGGAAAACATGGGACTACCTAAACAAGTAATAAGATACAGACCTCAGGGAAGACGAGATATAGGTAGGGCAAGGAAAAGAGATGCCTTCAGTGAAGGCAAAACAGGCTGTAATCCTATACCTTGACATGGAGAAGATTCCTAATACTTAATAGCACACTTAAGAACAAAATATTGGTATGGAGAATCATACACGACTTCCATGTTCTAAGATTTATATTTAAAATCATTTTCGAAATGAAATATTTCCATTAAAACTACTTCTTTCTACTTACTGCTTCAGCCACTTACTGTGGGCACTAACGTATACCACCTCACGTTATCGCACTTGATTTTCACTGATGATGGAAGTCGATGGCACTGGCGAAACGTCTGGTTTTGCAGAAAACATTGGTCTACGGCCAAACAGGCCAGGAAGGAATTTTAAAAACAAACTGCTTCTTTGTTGTCAATAACGTAGTACATATATACAAAAAATTATCAGGTAAACTATTACGTTACAACAAAAAAAGTTTCAGGTAAACTACCCTTTCCCCGTAACCGATCTTCACCAAAATCAATAGGCCTTGAGTCCTCTATAACTCGGGCACATATGTAAAAAAATATCTGATTCTGTTTGAATTTACGGCAGTTATCGTTCGTCATGAAAAAATTTCTCTTGTTACAACATAAAATATTGCAGGTAAACTACCCCTTTATCTTACCGATCTTCACAAAAAACAATAGGTCTTGAATACTCTACAATTCAGGGCTGTATGCAAAAAATTATTTGATTCTGTTTGAATTTGCGGCTCTTATCGTTTGCCATAAAAAATCTAGACAGACACACAGACACTTTTCGAAAAATTACTTTTTTTCATGTTTTGAGGGTAGTATAATCAGAATCTGCAAAAATCTCTAACACGATTTTTTTTTGCCATCACCATACTTCCATTTCCTTATGGAACATGAAAGTAAAATCAAAGTAAAATTCTGATGGCAACAAAAATCAAATATTCTATCAAAAATTGGGGATATACATTTTTGGTAGGTATTTGGTAGGCCTACTTGCATTGCACAAGGAATGTGTTATTTTCAATAGGTTATTGATAAAAAATGACTTACAAGTACATTGATTTTTATTACAAAATTTATACAAAACAGTTTCAATTCTAAGGTATCAATAATTAATAAATATTAAGGATAATGAACAAATTATTTCTTCAGAGAAGATACATAAAAACATTGCAAAAATAATACATATCAGACAAATATTATTACAACAAAAATACCACACAGACATTTGGGCTTTGTTACTTTATCAGTAACTATAAGATTACATTAATAAAGTACATAGAATATTTATTTACAAGAACATAATTACAAAAAGTGAAAACACCTTTGATGAAATAAACATTTTATTTATTACATCAAACATAACTAAACTCAGATGACAATATAAATGAACTAAATATAGGTTTTTCTGCGAGGGAGTGTAGGATTGATTAGGGGTTCAATTAGTTCAAATTATTAAAAAAAAAATAGCATAAACTATAAATAGAAAAACTAGACTGGTATGTTTACAACAAAATGAAAACTTCAAGTTACATTTAAGAGATATTCCGTGTCAAATCAACAAGTGCTACAACCTGACCCTCTTAGATTTATTTGAAATTAAGTATGCATGTAGTATTCATAAATAGTAACACAAATCAATTTTTTCACATTTTTCTGACGAAAGGTTACTGAGTAATGGGTGCTCAAAAATTAAAAAAAAAAATAAAATTTTTGACTTGCGCAACAATATTGATTTGTTCACAACTTGTGTTGTAATTAAGCTAGAACAATGACATCGAGTTCATTTGAAAGCTCTTTTAAAGGGCTTTCATATGATATAAAACATAATTAGTTGAAAATATATATATTTTTTTATAAACACATCATTATTGCATTTACTGAATTTTGAAAAACTGTATTTTAAAATTCTCAAAAAAATATATGTGAAAGATATTGTTTTCCTCTACATATTCTGAAAGTTTCAACTTGGGATGAGCATGGGATCACTATCAAAAGTAATTTTATGTTTATCACGATTCTGTAAAACGTCATTCAGATCGGTGAATTATTATTATTTTTATTTTCCTACCCGTGACAATTTTTCAGAATCATAGTTGGATTTATTACTTGGCCTACAAAATTGTACTTTTCTTTCATACAAATAACTGTGTTTTAAAGCTTAGCACTAGCTAAATTAATAGCTCAAAATTAATAAATTGACCTACATATCTAAAATATATATCTTAATACAGTGATCCAGGTTTTCCGTGTACAAGCAAAAAAATCTCATTTTAAAGACTATATACAAAATGGTTGGTTGGTGTGACTATCTCCCATCTGTTTAGTATTTTGTCATCGGATAATATTCAGTCAGCTGTTGTCAACTGTTGTTGAAAGTGACCTGTACATTTTCTTTTGGTGTGACATAGCCTATAAAGTGAAAAAAATGTGATTAATTCTGAAATGTTGTGTTTTGAAATTAGCTTAAAGGTACTTTTGTACAATTCTCACAACAGTGTATAAGTTTATATGCCTACAACCAGTTAATATTGTAACGAGACATATGAGCCCAAATATTTCAGTAACCCAAAATATTAACACATGTCAATAATTGAGTGAAAGAGACAAACCAAGTGTTTCTTCTAAAAGGCCAAGCATGAAACTACATGAGCTACTCATCACCAAGGATAAACTCACAACAATAAGAGTTAATAAAACTAATGGTAACTAACAAGTGAAATAACATTATAAGAAAAAGAAGATGCACTGAACAATGATTGTACCACAGGAACCAACAACCCAATAGTTTTCGGTCAGTAAGGAACCAATGAAGACAAGGAAGAAACATACTACGAGAAAGACACCTAACAACCATGGCATAAAATATAGATTCCAAGAGCCAGTCAACTATAGAACATCTTACCCGTATATGCAATGACTGAACAACTTACAGATTGAAGAGATGGACAAGAACTGACTAACTGAGATGACCAATATACAACAGATAATATTATAAATGTATAGGACAAGATATGTTATAAAAGAATGAAAGTAACTATACTGTTAACTGAATAGAAGCTGTGAATAAAAGCATAGTAACATGTTATGCATAGCACCCATGTAACATAAAGAAGTATTAAAATTGTCTCATAATAATAACAAATATTACTCAAATAGTCAAACAATCATGTAAGATAAGAAAAGGCAATAACTAAAGAGTTATTAGTTATCATTAATAAAACCAAACTTGAGAAAATAAGGTTAAAAGAATGTAAATTTGTATCAACCTAACATACACATTGTTGGTACAAATTTCACCTAAATTCACATCTATCAGTAGGAAAAGCCTACCTAAACCAAAATGTTTTGTGCCTTAAACCAAGAAGAACTGATAAGCTTTCTACAGGTACCAATATAAGATACCCAAAATGGATTTTAAATAAGAATTTAAGTAAATAAAGTGAACCAAAACCGACCAAAAGGGGATTCACTAAGTAAAACGTGAACAAAACCACATTATAATACCAAATAGAAGTAAAAGGTTAATGTCTATACCACAAGTAAGGTGTAATGCCACTATTGTAATAGTATAAGAATATTATAAGAAAGGACATAATGTATTATAATCGTAATTAAGAACACCTGTCATGTGACACCACATGTAAGTAATGTTAGTCAATGATATACACTAAGGGACAGACCAGTGTACAAAAAACACTAAACCAATTATAAAGAGACTACTATGATTAAACTATTGTAACTAAATAATAGTAGAAAGAGATAAAAGAATACTGATACTAAATGGGACTGTTAATAACTTTATATTGTTGTCATTAACAAGACAAAACAATCATTAATGGCTATTTTATCACAAACTTCAAAATCTCCTATAAAGCTTGCTCAATGAAATAGGACATTCCTGATGCAGAAAATTAACTTTGCCATAACACAAATTAAATAGGCTAACACCCAAACAAAAAAATGCTTTGAAAACAAAACATTAATGAAATATGGTATGAATTAATTGTGCTACATTCAAAGCTGATTTTCTTAATTGATTTAAAGTACCTATACAAGTCTAGTTTGTCAAGTAAAGATAATTTAGGTAAACCTAACACTACATATGAAACAAACATTAAATCAAATATGCTAATGTTACAAAATTCACAAACAGAAAAAAAAATTTTAAATTATCTATAGGCTAAATTGCTTTGATTATATTACCTTCTCCACTTCATATGTTTTCCACATCAATATCATCTGATGTCGATACTACTGATGGTGCAATAATAGTCATTTTTTCCCAGTCAATTCTGGAAAGTTCAGGAGAAACCTGAAAGATCATTACAAAACTCATACATAATTTTTCACTAAGTTAATAATTATAATAATATTAAGCTAATAATTAAGAGAATAATTTATTTTCTTAACCTAGCACAATATTTGTAGGTTAGCACTATGAATTTACAAAAAGTTAATGGATTTTGTGTAAATTTCTAAAAAAAAATAAATTTACAGCATAATCTAGTAGTTATTTTATAGTAATCTATTTTAATTTAAATGAACTCAAGTCACTATTGCTTGGTTACATCCCTGCACTGAAGATTCCTGAAAAAGATTTCTAATATAATCATACAAACTCGAAAAACAAAAACTGTTCAAATGATTAACATTGAATAATATAATCCTGATTATAACGGTATTATAACTAGCAAATACATTACGGATAATTCATCCATACTCTGTATCATTTAAATCTACTATTAAGTAACACACCCCATAAAATATTTTAGAATATTAAGATACTAATTTTTTAAAATTTCATGTGATATTAGTTGAGTATCATTTAGGAGGTTAAACAATATAAATACAATTCTACACATTAAGTTACAGATTATAAATACAGATAATAAGAAATTAAATAAAAATAACACTATAGGCCTACATCAATTATCGGGTTTAAGAACCTGCTGCTGTAAGCAGTGATAATTTTAGTTTAGTGAGCTTTAATCAGACTTGCATGCAATAATAAATTTTACATAAGATAAAAGAACGATGCTTTCTTTAGTCACCAGCAAAACCTTTTCTGTCTGCAAGTTAATATTATAAAATTTAAAAACAGCACAATTTTATTAAAAAATTTAATCGAGATTAAAATGCATGTTTAAGTCAAAAATTAAAGAAGTCACAGTTCATATTCTCTTTTCACTTTTTCTTTTACCTGAAAAATGTTAGCCCTTAATTTTTAAAGCAGAGCTGTGTTAAAACAAAATTTTTATGACAAATATATTACAATTTAATGGACTCAATGGTATGAAAGTAACTATGTGTACAAAAAATTACAACAGTTTGCTTCAGTGAGGATACAGTAGCCATAGGCCTATATTATAAATTTTGTTATATTAGGTCTTAAAATTAACCTTAACTTACTAAGTCATATCTTATTAAGTAATTACGTTTCTCTGAAAAATGCTGAATTTGAAAGTATATTTAGAGTAATATAGCTGGACTGAAGAATTAAATAAAATTTGTAACTAGTTAAATACGAGCAGAGTTCAAATTAAATATATTATAGTAAGGCGTACCATCTTGTGTTAGGTAGGACAACATTTTACGAATAAAATGATTTACAAATTGGGTACATTACACATATATAGGTAGGCTAGAGTAGACAAAATAATTGTCAGACTTACAGGAGTATCTATAATAAAGAAACATTATTTAATTAAATTGCATTCACTGCCTTACAGGGACTTTTTTTAAAAATTAGTTAATTACCCCTTGGGTAATTATGAAGATTCTCATCAATGCTGATATTGCGCTGATATATTTTTATTATATTCTTCTATGTTATATAAACACGAGAAAAATAATTTTAAACGGCGGTCGAATCTATTTACGGAGACAAAAAATTAAATTTTTACTCCCATAAGAACGCATGGTGTTAGCCTAGGTATATTGTATTAATTAAATTAGAATGCTAATTTGCTCCATTATTAAATTTTGGACAGAACACAGTGATATTATGTATAGTTGGGTCTATAACAAGTGGTAGGCCTAGTGTTACAGAACCAAAGTAATAGAGAAATTCATACATAACCTAACACAGCTGATTTCCTACAAACAACGGACAACATACACTAAATAAATGTTCATCTTACCTTTCATTATTATTCCTAGCGCCTCCAACATATTTTTACTTCGACTTGCAATCACAAACACTTCATACGAATAACAAAATTCTGTCCCACACACGTTAACAAACGAAAACGAATTACCGCACAGCGACGACTAAACAGAATAAATATGGCAGGTCGCAATATTTCGTTATACCAACTAAACAGAATAAAAACACACTTCCCTCTGTAGTGTCTGTCTTTTTTACACATGTTACAAATTTTATAGAATAATTATTACGAATGCCAATATGGCCGACTAACTACCCATATTTCATTATATACATTTGTATATATCGAACAGGTTGTCTGGCTTCAGCGTACAGCAAAAATACGATGTATAAAAATTTGTATAAGTTTTTCGTACGCTGACACACCATAACTTGGGCAAAATAACTTCATCACCTAAAAATGTACTTATACAAGTTCGTCAAATTTGTTTTAGATACCCTGGGTAAAAATTGGGGTGTGATGAAGAAATTATGCGGCGCTAAGTCTATATATATATATATATATTACATAGCTGCTATGTAATTAATTAATTTTACAAAGTAAATAAATGCTGGCTAACATTTGTGTTGTGTGCATAAAATGTATATTACTCCTGTAACAAACTCTTATCTTTGATATGTTGCTGGTAGCTCCTTTGCAAACGCATGTGCATACAAACACGTGCATGTGCACATACACATGCATGCATGTGCACACATGCACGCATGCACACATATGTACGCACACACACACACACACACACACACACACACACACACACACACACACACACACACACACAAAATCACCAACTACAACATAACGAATGGTTTTGTGAGGACATTAGCTTAAAAATCCGTCAGTTAAATTTACATCAAACAATGTGGCATCTGCACACATAGACATTTACAAACACACATTGAAATTGACTTGAAGATCAGTGGCTCAAAACTACTTCCACAACATTTCTTTAACTATTAAAATGTAAAAGAAATACATTCATCACAAACCATTTGTGTATAAATATAAGATTAAATATTCGCTCAATAAAACTGTATTAAAATAGATATGTTTCCAAAGTTCTGTAGTTATCATTTATTCCTATATTATTTGCTTATGTGCCTTTAAATGATATTAACTAGTTTCCACCAGTAAAGTTGTTTTCCTGTTTAAGCATAGTAACCATTTATTGTAGTGACCAGAAATTGAAACACATTGCAAGGTATTTATAATTTGTCTTGTATAAATAATAAAAGGGAAACAACAACAAATAAAAAATGCAATAAGAAGGAAAATTTTAATAAAACAGGCCAATCCCTTTTGAGATGATCTAATGAATATTTCTCTATACTGCCCAAGTACTGTCGAACTGTGTATTACTAGAATTTTATCACAACAATGTCTCAGCTACTGCATTCTGCAACTATACATTTTCTTCAGGTTAAAAGAATATAATATTGCTTAAAACTAGAGACATGTGACAGAACATAAAATTCAGAACACTGTTTTATAGTGATGAATATCGTCCAGAAGTCCTTTTTGAAACTATCATTCATCGCTAGCTTCAAAAATGACATTCTTCTCTAAACCTTATAACAAAATGTTGTTTAAAATCAGAAGAATGTGATTATTAATCCCTATTATTGGAATTGTTAAAAGATGTAAGATTATATCTTGCTAGCGTTGTAGTTTCAAATAAATAAGGCTTCTGTTAAAAACATAAATACAGTAAACAAATTATTAAAAAATATTGTGCATCTTTTATCATAATTTTTGCTTGTGATTTATTGTTTAGCTTAAAGTAATTTCTTTAAGTTATAACTTCCATCTGCATATGTTATTTCTTCTTTTTTATATTTATTACAAAATTTTTTATTTTACTTTAATTTATAATATTTTATGTGAACTTATGGAGGGAAAGTTTGGTATGAATGAACTAATAAATAATAATTCACTTAAGCATCCATTATTTTCTCTGTGTTTGTTTTGTGTGCAAGATATTAAAATGTAGTGTTATAAAATGTAATTTGTTGCAAATAAAATATGAGAATGTTTATTATTATTATTTTTATATTTTAAACTTGAAATAGTACAATTTTAAAACATGACATAATACGGCACTAATGTAATGTATCATTATTGGTAAATTACATTATTGGTAATGTAATGTATCATTATTGGTATATTCCATTAACTTAATGGAAAATACAATTTCTTTAATTTGCAATTAGTATTTATTCTGTTAATAACTATTTTTTCTGCGAACTGAAACTAATTTTATGTGTCCTTCTAAATGTAATATGACTATCATTTTTCTTATTGTATTAATTGTCACATACAGTGAAATCTCTCTAATTCGGACTTCTCTAATTCGGAATTTACGATAATTCGGACTCCCTAAAAAAAAAATTATAATTCACAACAAAAATTAATTTTGTGAATTCTTTGTGAAAACATTTGCCTTTAGGGAATTCTTAAAGTGTTATGTTGGCAAAATGTGCGATACGCACCCCCCACCCCGAGTGGGTTTAGTCCAGTTTCAACGGCTGCTTTGGTAGGTGTGCGTCATTGTTATTGTATTCGTGTGCGTTCTATTGTACTGAAGTTATTTCTTAGTTGCGTACAGCTTTTCAAACCACATTTTCTTCAAACACTGTTTAGTATTAATTTACAGTACTGTATTACAATATGAGAGCTAGAGGTAAATACAAGACTTTAACTTTAGAAGACAAAATGAAAGTGTTGAGTAAAATAGACGCTGGTTATTCTGTGCAGAATATTTTAAACGAGTTTGGAATTAGTAAGTCTACGTTTTATGATATAAAAAAAGACAGAAAAAAAATTTCCAATTTTGTTTTAAAGCAAGATACGCCAAATGTGAGTATTGTTAAAAGAAAATGAACGACTGCAGCAAAGTTCAGTAATATTGACGATGCTGTATACACTTGGTACAAGCAGCAACATTCAGTTGGTGTTCCAGTTAGAGGTGTAGAATTACAGGCAGCGGCAGAAAGATTCGCTCAAAAATTGGGAGAAACTGATTTTAAAGCTAGTACAGGATGGCTTTTTAAATTTTGGCAGCGGCATTCCATTGTAAACCAGAAAATATTTGGGGAAAGTTTAAATTCCGATGTTTCTAGTGTCGAACCGTTTCGCCAAAAACTTAAAGCAGTAATTACTGATGAAAAACTTCTTCTTTCCCAAATTTATAATGGTGACGAAACAGGCTTGTTTTGGAGATCCATTCCTCAGAATACTCAGGCCTATAGAATGGACAATTCCACACCAGGCCGAAAGGTAAATAAACAAAGACTATCTGCTCTCTTATGTGCAAACGCAGATGGGTCTCACCGTCTAACATCCGTCGTTGTTGGAAAATCAGCTAAGCCTAGAGCAATTAAAAACATTATGGAAAGCCTACCAGTTATTTACAAAGCAAACAAGACTGCATGGTTAACTCAGAAATTTTCCAGCGATTGGTTTTTTCATAATTTTGTGCCAGAGGTTAGAAAATTCCAGCTAGATGTTTTAAAAATAAAAGAAGAGGATGTTAAAGCTTTGTTGATATTAGACAATGCTCCTGCTCATCCCTCCAGTAATTTATTGACTAGTAGTGATGGAAAAATCAAAACTATGTACTTGCCTCCCAATACGACTTCGCTTATCCAACCAATGGATCAGGGAGTAATCCTCAGTTGCAAACTCCTTTACAGACGTAAACAACTCGACGAATGCATGGTATTTTTTATGGACGATGAAGAATTGGATAATAGGGGTGAACAAACTCATAAAAAAATAAAGGAACACAGTATTAAAAGTGCTATTTATACTTGGGCAAACAGCTGGAATGAAATCAAAATATCTACATTATGCAATGCATGGAATAAGATTTTGTACGATAAAGAGCCAGAGATCTACCTGCAAGGTTTGGAAGATGAAGATTATGCAGGTGTTTTTGGAGCTACCAATATTGAAGACATAAGAGAATGGTTGGGTGCCGATGAAGATGACGTAGGCTACCAGAATTTAACAGAGGAAGAGATCGTCTATCAAATGCAAGGTCAGAAAGAAGAAGTTGGAGATGATAGTGACGAAGAAGAGGACGACGATAATGTTCCTAAGCCTACACTTTCCAAGGTGCAGGAAAATCTCGATGCAGTTATTAACTTTATTGACACTGACCCAGAATTTCAAAAATACTATTTAATCATCAAAGAAATGCGTCAAGAAATTATTAAAAAACAATACAACAGGGCAAAACAGTCTACAATTTCAACCTTTTTTAAGCCTGTAGCTTCAGTTCGGGAAGAATCAAAACCGTCAACTTCAGGGACCAGCCATTAATATTACATAACTCTTTGTGTGCTAAAGTGAAAACACTGTCAGTGAAGTTTTTTTTGTTTGTATCATGAAATTATTTATTCTTCAGTTTTGTAAAATACAATAAAATTAAATTTCCATTAATATTTACGTACATTAATAATTGCAGGTGTGCATTACTTATAAACTTTTTGCGTGCGAACTTAACTTGAAAACATTGATGGTGAAAGATTGTTGTTTATGTGAATTTGGTTATCCATTTTGTAAGTACAATAAATTTATTTTTCCATTAATATTTACGTAGTTTTAATATTTATTTTTATGGTACTTTACGTATACTGTAGTATGAATTTCTATAAAATATTCTGTAATTCGGATTTTTCACTAATTCGGACTAGGCTTCGCCCCATATAATCTGAATTAGAGAGGTTTTACTGTATATTAATTTTATAGATTACAGGAAAAGACTTAGAACTGAAAAAAATCATAAATACAAGGCGTACATAACAGAGAATATACGATGCACATAAATTCATGTGCTGACATAGAAATGTAAAACTATTACCCACTAGAATAGTATCTTAATTATTAGTTTAAGTTTGTGATATAGGTATTTACATATATATATTTTTTGATATGCCTTATAAAGACTATGCCTTTATTGTACATTTTTTTATATGAACAGATAACTGTGAAAACAAAGATTAATGGCTGTAAATTTGTATATTTATAAAATCTGTTACTTTATTGTAACATATATAATTGATAATAAAACAAGTAATATAAAATTTTAAGTTTTGTGTGAAAATAATGTTTTTTCATCCTGAAAATGTAGTTCCTACATAAAACTGTAAGTTTTTGTGTATGATCAGCATGTAGGGCATCCAAGCAATAGAACATGTGGTAAGTAAAATGCCTTTCACCTGATTCTTCCCATATTAAAACATCTAAGAATCTGTATTTGTTTATATGAGTACAGTTCATAAATATCATTTAATTTTATAAGAATCATTTATTTATTTCATGTTGTAGCAGTGGACTGTATAAAAAAATATGATCATTGGTTTAGGTTGCTAGTAAAAACTCGCAGGATACATGATAAATTATTTAATCATTTTTATATAAACACAAAAGAAACCAAAACACCATGTAAGACATGCACATTGAATATTTAAATATTTACAGTAATGATCTGAACCGAACAATAAAAACTGCACTCATAAAACAATAAATATTTGTTAATGATCTGTATAGGAATGTCTTTACTCAGTCATATTACTATGTTACTTCCAAGCCAATTACTACTTGTGCCAGTTAATACTACTGTTTCACTATGGTGACTACAGCACTGTACAGCACACACACTGCCTGCCAAAAGTACATAGTATTTTTTAAATAATAAAGGGAAGTATGAACAAATGCAATAAAAACACAAACAATAAGAAAAATGATTATTACAGAAACAAGTATAAAGATTATATTACATACATAGGCTACTAATCAATAAAGTCTGGAGGCAGTTACGGACATATTTTAACAATTGGTCTTTTTTTGCTGCCTTGATTGGTGCAAACTGACACTACACATGGTACCTGGATGAAGATTGTCAGTGACAACTAGTTTCCACTTCAAGGGTGGGAGATGGTCATCCTTGATTGAGACCACCGTGCTCTGTTGGAGGTTGTTCTTTGAAACTGCCCATTTACTGGACTGCTGAAGAGCCATTAGGTAGTCTTTTGAGCACTTATGCCTCAGTTGTTGAGTAAGCTGGTGATCTACCGGCATCTGTTTAACCTATTGACAGACATATCATTCAAGTCTGGATCGAGAAGACTGGTAAGGGGTTTGCCAATTAGGAAATGGCCTGGTGTTAGATAGGATGAATCAATGTGGTCAGTACAATTTTGATAATAATTTTGTGGCCTAGAATTTGTAAACACGCTTCGATTCATGTGAATAAAGTTCTCATTTCTTCAAAAGTAAGTGAGCTTTGCATGCAGATCGAAGGAGATGATATTTCATTGACTTGACTGCACTTCCCCAAAGACCTCCAGAGTGTTGTGAACTGGGGGGAGAGGATGAAGTGCCACTGATATGATTCTACTGTTATTGAATCTGTGATGTTATTAGACTTCCTTTTAAGCATTTCAAGTAGCTCATTGAAGCATTGTCAAGTTCAATTGAAGCATCAATAAAATTAGATCCATTGTCGCTAAAAATGTCTGCGCATTACTCTCTATGAGACATGAATCGACGTAAGGGTGCTATGAGCTCTTCATATTTTAGTTCACTCACAAAATTTAAATGTATGGCATGCATTGATAGACACACGAAAACTGCAATATAGCCCTTGATCCGAATTTTGTTGTGATGAGAACCTGGTCTAATGTACAGTGGGCCTGCATAATCAACACCAGTGTTAAGGAATGCTTTTGCGGAGTGAACTCGATGACTTCGTAGATTTCCCATGAGTTGAAAGCAGTTAAGACATCTGTGTAATACATTTCGAACAACTCTTCTCACCGATGATACCCAATAGGCAAATCGAAGTGAGTTTATTAACAATTTTGGAGCTGCATGAAGGATTCTTCTTGTGTTCATGTTCGATTATTAAATGTGTGAGGTGATGTTGGGGTGGCAGAATAATCTGATGTCATGTCTCAAATGGTAGAATCAAATTTTGTGGCCTACCTCCGACTAGGAAAAGACCTAAATCATCTCTAAAATTATGCAATTCAACTACGGTTGACCCTTTTGGTATCTGTTGACTATTCTCTAAGGCAGTGCATTCTTGTTGATAACTTACTTATTCATCTAGTTTTATACAACTCGAGGCATTTTTTTTGCCCTGTTATAGTCAGTGGTCCAATATTATGTGACTGCTTAGGTAGTCTGCAGTTTTTTGTAAAGTGATGCCAGTAAGCTATTAGTGTTGGACTTGTAAAAGAGTTGATAAATGTTTCAGGATATCATCTGAACCAGTGACTGCTATTAATCTAACTGTTGGACGTGTTTCCGAGATGATCTCTTCTGTTGCAGATATTGTAATGTCCTTTAGCCACTGAGATGAATTTTCTGTTAGCCAATCTGGTCTATGCCACCATTAAGTCATTGTAGATGAGTTCCTGAGGGAGAACACCGGGAGAAACCATATTATCAGCAGGGTTCGATGAGGAAGCGACATGATGCCATTTGCAATTGCTCGTTAACTCTTGTATTTTGTTGATGCAATTTGCAACAAAGGTTTTCCACATTGATGGGTATTGATACCACAATAATGGAATTAGTCTATAAATGGATATCATCAAATTGAAGATCAAGTCTGGTTATTACTTTGACAATTTAACGTGCTAACAAGACCGCTCCACACAGTTCAAGATGAGGTAATGAGATATGTTTGCGTAGTGCCACACTAAATTTGGCACAAATAAATTTGACCATAACTTGACCGCTTGAGTTACATGATCTCAAATACATACATACACCGTAGTCAGTTTCTGAAGTGTCTGAGAAACCATGTAGTTGTCCATTGACATGGTTTTTAATTACGACTAGTCTTATCACACATTCTATAATGCAACAGGTAAACTGCTGTCCCAGTCAATACGTTCTTTCCATATTTGTTGCATAATTCTCTTACAGAGAATTACTGTTAGAGCTAGTAGTCATAGTAGGTCAAATATTGAAGAAATTGTTGCAAAAACCTTTCTTTTTGTAAAATTCATTGGTATACATTGACTATCAGATGATCTGATTTCATGATTCTCACTTATGCATAAGGAATTATTTAATTAAGCATTTTTATATGAACATAAAAGAAACCAAAAGACTATAAGACATGCACACTGAATATTTTAAAATTTACAATAATGATCTGAATTAAACAATAAAACATGATTAATTGTTATAAGCTTTATCTAAACGTTAAAGACATGTTTTAAAAATCTTCCACAAGTTTCTGTATTTGCAGAAAGCGTAACGTGCAATTTTTTCAATGAGCAAATTTGTAAACTAGCTAAAAGCGTGGCTTTGTGGTGACTCGCAAAGCTTAAATACGAAAAATATTATGTACAAATAAATAAACACAATATTTATATTTGAGCTTCAGGACTCACCATGCTTTTAGCTAGTTAAAAAAAAGTAATTTTTGGTTTTTCGAAATAATTTTATGGCTAAAAAACAATATTTTGATTTTTTACATTTATTTTTTTAAATATAAAAAAATACAATAGAAAATTATTTTTTAAAAACTAAAAAATTAATAATTAAATAATTAGAAAAAAAGATTAACATAATTAATTAATAATTAAATCAGTAATTAGATACATTTTTAATCAGATACAAAATTTCTCATTCGAGTTTCTTCTTGTTTTCTACACTTTAACATATGTGAATTTTTAATATTACAGAATCTATCGTAAGAAAATGTTCTGTTTAATGCTAAACCTTCTAAAGTTTTTACTCTCGACAACGCAACGTATGTTAAACCAATAGAAGTTTCCTTTTCTCCAATATCTACAACAGCTCTATCTAAGTTTAAACCTTGAGACTTATGAATTGTAATTGCAAAGGCTAATTGTAACGGAAATTGTTTCCTTGAACAATTAATATTTCCACTTTTCCAAAATTTAGTTATAGGTGGAATTGGAACACACCCACTATTTTCATAAGTTGAATGGAAATAATTTTCAAAACGAACCATTATCAGTCATGGTATTTGATCAGATGGACCATGATTTTCTTCATAGATAATATCTTCAATGTAACCTAAAGCTCCGTCCACTAACTCTTTTTCAACCCACAAATTAGAACGTAACATAACTTTAGATCCAATTGATAAAATTATAAATGGTTCAAGTCCACCTGATAATTCTCCACTTGCTGATTTTGCTTTAGAACAATTATGAATAGCTGGAATATAAGCAACTGGTTGACAAAATCCTTTTAACTTTTGATGATTAAATTTACATTTTTATTTGTTGCAAATAGCCTAATTGCATTGTTGAAAAAATGACGTTCATTTTGTGAAAAAGTTTGTATACTACGTGCCATTAATATTTCATAGTCTTGAACTGTACATTCACCATTACTAACACGATCAAGTATATCTCAAAATATTTGTTGAGATTCATTTTGTTAAAATGATGGCGATAAAAAAAAAATACTTTTGAATACTTGATGTAAATAATAATTTTCCTTCTAAAAGGAATTCACTTCCTTCAATTTTATCACTGTAAAGTGGTCTGCCATTAACAGGAGATAACTGATTAATATCCTCCCAAAAATATACAAATAATTAACCAAACGGTTCATCTTGTCTTGATGGAATAGCTCTGCATACTCTTAAATCAATTTTCCTCAAAAGACTACATCCAATCATACTCATTTCATCTATAAACAGAAATTTACAACCACGAATTTCCTGTTGAAATTGAGCAAGTGAGTGTGAACTGAGTTCTCTAAATACTTTATGTACTCCTAATAAAAGTTTGGAGTGTATTGTTGATCCATTAATATTAACAGCAGCAGCACCAGTTGGTGCAAGCAATTGATAAGAAGATGATCCCAATGTTTGATTCTATCAACAAATGAAATAATTAATTAAAGTACTCTTTCCAGAACCGGCTTTTCCTTGAATAACAATTCTTTTAATCGGAAGTTCTTCTTCGTTACCTTGTAGATAACTAAGTTGTTTTTCAAATATATTTGTCAGTTCTTGTTGATCATCAGAGAAAACAATATTTGGCAGATTATATTGAACATTAACAATGTCATTTCTTTGAATTTCTATTACTTTTTCTTTTTCAATGAAATTTTCTAATGTATTCAATGCTTGTTGATTCAAAATAGAATGCCAATTATATCTGATATCAATTTCTCTTCTACCTAGATCTACTTCTTCCTGAATAGTATTTGGTCCAGCAGCTATGTCCATCCAATCATATGGTTGATCTACTTCTAATTGGTCTGTTTCTTCAAAATCTTCTTCGTCTTCCAAATTTTGTAGCATATAATCCAAATCATAATTCAGAATATCGTCATTCCCAAAATGCTGCTCATATATAGTCTTCCAAGTACTATTATGTGGATTTAGATCATTCAGTTGTCGCCAGGGAATATGTAATAAAACTTGTTGCTTGTAAAAATTTGTATTGTTTTCAACACCAGGATCATATTTAATTTTTGGCATGACTCTAAGAATATAAGGTTCTTTTTTAGTACTATAATTTGCACCTCTTTTATAAATTTTTGTAAAAAAATCTGTTAAAAACATATTTTTAAATTCCACTGATCGCTGTTGATATTTCTCCAAAGAATTTGAAATAGAAATGCTTCCATCCTCTCTATTCATATCAAGTTGTTCCCATACATTATGTGATAAATTAATTAAAACAAATTGACGAGATGATAGAAACAAAGGCCAACTCATTAATATCCAAAAAATTTCTTGAGCAGAATAATCACGTTCAGCACACATTTTTATCAAAATCTTTTGAACTATTTGTTGAACATTAACATTACTATGTGACGCTTGCACTGTTTGTCTAATGAAATGTTTCATACCTTCCGATCTTGGTTCAGCTTTGCTGGCATACTTAGCAATTCCTGTATACTTAAGAACAGCATGAATAGAAACAGTGGCTTGTGAATCAATATTTGCTCGCAAAATTTTCAAAATTTGACGACTATGGCTATTTAAATATGAATTATTTCTTTTTAAAATATATTATAATTCACCATGAATAAATTTAATCTTACCTTCGGTGACACATTCTTTTGGAAACTGAAAACGACAAGTAGTTTCAGAAGAATTTTTTTTCTTTCTTTGACAATAAGCTTTAGAACATTTATGCATTTGTACTGCATGTATTAAATGATTGTAATCAACATCTTGATCAGGTATGTCAGTAAAATGCATTTTTGATGGATGTATATCATAAGTTTGAGAAGGATCTGGATGTCAAGTAGATATAAATTCATCAAAATACTTACTAATTTCTTGTATTCTTACAATACACCTTATCATCTGGATTAAGATTATTGAGATCAGGAGCATTTTCAAACCAGAAAATACCATGTATGAGGACTACCTCTATGTTGAAATTCAATACGAAACCAGAAATCTTTGACTTTGAAATATTAAAAAAAAAAAAAATTCCATAAAAAATTCTAACCTTTTACGAAAAAAATAGGCAACAATTAAAGGATTAGAATTCAATGATTTTGATATACAAATGAATTCAGTATTTTGATTGAGATTGGCATAATCATAATCAGGATCAAGAATACGATAAATCTCTGGCCAATATAAATCAGCTGCACTTAAATGTAATAAAAACAGTAGGAGTTCCTAATTCTTCAAGCATATCCAATAATTCTCGAGACCTCATGTACCAATAAGAGCTTGATGACCTTAGATTAGCATTGTAAGATAAAATTGATTTATACAATCTTGGTTCACTTTGTAATATTTCTTGAAGTTGTTCGATTGTTTCAATACCATGTAAACGTGAATTTTTTTAACACAAATATTCCCATTCTGCAAAGCTCTCCAACGCATCAGGGTGTTAAAAGCAAAAAATCGAAATCTTGGATGTTGAGCAAATCTGCCATCTTCATACATCATGAGAAATTTAAAATACTCACTATTGGAAATTTTACGAACCTCGCATCTTTAAGATCACCTTTTCCAGTAGGAAATAAAGTTGGAAAAGCTCTACAAATATCTGTCGCACGTAAATTCATTAATAGGTACAGAATTTATTCTAGGCCACGGTAAAACACAATATCCATCATTATCTTCCTGAATTCCCAATACATTATTTACTGCCTGTCGATTACATTTAAAAGTGACCGTTGGAGCTCCAGATTCATAAATATTATTTAACAATGGATTTTGGTCATCATCTTCACTATCCAAATTAATTGAAATATTTTGTTGTTCTTGACTACATATTATTTGTTGAAAAACATTTTCATTATCAGGTAATCTTTCTAAATTATTTTCGTCAATTATAATATCAAGATACCAAGGATTATTGTTTTTAAGATATGTCACAGCAGCCTTGACATTATTGCGATTTACAATAAAATCTTTATACCCTTCACCCTCATGTCTTCTAACAAAAATATATTGTGAAATAGTATCGATAGAATGAGGTAAAGAAGTAGTAAAATTTGTAATGTCTTGATGAAAATTAATTACTTGTCCACTATGTCCAAATTGATCACCTTTAAGTCGATAGACTGGATGAACTTGAGCAATTAATTGTTCTTCAACAAACATTAATTTCTTCAATATATCAGGTTGTAGACCAGGATCCATATTATTGTCAGCGGAAAAAATATTTACTTCATTTTTGACATTAAATTTATGACAAAGAGTACAAGATCCATCCTCTACAATATGTAGATCAAACCAATGACGATGACATACATTACACAATTTGAAATACAAATTTTTCTGAGGAGTTTCAAAATTCACTGCATACTCGTAAAAACGGGCATCATCACGATGGGAACATTGTTCATTGTGTCGATCTTTTCGTTGTCGCTCTCTTGCATCACGCATTAATGAACGATTATGTGCACGTTCTTTACGGCCAGTCAACGTACGATTTCGTGGCATTTTACTCTAATAATACAAATTATTAAATTAATTAATTAATTAATAATAATAGTAATAATTAATTTAATTTTTTAATAATTTAACAACTAAAAATCTATAATATATTATAATAGATGTTTAATGAAGAAATTTGTGTTAGTGGTTGAAATCACAAGCAGAATGATCACTGTTGCACACCACTATATAAAAATTATCCCGATTAGCACTTTCAAGCTTCACAGCTCATCGTCAGACCGGAATAGACAGAAATTATGTGAAAACAAACCCTTCACCCCTCTCACACCACCCTGCTCAAATATATATAAATAGTAAATAATTATATACATTAAAAATAATATATATATATAATATATATATTTTATATATAAAAATATATTATAAAATATTATAATAATATATTATAAAAAATATATTATAATAGTAAATAAAGTTATAACATTAATAATGAACACAAATACTACACTAATATAAATTAATATAGAGAATTAAATTATTTTTTCAAAAATTCCATGCTGTTTTCCCACTTGTTACCTGCAAATGTTATCTTACTTCTTTCTTCTATTGGTGCCGAAAACATCATCGTCTGCGTTGGCCGTCTGCGAAGTTCTTCCTTAAGTTGCTTCATTTCATTCCGGATGTCTCGTCTATTTTGTCTTCTATAATTGTAGTACGAGTTTCTATTTCAATTGTCTTGCTAGTTGTCGCTTGTAACATTTCATTAACCGTCTGTATCTTATTATCTTGTTCTTGCTTTATTACCATTAATTTTTCATCTAAATTATCATTTATTTGTTTCTGCGCATCTTTCAGATCTTTTCTCCCTTCAAGACGTAATTCTTTTATTTTCTAATCTAATAACTTGCTTGTGTAGGGCTTGCCTAAATTTGCCCTCGAGTGTATCAATACATGTATTCGTGTCATCAATTTTTCCAAGCAATTGCTTATTACTATCAGCTATATTTTGTTTTAATTCCTCTTTCAAATTTATATTATCTAATTTCAATTGGACAGTGTCTAATTTCAATTCTTCCAAACTTTCGACTATTTTTATAGTTTCCTGCTTCAAACTTTCGGTTTGTTTTGTATTAAAATCTTTTAATTCGTCTATTCTAGCATTTAAATTTTCTGTCTGTTTTGTGCTTAATTCATCTACCCAGGCACGCATCATAGTTTGAAGTGCTTCCATATCCAAGCTTCCTGGTGCTGCCATATTGAATTATTTATATTTATTTATTCCTTATTATGTTTTAAAATATTATTATTATGGAACCGAATTACTAATTTTATTTATTTAAAATATTATATTTATTAATTATTATTATTCTTAATATTACAATTACACCCTTACAATGATATTATTTCGTTGAGCACCAGTTGTGTCATAATACACAACAAAATAAAATATAAGAATATTTCGTACGAATCTTAATCGTTATACATATTATATGTTTACCACACTTGTATTTATAGAACATACATTTAACTATAAGACTTTTAAATAGTTAAATGGTCGTGTCTGGCTCCATGTTCAGGGCGACAATTTATATAACAACACAAATTATATAACATTTAATTTGGGTAGCCCCACGTTGGGCGCCAATTTATATAACAACACAAATTGATATATTGAATTCATGCGTGTAATCGTAATAAGAAGATGATGCATTATTTAAGTTAAAATTGTTCCATTATTTTTTTTTTATTAAACAAAATCTTTTATTTCGCATACCGGTATTGAAATAGTACTCATTATTAAATCGTTTGTACGACTCTTTCGCACACGACTTATAGCTTACAAATTACATACAACAGGTTATACATAAATCTTATTATCTAATCTTAATTAATTAAATATTTATTTGCTCTCGGCTTACTCATTGTGTGGTAATCTTTTGCGATTGCTGATTAATTTACTTCAATAATGAATTTACTTGTATTCCAATTTCTTTAATATTAATTGGTTTTAAAACTTTCTACTGCATATGCATTCTCCTTTATCAACAAAGGCTTTATTAATTACGTTAACTTAAAAATCAAATATTTCTCTTATCATTTACGTTACGGTACTCTTAATTACTAAATTTTATACAAGAGATATTATTCTAAATTTCACTCTGCTTTTACATTTATGTACAATTTAGTTATTTTAATAAACTGGTTGAATGTCTTTCATTCTACCTTTAATTAGTGTCTTTCAAATGTCTGTAAATACTATGGTTTTTCATCACCTCGTATGATGTGGTTAATCATACGTATGTCCCCCTTTGGTCCTCAGTCCTCGTCCTCCGTCTGCGGTGTCCTCTGTCCTCGGGTCCTCTTCCCGGATTCCACTGCATGTGCTGTTTAATAGTGGTTTTGCCTCACATCATATGCTGGAGGTGTATCCATAGACCTCCTCGTATGTGCTCTGCTGTTCTGGTTGGACTTCCAGTTTGTCCTGTGACTCTCACTGTAGATTTAAAATAGCGTCTCTGACTGACATAGCCTCCTGTGGCAACGGTTGAATAGAGAAGAAGGAACTTTATTCGCGTGACCTTATATTTATAACCAGGTCATGCAAAAGCTCAGGTCTGAACAATTTTCATCTTGTCAGATTTTGTCAAAGCGTCATTACCCCCACTCTGGTTCAATTCACAAATTTCGCCTATCTTTGCGAATTACAAAGTCTGTTTCACACTACAATCAATCGCTAATTTTTATATGTTTACTATAAGTAAATTACACTTCTTTATTGTATTTACAAAAAGAGCTATTCACTTTTTACATATAGTAATTACACTTTCCGTCACTTTGGCATGGTTTTTAACCCTTTGTTCACCTTTAATTTCTATACATTTTGGTGTCTTTTGTTTTACCATATCGTACATATTTTTCTTATAATTAAAATAAAACATAAAAACTATCCTACTTGAAAAGGGTAGGTTACAGTTCAGGAACGGACAGGCTTCACACACACAAAAAAATACACGTGTACACAATGCTAGCGACAGGTGGGCTAGATGTGCGTGTCCATGCATGAATTGTGCATTCCCTTTTCAACTACGATACAGCTTGCAATCTGAATTATGTTTATTAATCCATATTTATTTATTTTTATTATTTATTTAAATTATTTTGGCAATGCACAGTACCGTTAATGGTTGTACTGTTGCAATATACATATATATATATATATATATATATATTGTAATGGTACATACTGTATAACATTACCAACACCAACGTACCACAAATAAATTGAAAGACACTACAACTAAGAATACCTATAATGTCGAGCATACAATCATGGATAAAGGAAGTACCATAAGCTAAACCAAGCGAATAAAATGAAGAAGGAATTACCAGTAAATGAAAGCAACCACTAAAGAAGATAAAGCAAGACTAACGACGAGATGACGTACATTATTACCCAATAGATAAAACAGTGAGAAGGACACAATGAAAACAAAATCAAGAATAAACAGTGGGAAGGAAACCAATGATAACAAAATCATGAAGAAACCGACAAACAGAGAGAGGGAAACAAGGAAAACAACACCACTAAGAAACCGATTAACAGTGGGAAGGAAACCAATGATAACAACACCATGAAGAAAATTATTAAGAGCGAGAAAGGAATCAGTGAAGAGAAGAAGAAAATATCCAGATCAAACACAAAAAGGGAGATAACATGGATTATAATGAACTAATATATGCCAATAAAAGAATTATTATAAAAGAAGAATGTATAAATGGAATAAACAACATGATTTAAACCCCTAAGCTGTAAAATTGACACTGACCCAAAATTATTAAGTAAATACCTTCCTTGACAATGTAATGCAAACAATACTCAATAAGAGTTAATTATTGAACATAGAAAGTAATAAAGAGAATGAATAATAATAGGATAAGTTCGTAGCTAAATGATGTGTAGACATGAAAAAAGGACTATGTCCAAAATACTAATGACAGATTGTAAAGTGGAATTGATATTGTAAATAACCACTAATTACCAATAATAAAGACTGTAAAAGATAAACAAAATGTAATCTAATGATAAACAATAACTATACCAGTGCTACATAAAGGTAAATAAATCATATATAATGTAGAAACACAAAATTGACAGTAATCCATTGTTGCATATTCAGAATATAACATAACCTAATCTGGTCAACTAGTTTTCACTAAAACCATAGAAACATAAGGCTAAAGCAATGTTAAACTAAAATGTTTTATAGGGTGACATAAATAGATAATATAAGGAACATTTATTGTACAATAGATAATGTAATAAGTAAATATAAAAGTTAAATTGATGTAATTTAATATAACTATATGCTTGCCATAGAATGGATACCAGATGCAACAAAATTATCTTGTAAATTTGTCATAAAAGAGTAGGAACTCGACTAAAAACATTGAATGAGGCAGAATACTGTTCCAATAAGTAAATTCAAGGATTATATCCACCTAAATACCGTAAATCGGGGTAACTTTGGGACGGGGGGTGTAACTTTGGGACAACGCATAATTTTCAGCTTTCGTATTTCCTGCCAATGCTACGCATGTGGAATTGGCGCACAATCACAGCTACCGTAACCGTTGGAATGTGCTGCTACCTCGTGGCACCGTTTTGAAGCTGTTGCTCTACTGTTGTCTGAATGTTGCCATCTTGTTTCCCACGTCACATTTTCAAGTTTCTTCGTTGCTCCGGAAACTATCATACACCAGAAATAAACTGTGCATATTTCAATACCGACAGGTATGTATTTTGAGAAGTACATGTTTTGGCATCTATTTTCTTTTATAGTAATTTTATTAATACGTGTATGTTACTATATAACCTCTACATTGTAAACAGTCAGCACTGAGGGGGGTAACTTTGGGACTGTCCCAATGTTACCCCAAAGGTGTCCAAAGTTATTTTATGTATTTTTTTTACTTTTTTTTTCAGAATTAAAGCTGATGAACCATGCCGAGAAATCCCAAACGTGCTCTTGGAACATGGCCATACAGGAATTACACAGAAGAAAGTTTGAACGAGGCCTTGCAAGCCATCAAAAACAAAACTTTGTCTATTCGCCAAGCAGCATCAAAATTTGGCATTCCGAAATACACCTTGCACCTGAAGAGCCAGGAAAAACACTCCAATCCTGTGGGCCAGGCTTCTGTTTTTACAAATGAGGAGGAGCTGCAATTCGTGGGTCACATTATTGCCGTGTCAAACTACGGATTCCCTGTGGATACGGTCGACCTTCGATGCATCGTCAAGTCCTACCTGGACCGCTGTGGGAAGAAGGAGGTGCGTTTTAAAAACAACTACCCAGGAAAAGATTGGGCGGAGGGATTTTTGAAACGACATAAAGCAGTGTTAACCCAGAGAACCGTGAAAAACATTTCTCACTCAAGAGCAGCGACAGATGAAGAGGTCGTGAACAATTTTTTCGATAATTTGGAACACGAGCTGAGCGGAATTCCTCCCACAAACGTCTATAACTATGACGAAACAAACCTTGTCGACGATCCTGGCGCCGGAAAAATTATCACAAAGAGGGGAATCAAGTACCCTGAGAGGATCCAAAATTCGTCAAAGGCGTGCACATCAATCATGGTGTGCGGAAATGCAGCAGGGGATATGGTGCCACCTTACGTAAACTACAAGGCAGAGAAGATTTGGACAACCTGGACCGAAAATGGTCCCTCCGGAGCGCGGTACAACAGGACCAAATCAGGTTGGCTTGATGGGAACACCGAGGATTGGTTCAAATTGTTACTATTGCCTATCGTGAAGCGCCAGGAAGGACCAAAGGCCATTATCGGCGATAACCTTAGTTCCCACATCAACATTGAGGTACTGCGGCTTTGCAAGGAAAACAACATAAAGTTCATAGCCCTTCTACCGAACACTACGCATCTCCTGCAGCCATTGGACGTGGCATACTTTCGCCCGATGAAAAGTGCCTGGCGAAAAGTACTTAAAGAGTGGAAAGAGACGGCCGCTGGAAGTAATATATATGACTGTGCCAAAGGAACAATTTCCCACACTGCTGAAGAAACTCTGGGATAGCCTGCACACGGGTCCAGACAACTTGATCGCCGGGTTCCGCAAGTCGGGAATTTATCCTACTGACAGACAGCCGGTCCTGAAAAGGTTGCCTTCGCAGAGCCTGGATTCGTCCGTTTCTTCTGTCGTCGGGGAGAGCTTCTTAGAACAGATTACTAAGAAGCGGGAAGAAGCGACCAAATGCTGTCATCAAACCAACAGAAGGAAGAAGCTGAACGTCCCCCCGGGAAAAAGTATTTCAGCGGAGGAACTTGAAGCTGAAGCGGCATCTGAACCCCAACCATCAACATCAAACGGTGCGCGAGCACGACAGCGAGTACCGCAGCAGAAGAGACCAAGAAGAGAGAGCAGCAGCACCACCAGCAATGATGGGAGCACTGATTTATCGTTACAAGACACTGATGACAGCATGACCTTAAACGAGGAATTCAGCGACTTCGATGATGAGCCCACTCCCTCGACCTCACGCTCGCAATCTGAAAGTATTTGTAGCCTCCAGAATCTCACTGTGGGACAATACGTTTTGGTGAATTACGAGGATGAACTTTACCCAGGACAGATCACCGAGATGAGAAATAGTGACGAAATACTCATCACTGCCATGAAGAAGTCAGGCGTCCACTGGAAATGGCCAGCAAAGCCCGACGAAATTTATTACTCGAAGGTCGAAATAGTGCGGGTGATCAACCCGCCCGAACAAATTAACCGTCGGGGAATTTACAGTGTGAATGAGCTCGGGGTTTATAACGAACTTTTAAGTTTTTAGAGCAATTATGCCTACAGTAATTTGAGTTACTGTATTACCATGTAGCATTACTCTTATTATTATTTAAATTAGCCTAACTCTGTTAATTTTTGTAAATTTCCATGTAAAACTACAGAAAAAACCTGTGCTAAATGTACCCTACATGTTTGATTTGTATTTCAAATGTTCATAAATAAACGACTGATGTGTAAAATTGGGACAAATTGATATCTCCTTGTCATTCTAAGCCAAAAATGGTACTGTCCCAAAGTTTCCCCACACGATGGGGTAAGATTGGGACAACGATAGAGGGCGTTTATAAGAAAGTCATTGCTCGTAGAGTAAAATCGTGTCCATGTTTGGAAAGAAGAAGGTCAACTTCATATATAACCGTAGTCTCAGCGAATCAGCTTAATACGTTTTGACAGGAGACATAAAAAACCTGAAAAAGTGTCCCAAAGTTACCCCGGTTTACGGTACTAATAATAACAATAATAATCAATAAACCATGTTGACAGCTAGATGCAAGTAATCTTGGTAACTTTAAACCAAAGCAATTATCAGTATAAATGCAGAATGAACTACTGCACAATAATAACAGTGTTATCAAACAATATTTGGTAACGATCACAATTACAGTTTGAGATATCAGGATGGTAAATCTAATTATGCGAATCATTTGTTGGAAAAAGATCATAATTTTAATGATAACTTTAAAATTTTACATGTATTGGAAAAAGGTAAAAAACTTGATTTACTTGAAGCCCTCGAAATTAATAAGCGTAAAGATTTAGGTTTGCTTTTGAACAACCAAACTGATTTAAATAGCTCTCCGCTTTTAAATTTGAAATTATATAAGTAAATGTATGTTCCTTTCTAATTTGTATATAGTTGTGTATATGTAATGTGTATTGTTTATTGTTCGAACTTGAGTCGATTATCGTCTTCATAGCACTGGCTTTATGTGATGTTTTATTGTAAGTAACTAGTCAGCTCTTACCATCTGAAGAAGGCCGAAACAGCCGTCGTGGTATATTATTTTTGTTTAAATAATTTGACGAGTGAAAATCACGAAAACAAGTTTTTAGTTTTCTTTAATTCTTTAATATAATGGATTTTCATCAAGTAAAGGCCTCCAGTATAAATTATTTGAAGTATGCTAAAACTAGTAATTTGGCCTTATGGTATTTTAAATTATTGCTCCGGACAAAAATTACATTACAGAAAATTTGATTCTTCAAGCAGTGTCTAACAAATAGTTTAACGCCACACTATATGAAGTTGAAGACGAACAATAGGAGTATTTCTGCGACGAAAGCTATTTCAGCGGGGATTAGAAGATGGATTGTACAAGATATGAAGTTAGAATATAACAAAAGAGACGTTTGTTACATTTACCTGAAATTTACTCATACAGAATTATTAAAATGATTTGTAACCACACTTTAACTCAAGCAGTAAAAAAAAAGATTTTTTTTTTGAGAAAAATTTTTGGAATTTTTTTTTTTTTTGTAAAGAGGGGCCACAAGTTAATTATAACTAGGCAAAGCCTAGGGAAGCCAAAATGCGCTGGATCCAGTGAGACGGGACTTGCAATGAAAACTCATGAATTAAACAATTAACAAATCCTTTTTATTATTCTATCTCAGTAAACAATTAATAATAAAATAAATAAACCCAACAGTAATCTATAATTCCCTTAAAGAGTTAATTAAATAAAGTATACTTTCTCAACAAGGCCACCTGAAAATATTTATTGAAAGCAAGAAAATAATTTGCTGTGTCACTCTACCAATGAATTGAAATTTAAAACCATAACTAACCTTGAAATAAAGCTTCCATTAAAATATTAATAAAATATAAAATTTATTTTATATGTTCCTTTTAGAATGCTTCATATAACTTAATGAAGATAAATGGTATAGATTCCTTGCTAATATTAATTATAATAATAATTACTCAAACAATTAAATAAATTTTAAAGGGTGACAATTCATATACTTGTTATAAGGTTAAATAAAATAAATTATTTCCTTAAAGAAATGATCAGCAATGATTAATTGGGATACAATACCTGTTATAAAAAATGAAAAGGATATACCTACATGACTCCATGTATTAACTTTCTTTTATAAAAAGACATCGAACAAACAAACCCTATATCTAAAGTCCCCACCAAAAATACACTAAATGCATAATACTTATAACCCCCAAAATGTACACAGAAATATACACACATAACATGTTCCACAATACAAATACATTATACAATAGTATACAATAAAATATACATAAGGATCTCTCTCTTGCCACGCCCTTTTTATATTACCCTCATGGTGTATATAAATTCATACTTTTCTTTCTTTTATATATTTATCCCTGTTAGGATTACAAATTTATTTTTATATTACCCCCCATGGTGCTGGTTGATTGCACATCAGGTGTATTAGATAATGCTTAAGCATACAGTAGTCCTCAGGACATAATAAAATTAAAAACTAAGTGCCTAAGTGGCTAAGTGGCTAAGTGCCTAATGCAGTTATACCATACTGCCCTTCTGGGCTCTATAACAGTGAGAAATTAAAAATATTTAAAATAATTAACGCCCCCCAGTTATCATAAATAATTTAAAGAATTTATATATACTGAAACATTGCCAAATAATAAAATTAGAAATATTGCATAATATTATAACCCTATGAAAAAAATACACTTGGCACAGAGACGGACATGTTAATATCTTGATGATTCAGCTTTCAACTTGTCTCAACAAACAAGTTGAAAGGTGTTTCGACATGCATTCCTTCTGGTTGAAACTTGTTGAAAATGCACCTACCTCCCCAGTAATTTTTATACAAACGAATTAAACTGATTTTTAAATTAAGAAAATATATATATATACTAATGAATTGAACACGTTAATTACTAATAGCCAGAATGACTTAAAATCTGTAAAGAAACCCCTATAATGAAATAAATGGAAAATCTATGCTGAATGTGAACTGTGTAATGCATGCTAGTCTCTGAGCTGACAATTTTACTAGAAATACACTGAAATTTACAATTAATTTAGCACCCAGTCCACACACTAACTGTCCCATCAATTGGGGATCTAAATCAATGTTTAAAACTTGAAATGTTGTAGTTGATAGATATATATAACTGGTCACTGGGTATGATTGAGTGTTGACTCTATGTGTAATTAATAATTGGTTTTGTATCGCCTGATTTCATCCATGAAGGGTTTTTATTGAGGTGACGATCTCGTGGCCGACATTTTAGGTGTTGGTGTGGTCATCCAAATCCCTCCGGTATCGAAGATGAGAGCTTATGATGTTCATAGTTCAGCCATGTAGTAGGTCTTTTTCTCGTCTATTGCGGTGGACCCTAATTACACCATTATATTTTTTAGTCAGAGAACACCACACAATGTCCCACTAAAGTTTGCACACCCTCCAAAATACATATATAAAGTCAAAACCTCTATTGAGCTACTTAATTAACCTTGATAAAATTTATATGGCCAACATGCCTTATTTGAAAATCTTTATAACAGTAATTCTTCATAACATTAACTTCACCTAATGTGAGTTACCTTGTTTGCAATTTGACAATTAATTTTGGCTATGTACCATCTCATAAACTTTATACTTAGTGTGAATATGTAGATACCACGTGGTTAAGAGGTTGTTTCAAATTCATAGTTTTTACTACAGAAAATAATATGAATTGGACATTATTTACTTTCAAAACGTGCCTGAGTAAGTTACCAGATATTAATAAAGTTTTACTGTTAATTGTAGTAAAACTTGTATGGTATTTAAACCAACTACGCATTGCAATAACCTATATTAGCGTAACATGAATCTCGTTACATCGATGTTAGATAAATTCTAAACTTAAATATCTGTATTTAAATTTACTTTACTTTTTAGTGCCTAAATTCTGACACGTGAATGAATATAGTTTTATAAATTTTTTTAAAAACTTTACCAACAAATTGCGTATTGCACAACGCAGGGTTGCAACAGGTGAACAGAATGAACTTACTTAGGCTTACTAAAAAAACAGTTTTCTCCAGTGAAATATTGTAGTTAATTAATATGAAAGTAATCGAGACTTACCGCAGCCGTTTATAGATTTATCTAGACATAGTGTGAAGGCTTGTAGTTGTTGAAATCTTCATTTCTCTACCGGAGAAAAATGGCGTGACCGTCAGCCACGGAGTTATTTGGTGAGACAACTTGAAAAGAAGTATCAGCTCCTTCATCCCCGTTTGCGTACCGTACTTCTCGCCAGAAAGCAGCACCTGGAGTTTTTATACCGTGGACAGGCGGCAGGTGCCGACACCGATCACGCAGTGTAGACTAGAGATCGGTAGGGCATATGTTCACGGGTAGGGTGCAGCACTAATTACCGCATTGTAATTCCGTACTGCCTATAACTACAGGTCGTATATTCAGTCGTTTCGCGCCGTCTTTCTGCTAGAGATCAGCCCACTCTCCAATCGTCAATTACAGAAATCTGGCTGAATCTTCGTGACTCAGCACACCCTCACCCCAAAAGGGCAACATAGTTGCCCCAACGTTAAATGCCAGGAGGGTACCCTGCAGTGTACCTCTCCTCAAAACAAACCGGTGGACGTCGTGGTTAGGTTGGCTCAGTTGAGCTTGCCCTCAGGAGAACAGATTCTCAGAAGGAAAACGAAAGAGACGAAAGAAGATATGTATTATATAAGTGTGCGGGTGCTGCACGCTGACCTGATCAGGGTCCGCATACAGCACAAGAGAGAGAAAGCGAAAGACTAAAGAAAGATTGGGCCGGAGACTTCCGACCTCCTGAGGCTTGACCACCAACTGAGACCCAAACTTGATACCTACTCAGGACAAAAACTACCCCCCTTTCTTACCGAATTGGAAAATCACCACGCCAATGCAATAAATCCCCACGCGACCCTCTCCGCCAGGCCTACCCACAGGACCGCACCAATACGTCACACTCTCTGGTGACCACCACCTACTCCTCCTGCTGCCACTCACATACGCGTCCGAAGACCAAAACAAGGTAACTAATACCTTGATATGTGAGCGCCCATAACACTTCTGTCCACATATGGACTGACCAGCCATATGCTGCAAAACAAGGCATCACAAATCCTTGACATATCTAACTGGTCGTAAAAAAAAAACATCCCTACACTAGGGCGGACGGCCCCGATTAGCCGGACAGAGAAAACCGCATAGAGGACACGCGAACATCAATCCCTTCACTTGGTCTTCAATACTGCAGAACTAACGAGGGGGGTTTGCTTCCGCACGGCAACGTCGAATAACCTACTCTATTCAACATTACTTACCACAGAAACCAACTAGGGAATGCGGCATGGCCCCTACCTCTTCAATGATTAACCAAACATAACACCCACAAAACACCTAACACTTACAACCATAATGACAATAATAAGACAGGAATAAGAAAAACTCAAGTACTCTATCTTCCATTAAGTAGACTGCGGGTCCACCTACCGTTGCGAGAAACTAGCCCACTACCTGAACTGCTCTCACTCTATTACACTAGACAAAAGGAACTCGACACACACACAACACACACAACACGAAAAAAAAACACCGACCAACAAAAATTTATTTTAACAATTTCTCATGTTACTTCGGCTACCATTTATCAGAAGAAACCGACTGCCGATCGGGCCATACCGCATAATTTAAAAAACAACACCTCCCCAAATATGGGCAAGGTAATATTTCAACCAACCAAGAACCGAACTGCGATAAGTCCCTTTTCCCCAGGGATTTCCCCTTCTAAAATTTCTCACCACGTGGCACTATCAACTATTCAAGGCGGGCAAGTACATATACATATATCTCAAAACCTTAAAGCTAACAAAAATATTTTCAACTTTAGATATAGGGCCTTTTAAAATTTTTCTAAGTTCTATTTGAACTTAACATTGTGGGAGTTCCAAAATGTTTCCTAAGTTTGCAAGCCCCGTCACACCCACAGGACCCACGGGTTGACCCTAATCATAACCACGCTCTGGTACCAAATGTAACCCCACTTTAACTCAAGCAGTAAAAAAAAAGATTTTTTTTTTGAGAAAAATTTTTGGAATTTTTTTTTTTGTAAAGAGGGGCCACAAGTTAATTATAACTAGGCAAAGCCTAGAGAAGCCAAAATGCACTGGATCCAGTGAGACGGGACTTGCAATGAAAACTCATGAATTAAACAATTAACAAATCCTTTTTATTATTCTATCTCAGTAAACAATTAATAATAAAATAAATAAACCCAACAGTAATCAATAATTCCCTTAAATAGTTAATTAAATAAAGTATACTTTCTCAACAAGGCCACCTGAAAATATTTATTGAAACCAAGAAAATAATTTGCTATGTCACTCTACCAATGAATTGAAATTTAAAACCATAACTAACCTTGAAATAAAGCTTCCATTAAAATATTAATAAAATATAAAATTTATTTTATATGTTCCTTTTAGAATGCTTCATATAACTTAATGAAGATAAATGGTATAGATTCCTTGCTAATATTAATTATAATAATAATTACTCAAACAATTAAATAAATTTTAAAGGGTGACAATTCATATACTTGTTATAAGGTTAAATAAAATAAATTATTTCCTTAAAGAAATGATCAGCAATGATTAATTGGGATAGAATACCTGTTATAAAAAATGAAAAGGATATACCTACATGACTCCATGTATTAACTTTCTTTTATAAAAAGACATCGAACAAACAAACCCTATATCTAAAGTCCCCACCAAAAATACACTAAATGCATAATACTTATAACCCCCAAAATGTACACAGAAATATACACACATAACATGTTCCACAATACAAATACATTATATAATAGTATACAATAAAATATACATAAGGATCTCTCTCTTGCCACGCCCTTTTTATATTAACCTCATGGTGTATATAAATTCATACTTTTCTTTCTTTTATATATTTATCCCTGTTAGGATTACAAATTTATTTTTATATTACCCCCCATGGTGCTGGTTGATTGCACATCAGGTGTATTAGATAATGCTTAAGCATACAGTAGTCCTCAGGACATAATAAAATTAAAAACTAAGTGCCTAAGTGGCTAAGTGGCTAAGTGCCTAATGCAGTTATACCATACTGCCCTTCTGGGCTCTATAACAGTGAGAAATTAAAAATATTTAAAATAATTAACGCCCCCCAGTTATCATAAATAATTTAAAGAATTTATATATACTGAAACATTGCCAAATAATAAAATTAGAAATATTGCATAATATTATAACCCTATGAAAAAAATACACTTGGCACAGAGACGGACATGTTAATATCTTGATGATTCAGCTTTCAACTTGTCTCAACAAACAAGTTGAAAGGTGTTTCGACATGCATTCCTTCTGGTTGAAACTTGTTGAAAATGCACCTACCTCCCCAGTAATTTTTATACAAACGAATTAAACTGATTTTTAAATTAAGAAAATATATATATATACTAATGAATTGAACACGTTAATTACTAATAGCCAGAATGACTTAAAATCTGTAAAGAAACCCCTATAATGAAATAAATGGAAAATCTATGCTGAATGTGAACTGTGTAATGCATGCTAGTCTCTGAGCTGACAATTTTACTAGAAATACACTGAAATTTACAATTAATTTAGCACCCAGTCCACACACTAACTGTCCCATCAATTGGGGATCTAAATCAATGTTTAAAACTTGAAATGTTGTAGTTGATAGATATATATAACTGGTCACTGGGTATGATTGAGTGTTGACTCTATGTGTAATTAATAATTGGTTTTGTATCGCCTGATTTCATCCATGAAGGGTTTTTATTGAGGTGACGATCTCGTGGCCGACATTTTAGGTGTTGGTGTGGTCATCCAAATCCCTCCGGTATCGAAGATGAGAGCTTATGATGTTCATAGTTCAGCCATGTAGTAGGTCTTTTTCTCGTCTATTGCGGTGGACCCTAATTACACCATTATATTTTTTAGTCAGAGAACACCACACAATGTCCCACTAAAGTTTGCACACCCTCCAAAATACATATATAAAGTCAAAACCTCTATTGAGCTACTTAATTAACCTTGATAAAATTTATATGGCCAACATGCCTTATTTGAAAATCTTTATAACAGTAATTCTTCATAACATTAACTTCACCTAATGTGAGTTACCTTGTTTGCAATTTGACAATTAATTTTGGCTATGTACCATCTCATAAACTTTATACTTAGTGTGAATATGTAGATACCACGTGGTTAAGAGGTTGTTTCAAATTCATAGTTTTTACTACAGAAAATAATATGAATTGGACATTATTTACTTTCAAAACGTGCCTGAGTAAGTTACCAGATATTAATAAAGTTTTACTGTTAATTGTAGTAAAACTTGTATGGTATTTAAACCAACTACGCATTGCAATAACCTATATTAGCGTAACATGAATCTCGTTACATCGATGTTAGATAAATTCTAAACTTAAATATCTGTATTTAAATTTACTTTACTTTTTAGTGCCTAAATTCTGACACGTGAATGAATATAGTTTTATAAATTTTTTTAAAAACTTTACCAACAAATTGCGTATTGCACAACGCAGGGTTGCAACAGGTGAACAGAATGAACTTACTTAGGCTTACTAAAAAAACAGTTTTCTCCAGTGAAATATTGTAGTTAATTAATATGAAAGTAATCGAGACTTACCGCAGCCGTTTATAGATTTATCTAGACATAGTGTGAAGGCTTGTAGTTGTTGAAATCTTCATTTCTCTACCGGAGAAAAATGGCGTGACCGTCAGCCACGGAGTTATTTGGTGAGACAACTTGAAAAGAAGTATCAGCTCCTTCATCCCCGTTTGCGTACCGTACTTCTCGCCAGAAAGCAGCACCTGGAGTTTTTATACCGCGGACAGGCGGCAGGTGCCGACACCGATCACGCAGTGTAGACTAGAGATCGGTAGGGCATATGTTCACGGGTAGGGTGCAGCACTAATTACCGCATTGTAATTCCGTACTGCCTATAACTACAGGTCGTATATTCAGTCGTTTCGCGCCGTCTTTCTGCTAGAGATCAGCCCACTCTCCAATTGTCAATTACAGAAATCTGGCTGAATCTTCGTGACTCAGCACACCCTCACCCCAAAAGGGCAACATAGTTGCCCCAACGTTAAATGCCAGGAGGGTACCCTGCAGTGTACCTCTCCTCAAAACAAACCGGTGGACGTCGTGGTTAGGTTGGCTCAGTTGAGCTTGCCCTCAGGAGAACAGATTCTCAGAAGGAAAACGAAAGAGACGAAAGAAGATATGTATTATATAAGTGTGCGGGTGCTGCACGCTGACCTGATCAGGGTCCGCATACAGCACAAGAGAGAGAAAGCGAAAGACTAAAGAAAGATTGGGCCGGAGACTTCCGACCTCCTGAGGCTTGACCACCAACTGAGACCCAAACTTGATACCTACTCAGGACAAAAACTACCCCCCTTTCTTACCGAATTGGAAAATCACCACGCCAATGCAATAAATCCCCACGCGGCCCTCTCCGCCAGGCCTACCCACAGGACCGCACCAATACGTCACACTCTCTGGTGACCACCACCTACTCCTCCTGCTGCCACTCACATACGCGTCCGAAGACCAAAACAAGGTAACTAATACCTTGATATGTGAGCGCCCATAACACTTCTGTCCACATATGGACTGACCAGCCATATGCTGCAAAACAAGGCATCACAAATCCTTGACATATCTAACTGGTCGTAAAAAAAAAACATCCCTACACTAGGGCGGACGGCCCCGATTAGCCGGACAGAGAAAACCGCATAGAGGACACGCGAACATCAATCCCTTCACTTGGTCTTCAATACTGCAGAACTAACGAGGGGGGTTTGCTTCCGCACGGCAACGTCGAATAACCTACTCTATTCAACATTACTTACCACAGAAACCAACTAGGGAATGCGGCATGGCCCCTACCTCTTCAATGATTAACCAAACATAACACCCACAAAACACCTAACACTTACAACCATAATGACAATAATAAGACAGGAATAAGAAAAACTCAAGTACTCTATCTTCCATTAAGTAGACTGCGGGTCCACCTACCGTTGCGAGAAACTAGCCCACTACCTGAACTGCTCTCACTCTATTACACTAGACAAAAGGAACTCGACACACACACAACACACACAACACGAAAAAAAAACACCGACCAACAAAAATTTATTTTAACAATTTCTCATGTTACTTCGGCTACCATTTATCAGAAGAAACCGACTGCCGATCGGGCCATACCGCATAATTTAAAAAACAACACCTCCCCAAATATGGGCAAGGTAATATTTCAACCAACCAAGAACCGAACTGCGATAAGTCCCTTTTCCCCAGGGATTTCCCCTTCTAAAATTTCTCACCACGTGGCACTATCAACTATTCAAGGCGGGCAAGTACATATACATATATCTCAAAACCTTAAAGCTAACAAAAATATTTTCAACTTTAGATATAGGGCCTTTTAAAATTTTTCTAAGTTCTATTTGAACTTAACATTGTGGGAGTTCCAAAATGTTTCCTAAGTTTGCAAGCCCCGTCACACCCACAGGACCCACGGGTTGACCCTAATCATAACCACGCTCTGGTACCAAATGTAACCCCACTTTAACTCAAGCAGTAAAAAAAAAGATTTTTTTTTGAGAAAAATTTTTGGAATTTTTTTTTTGTAAAGAGGGGCCACAAGTTAATTATAACTAGGCAAAGCCTAGAGAAGCCAAAATGCACTGGATCCAGTGAGACGGGACTTGCAATGAAAACTCATGAATTAAACAATTAACAAATCCTTTTTATTATTCTATCTCAGTAAACAATTAATAATAAAATAAATAAACCCAACAGTAATCAATAATTCCCTTAAATAGTTAATTAAATAAAGTATACTTTCTCAACAAGGCCACCTGAAAATATTTATTGAAACCAAGAAAATAATTTGCTATGTCACTCTACCAATGAATTGAAATTTAAAACCATAACTAACCTTGAAATAAAGCTTCCATTAAAATATTAATAAAATATAAAATTTATTTTATATGTTCCTTTTAGAATGCTTCATATAACTTAATGAAGATAAATGGTATAGATTCCTTGCTAATATTAATTATAATAATAATTACTCAAACAATTAAATAAATTTTAAAGGGTGACAATTCATATACTTGTTATAAGGTTAAATAAAATAAATTATTTCCTTAAAGAAATGATCAGCAATGATTAATTGGGATAGAATACCTGTTATAAAAAATGAAAAGGATATACCTACATGACTCCATGTATTAACTTTCTTTTATAAAAAGACATCGAACAAACAAACCCTATATCTAAAGTCCCCACCAAAAATACACTAAATGCATAATACTTATAACCCCCAAAATGTACACAGAAATATACACACATAACATGTTCCACAATACAAATACATTATATAATAGTATACAATAAAATATACATAAGGATCTCTCTCTTGCCACGCCCTTTTTATATTACCCTCATGGTGTATATAAATTCATACTTTTCTTTCTTTTATATATTTATCCCTGTTAGGATTACAAATTTATTTTTATATTACCCCCCATGGTGCTGGTTGATTGCACATCAGGTGTATTAGATAATGCTTAAGCATACAGTAGTCCTCAGGACATAATAAAATTAAAAACTAAGTGCCTAAGTGGCTAAGTGGCTAAGTGCCTAATGCAGTTATACCATACTGCCCTTCTGGGCTCTATAACAGTGAGAAATTAAAAATATTTAAAATAATTAACGCCCCCCAGTTATCATAAATAATTTAAAGAATTTATATATACTGAAACATTGCCAAATAATAAAATTAGAAATATTGCATAATATTATAACCCTATGAAAAAAATACACTTGGCACAGAGACGGACATGTTAATATCTTGATGATTCAGCTTTCAACTTGTCTCAACAAACAAGTTGAAAGGTGTTTCGACATGCATTCCTTCTGGTTGAAACTTGTTGAAAATGCACCTACCTCCCCAGTAATTTTTATACAAACGAATTAAACTGATTTTTAAATTAAGAAAATATATATATATACTAATGAATTGAACACGTTAATTACTAATAGCCAGAATGACTTAAAATCTGTAAAGAAACCCCTATAATGGAATAAATGGAAAATCTATGCTGAATGTGAACTGTGTAATGCATGCTAGTCTCTGAGCTGACAATTTTACTAGAAATACACTGAAATTTACAATTAATTTAGCACCCAGTCCACACACTAACTGTCCCATCAATTGGGGATCTAAATCAATGTTTAAAACTTGAAATGTTGTAGTTGATAGATATATATAACTGGTCACTGGGTATGATTGAGTGTTGACTCTATGTGTAATTAATAATTGGTTTTGTATCGCCTGATTTCATCCATGAAGGGTTTTTATTGAGGTGACGATCTCGTGGCCGACATTTTAGGTGTTGGTGTGGTCATCCAAATCCCTCCGGTATCGAAGATGAGAGCTTATGATGTTCATAGTTCAGCCATGTAGTAGGTCTTTTTCTCGTCTATTGCGGTGGACCCTAATTACACCATTATATTTTTTAGTCAGAGAACACCACACAATGTCCCACTAAAGTTTGCACACCCTCCAAAATACATATATAAAGTCAAAACCTCTATTGAGCTACTTAATTAACCTTGATAAAATTTATATGGCCAACATGCCTTATTTGAAAATCTTTATAACAGTAATTCTTCATAACATTAACTTCACCTAATGTGAGTTACCTTGTTTGCAATTTGACAATTAATTTTGGCTATGTACCATCTCATAAACTTTATACTTAGTGTGAATATGTAGATACCACGTGGTTAAGAGGTTGTTTCAAATTCATAGTTTTTACTACAGAAAATAATATGAATTGGACATTATTTACTTTCAAAACGTGCCTGAGTAAGTTACCAGATATTAATAAAGTTTTACTGTTAATTGTAGTAAAACTTGTATGGTATTTAAACCAACTACGCATTGCAATAACCTATATTAGCGTAACATGAATCTCGTTACATCGATGTTAGATAAATTCTAAACTTAAATATCTGTATTTAAATTTACTTTACTTTTTAGTGCCTAAATTCTGACACGTGAATGAATATAGTTTTATAAATTTTTTTAAAAACTTTACCAACAAATTGCGTATTGCACAACGCAGGGTTGCAACAGGTGAACAGAATGAACTTACTTAGGCTTACTAAAAAAACAGTTTTCTCCAGTGAAATATTGTAGTTAATTAATATGAAAGTAATCGAGACTTACCGCAGCCGTTTATAGATTTATCTAGACATAGTGTGAAGGCTTGTAGTTGTTTAAATCTTCATTTCTCTACCGGAGAAAAATGGCGTGACCGTCAGCCACGGAGTTATTTGGTGAGACAACTTGAAAAGAAGTATCAGCTCCTTCATCCCCGTTTGCGTACCGTACTTCTCGCCAGAAAGCAGCACCTGGAGTTTTTATACCGCGGACAGGCGGCAGGTGCCGACACCGATCACGCAGTGTAGACTAGAGATCGGTAGGGCATATGTTCACGGGTAGGGTGCAGCACTAATTACCGCATTGTAATTCCGTACTGCCTATAACTACAGGTCGTATATTCAGTCGTTTCGCGCCGTCTTTCTGCTAGAGATCAGCCCACTCTCCAATCGTCAATTACAGAAATCTGGCTGAATCTTCGTGACTCAGCACACCCTCACCCCAAAAGGGCAACATAGTTGCCCCAACGTTAAATGCCAGGAGGGTACCCTGCAGTGTACCTCTCCTCAAAACAAACCGGTGGACGTCGTGGTTAGGTTGGCTCAGTTGAGCTTGCCCTCAGGAGAACAGATTCTCAGAAGGAAAACGAAAGAGACGAAAGAAGATATGTATTATATAAGTGTGCGGGTGCTGCACGCTGACCTGATCAGGGTCCGCATACAGCACAAGAGAGAGAAAGCGAAAGACTAAAGAAAGATTGGGCCGGAGACTTCCGACCTCCTGAGGCTTGACCACCAACTGAGACCCAAACTTGATACCTACTCAGGACAACAACTACCCCCCTTTCTTACCGAATTGGAAAATCACCACGCCAATGCAATAAATCCCCACGCGACCCTCTCCGCCAGGCCTACCCACAGGACCGCACCAATACGTCACACTCTCTGGTGACCACCACCTACTCCTCCTGCTGCCACTCACATACGCGTCCGAAGACCAAAACAAGGTAACTAATACCTTGATATGTGAGCGCCCATAACACTTCTGTCCACATATGGACTGACCAGCCATATGCTGCAAAACAAGGCATCACAAATCCTTGACATATCTAACTGGTCGTAAAAAAAAAACATCCCTACACTAGGGCGGACGGCCCCGATTAGCCGGACAGAGAAAACCGCATAGAGGGCACGCGAACATCAATCCCTTCACTTGGTCTTCAATAATGCAGAACTAACGAGGGGGGTTTGCTTACGCACGGTAACGTCGAATAACCTACTCTATTCAACATTACTTACCACAGAAACCAACTAGGGAATGCGGCATGGCCCCTACCTCTTCAATGATTAACCAAACATAACACCCACAAAACACCTAACACTTACAACCATAATGACAATAATAAGACAGGAATAAGAAAAACTCAAGTACTCTATCTTCCATTAAGTAGACTGCGGGTCCACCTACCGTTGCGAGAAACTAGCCCACTACCTGAACTGCTCTCACTCTATTACACTAGACAAAAGGAACTCGACACACACACAACACACACAACACGAAAAAAAAACACCGACCAAAGAAAATTTATTTTAACAATTTCTCATGTTACTTCGGCTACCATTTATCAGAAGAAACCGACTGCCGATCGGGCCATACCGCATAATTTAAAAAACAATACCTCCCCAAATATGGGCAAGGTAATACTTCAACCAACCAAGCACCGAACTGCGATAAGTCCCTTTTCCCCAGGGATTTCCCCTTCTAAAATTTCTCACCACGTGGCACTATCAACTATTCAAGGCGTGCAAGTACATATACATATATCTCAAAACCTTAAAGCTAACAAAAATATTTTCAACTTTAGATATAGGGCCTTTTAAAATTTGTCTAAGTTCTATTTGAACTTAACATTGTGGGAGTTCCAAAATGTTTCCTAAGTTTGCAAGTCCCGTCACACCCACAGGACCCACGGGTTGACCCTAATCATAACCACGCTCTGCTACCAAATGTAACCCCACTTTAACTCAAGCAGTAAAAAAAAAGATTTTTTTTTTGAGAAAAATTTTTGGAATTTTTTTTTTGTAAAGAGGGGCCACAAGTTAATTATAACTAGGCAAAGCCTAGAGAAGCCAAAATGCGCTGGATCCAGTGAGACGGGACTTGCAATGAAAACTCATGAATTAAACAATTAACAAATCCTTTTTATTATTCTGTCTCAGTAAACAATTAATAATAAAATATATAAACCCAACAGTAATCTATAATTCCCTTAAATAGTTAATTAAATAAAGTATACTTTCTCAACAAGGCCACCTGAAAATATTTATTGAAACCAAGAAAATAATTTGCTATGTCACTCTACCAATGAATTGAAATTTAAAACCATAACTAACCTTGAAATAAAGCTTCCATTAAAATATTAATAAAATATAAAATTTATTTTATAAGTTCCTTTTAGAATGCATCATATAACTTAATGAAGATAAATGGTATAGTTTCCTTGCTAATATTAATTATAATAATAATTACTCAAACAATTAAATAAATTTTAAAGGGTGACAATTCATATACTTGTTATAAGGTTATATAAAATAAATTGTTTCCTTAAAGAAATGATCAGCAATGATTAATTGGGATACAATACCTGTTATAAAAAATGAAAAGGATATACCTACATGACTCCATGTATTAACTTTCTTTTATAAAAAGACATCGAACAAACAAACCCTATATCTAAAGTCCCCACCAAAAATACACTAAATGCATAATACTTATAACCCCCAAAATGTACACAGAAATATACACACATAACATGTTCCACAATACAAATACATTATACAATAGTATACAATAAAATATACATAAGGATCTCTCTCTTGCCACGCCCTTTTTATATTACCCTCATGGTGTATATAAATTCTTAATTTTCTTTCTTTTATGAAATCCTTGTGTAAAATTTACAAATTTATTTTTATATTACCCCCCATGGTGCTGGTTGATTGCACATCAGGTGTATTAGATAATGCTTAAGCATACAGTAGTCCTCAGGACATAATAAAATTAAAAACTAAGTGCCTAAGTGGCTAAGTGGCTAAGTGCCTAATGCAGTTATACCATACTGCCCTTCTGGGCTCTATAACAGTGAGAAATTAAAAATATTTAAAATAATTAACGCCCCCAGTTATCATAAATAATTTAAAGAATTTATATATACTGAAACATTGCCAAATAATAAAATTAGAAATATTGCATAATATTATAACCCTATGAAAAAAATACACTTGGCTCAGAGACGGACATGTTAATATCTTGATGATTCAGCTTTCAACTTGTCTCAACAAACAAGTTGAAAGGTGTTTCGACATGCATTCCTTCTGGTTGAAACTTGTTGAAAATGCACCTACCTCCCCAGTAATTTTTATACAAATGAATTAAACTGATTTTTAAATTAAGAAAATATATATATATACTACTGAATTGAACACGATAAATTACTAATAGCCAGAATGACTTAAAATCTGTAAAGAATCCCCTATAATGAAATAAATGGAAAATCTATGCTGAATGTGAACTGTGTAATGCATGCTAGTCTCTGAGCTGACAATTTTACCAGAAATACACTGAAATTTACAATTAATTTAGCACCCAGTCCACACACTAACTGTCCCATCAATTGGGGATCTAAATCAATGTTTAAAACTTGAAATGTTGTAGTTGATAGATATATATAACTGGTCACTGGGTATGATTGAGTGTTGACTCTATGTGTAATTAATAATTGGTTTTGTATGACCTGATTTCATCCATGAAGGGTTTTTATTGAGGTGACGATCTCGTGGCCGACATTTTAGGTGTTGGTGTGGTCATCCAAATCCCTCCGGTATCGAAGATGAGAGCTTATGATGTTCATAGTTCAGCCATGTAGTAGGTCTTTTTCTCGTCTATTGCGGTGGACCCTAATTACACTATTATATTTTTTAGTCAGAGAACACCACACAATGTCCCAATAATGTTTGCACACCCTCCAAAATACATATATAAAGACAACACCTCTATTGAGCTACTTAATTAAACTTGATAAAATTTATATGGCCAACATGCCTTATTTGAAAATCTTTATAACAGTAATTCTTCATAACATTAACTTCACCTAATGTGAGTTACCTTGTTTGCAATTTGACAATTAATTTTGGCTTTGTACCATCTCATAAACTTTATACTTAGTGTGAATATGTAGATACCACGTGGTTAAGAGGTTGTTTCAAATTCATAGTTTTTACTACAGAAAATAATATGAATTGGACATTATTTACTTTCAAAACGTGCCTGAGTAAGTTACCAGATATTAATAAAGTTTTACTGTTAATTGTAGTAAAACTTGTATGGTATTTAAACCAACTACGCATTGCAATAACCTATATTAGCGTAACATGAATCTCGTTACATCGATGTTAGATAAATTCTAAACTTAAATATCTGTATTTAAATTTACTTTACTTTTTAGTGCCTAAATTCTGACACGTAAATGAATATAGTTTTATAAATTTTTTTAAAAACTTTACCAACAAATTGCGTATTGCACAACGCAGGGTTGCAACAGGTGAACAGAATGAACTTACTTAGGCTTACTAAAAAAACAGTTTTCTCCAGTGAAATATTGTAGTTAATTAATATGAAAGTAATCGAGACTTACCGCAGCCGTTTATAGATTTATCTAGACATAGTGTGAAGGCTTGTAGTTGTTGAAATCTTCATTTCTCTACCGGAGAAAAAATGGCGTGACCGTCAGCCACGGAGTTATTTGGTGGGACAACTTGAAAAGAAGTATCAGCTCCTTCTTCCCCGTTTGCGTACCGTACTTCTCGCCAGAAAGCAGCACCTGGAGTTTTCATACCGCGGACAGGCGGCAGGTGCCGACACCGATCACGCAGTGTAGACTAGAGATCGGTAGGGCATATGTTCATGGGTAGGGTGCACCACTAATTACCGCATTGTAATTCCGTACTGCCTATAACTACAGGTCGTATATTCAGTCGTTTCGCGCCTTCTTTCCGCTAGAGATCAGCCCACTCTCCAATCGTCAATTACAGAAATCTGGCTGAATCTTCGTGACTCAGCACACCCTCACCCCAAAAGGGCAACATAGTTGCCCCAACGTTAAATGCCAGGAGGGTACCCTGCAGTGTACCTCTCCTCAAAACAAACCGGTGGACGTCGTGGTTAGGTTGGCTCAGTTGAGCTTGCCCTCAGGAGAACAGATTCTCAGAAGGAAAACGAAAGAGACGAAAGAAGATATGTATTATATAAGTGTGCGGGTGCTGCACGCTGACCTGATCAGGGTCCGCATACAGCACAAGAGAGAGACAGTGAAAGACTAAAGAAAGATTGGGCCGGAGACTTCCGACCTCCTGAGGCTTGACCACCAACTGAGACCCAAACTTGATACCTACTCAGGACAACAACTACCCCCCTTTCTTACCGAATTGGAAAATCACCACGCCAATGCAATAAATCCCCACGCGACCCTCTCTGCCAGGCCAACCCACAGGACAGCACCAATACGTCACACTCTCTGGTGACCACCACCTACTCCTCCTGCTGCCACTCACATACGCGTCCGTAGACCAAAACAAGGTAACTAATACCTTGATATGTGATCGCCCATAACACTTCTGTCCACATATGGACTGACCAGCCATATGCTGCAAAACAAGGCATCACAAATCCTTGACATATCTAACTGGTCGTTAAAAAAAAACATCCCTACACTAGGGCGGACGGCCCCGGTTAGCCGGACAGAGAAAACCGCATAGAGGGCACGCGAACATCAATCCCTTCACTTGGTCTTCAATACTGCAGAACTAACGAGGGGGGTTTGCTTACGCACGGTAACGTCGAATAACCTACTCTATTCAACATTACCTACCACAGAAACCAACTAGGGAATGCGGCATGGCCCCTACCTCTTCAATGATTAACCAAACATAACACCCACAAATACCTAACACTTACAACCATAATGACAATAATAAGACAGGAATAAGAAAAACTCAAGTACTCTATCTTCCATTAAGTAGACTGCGGGTCCACCTACCGTTGCGAGAAACTAGCCCACTACCTGAACTGCTCTCACTCTATTACACTAGACAAAAGGAACTCGACACACACACAACACACACAACACGAAAAAAAAACACCGACCAACAAAAATTTATTTTAACAATTTCTCATGTTACTTCGGCTACCATTTATCAGAAGAAACCGACTGCCGATCGGGCCATACCGCATAATTTAAAAAACAACACCTCCCCAAATATGGGCAAGGTAATACTTCAACCAACCAAGAACCGAACTGCGATAAGTCCCTTTTCCCCAGGGATTTCCCCTTCTAAAATTTCTCACCACGTGGCACTATCAACTATTCAAGGCGGGCAAGTACATATACATATATCTCAAAACCTTAAAGCTAACAAAAATATTTTCAACTTTAGATATAGGGCCTTTTAAAATTTTTCTAAGTTCTATTTGAACTTAACATTGTGGGAGTTCCAAAATGTTTCCTAAGTTTGCAAGCCCCGTCACACCCACAGGACCCACGGGTTGACCCTAATCATAACCACGCTCTGGTACCAAATGTAACCCCACTTTAACTCAAGCAGTAAAAAAAAAGATTTTTTTTTTTAGAAAAATTTTTGGAATTTTTTTTTTTGTAAAGAGGGGCCACAAGTTAATTATAACTAGGCAAAGCCTAGAGAAGCCAAAATGCACTGGATCCAGTGAGACGGGACTTGCAATGAAAACTCATGAATTAAACAATTAACAAATCCTTTTTATTATTCTATCTCAGTAAACAATTAATAATAAAATAAATAAACCCAACAGTAATCAATAATTCCCTTAAATAGTTAATTAAATAAAGTATACTTTCTCAACAAGGCCACCTGAAAATATTTATTGAAACCAAGAAAATAATTTGCTATGTCACTCTACCAATGAATTGAAATTTAAAACCATAACTAACCTTGAAATAAAGCTTCCATTAAAATATTAATAAAATATAAAATTTATTTTATAAGTTCCTTTTAGAATGCTTCATATAACTTAATGAAGATAAATGGTATAGATTCCTTGCTAATATTAATTATAATAATAATTACTCAAACAATTAAATAAATTTTAAAGGGTGACAATTCATATACTTGTTATAAGGTTAAATAAAATAAATTATTTCCTTAAAGAAATGATCAGCAATGATTAATTGGGATAGAATACCTGTTATAAAAAATGAAAAGGATATACCTACATGACTCCATGTATTAACTTTCTTTTATAAAAAGACATCGAACAAACAAACCCTATATCTAAAGTCCCCACCAAAAATACACTAAATGCATAATACTTATAACCCCCAAAATGTACACAGAAATATACACACATAACATGTTCCACAATACAAATACATTATATAATAGTATAAAATAAAATATACATAAGGATCTCTCTCTTGCCACGCCTTTTTTATATTACACTCATGGTGTATATAAATTCTTACTTTTCTTTCTTTTATAATTATCCCTGTTAGGATTACAAATTTATTTTTATATTACCCCCCATGGTGCTGGTTGATTGCACATCAGGTGTATTAGATAATGCTTAAGCATACAGTAGTCCTCAGGACATAATAAAATTAAAAACTAAGTGCCTAAGTGGCTAAGTGGCTAAGTGCCTAATGCAGTTATACCATACTGCCCTTCTGGGCTCTATAACAGTGAGAAATTAAAAATATTTAAAATAATTAACGCCCCCAGTTATCATAAATAATTTAAAGAATTTATATATACTGAAACATTGCCAAATAATAAAATTAGAAATATTGCATAATATTATAACCCTATGAAAAAAATACACTTGGCTCAGAGACGGACATGTTAATATCTTGATGATTCAGCTTTCAACTTGTCTCAACAAACAAGTTGAAAGGTGTTTCGACATGCATTCCTTCTGGTTGAAACTTGTTGAAAATGCACCTACCTCCCCAGTAATTTTTATACAAATTAATTAAACTGATTTTTAAATTAAGAAAATATATATATATATATACTACTGAATTGAACACGATAAATTACTAATAGCCAGAATGACTTAAAATCTGTAAAGAAACCCCTATAATGAAATAAATGGAAAATCTATGCTGAATGTGAACTGTGTAATGCATGCTAGTCTCTGAGCTGACAATTTTACCAGAAATACACTGAAATTTACAATTAATTTAGCACCCAGTCCACACACTAACTGTCCCATCAATTGGGGATCTAAATCAATGTTTAAAACTTGAAATGTTGTAGTTGATAGATATATATAACTGGTCACTGGGTATGATTGAGTGTTGACTCTATGTGTAATTAATAATTGGTTTTGTATGACCTGATTTCATCCATGAAGGGTTTTTATTGAGGTGACGATCTCGTGGCCGACATTTTAGGTGTTGGTGTGGTCATCCAAATCCCTCCGGTATCGAAGATGAGAGCTTATGATGTTCATAGTTCAGCCATGTAGTAGGTCTTTTTCTCGTCTATTGCGGTGGACCCTAATTACACTATTATATTTTTTAGTCAGAGAACACCACACAATGTCCCAATAATGTTTGCACACCCTCCAAAATACATATATAAAGACAACACCTCTATTGAGCTACTTAATTAAACTTGATAAAATTTATATGGCCAACATGCCTTATTTGAAAATCTTTATAACAGTAATTCTTCATAACATTAACTTCACCTAATGTGAGTTACCTTGTTTGCAATTTGACAATTAATTTTGGCTTTGTACCATCTCATAAACTTTATACTTAGTGTGAATATGTAGATACCACGTGGTTAAGAGGTTGTTTCAAATTCATAGTTTTTACTACAGAAAATAATATGAATTGGACATTATTTACTTTCAAAACGTGCCTGAGTAAGTTACCAGATATTAATAAAGTTTTACTGTTAATTGTAGTAAAACTTGTATGGTATTTAAACCAACTACGCATTGCAATAACCTATATTAGCGTAACATGAATCTCGTTACATCGATGTTAGATAAATTCTAAACTTAAATATCTGTATTTAAATTTACTTTACTTTTTAGTGCCTAAATTCTGACACGTAAATGAATATAGTTTTATAAATTTTTTTTAAAACTTTACCAACAAATTGCGTATTGCACAACGCAGGGTTGCAACAGGTGAACAGAATGAACTTACTTAGGCTTACTAAAAAAACAGTTTTCTCCAGTGAAATATTGTAGTTAATTAATATGAAAGTAATCGAGACTTACCGCAGCCGTTTATAGATTTATCTAGACATAGTGTGAAGGCTTGTAGTTGTTGAAATCTTCATTTCTCTACCGGAGAAAAAATGGCGTGACCGTCAGCCACGGAGTTATTTGGTGGGACAACTTGAAAAGAAGTATCAGCTCCTTCTTCCCCGTTTGCGTACCGTACTTCTCACCAGAAAGCAGCACCTGGAGTTTTCATACCGCGGACAGGCGGCAGGTGCCGACACCGATCACGCAGTGTAGACTAGAGATCGGTAGGGCATATGTTCACGGGTAGGGTGCACCACTAATTATCGCATTGTAATTCCGTACTGCATATAACTACAGGTCGTATATTCAGTCGTTTCGCGCCTTCTTTCCGCTAGAGATCAGCCCACTCTCCAATCGTCAATTACAGAAATCTGGCTGAATCTTCGTGACTCAGCACACCCTCACCCCAAAAGGGCAACATAGTTGCCCCAACGTTAAATGCCAGGAGGGTACCCTGCAGTGTACCTCTCCTCAAAACAAACCGGTGGACGTCGTGGTTAGGTTGGCTCAGTTGAGCTTGCCCTCAGGAGAACAGATTCTCAGAAGGAAAACGAAAGAGACGAAAGAAGATATGTATTATATAAGTGTGCGGGTGCTGCACGCTGACCTGATCAGGGTCCGCATACAGCACAAGAGAGAGACAGCGAAAGACTAAAGAAAGATTGGGCCGGAGACTTCCGACCTCCTGAGGCTTGACCACCAACTGAGACCCAAACTTGATACCTACTCAGGACAACAACTACCCCCCTTTCTTACCGAATTGGAAAATCACCACGCCAATGCAATAAATCCCCACGCGACCCTCTCCGCCAGGCCAACCCACAGGACAGCACCAATACGTCACACTCTCTGGTGACCACCACCTACTCCTCCTGCTGCCACTCACATACGCGTCCGAAGACCAAAACAAGGTAACTAATACCTTGATATGTGATCGCCCATAACACTTCTGTCCACATATGGACTGACCAGCCATATGCTGCAAAACAAGGCATCACAAATCCTTGACATATCTAACTGGTCGTTAAAAAAAAACATCCCTACACTAGGGCGGACGGCCCCGGTTAGCCGGACAGAGAAAACCGCATAGAGGGCACGCGAACATCAATCCCTTCACTTGGTCTTCAATACTGCAGAACTAACGAGGGGGGTTTGCTTACACACGGTAACGTCGAATAACCTACTCTATTCAACATTACCTACCACAGAAACCAACTAGGGAATGCGGCATGGCCCCTACCTCTTCAATGATTAACCAAACATAACACCCACAAATACCTAACACTTACAACCATAATGACAATAATAAGACAGGAATAAGAAAAACTCAAGTACTCTATCTTCCATTAAGTAGACTGCGGGTCCACCTACCGTTGCGAGAAACTAGCCCACTACCTGAATTGCTCTCACTCTATTACACTAGACAAAAGGAACTCGACACACACACAACACACACAACACGAAAAAAAAACACCGACCAAAGAAAATTTATTTTAACAATTTCTCATGTTACTTCGGCTACCATTTATCAGAAGAAACCGACTGCCGATCGGGCCATACCGCATAATTTAAAAAACAATACCTCCCCAAATATGGGCAAGGTAATACTTCAACCAACCAAGCACCGAACTGCGATAAGTCCCTTTTCCCCAGGGATTTCCCCTTCTAAAATTTCTCACCACGTGGCACTATCAACTATTCAAGGCGGGCAAGTACATATACATATATCTCAAAACCTTAAAGCTAACAAAAATATTTTCAACTTTAGATATAGGGCCTTTTAAAATTTTTCTAAGTTCTATTTGAACTTAACATTGTGGGAGTTCCAAAATGTTTCCTAAGTTTGCAAGTCCCGTCACACCCACAGGACCCACGGGTTGACCCTAATCGTAACCACGCTCTGCTACCAAATGTAACCCCACTTTAACTCAAGCAGTAAAAAAAAAGATTTTTTTTTTTAGAAAAATTTTTGGAATTTTTTTTTTGTAAAGAGGGGCCACAAGTTAATTATAACTAGGCAAAGCCTAGAGAAGCCAAAATGCGCTGGATCCAGTGTGACGGGACTTGCAATGAAAACTCATGAATTAAACAATTAACAAATCCTTTTTATTATTCTATCTCAGTAAACAATTAATAATAAAATAAATAAACCCAACAGTAATCTATAATTCCCTTAAATAGTTAATTAAATAAAGTATACTTTCTCAACAAGGCCACCTGAAAATATTTATTGAAACCAAGAAAATAATTTGCTATGTCACTCTACCAATGAATTGAATTTTAAAACCATAACTAACCTTGAAATAAAGCTTCCATTAAAATATTAATAAAATATAAAATTTATTTTATAAGTTCCTTTTAGAATGCTTCATATAACTTAATGAAGATAAATGGTATAGATTCCTTGCTAATATTAATTATAATAATAATTACTCAAACAATTAAATAAATTTTAAAGGGTGACAATTCATATACTTGTTATAAGGTTAAATAAAATAAATTATTTCCTTAAAGAAATGATCAGCAATGATTAATTGGGATAGAATACCTGTTATAAAAAATGAAAAGGATATACCTACATGACTCCATGTATTAACTTTCTTTTATAAAAAGACATCGAACAAACAAACCCTATATCTAAAGTCCCCACCAAAAATACACTAAATGCATAATACTTATAACCCCCAAAATGTACACAGAAATATACACACATAACATGTTCCACAATACAAATACATTATAGAATAGTATACAATAAAATATACATAAGGATCTCTCTCTTGCCATGCCTTTTTTATATTACACTCATGGTGTATATAAATTCTTACTTTTCTTTCTTTTATAATTATCCCTGTTAGGATTACAAATTTATTTTTATATTACCCCCCATGGTGCTGGTTGATTGCACATCAGGTGTATTAGATAATGCTTAAGCATACAGTAGTCCTCAGGACATAATAAAATTAAAAACTAAGTGCCTAAGTGGCTAAGTGGCTAAGTGCCTAATGCAGTTATACCATACTGCCCTTCTGGGCTCTATAACAGTGAGAAATTAAAAATATTTAAAATAATTAACGCCCCCAGTTATCATAAATAATTTAAAGAATTTATATATACTGAAACATTGCCAAATAATAAAATTAGAAATATTGCATAATATTATAACCCTATGAAAAAAATACACTTGGCTCAGAGACGGACATGTTAATATCTTGATGATTCAGCTTTCAACTTGTCTCAACAAACAAGTTGAAAGGTGTTTCGACATGCATTCCTTCTGGTTGAAACTTGTTGAAAATGCACCTACCTCCCCAGTAATTTTTATACAAATGAATTAAACTGATTTTTAAATTAAGAAAATATATATATATATATATACTACTGAATTGAACACGATAAATTACTAATAGCCAGAATGACTTAAAATCTGTAAAGAAACCCCTATAATGAAATAAATGGAAAATCTATGCTGAATGTGAACTGTGTAATGCATGCTAGTCTCTGAGCTGACAATTTTACCAGAAATACAGTGAAATTTACAATTAATTTAGCACCCAGTCCACACACTAACTGTCCCATCAATTGGGGATCTAAATCAATGTTTAAAACTTGAAATGTTGTAGTTGATAGATATATATAACTGGTCACTGGGTATGATTGAGTGTTGACTCTATGTGTAATTAATAATTGGTTTTGTATGACCTGATTTCATCCATGAAGGGTTTTTATTGAGGTGACGATCTCGTGGCCGACATTTTAGGTGTTGGTGTGGTCATCCAAATCCCTCCGGTATCGAAGATGAGAGCTTATGATGTTCATAGTTCAGCCATGTAGTAGGTCTTTTTCTCGTCTATTGCGGTGGACCCTAATTACACTATTATATTTTTTAGTCAGAGAACACCACACAATGTCCCAATAATGTTTGCACACCCTCCAAAATACGTATATAAAGACAACACCTCTATTGAGCTACTTAATTAAACTTGATAAAATTTATATGGCCAACATGCCTTATTTGAAAATCTTTATAACAGTAATTCTTCATAACATTAACTTCACCTAATGTGAGTTACCTTGTTTGCAATTTGACAATTAATTTTGGCTTTGTACCATCTCATAAACTTTATACTTAGTGTGAATATGTAGATACCACGTGGTTAAGAGGTTGTTTCAAATTCATAGTTTTCCTACAGAAAATAATATGAATTGGACATTATTTACTTTCAAAACGTGCCTGAGTAAGTTACCAGATATTAATAAAGTTTTACTGTTAATTGTAGTAAAACTTGTATGGTATTTAAACCAACTACGCATTGCAATAACCTATATTAGCGTAACACGAATCTCGTTACATCGATGTTAGATAAATTCTAAACTTAAATATCTGTATTTAAATTTACTTTACTTTTTAGTGCCTAAATTCTGACACGTAAATGAATATAGTTTTATAAATTTTTTTTAAAACTTTACCAACAAATTGCGTATTGCACAACGCAGGGTTGCAACAGGTGAACAGAATGAACTTACTTAGGCTTACTAAAAAAACAGTTTTCTCCAGTGAAATATTGTAGTTAATTAATATGAAAGTAATCGAGACTTACCGCAGCCGTTTATAGATTTATCTAGACATAGTGTGAAGGCTTGTAGTTGTTGAAATCTTCATTTCTCTACCGGAGAAAAAATGGCGTGACCGTCAGCCACGGAGTTATTTGGTGGGACAACTTGAAAAGAAGTATCAGCTCCTTCTTCCCCGTTTGCGTACCGTACTTCTCGCCAGAAAGCAGCACCTGGAGTTTTCATACCGCGGACAGGCGGCAGGTGCCGACACCGATCACGCAGTGTAGACTAGAGATCGGTAGGGCATATGTTCACGGGTAGGGTGCACCACTAATTACCGCATTGTAATTCCGTACTGCCTATAACTACAGGTCGTATATTCAGTCGTTTCGCGCCTTCTTTCCGCTAGAGATCAGCCCACTCTCCAATCGTCAATTACAGAAATCTGGCTGAATCTTCGTGACTCAGCACACCCTCACCCCAAAAGGGCAACATAGTTGCCCCAACGTTAAATGCCAGGAGGGTACCCTGCAGTGTACCTCTCCTCAAAACAAACCGGTGGACGTCGTGGTTAGGTTGGCTCAGTTGAGCTTGCCCTCAGGAGAACAGATTCTCAGAAGGAAAACGAAAGAGACGAAAGAAGATATGTATTATATAAGTGTGCGGGTGCTGCACGCTGACCTGATCAGGGTCCGCATACAGCACAAGAGAGAGACAGCGAAAGACTAAAGAAAGATTGGGCCGGAGACTTCCGACCTCCTGAGGCTTGACCACCAACTGAGACCCAAACTTGATACCTACTCAGGACAACAACTACCCCCCTTTCTTACCGAATTGGAAAATCACCACGCCAATGCAATAAATCCCCACGCGACCCTCTCCGCCAGGCCAACCCACAGGACAGCACCAATACGTCACACTCTCTGGTGACCACCACCTACTCCTCCTCCTGCCACTCACATACGCGTCCGAAGACCAAAACAAGGTACTAATACCTTGATATGTGATCGCCCATAACACTTCTGTCCACATATGGACTGACCAGCCATATGCTGCAAAACAAGGCATCACAAATCCTTGACATATCTAACTGGTCGTTAAAAAAAAAACATCCCTACACTAGGGCGGACGGCCCCGGTTAGCCGGACAGAGAAAACCGCATAGAGGGCACGCGAACATCAATCCCTTCACTTCGTCTTCAATACTGCAGAACTAACGAGGGGGGTTTGCTTACGCACGGTAACATCGAATAACCTACTCTATTCAACATTACCTACCACAGAAACCAACTAGGGAATGCGGCATGGCCCCTACCTCTTCAATGATTAACCAAACATAACACCCACAAAACACCTAACACTTACAACCATAATGACAATAATAAGACAGGAATAAGAAAAACTCAAGTACTCTATCTTCCATTAAGTAGACTGCGGGTCCACCTACCGTTGCGAGAAACTAGCCCACTACCTGAACTGCTCTCACTCTATTACACTAGACAAAAGGAACTCGACACACACACAACACACACAACACGAAAAAAAAACACCGACCAAAGGAAATTTATTTTAACAATTTCTCATGTTACTTCGGCTACTATTTATCAGAAGAAACCGACTGCCGATCGGGCCATACCGCATAATTTAAAAAGCAATACCTCCCCAAATATGGGCAAGGTAATACTTCAACCAACCAAGCACCGAACTGCGATAAGTCCCTTTTCCCCAGGGATTTCCCCTTCTTAAATTTCTCACCACGTGGCACTATCAACTATTCAAGGCGGGCAAGTACATATACATATATCTCAAAACCTTAAAGCTAACAAAAATATTTTCAACTTTAGATATAGGGCCTTTTAAAATTTTTCTAAGTTCTATTTGAACTTAACATTGTGGGAGTTCCAAAATGTTTCCTAAGTTTGCAAGCCCCGTCACACCCACAGGACCCACGGTTTGACCCTAATCGTAACCACGCTCTGCTACCAAATGTAACCCCACTTTAACTCAAGCAGTAAAAAAAAAGATTTTTTTTTTTAGAAAAATTTTTGGAATTTTTTTTTTGTAAAGAGGGGCCACAAGTTAATTATAACTAGGCAAAGCCTAGAGAAGCCAAAATGCGCTGGATCCAGTGTGACGGGACTTGCAATGAAAACTCATGAATTAAACAATTAACAAATCCTTTTTATTATTCTATCTCAGTAAACAATTAATAATAAAATAAATATACCCAACAGTAATCAATAATTCCCTTAAATAGTTAATTAAATAAAGTATACTTTCTCAACAAGGCCACCTGAAAATATTTATTGAAACCAAGAAAATAATTTGCTATGTCACTCTACCAATGAATTGAAATTTAAAACCATAACTAACCTTGAAATAAAGCTTCCATTAAAATATTAATAAAATATAAAATTTATTTTATAAGTTCCTTTTAGAATGCTTCATATAACTTAATGAAGATAAATGGTATAGATTCCTTGCTAATATTAATTATAATAATAATTACTCAAACAATTAAATAAATTTTAAAGGGTGACAATTCATATACTTGTTATAAGGTTAAATAAAATAAATTATTTCCTTAAAGAAATGATCAGCAATGATTAATTGGGATAGAATACCTGTTATAAAAAATGAAAAGGATATACCTACATGACTCCATGTATTAACTTTCTTTTATAAAAAGACATTAAACAAACAAACCCTATATCTAAAGTCCCCACCAAAAATACACTAAATGCATAATACTTATAACCCCCAAAATGTACACAGAAATATACACACATAACATGTTCCACAATACAAATACATTATACAATAGTATACAATAAAATATACATAAGGATCTCTCTCTTGCCACGCCTTTTTTATATTACCCTCATGGTGTATATAAATTCTTACTTTTCTTTCTTTTATAATTATCCCTGTTAGGATTACAAATTTATTTTTATATTACCCCCCATGGTGCTGGTTGATTGCACATCAGGTGTATTAGATAATGCTTAAGCATACAGTAGTCCTCAGGACATAATAAAATTAAAAACTAAGTGCCTAAGTGGCTAAGTGCCTAACGCAGTTATACCATACTGCCCTTCTGGGCTCTATAACAGTGAGAAATTAAAAATATTTAAAATAATTAACGCCCCCCAGTTATCATAAATAATTTAAAGAATTTATATATACTGAAACATTGCCAAATAATAAAATTAGAAATATTGCATAATATTATAACCCTATGAAAAAAATACACTTGGCTCAGAGACGGACATGTTAATTTCTTGATGATTCAGCTTTCAACTTGTCTCAACAAACAAGTTGAAAGGTGTTTCGACATGCATTCCTTCTGGTTGAAACTTGTTGAAAATGCACCTACCTCCCCAGTAATTTTTATACAAATGAATTAAACTGATTTTTAAATTAAGAAAATATATATATATATATATATACTACTGAATTGAACACGATAAATTACTAATAGCCAGAATGACTTAAAATCTGTAAAGAAACCGCTATAATGAAATAAATGGAAAATCTATGCTGAATGTGAACTGTGTAATGCATGCTAGTCTCTGAGCTGACAATTTTACCAGAAATACAGTGAAATTTACAATTAATTTAGCACCCAGTCCACACACTAACTGTCCCATCAATTGGGGATCTAAATCAATGTTTAAAACTTGAAATGTTGTAGTTGATAGATATATATAACTGGTCACTGGGTATGATTGAGTGTTGACTCTATGTGTAATTAATAATTGGTTTTGTATGACCTGATTTCATCCATGAAGGGTTTTTATTGAGGTGACGATCTCGTGGCCGACATTTTAGGTGTTGCTGTGGTCATCCAAATCCCTCCGGTATCGAAGATGAGAGCTTATGATGTTCATAGTTCAGCCATGTAGTAGGTCTTTTTCTCGTCTATTGCGGTGGACCCTAATTACACTATTATATTTTTTAGTCAGAGAACACCACACAATGTCCCAATAATGTTTGCACACCCTCCAAAATACATATATAAAGACAACACCTCTATTGAGCTACTTAATTAAACTTGATAAAATTTATATGGCCAACATGCCTTATTTGAAAATCTTTATAACAGTAATTCTTCATAACATTAACTTCACCTAATGTGAGTTACCTTGTTTGCAATTTGACAATTAATTTTGGCTTTGTACCATCTCATAAACTTTATACTTAGTGTGAATATGTAGATACCATGTGGTTAAGAGGTTGTTTCAAATTCATAGTTTTTACTACAGAAAATAATATGAATTGGACATTATTTACTTTCAAAACGTGCCTGAGTAAGTTACCAGATATTAATAAAGTTTTACTGTTAATTGTAGTAAAACTTGTATGGTATTTAAACCAACTACGCATTGCAATAACCTATATTAGCGTAACATGAATCTCGTTACATCGATGTTAGATAAATTCTAAACTTAAATATCTGTATTTAAATTTACTTTACTTTTTAGTGCCTAAATTCTGACACGTGAATGAATATAGTTTTATAAATTTTTTTAAAAACTTTACCAACAAATTGCGTATTGCACAACGCAGGGTTGCAACAGGTGAACAGAATGAACTTACTTAGGCTTACTAAAAAAACAGTTTTCTCCAGTGAAATATTGTAGTTAATTAATATGAAAGTAATCGAGACTTACCGCAGCCGTTTATAGATTTATCTAGACATAGTGTGAAGGCTTGTAGTTGTTGAAATCTTCATTTCTCTACCGGAGAAAAAATGGCGTGACCGTCAGCCACGGAGTTATTTGGTGGGACAACTTGAAAAGAAGTATCAGCTCCTTCTTCCCCGTTTGCGTACCGTACTTCTCGCCAGAAAGCAGCACCTGGAGTTTTCATACCGCGGACAGGCGGCAGGTGCCGACACCGATCACGCAGTGTAGACTAGAGATCGGTAGGGCATATGTTCACGGGTAGGGTGCAGCACTAATTACCGCATTGTAATTCCGTACTGCCTATAACTACAGGTCGTATATTCAGTCGTTTCGCGCCGTCTTTCCGCTAGAGATCAGCCCACTCTCCAATCGTCAATTACAGAAATCTGGCTGAATCTTCGTGACTCAGCACACCCTCACCCCAAAAGGGCAACATAGTTGCCCCAACGTTAAATGCCAGGAGGGTACCCTGCAGTGTACCTCTCCTCAAAACAAACCGGTGGACGTCGTGGTTAGGTTGGCTCAGTTGAGCTTACCCTCAGGAGAACAGATTCTCAGAAGGAAAACGAAAGAGACGAAAGAAGATATGTATTATATAAGTGTGCGGGTGCTGCACGCTGACCTGATCAGGGTCCGCATACAGCACAAGAGAGAGACAGCGAAAGACTAAAGAAAGATTGGGCCGGAGACTTCCGACCTCCTGAGGCTTGACCGCCAACTGAGACCCAAACTTGATACCTACTCAGGACAACAACTACCCCCCTTTCTTACCGAATTGGAAAATCACCACGCCAATGCAATAAATCCCCACGCGACCCTCTCCGCCAGGCCAACCCACAGGACAGCACCAATACGTCACACTCTCTGGTGACCACCACCTACTCCTCCTGCTGCCACTCACATACGCGTCCGAAGACCAAAACAAGGTAACTAATACCTTGATATGTGAGCGCCCATAACACTTCTGTCCACATATGGACTGACCAGCCATATGCTGCAAAACAAGGCATCACAAATCCTTGACATATCTAACTGGTCGTAAAAAAAAAACATCCCTACACTAGGGCGGACGGCCCCGATTAGCCGGACAGAGAAAACCGCATAGAGGGCACGCGAACATCAATCCCTTCACTTCGTCTTCAATACTGCAGAACTAACGAGGGGGGTTTGCTTCCGCACGGTAACGTCGAATAACCTACTCTATTCAACATTACCTACCACAGAAACCAACTAGGGAATGCGGCATGGCCCCTACCTCTTCAATGATTAACCAAACATAACACCCACAAAACACCTAACACTTACAACCATAATGACAATAATAAGACAGGAATAAGAAAAACTCAAGTACTCTATCTTCCATTAAGTAGACTGCGGGTCCACCTACCGTTGCGAGAAACTAGCCCACTACCTGAACTGCTCTCACTCTATTACACTAGACAAAAGGAACTCGACACACACACAACACGAAAAAAAAACACCGACCAACGAAAATTTATTTAACAATTTCTCATGTTACGTCGGCTACCATTTATCAGAAGAAACCGACTGCCGATCGGGCCATACCGCATAATTTAAAAAACAACACCTCCCCAAATATGGGCAAGGTAATACTTCAACCAACCAAGCACCGAACTGCGATAAGTCCCTTTTCCCCAGGGATTTCAACTTCTAAAATTTCTCACCACGTGGCACTATCAACTATTCAAGGCGGGCAAGTATATATACATATATCTCAAAACCTTAAAGCTAACAAAAATATTTTCAACTTTAGATATAGGGCCTTTTAAAATTTTTCTAAGTTCTATTTGAACTTAACATTGTGGGAGTTCCAAAATGTTTCCTAAGTTTGCAAGCCCCGTCACACCCACAGGACCCACGTGTTGACCCTAATCGTAACCACGCTCTGCTACCAAATGTAACCCCACTTTAACTCAAGCAGTAAAAAAAAAGATTTTTTTTTTAAGAAAAATTTTTGGAATTTTTTTTTTGTAAAGAGGGGCCACAAGTTAATTATAACTAGGCAAAGCCTAGAGAAGCCAAAATGCGCTGGATCCAGTGAGACGGAACTTGCAATGAAAACTCATGAATTAAACAATTAACAAATCCTTTTTATTATTCTATCTCAGTAAACAATTAATAATAAAATAAATAAACCCAACAGTAATCTATAATTCCCTTAAATAGTTAATTAAATAAAGTATACTTTCTCAACAAGGCCACCTGAAAATATTTATTGAAACCAAGAAAATAATTTGCTATGTCACTCTACCAATGAATTGATATTTAAAACCATAACTAACCTTGAAATAAAGCTTCCATTAAAATATTAATAAAATATAAAATTTATTTTATAAGTTCCTTTTAGAATGCTTCATATAACTTAATGAAGATAAATGGTATAGATTCCTTGCTAATATTAATTATAATAATAATTACTCAAACAATTAAATAAATTTTAAAGGGTGACAATTCATATACTTGTTATAAGGTTAAATAAAATAAATTATTTCCTTAAAGAAATGATCAGCAATGAATTAATTGGGATAGAATACCTGTTATAAAAAATGAAAAGGATATACCTACATGACTCCATGTATTAACTTTCTTTTATAAAAAGACATCAAACAAACAAACCCTATATCTAAAGTCCCCACCAAAAATACACTAAATGCATAATACTTATAACCCCCAAAATGTACACAGAAATATACACACATAAAATGTTCCACAATACAAATACATTATACAATAGTATACAATAAAATATACATAAGGATCTCTCTCTTGCCACGCCTTTTTTATATTACCCTCATGGTGTATATAAATTCTTACTTTTCTTTCTTTTATAATTATCCCTGTTAGGATTACAAATTTATTTTTATATTACCCCCCATGGTGCTGGTTGATTGCACATCAGGTGTATTAGATAATGCTTAAGCATACAGTAGTCCTCAGGACATAATAAAATTAAAAACTAAGTGCCTAAGTGGCTAAGTGCCTAACGCAGTTATACCATACTGCCCTTCTGGGCTCTATAACAGTGAGAAATTAAAAATATTTAAAATAATTAACGCCCCCCAGTTATCATAAATAATTTAAAGAATTTATATATACTGAAACATTGCCAAATAATAAAATTAGAAATATTGCATAATATTATAACCCTATGAAAAAAATACACTTGGCTCAGAGACGGACATGTTAATTTCTTGATGATTCAGCTTTCAACTTGTCTCAACAAACAAGTTGAAAGGTGTTTCGACATGCATTCCTTCTGGTTGAAGCTTGTTGAAAATGCACCTACCTCCCCAGTAATTTTTATACAAATGAATTAAACTGATTTTTAAATTAAGAAAATATATATATATATATATACTACTGAATTGAACACGATAAATTACTAATAGCCAGAATGACTTAAAATCTGTAAAGAAACCCCTATAATGAAATAAATGGAAAATCTATGCTGAATGTGAACTGTGTAATGCATGCTAGTCTCTGAGCTGACAATTTTACCAAAAATACACTGAAATTTACAATTAATTTAGCACCCAGTCCACACACTAACTGTCTCATCAATTGGGGATCTAAATCAATGTTTAAAACTTGAAATGTTGTAGTTGATAGATATATATAACTGGTCACTGGGTATGATTGAGTGTTGCCTCTATGTGTAATTAATAATTGGTTTTGTATGACCTGATTTCATCCATGAAGGGTTTTTATTGAGGTGACGATCTCGTGGCCGACATTTTAGGTGTTGCTGTGGTCATCCAAATCCCTCCGGTATCGAAGATGAGAGCTTATGATGTTCATAGTTCAGCCATGTAGTAGGTCTTTTTCTCGTCTATTGCGGTGGACCCTAATTACACCATTATATTTTTTAGTCAGAGAACACCACACAATGTCCCACTAAAGTTTGCACACCCTCCAAAATACATATATAAAGTCAACACCTGTATTGAGCTACTTAATTAAACTTGATAAAATTTATATGGCCAACATGCCTTATTTGAAAATCTTTATAACAGTAATTCTTCATAACATTAACTTCACCTAATGTGAGTTACCTTGTTTGCAATTTGACAATTAATTTTGGCTTTGTACCATCTCATAAACTTTATACTTAGTGTGAATATGTAGATACCATGTGGTTAAGAGGTTGTTTCAAATTCATAGTTTTTACTACAGAAAATAATATGAATTGGACATTATTTACTTTCAAAACGTGCCTGAGTAAGTTACCAGATATTAATAAAGTTTTACTGTTAATTGTAGTAAAACATGTATGGTATTTAAACCAACTACGCATTGCAATAACCTATATTAGCGTAACATGAATCTCGTTACATCGATGTTAGATAAATTCTAAACTTAAATATCTGTATTTAAATTTACTTTACTTTTTAGTGCCTAAATTCTGACACGTGAATGAATATAGTTTTATAATTTTTTTTAAAAACTTTACCAACAAATTGCGTATTGCACAACGCAGGGTTGCAACAGGTGAACAGAATGAACTTACTTAGGCTTACTAAAAAAACAGTTTTCTCCAGTGAAATATTGTAGTAAATTAATATGAAAGTAATCGAGACTTACCGCAGCCATTTATAGATTTATCTAGACATAGTGTGAAGGCTTGTAGTTGTTGAAATCTTCATTTCTCTACCGGAGAAAAAATGGCGTGACCGTCAGCCACGGAGTTATTTTGTGAGACAACTTGAAAAGAAGTATCAGCTCCTTCTTCCCCGTTTGCGTACCGTACTTCTCGCCAGAAAGCAGCACCTGGAGTTTTCATACCGCGGACAGGCGGCAGGTGCCGACACCGATCACGCAGTGTAGACTAGAGATCGGTAGGGCATATGTTCACGGGTAGGGTGCAGCACTAATTACCGCATTGTAATTCCGTACTGCCTATAACTACAGGTCATATATTCAGTCGTTTCGCGCCGTCTTTCCGCTAGAGATCAGCCCACTCTCCAATCGTCAATTACAGAAATCTGGCTGAATCTTCGTGACTCAGCACACCCTCACCCCAAAAGGGCAACATAGTTGCCCCAACGTTAAATGCCAGGAGGGTACCCTGCAGTGTACCTCTCCTCAAAACAAACCGGTGGACGTCGTCGTTAGGTTGGCTCAGTTGAGCTTACCCTCAGGAGAACAGATTCTCAGAAGGAAAACGAAAGAGACGAAAGAAGATATGTATTATATAAGTGTGCGGGTGCTGCACGCTGACCTGATCAGGGTCCGCATACAGCACAAGAGAGAGACAGCGAAAGACTAAAGAAAGATTGGGCCGGAGACTTCCGACCTCCTGAGGCTTGACCGCCAACTGAGACCCAAACTTGATACCTACTCAGGACAACAACTACCCCCCTTTCTTACCGAATTGGAAAATCACCACGCCAATGCAATAAATCCCCACGCGACCCTCTCCGCCAGGCCAACCCACAGGACAGCACCAATACGTCACACTCTCTGGTGACCACCACCTACTCCTCCTGCTGCCACTCACATACGCGTCCGAAGACCAAAACAAGGTAACTAATACCTTGATATGTGAGCGCCCATAACACTTCTGTCCACATATGGACTGACCAGCCATATGCTGCAAAACAAGGCATCACAAATCCTTGACATATCTAACTGGTCGTAAAAAAAAAACATCCCTACACTAGGGCGGACGGCCCCGATTAGCCGGACAGAGAAAACCGCATAGAGGGCACGCGAACATCAATCCCTTCACTTCGTCTTCAATACTGCAGAACTAACGAGGGGGGTTTGCTTCCGCACGGTAACGTCGAATAACCTACTCTATTCAACATTACCTACCACAGAAACCAACTAGGGAATGCGGCATGGCCCCTACCTCTTCAATGATTAACCAAACATAACACCCACAAAACACCTAACACTTACAACCATAATGACAATAATAAGACAGGAATAAGAAAAACTCAAGTACTCTATCTTCCATTAAGTAGACTGCGGGTCCACCTACCGTTGCGAGAAACTAGCCCACTACCTGAACTGCTCTCACTCTATTACACTAGACAAAAGGAACTCGACACACACACAACACGAAAAAAAAACACCGACCAACGAAAATTTATTTAACAATTTCTCATGTTACGTCGGCTACCATTTATCAGAAGAAACCGACTGCCGATCGGGCCATACCGCATAATTTAAAAAACAACACCTCCCCAAATATGGGCAAGGTAATACTTCAACCAACCAAGCACCGAACTGCGATAAGTCCCTTTTCCCCAGGGATTTCAACTTCTAAAATTTCTCACCACGTGGCACTATCAACTATTCAAGGCGGGCAAGTATATATACATATATCTCAAAACCTTAAAGCTAACAAAAATATTTTCAACTTTAGATATAGGGCCTTTTAAAATTTTTCTAAGTTCTATTTGAACTTAACATTGTGGGAGTTCCAAAATGTTTCCTAAGTTTGCAAGCCCCGTCACACCCACAGGACCCACGTGTTGACCCTAATCGTAACCACGCTCTGCTACCAAATGTAACCCCACTTTAACTCAAGCAGTAAAAAAAAAGATTTTTTTTTTAAGAAAAATTTTTGGAATTTTTTTTTTGTAAAGAGGGGCCACAAGTTAATTATAACTAGGCAAAGCCTAGAGAAGCCAAAATGCGCTGGATCCAGTGAGACGGAACTTGCAATGAAAACTCATGAATTAAACAATTAACAAATCCTTTTTATTATTCTATCTCAGTAAACAATTAATAATAAAATAAATAAACCCAACAGTAATCTATAATTCCCTTAAATAGTTAATTAAATAAAGTATACTTTCTCAACAAGGCCACCTGAAAATATTTATTGAAACCAAGAAAATAATTTGCTATGTCACTCTACCAATGAATTGATATTTAAAACCATAACTAACCTTGAAATAAAGCTTCCATTAAAATATTAATAAAATATAAAATTTATTTTATAAGTTCCTTTTAGAATGCTTCATATAACTTAATGAAGATAAATGGTATAGATTCCTTGCTAATATTAATTATAATAATAATTACTCAAACAATTAAATAAATTTTAAAGGGTGACAATTCATATACTTGTTATAAGGTTAAATAAAATAAATTATTTCCTTAAAGAAATGATCAGCAATGATTAATTGGGATAGAATACCTGTTATAAAAAATGAAAAGGATATACCTACATGACTCCATGTATTAACTTTCTTTTATAAAAAGACATCAAACAAACAAACCCTATATCTAAAGTCCCCACCAAAAATACACTAAATGCATAATACTTATAACCCCCAAAATGTACACAGAAATATACACACATAAAATGTTCCACAATACAAATACATTATACAATAGTATACAATAAAATATACATAAGGATCTCTCTCTTGCCACGCCTTTTTTATATTACCCTCATGGTGTATATAAATTCTTACTTTTCTTTCTTTTATAATTATCCCTGTTAGGATTACAAATTTATTTTTATATTACCCCCCATGGTGCTGGTTGATTGCACATCAGGTGTATTAGATAATGCTTAAGCATACAGTAGTCCTCAGGACATAATAAAATTAAAAACTAAGTGCCTAAGTGGCTAAGTGCCTAACGCAGTTATACCATACTGCCCTTCTGGGCTCTATAACAGTGAGAAATTAAAAATATTTAAAATAATTAACGCCCCCCAGTTATCATAAATAATTTAAAGAATTTATATATACTGAAACATTGCCAAATAATAAAATTAGAAATATTGCATAATATTATAACCCTATGAAAAAAATACACTTGGCTCAGAGACGGACATGTTAATTTCTTGATGATTCAGCTTTCAACTTGTCTCAACAAACAAGTTGAAAGGTGTTTCGACATGCATTCCTTCTGGTTGAAGCTTGTTGAAAATGCACCTACCTCCCCAGTAATTTTTATACAAATGAATTAAACTGATTTTTAAATTAAGAAAATATATATATATATATATATACTACTGAATTGAACACGATAAATTACTAATAGCCAGAATGACTTAAAATCTGTAAAGAAACCCCTATAATGAAATAAATGGAAAATCTATGCTGAATGTGAACTGTGTAATGCATGCTAGTCTCTGAGCTGACAATTTTACCAAAAATACACTGAAATTTACAATTAATTTAGCACCCAGTCCACACACTAACTGTCTCATCAATTGGGGATCTAAATCAATGTTTAAAACTTGAAATGTTGTAGTTGATAGATATATATAACTGGTCACTGGGTATGATTGAGTGTTGCCTCTATGTGTAATTAATAATTGGTTTTGTATGACCTGATTTCATCCATGAAGGGTTTTTATTGAGGTGACGATCTCGTGGCCGACATTTTAGGTGTTGCTGTGGTCATCCAAATCCCTCCGGTATCGAAGATGAGAGCTTATGATGTTCATAGTTCAGCCATGTAGTAGGTCTTTTTCTCGTCTATTGCGGTGGACCCTAATTACACCATTATATTTTTTAGTCAGAGAACACCACACAATGTCCCACTAAAGTTTGCACACCCTCCAAAATACATATATAAAGTCAACACCTGTATTGAGCTACTTAATTAAACTTGATAAAATTTATATGGCCAACATGCCTTATTTGAAAATCTTTATAACAGTAATTCTTCATAACATTAACTTCACCTAATGTGAGTTACCTTGTTTGCAATTTGACAATTAATTTTGGCTTTGTACCATCTCATAAACTTTATACTTAGTGTGAATATGTAGATACCATGTGGTTAAGAGGTTGTTTCAAATTCATAGTTTTTACTACAGAAAATAATATGAATTGGACATTATTTACTTTCAAAACGTGCCTGAGTAAGTTACCAGATATTAATAAAGTTTTACTGTTAATTGTAGTAAAACATGTATGGTATTTAAACCAACTACGCATTGCAATAACCTATATTAGCGTAACATGAATCTCGTTACATCGATGTTAGATAAATTCTAAACTTAAATATCTGTATTTAAATTTACTTTACTTTTTAGTGCCTAAATTCTGACACGTGAATGAATATAGTTTTATAATTTTTTTTAAAAACTTTACCAACAAATTGCGTATTGCACAACGCAGGGTTGCAACAGGTGAACAGAATGAACTTACTTAGGCTTACTAAAAAAACAGTTTTCTCCAGTGAAATATTGTAGTAAATTAATATGAAAGTAATCGAGACTTACCGCAGCCATTTATAGATTTATCTAGACATAGTGTGAAGGCTTGTAGTTGTTGAAATCTTCATTTCTCTACCGGAGAAAAAATGGCGTGACCGTCAGCCACGGAGTTATTTGGTGAGACAACTTGAAAAGAAGTATCAGCTCCTTCTTCCCCATTTGCGTACCGTACTTCTCGCCAGAAAGCAGCACCTGGAGTTTTCATACCGCGGACAGGCGGCAGGTGCCGACACCGATCACGCAGTGTAGACTAGAGATCGGTAGGGCATATGTTCACGGGTAGGGTGCAGCACTAATTACCGCATTGTAATTCCGTACTGCCTATAACTACAGGTCGTATATTCAGTCGTTTCGCGCCGTCTATCCGCTAGAGATCAGCCCACTCTCCAGTCGTCAATTACAGAAATCTGGCTGAATCTTCGTGACTCAGCACACCCTCACCCCAAAAGGGCAACATAGTTGCCCCAACGTTAAATGCCAGGAGGGTACCCTGCAGTGTACCTCTCCTCAAAACAAACCGGTGGACGTCGTGGTTAGGTTGGCTCAGCTGAGCTTGCCCTCAGGAGAACAGATTCTCAGAAGGAAAACGAAAGAGACGAAAGAAGATATGTATTATGTAAGTGTGCGGGTGCTGCTCGCTGACCTGATCAGGGTCCGCATACAGCACAAGAGAGAGACAGCGAAAGACTAAAGAAAGATTGGGCCGGAGACTTCCGACCTCCTGAGGCTTGCCCACAAACTGAGACCCAAACTTGATACCTACTCAGGACAACAACTACCCCCCCTTTCTTACCGGATTGGAAAATCACCACGCCAATGCAACCATCCCCACGCGACCCTCTCCGCCAGGCCAACCCACAGGACCGGCCCAATACGTCACACTCTCTGGTGACCACCACCTACTCCTCCTGCTGCCACTCACATACGCGTCCGAAGACCAAAACAAGGTAACTAATACCTTGATATGTGATCGCCCATAACACTTCTGTCCACATATGGACTGACCAGCCATATGCTGCAAAACAAGGCATCACAAATCCTTGACATATCTAACTGGTCGTTAAAAAAAAACATCCCTACACTAGGGCGGACGGCCCCGGTTAGCCGGACAGAGAAAACCGCATAGAGGGCACGCGAACATCAATCCCTTCACTTGGTCTTCAATACTGCAGAACTAACGAGGGGGGTTCGCTTCTGCACGGCAACGTCGAATAACCTACTCTATTCAACATTACCTACCACAGAAACCAACTAGGGAATGCGGCATGGCCCCTACCTCTTCAATGATTAACCAAACATAACACCCACAAAACACCAAACACTTACAACCATAATGACAATAATAAGACAGGAATAAGAAAAACTCAAGTACTCTATCTTCCATTAAGTAGACTGCGGGTCCACCTACCGTTGCGAGAAACTAGCCCACTACCTGAACTGCTCTCACTCTATTACACTAGACAAAAGGAACTCGACACACACACAACACACACAACACGAAAAAAACACCGACCAACGAAAATTTATTTTAACAATTTCTCATGTTACTTCGGCTACCATTTATCGGAAGAAACCGACTGCCGATCGGTCCATACCGCATAATTTTAAAAACAACACCTCCCCAAATATGGGCAAGGTAATACTTCAACCAACCAAGCACCGAACTGCGATAAGTCCCTTTTCCCCAGGGATTTCCCCTTCTAAAATTTCTCACGACGTGGCACTATCAACTATTCAAGGCAGGCAAGTACATATACATATATCTCAAAACCTTAAAGCTAACAAAAATATTTTCAACTTTAGATATAGGGCATTTTAAAATTTTTCTAAGTTCTATTTGAACTTAACATTGAGAAAAATTTTGGAATTTTTTTTTGTAAAGAGGGGCCACAACTTAATTATAACTAGGCAAAGCCTAGAGAAGCCAAAATGCGCTGGATCCAGTGAGACGGGACTTGCAATGAAAACTCATGAATTAAACAATTAACAAATCCTTTTTATTATTCTATCTCAGTAAACAATTAATAATAAAATAAATAAACCCAACAGTAATCTATAATTCTCTTAAATAGTTAATTAAATAAAGTATACTTTCTCAACAAGGCCACCTGGAAATATTTATTGAAACCAAGAAAATAATTTGCTATGTCACTCTACCAATGAATTGAAATTTAAAACCATAACTTACCTTGAAATAAAGCTTCCATTAAAATATTAATAAAATATAAAATTTATTTTATATGTTCCTTTTAGAATGCTTCATATAACTTAATGAAGATAAATGGTATAGATTCCTTGCTAATATTAATTATAATAATAATTACTCAAACAATTAAATAAATTTTAAATGGTGACAATTCATATACTTGTTATAAGGTTAAATAAAATAAATTATTTCCTTAAAGAAATGATCAGCAATGATTAATTGAGATAGAATACCTGTTATAAAAAATGAAAAGGATATACCTACATGACTCCATGTATTAACTTTCTTTTATAAAAAGACATCAAACAAACAAACCCTATATCTAAAGTCCCCACCAAAAATACACTAAATGCATAATACTTATAACCCCCAAAATGTACACAGAAATATACACACATAACATGTTCCACAATAAAAATACATTATACAATAGTATACAATAAAATATACATAAGGATCTCTCTCTTGCCACGCTCTTTTTATATTACCCTCATGGTGTATATAAATTCTTACTTTTCTTTCTTTTATAATTATCCCTGTTAGGATTACAAATTTATTTTTATATTACCCCCCATGGTGCTGGTTGATTGCACATCAGGTGTATTAGATAATGCTTAAGCATACAGTAGTCCTCAGGACATAATAAAATTAAAAACTAAGTGCCTAAGTGGCTAAGTGCCTAACGCAGTTATACCATACTGCCCTTCTGGGCTCTATAACAGTGAGAAATTAAAAATATTTAAAATAATTAACGCCCCCCAGTTATCATAAATAATTTAAAGAATTTATATATACTGAAACATTGCCAAATAATAAAATTAGAAATATTGCATAATATTATAAGCCTATGAAAAAAATACACTTGGCTCAGAGACGGACATGTTAATTTCTTGATGATTCAGCTTTCAACTTGTCTCAACAAACAAGTTGAAAGGTGTTTTGACATGCATTCCTTCTGGTTGAAGCTTGTTGAAAATGCACCTACCTCCCCAGTAATTTTTATACAAATGAATTAAACTGATTTTTAAATTAAGAAAATATATATATATATACTACTGAATTGAACACAATAAATTACTAATAGCCAGAATGACTTAAAATCTGTAAAGAAACCCCTATAATGAAATAAATGGAAAATCTATGCTGAATGTGAACTGTGTAATGCATGCTAGTCTCTGAGCTGACAATTTTACCAGAAATACACTGAAATTTACAATTAATTTAGCACCCAGTCCACACACTAACTGTCCCATCAATTGGGGATCTAAATCAATGTTTAAAACTTGAAATGTTGTAGTTGATAGGTATATATAACTGGTCACTGGGTATGATTGAGTGTTGACTCTATGTGTAATTAATAATTGGTTTTGTATGACCTGATTTCATCCATGAAGGGTTTTTATTGACGTGACGATCTCGTGGCCGACATTTTAGGTGTTGGTGTGGTCATCCAAATCCCTCCGGTATCGAAGATGAGAGCTTATGATGTTCATAGTTCAGCCATGTAGTAGGTCTTTTTCTCGTCTATTGCGGTGGACCCTAATTACACCATTATATTTTTTAGTCAGAGAACACCACACAATGTCCCACTAAAGTTTGCACACCCTCCAAAATACATATATAAAGTCAACACCTGTATTGAGCTACTTAATTAAACTTGATAAAATTTATATGGCCAACATGCCTTATTTGAAAATCTTTATAACAGTAATTCTTCATAACATTAACTTCACCTAATGTGAGTTACCTTGTTTGCAATTTGACAATTAATTTTGGCTTTGTACCATCTCATAAACTTTATACTTAGTGTGAATATGTAGATACCACGTGGTTAAGAGGTTGTTTCAAATTCATAGTTTTTACTACAGAAAATAATATGAATTGGACATTATTTACTTTCAAAACGTGCCTGAGTAAGTTACCAGATATTAATAAAGTTTTACTGTTAATTGTAGTAAAACTTGTATGGTATTTAAACCAACTACGCATTGCAATAACCTATATTAGCGTAACATGAATCTCTTTACATCAATGTTAGATAAATTCTAAACTTAAATATCTGTATTTAAATTTACTTTACTTTTTAGTGCCTAAATTCTGACACGAGAATGAATATTGTTTTATAAATTTTTTTAAAAACTTTACCAACAAATTGCGTATTGCACAACGCAAGGTTGCAACAGGTGAACAGAATGAACTTACTTAGGCTTACTAAAAAAACAGTTTTCTCCAGTGAAATATTGTAGTTAATTAATATGAAAGTAATCGAGACTTACCGCAGCCGTTTATAGATTTATCTAGACATAGTGTGAAGGCTTGTAGTTGTTGAAATCTTCATTTCTCTACGGGAGAAAAAATGGCGTGACCGTCAGCCACGGAGTTATTTGGTGAGACAACTTGAAAAGAAGTATCAGCTCCTTCTTCCCCGTTTGCTTACCGTACTTCTCGCCAGAAAGCAGCACCTGGAGTTTTCATACCGCGGACAGGCGGCAGGTGCCGACACCGATCACGCAGTGTAGACTAGAGATCGGTAGGGCATATGTTCACGGGTAGGGTGCAGCACTAATTACCGCATTGTAATTCCGTACTGCCTATAACTACAGGTCGTATATTCAGTCGTTTCGCGCCGTCTTTCCGCTAGAGATCAGCCCACTCTCCAATCGTCAATTACAGAAATCTGGCTGAATCTTCGTGCCTCAGCACACCCTCACCCCAAAAGGGCAACATAGTTGCCCCAACGTTAAATGCCAGGAGGGTACCCTGCAGTGTACCTCTCCTCAAAACAAACCGGTGGACGTCGTGGTTAGGTTGGCTCAGCTGAGCTTGCCCTCAGGAGAACAGATTCTCAGAAGGAAAACGAAAGAGACGAAAGAAGATATGTATTATGTAAGTGTGCGGGTGCTGCACGCTGACCTGATCAGGGTCCGCATACAGCACAAGAGAGAGACAGCGAAAGACTAAAGAAAGATTGGGCCGGAGACTTCCGACCTCCTGAGGCTTGCCCACCAACTGAGACCCAAACTTGATACCTACTCAGGCCAACAACTACCCCCCTTTCTTACCGGATTGGAAAATCACCACGCCAATGCAACCATCCCCACGCGACCCTCTCCGCCAGGCCAACCCACAGGACCGGCCCAATACGTCACACTCTCTGGTGACCACCACCTATTCCTCCTGCTGCCACTCACATACGCGTCCGAAGACCAAAACAAGGTAACTAATACCTTGATATGTGATCGCCCATAACACTTCTGTCCACATATGGACTGACCAGCCATATGCTGCAAAACAAGGCATCACAAATCCTTGACATATCTAACTGGTCGTTAAAAAAAAACATCCCTACACTAGGGTGGACGGCCCCGGTTAGCCGGACAGAGAAAACCGCATAGAGGGCACGCGAACATAAATCCCTTCACTTGGTCTTCAATACTGCAGAACTAACGAGGGGGGTTTGCTTCTGCACGGCAACGTCGAATAACCAACTCTATTCAACATTACCTACCACAGAAACCAACTAGGGAATGCGGCATGGCCCCTACCTGTTCAATGATTAACCAAACATAACACCCACAAAACACCTAACGCTTACAACCATAATGACAATAATAAGACAGGAATAAGAAAAACTCAAGTACTCTATCTTCCATTAAGTAGACTGCGGGTCCACCTACCGTTGCGAGAAACTAGCCCACTACCTGAACTGCTCTCACTCTATTACACTAGACAAAAGGAACTCGACACACACACAACACACACAACACGAAAAAAACACCGACCAACGAAAATTTATTTTAACAATTTCTCATGTTACTTCGGCTACCATTTATCGGAAGAAACCGACTGCCGATCGGGCCATACCGCATAATTTAAAAAACAACACCTCCCCAAATATGGGCAAGGTAATACTTCAACCAACCAAGCACCGAACTGCGATAAGTCCCTTTTCCCCAGGGATTTCCCCTTCTAAAATTTCTCACGACGTGGCACTATCAACTATTCAAGGCGGGCAAGTACATATACATATATCTCAAAACCTTAAAGCTAACAAAAATATTTTCAACTTTAGATATAGGGCCTTTTAAAATTTTTCTAAGTTCTATTTGAACTTAACTTTGTGGGAGTTCCAAAATGTTTCTTAAGTTTGCAAGCCCCGTCAAACCCACAGGACCCATGGGTTGACCCTAATCGTAACCGCGCTCTGCTACCAAATGTAACCCCACTTTAACTCAAGCAGTAAAAAAAAAGATTATTTTTTTTTGAGAAAAATTTTTGGATTTTTTTTTTCTTTTTTTCTAAAGAGGGGCCACAAGTTAATTATAACTAGGCAAAGCCTAGAGAAGCCAAAATGCACTGGATCCAGTGAGACGGGACTTGCAATGAAAACTCATGAATTAAACAATTAACAAATACTTTTTATTATTCTATCTCAGTAAACAATTAATAATAAAATAAATAAACCCAACAGTAATCTATAATTCCCTTAAATAGTTAATTAAATAAAGTATACTTTCTCAACAAGGCCACCTGGAAATATTTATTGAAACCAAGAAAATAATTTGCTTTGTCACTCTACCAATGAATTGAAATTTAAAACCATAACTAACCTTGAAATAAAGCTTCCATTAAAATATTAATAAAATATAAAATTTATTTTATATGTTCCTTTTAGAATGCTTCATATAACTTAATGAAGATAAATGGTATAGATTCCTTGCTAATATTAATTATAATAATAATTACTCAAACAATTAAATAAATTTTAAATGGTGACAATTCATATACTTGTTATAAGGTTAAATAAAATAAATTATTTCCTTAAAGAAATGATCAGCAATGATTAATTGAGATAGAATACCTGTTATAAAAAATGAAAAGGATATACCTACATGACTCCATGTATTAACTTCCTTTTATAAAAAGACATCGAACAAACAAACCCTATATCTAAAGTCCCCACCAAAAATACACTAAATGCATAATACTTATAACCCCCAAAATGTACACAGAAATATACACACATAACATGTTCCACAATACAAATACATTATATAATAGTATACAATAAAATATACATAAGGATCTCTCTCTTGCCATGCCTTTTTTATATTACACTCATGGTGTATATAAATTCTTACTTTTCTTTCTTTTATAATTATCCCTGTTAGGATTACAAATTTATTTTTATATTACCCCCCATGGTGCTGGTTGATTGCACATCAGGTGTATTAGATAATGCTTAAGCATACAGTAGTCCTCAGGACATAATAAAATTAAAAACTAAGTGCCTAAGTGGCTAAGTGCCTAACGCAGTTATACCATACTGCCCTTCTGGGCTCTATAACAGTGAGAAATTAAAAATATTTAAAATAATTAACGCCCCCCAGTTATCATAAATAATTTAAAGAATTTATATATACTGAAACATTGCCAAATAATAAAATTAGAAATATTGCATAATATTATAACCCTATGAAAAAAATACACTTGGCTCAGAGACGGACATGTTAATTTCTTGATGATTCAGCTTTCAACTTGTCTCAACAAACAAGTTGAAAGGTGTTTCGACATGCATTCCTTCTGGTTGAAACTTGTTGAAAATGCACCTACCTCCCCAGTAATTTTTATACAAATGAATTAAACTGATTTTTAAATTAAGAAAATATATATATATATATATACTACTGAATTGAACACGATAAATTACTAATAGCCAGAATGACTTAAAATCTGTAAAGAAACCCCTATAATGAAATAAATGGAAAATCTATGCTGAATGTAAACTGTGTAATGCATGCTAGTCTCTGAGCTGACAATTTTACCAGAAATACACTGAAATTTACAATTAATTTAGCACCCAGTCCACACACTAACTGTCCCATCAATTGGGGATCTAAATCAATGTTTAAAACTTGAAATGTTGTAGTTGATAGATATTGTAACGGTACATAACCCGGTCCCAATAAAGTAAATCATGAGAATAAAAGTCAGAAATGGGTAGAACTAAAGCTCGCTCAAAATTTAATTATATCACTCCACATAATAAACAATTCGAGTGGTATATCGTGCGAAGTGAGTTCTAGTGTACCCATTGAGGTGGAAAACCAAAGTGAAATTAATGTATTACTAAACTGTGCTGTATGATTTGGGTAGGATAAAACTATGGAAGTAGTATGTAATAATACTAATTGATTTTTGTAATTTTATTTATTTATTGTAATTTATATTGTATGAACCACAATTTGTTATACCCAAGTTAATATTATATTGTTTCAAATAATTATGTTAGATTGTAAGAAAACCCAGGGTTAATTTTAAAAGACAAAAATTTTAACTACCAAAGATAATATAAAATTAAAATAATCCTAGGAAGGAAAGGACAACAGGAAGTAGTACCGGGTATGAACACTATTCGATACTAAATAAATAATATATAAATTTATTTAATGATAATAAAATGATAAAATATTTATATACAAGGTCATAAAAAAATTAACCAAAACATATTATGTGAATTAAATTAGTAAATAAACCGGAATGGAAGTAATTATTTTTCCATAAATAAAAATATAAATTTATAATAATCACAAACTGCCTACATAATAAAAATACTATGTGTTACTAAGAGTGATGAAAATAACAAGTATTGTTAATAAGATAAAAAAATTTTGAACTGAACCAGAGAGTTGAAGAATCGATGCGACAAAAATTATAAAAAAATAACCTTTTTTGGACGTTGGAGGAGGCGAAATTCACGCAAGAGTAATAAACAAAGTGAATACTAACCAATTATACCTGAGGAATCCAAATTAAAAGGTGTTATACATTAAAAACCAGTGGATGAAACCATTCTGAGGATCCAATATAATTCGGCCTACGTCTAATAGACAATCAGAAAAATACTCGAAAATGAAAAGGAAATAATAACGCAAGACGTACCTCATCACAGAATAAAACTTCAATCCAGTAAGAACAACACGGAGCGAGGTAATATAAACATTTTTCGTAATAAATACAGAAGAAAACTCGTTTTTTAATAGTGAAATAGAACGAAAAAATATTCATTTTTATCATATGTTGCTTTCAAAAGTAAACAAATGCATGCTGCTCTCTTACGGCAATTCCGGAAACTATGTAACATTTGAAAAATAAACCAAAATTATTTATTAATTTTTTATATTTGTAAAGCGTAGCAATTAGCCATTTCTGCCACTCTCATAACACAAAGAATTCACCCTGAACCCTGGGGAATTAATAAGAATTATGTAATAACTGATGTATTTTATTATAGCGTAATATTGGTTAAATAACAACATATATGTTTTGTTCTTTAGACAGATCTATGTTTACTCGGTAAAGGCGAGAGGATGTTTTCTTTTTAAAAAGATTAATTGTGATACCTATACTTTGGTGGCTGGAGACAAAAGTCAATAATCAATAAAGCAATATTATTGAAAATTAATATTGAATTATAACGTGTTATAATTTATTGTAGTGGGTAGTTAATGAAAATTTCAGCACGACATACAGAAGGAATCGTCACAACAGAGGGGCAAATTTGATACTTACTCTCTCTTCTGCATAAGGCTGAACAAATTACCTCCTTGACCCCAAATCACACACTCTCGATTTCTTTTAGATTGAGTAAAACAAGATAAACAAAATCCTTTATTTATACCGTTTAAAACGTCAGTTAGTATAATTCAAAAGTGACGCATACTGCATGAGGCATACAATATAACTCTACTACACCTCGTGATAAAAGCGGTACGTTACAGAATTGGCGAACCCAACATTTGGGGCTTGACTAAAGGTGTACATTTCGTTAGAGTGCCTCTCAAAAAGCGGTACGTTACAGAATTGACGCGTACAGCGTGAGGCATATAATAACACTTCCATAACACCTCACGAAAAAAAGCAGTACGTTACAGATTTGGCGCTCAACGTAAAAGGGCGGTAATTAGAAAAGAATTTTGATATTTAATAAAAATATATATCAAAAAATCTAATTATCGTTGGCAGTTATGAGAAAACAAGAAATGCCTAATACCCGAGGAAAATCGAAGAAGAGGGCAGAAGAAAAGGAGATTGAAGAAGGTGGACAGGAACAAGAAATAGAGTTAGTCACGGACAGTGAAATGGACCAACAGACAGGTGATACAGAAGAAACCGAAGTAGTTATGGATACGGAAAAGGAAATAATTGAAGAGGATGCCCAAGGGGATCAACCAGATAAATCCAACCAAAAAGAAGATATAAGCATACAGGAGATGTTAAGAATTATAATGGAAGAAAATAAAGAAAATTTTAGAAAACAGGAGGAATCTTCAAAGCAAATCAATAATAAAATAGATGAAAATTTTAGAAAACAGGAGGAAACTTCAAAGCAAACCAATAACAAAATAGATGAAAATTTTAGAAAACAGGAGGAAGCCTTGAAACAAACCAATGAGGAAAATAAGGAGAATTTTAAGAAACAGGAGGAAAACTTAAAACAAACCAATGAGGAAAATAAAGAGAATTTTAAGAAGCAGGAGGAACAAAATAGACAGACCAGTGAGAAAATAGATAGCATTCAGGAAAGTTTAGTCAAACAACTAAATGAAAAAATAGAAACCATTCATGGAAATATCAAACAAACCATGAATGAACAATACAATGAACTGAAAGAAACTGTTGAAGGACAAAGAGAAGAGATGAATGCAAAATTTGAAGAGAATAATGAGAATTTAAAACAAATTGAAGGTAAGATGGAGAATTTCAATAAAGAATTAAGAGAAAATCTAGAAGGTAAAATTGAACTGGTCAATAATACGTTAAGCCAAAGAGTAGAGGCATATAAGGAAGAGGCAGAGAAGAAATTAGTAGAAACTAACCAAAGATTAGATACAACTGAAGAGAAGATGGAACTAATTAAAATTGGAGTTGAGGCAAGAATGGAAAAAGAAGAACAAGATAACCAAGTTCGTGTAATGGCCATACGACAAGAAAATAATGACCAGTTGGATAGCATTAAAAGCAGTCTAAACTGTAAATTTTCAGAGTTTCATAAAACTGTAGAGAATGTAAAAAATCAATGTGATAGCCAAGCAGAGAAATTAGATAGTTTGCAACAAATACAAACCAATTTTCAATGTGATGTAGATAGAATAAGCGCTAGATCTGCATGCAGCAGTCATCATGTTTATCCAGACAATAAGGAAAGTGTAAACTTTCGGGATTATCGCAGAAACCCACTTGAATTTTTAGGGAGAGTAGATGAAATTTTGAACAGATCAAAGGAGAATCGATGGAATATGATAAAAGGTCTACTAGACGAATCGTTCAAAAATATCAATGATAATTGGTGGACAGCAATTCGGAACGAGGTGTGTGATTATGAGGGTTTCAAGACTATGTTCAAACTTAAGTACTGGTCCGAATCAGTACAAAACATTATTAGGGACGATATTTGTCATGGTAGGTATGACCGTACAGTGGGACAAACACCTACTGCTTACTTTTTAGGGAAGGTGTGTATCGCCAAGTATCTAGACCCTAAGATACCTGAAGAGTGTCTAGTGACCAAAATGGCTTATCATTTTGAAGAAAAGATCATCTGTGCACGCTTGAGTGGACAAATCAAAACTATTGGAGGCATGGAAACGCTGCTAGAAAATTATGAACAGGAATCTTATTATAGGAGAAGTAGATGGAGGTCAGGGAATACCGAGGAGCGGAAGAATGAACCACCAAGAGAGAATCGGCCCAGAGTTAATTATGTACATGCTAATAACAATTATTACAGTAATAGTTACCAAGGAAGACGTCCGTATTTTAACCAGAGACAAAATTATGATCGAAGAGATGAGAGAAACAACTACAACAGACAACAATGGAATGATCATGACGAATATAGGAGGTCCAGAAGTGGAGATAGACATAGGGACATACCTTCGGGAGATCCACCAAATGACAATCAGGGAACTAATCAAGCCCAAGTAAATTATCTAATGGCTGATGAAAGGGATTCGAGGAGACCCGAAGAACAGCAACAAAGAAAAGTGGACAAACGAGTTGACCATGGGAAAAATCAAGGGTCTAATCCTGGTCCCAGTAATAAAGATGAGAGGCTATATACATACGATAATATTGAAATGTATGGTAGTGATCCGCAATGGGGCAATCCAATAGCGAATTTTATTGACAAGTTTAATCAACAGAATCCACGGGAAAAATATACGAGTGGATCAATCCGTGTTGTGAATGATACTGAAAATGGTTAAACTAATTTAAAGTGAAGAGAATAAAAAACCACAAAATTCTAAAAGCACGTAAGGACAACTTACTCAACTTATTTCGAACAACATATAATTTAAAATGAAGAAACTAAAAACCCCAAAATTCAAAAAGTGTGTAAGTACAACTTACTTAAGATATTTTGCAACCATTAGAATTAATATAAAAGCATGTAAGTACAACTTACTTAAGATATTTTGCAACCATTAGAGTTAATAAAAAGCACGTAAGGACATCTTACTCAAGTTATTTTGGAAACCATATAATTTAAAGTGAAGAGTATATAAGAGCAGATTATATAATTTAGTTATGAAGAATTGATTTAAACTGAAATAATAGGGAAAAGTAATATTTTTAAGTGGTAACAAACAGAAGGAAAATTAAATGAACAAAAACAATTAATGGTAATGTGCTCAGATAAGAAGGTACAATAAGAAGAATAACGAATAATTTAATGACTCCAATGAAATTGAAGGAGGATGATAATTAATACAATGATTAGAATTTCTCGGAATTGAAGATTTTATAAGAAGAAATGATACGGAGAAATATGTCACAAGAAGTAAAGTCAGACGAATTTTAACATAAGGCCTATCAATGATGTTATATGCTATTAGTCAATGGAAAAGAAGAAGGAATCCAGGAGAAGAAGAAATATATAAATAAATACAAACAGCTACAGTATGAAGAATCCCAAAAGTGTTTGGTACTAGTCGCTAAATGACTACTACTTATAATTTTTTTATTTTTATGTATTGACCGTAGAAATGTTCCGGCAATAATTTTTATGAGCAGGGATGATGTTCCCCTGGTCTCAGAAGGTGTAAGGATGGACAGCGGTGTATGGACCCAGAGTGGCCACCCGACTGGAACCACCGCACAAGATAGGGAAAATGTTAGGGAAATTGAATATTTAAGGGATAATAATTATAAAATAGCTGAAAAGAGTGATATTAGATTCCAGAAGTATAAATGAAGAAAATAGAAGGAAGATAGCAGACCGAAGCTTAATTGATAAAGCGAGTATATAAAAGTAAATAGAAATGAGTGTTGAAACAATTTTAATATGATTAGTGTGACCAGTCCTTATCAAATAAAATGTGGAAGTACCACTAACCCCGAGAAATAATTGATGAATTTGCCTCCAAGAGAGAGAGAGTTAAGTAAGAAAACGACAATTACCACAAGTCTGAATTACCAGAGTTTATAATCAGTCAGCAATGAAACATTATTATGAAAACAAAGTCAAGACCATTAGGAGACTTGAACCAATTAACAATTTATTTCTATCAACGAGTTGAACTAAAATAAATTTGTTCTAGTGGGGGGGCTTTATGTAACGGTACATAACCCGGTCCCAATAAAGTAAATCATGAGAATAAAAGTCAGAAATGGGTAGAACTAAAGCTCGCTCAAAATTTAATTATATCACTCCACATAATAAACAATTCGAGTGGTATATCGTGCAAAGTGAGTTCTAGTGTACCCATTGAGGTGGAAAACCAAAGTGAAATTAATGTATTACTAAACTGTGCTGTATGTTTTGGGTAGGATAAAACTATGGAAGTAGTATGTAATAATACTAATTGATTTTTGTAATTTTATTTATTTATTGTAATTTATATTGTATGAACCACAATTTGTTATACCCAAGTTAATATTATATTGTTTCAAATAATTATGTTAGATTGTAAGAAAACCCAGGGTTAATTTTAAAAGACATAAAAATTTTAACTACCAAAGATAATATAAAATTAAAATAATCCTAGGAAGGAAAGGACAACAGGAAGTAGTACCGGGTATGAACACTATTCGATACTGGTTAAATAAATAATATATAAATTTATTTAATGATAATAAAATGATAAAATATTTATATACAAGGTCATAAAAAAATTAACCAAAACATATTATGTGAATTAAATTAGTAAACAAACCGGAATGGAAGTAATTATTTTTCCATAAATAAAAATATAAATTTATAATAATCACAAACTGCCTACATAATAAAAATACTATGTGTTACTAAGAGTGATTGAAAATAACAAGTATTGTTAATAAGATAAAAAAATTTTGAACTGAACCAGAGAGTTGAAGAATCGATGCGACAAAAATTATAAAAAAATAACCTTTTTTGGACGTTGGAGGAGGCGAAATTCACGCAAGAGTAATAAACAAAGTGAATACTAACCAATTATACCTGAGGAATCCAAATTAAAAGGTGTTATACATTAAAAACCAGTGGATGAAACCATTCTGAGGATCCAATATAATTCGGCCTACGTCTAATAGACAATCAGAAAAATACTCGAAAATGAAAAGGAAATAATAACGCAAGACGTACCTCATCACAGAATAAAACTTCAATCCAGTAAGAACAACACGGAGCGAGGTAATATAAACATTTTTCGTAATAAATACAGAAGAAAACTCGTTTTTTAATAGTGAAATAGAACGAAAAAATATTCATTTTTATCATATGTTGCTTTCAAAAGTAAACAAATGCATGCTGCTCTCTTACGGCAATTCCGGAAACTATGTAACATTTGAAAAATAAACCAAAATTATTTATTAATTTTTTATATTTGTAAAGCGTAGCAATTAGCCATTTCTGCCACTCTCATAACACAAAGAATTCACCCTGAACCCTGGGGAATTAATAAGAATTATGTAATAACTGATGTATTTTATTATAGCGTAATATTGGTTAAATAACAACATATATGTTTTGTTCTTTAGACAGATCTATGTTTACTCGGTAAAGGCGAGAGGATCTTTTCTTTTTAAAAAGATTAATTGTGATACCTATACTTTGGTGGCTGGAGACAAAAGTCAATAATCAATAAAGCAATATTATTGAAAATTAATATTGAATTATAACGTGTTATAATTTATTGTAGTGGGTAGTTAATGAAAATTTCAGCACGACATACAGAAGGAATCGTCACAACAGAGGGGCAAATTTGATACTTACTCTCTCTTCTGCATAAGGCTGAACAAATTACCTCCTTGACCCCAAATCACACACTCTCGATTTCTTTTAGATGGAGTAAAACAAGATAAACAAAATCCTTTATTTATACCGTTTAAAACGTCAGTTAGTATAATTCAAAAGTGACGCATACTGCATGAGGCATACAATATAACTCTACTACACCTCGTGATAAAAGCGGTACGTTACAGAATTGGCGAACCCAACATTTGGGGCTTGACTAAAGGTGTACATTTCGTTAGAGTGCCTCTCAAAAAGCGGTACGTTACAGAATTGACGCGTACAGCGTGAGGCATATAATAACACTTCCATAACACCTCACGAAAAAAAGCAGTACGTTACAGATTTGGCGCTCAACGTAAAAGGGCGGTAATTAGAAAAGAATTTTGATATTTAATAAAAATATATATCAAAAAATCTAATTATCGTTGGCAGTTATGAGAAAACAAGAAATGCCTAATACCCGAGGAAAATCGAAGAAGAGGGCAGAAGAAAAGGAGATTGAAGAAGGTGGACAGGAACAAGAAATAGAGTTAGTCACGGACAGTGAAATGGACCAACAGACAGGTGATACAGAAGAAACCGAAGTAGTTATGGATACGGAAAAGGAAATAATTGAAGAGGATGCCCAAGGGGATCAACCAGATAAATCCAACCAAAAAGAAGATATAAGCATACAGGAGATGTTAAGAATTATAATGGAAGAAAATAAAGAAAATTTTAGAAAACAGGAGGAAACTTCAAAGCAAATCAATAATAAAATAGATGAAAATTTTAGAAAACAGGAGGAAACTTCAAAGCAAACCAATAACAAAATAGATGAAAATTTTAGAAAACAGGAGGAAGCCTTGAAACAAACCAATGAGGAAAATAAGGAGAATTTTAAGAAACAGGAGGAAAACTTAAAACAAACCAATGAGGAAAATAAAGAGAATTTTAAGAAGCAGGAGGAACAAAATAGACAGACCAATGAGAAAATAGATAGCATTCAGGAAAGTTTAGTCAAACAACTAAATGAAAAAATAGAAACCATTCATGGAAATATCAAACAAACCATGAATGAACAATACAATGAACTGAAAGAAACTGTTGAAGGACAAAGAGAAGAGATGAATGCAAAATTTGAAGAGAATAATGAGAATTTAAAACAAATTGAAGGTAAGATGGAGAATTTCAATAAAGAATTAAGAGAAAATCTAGAAGGTAAAATTGAACTGGTCAATAATACGTTAAGCCAAAGAGTAGAGGCATATAAGGAAGAGGCAGAGAAGAAATTAGTAGAAACTAACCAAAGATTAGATACAACTGAAGAGAAGATGGAACTAATTAAAATTGGAGTTGAGGCAAGAATGGAAAAAGAAGAACAAGATAACCAAGTTCGTGTAATGGCCATACGACAAGAAAATAATGACCAGTTGGATAGCATTAAAAGCAGTCTAAACTGTAAATTTTCAGAGTTTCATAAAACTGTAGAGAATGTAAAAAATCAATGTGATAGCCAAGCAGAGAAATTAGATAGTTTGCAACAAATACAAACCAATTTTCAATGTGATGTAGATAGAATAAGCGCTAGATCTGCATGCAGCAGTCATCATGTTTATCCAGACAATAAGGAAAGTGTAAACTTTCGGGATTATCGCAGAAACCCACTTGAATTTTTAGGGAGAGTAGATGAAATTTTGAACAGATCAAAGGAGAATCGATGGAATATGATAAAAGGTCTACTAGACGAATCGTTCAAAAATATCAATGATAATTGGTGGACAGCAATTCGGAACGAGGTGTGTGATTATGAGGGTTTCAAGACTATGTTCAAACTTAAGTACTGGTCCGAATCAGTACAAAACATTATTAGGGACGATATTTGTCATGGTAGGTATGACCGTACAGTGGGACAAACACCTACTGCTTACTTTTTAGGGAAGGTGTGTATCGCCAAGTATCTAGACCCTAAGATACCTGAAGAGTGTCTAGTGACCAAAATGGCTTATCATTTTGAAGAAAAGATCATCTGTGCACGCTTGAGTGGACAAATCAAAACTATTGGAGGCATGGAAACGCTGCTAGAAAATTATGAACAGGAATCTTATTATAGGAGAAGTAGATGGAGGTCAGGGAATACCGAGGAGCGGAAGAATGAACCACCAAGAGAGAATCGGCCCAGAGTTAATTATGTACATGCTAATAACAATTATTACAGTAATAGTTACCAAGGAAGACGTCCGTATTTTAACCAGAGACAAAATTATGATCGAAGAGATGAGAGAAACAACTACAACAGACAACAATGGAATGATCATGACGAATATAGGAGGTCCAGAAGTGGAGATAGACATAGGGACATACCTTCGGGAGATCCACCAAATGACAATCAGGGAACTAATCAAGCCCAAGTAAATTATCTAATGGCTGATGAAAGGGATTCGAGGAGACCCGAAGAACAGCAACAAAGAAAAGTGGACAAACGAGTTGACCATGGAAAAATCAAGGGTCTAATCCTGGTCCCAGTAATAAAGATGAGAGGCTATATACATACGATAATATTGAAATGTATGGTAGTGATCCGCAATGGGGCAATCCAATAGCGAATTTTATTGACAAGTTTAATCAACAGAATCCACGGGAAAAAATACGAGTGGATCAATCCGTGTTGTGAATGATACTGAAAATGGTTAAACTAATTTAAAGTGAAGAGAATAAAAAACCACAAAATTCTAAAAGCACGTAAGGACAACTTACTCAACTTATTTCGAACAACATATAATTTAAAATGAAGAAACTAAAAACCCCAAAATTCAAAAAGTGTGTAAGTACAACTTACTTAAGATATTTGCAACCATTAGAATTAATATAAAAGCATGTAAGTACAACTTACTTAAGATATTTTGCAACCATTAGAGTTAATAAAAAGCACGTAAGGACATCTTACTCAAGTTATTTTGGAAACCATATAATTTAAAGTGAAGAGTATATAAGAGCAGATTATATAATTTAGTTATGAAGAATTGATTTAAACTGAAATAATAGGGAAAAGTAATATTTTTAAGTGGTAACAAACAGAAGGAAAATTAAATGAACAAAAACAATTAATGGTAATGTGCTCAGATAAGAAGGTACAATAAGAAGAATAACGAATAATTTAATGACTCCAATGAAATTGAAGGAGGATGATAATTAATACAATGATTAGAATTTCTCGGAATTGAAGATTTTATAAGAAGAAATGATACGGAGAAATATGTCACAAGAAGTAAAGTCAGACGAATTTTAACATAAGGCCTATCAATGATGTTATATGCTATTAGTCAATGGAAAAGAAGAAGGAATCCAGGAGAAGAAGAAATATATAAATAAATACAAACAGCTACAGTATGAAGAATCCCAAAAGTGTTTGGTACTAGTCGCTAAATGACTACTACTTATAATTTTTTTATTTTTATGTATTGACCGTAGAAATGTTCCGGCAATAATTTTTATGAGCAGGGATGATGTTCCCCTGGTCTCAGAAGGTGTAAGGATGGACAGCGGTGTATGGACCCAGAGTGGCCACCCGACTGGAACCACCGCACAAGATAGGGAAAATGTTAGGGAAATTGAATATTTAAGGGATAATAATTATAAAATAGCTGAAAAGAGTGATATTAGATTCCAGAAGTATAAATGAAGAAAATAGAAGGAAGATAGCAGACCGAAGCTTAATTGATAAAGCGAGTATATAAAAGTAAATAGAAATGAGTGTTGAAACAATTTTAATATGATTAGTGTGACCAGTCCTTATCAAATAAAATGTGGAAGTACCACTAACCCCGAGAAATAATTGATGAATTTGCCTCCAAGAGAGAGAGAGTTAAGTAAGAAAACGACAATTACCACAAGTCTGAATTACCAGAGTTTATAATCAGTCAGCAATGAAACATTATTATGAAAACAAAGTCAAGACCATTAGGAGACTTGAACCAATTAACAATTTATTTCTATCAACGAGTTGAACTAAAATAAATTTGTTCTAGTGGGGGGGCTTTATGTAACGGTACATAACCCGGTCCCAATAAAGTAAATCATGAGAATAAAAGTCAGAAATGGGTAGAACTAAAGCTCGCTCAAAATTTAATTATATCACTCCACATAATAAACAATTCGAGTGGTATATCGTGCGAAGTGAGTTCTAGTGTACCCATTGAGGTGGAAAACCAAAGTGAAATTAATGTATTACTAAACTGTGCTGTATGTTTTGGGTAGGATAAAACTATGGAAGTAGTATGTAATAATACTAATTGATTTTTGTAATTTTATTTATTTATTGTAATTTATATTGTATGAACCACAATTTGTTATACCCAAGTTAATATTATATTGTTTCAAATAATTATGTTAGATTGTAAGAAAACCCAGGGTTAATTTTAAAAGACATAAAAATTTTAACTACCAAAGATAATATAAAATTAAAATAATCCTAGGAAGGAAAGGACAACAGGAAGTAGTACCGGGTATGAACACTATTCGATACTGGTTAAATAAATAATATATAAATTTATTTAATGATAATAAAATGATAAAATATTTATATACAAGGTCATAAAAAAATTAACCAAAACATATTATGTGAATTAAATTAGTAAATAAACCGGAATGGAAGTAATTATTTTTCCATAAATAAAAATATAAATTTATAATAATCACAAACTGCCTACATAATAAAAATACTATGTGTTACTAAGAGTGATTGAAAATAACAAGTATTGTTAATAAGATAAAAAAATTTTGAACTGAACCAGAGAGTTGAAGAATCGATGCGACAAAAATTATAAAAAAATAACCTTTTTTGGACGTTGGAGGAGGCGAAATTCACGCAAGAGTAATAAACAAAGTGAATACTAACCAATTATACCTGAGGAATCCAAATTAAAAGGTGTTATACATTAAAAACCAGTGGATGAAACCATTCTGAGGATCCAATATAATTCGGCCTACGTCTAATAGACAATCAGAAAAATACTCGAAAATGAAAAGGAAATAATAACGCAAGACGTACCTCATCACAGAATAAAACTTCAATCCAGTAAGAACAACACGGAGCGAGGTAATATAAACATTTTTCGTAATAAATACAGAAGAAAACTCGTTTTTTAATAGTGAAATAGAACGAAAAAATATTCATTTTTATCATATGTTGCTTTCAAAAGTAAACAAATGCATGCTGCTCTCTTACGGCAATTCCGGAAACTATGTAACATTTGAAAAATAAACCAAAATTATTTATTAATTTTTTATATTTGTAAAGCGTAGCAATTAGCCATTTCTGACACTCTCATAACACAAAGAATTCACCCTGAACCCTGGGGAATTAATAAGAATTATGTAATAACTGATGTATTTTATTATAGCGTAATATTGGTTAAATAACAACATATATGTTTTGTTCTTTAGACAGATCTATGTTTACTCGGTAAAGGCGAGAGGATCTTTTCTTTTTAAAAAGATTAATTGTGATACCTATACTTTGGTGGCTGGAGACAAAAGTCAATAATCAATAAAGCAATATTATTGAAAATTAATATTGAATTATAACGTGTTATAATTTATTGTAGTGGGTAGTTAATGAAAATTTCAGCACGACATACAGAAGGAATCGTCACAACAGAGGGGCAAATTTGATACTTACTCTCTCTTCTGCATAAGGCTGAACAAATTACCTCCTTGACCCCAAATCACACACTCTCGATTTCTTTTAGATTGAGTAAAACAAGATAAACAAAATCCTTTATTTATACCGTTTAAAACGTCAGTTAGTATAATTCAAAAGTGACGCATACTGCATGAGGCATACAATATAACTCTACTACACCTCGTGATAAAAGCGGTACGTTACAGAATTGGCGAACCCAACATTTGGGGCTTGACTAAAGGTGTACATTTCGTTAGAGTGCCTCTCAAAAAGCGGTACGTTACAGAATTGACGCGTACAGCGTGAGGCATATAATAACACTTCCATAACACCTCACGAAAAAAAGCAGTACGTTACAGATTTGGCGCTCAACGTAAAAGGGCGGTAATTAGAAAAGAATTTTGATATTTAATAAAAATATATATCAAAAATCTAATTATCGTTGGCAGTTATGAGAAAACAAGAAATGCCTAATACCCGAGGAAAATCGAAGAAGAGGGCAGAAGAAAAGGAGATTGAAGAAGGTGGACAGGAACAAGAAATAGAGTTAGTCACGGACAGTGAAATGGACCAACAGACAGGTGATACAGAAGAAACCGAAGTAGTTATGGATACGGAAAAGGAAATAATTGAAGAGGATGCCCAAGGGGATCAACCAGATAAATCCAACCAAAAAGAAGATATAAGCATACAGGAGATGTTAAGAATTATAATGGAAGAAAATAAAGAAAATTTTAGAAAACAGGAGGAAACTTCAAAGCAAATCAATAATAAAATAGATGAAAATTTTAGAAAACAGGAGGAAACTTCAAAGCAAACCAATAACAAAATAGATGAAAATTTTAGAAAACAGGAGGAAGCCTTGAAACAAACCAATGAGGAAAATAAGGAGAATTTTAAGAAACAGGAGGAAAACTTAAAACAAACCAATGAGGAAAATAAAGAGAATTTTAAGAAGCAGGAGGAACAAAATAGACAGACCAATGAGAAAATAGATAGCATTCAGGAAAGTTTAGTCAAACAACTAAATGAAAAAATAGAAACCATTCATGGAAATATCAAACAAACCATGAATGAACAATACAATGAACTGAAAGAAACTGTTGAAGGACAAAGAGAAGAGATGAATGCAAAATTTGAAGAGAATAATGAGAATTTAAAACAAATTGAAGGTAAGATGGAGAATTTCAATAAAGAATTAAGAGAAAATCTAGAAGGTAAAATTGAACTGGTCAATAATACGTTAAGCCAAAGAGTAGAGGCATATAAGGAAGAGGCAGAGAAGAAATTAGTAGAAACTAACCAAAGATTAGATACAACTGAAGAGAAGATGGAACTAATTAAAATTGGAGTTGAGGCAAGAATGGAAAAAGAAGAACAAGATAACCAAGTTCGTGTAATGGCCATACGACAAGAAAATAATGACCAGTTGGATAGCATTAAAAGCAGTCTAAACTGTAAATTTTCAGAGTTTCATAAAACTGTAGAGAATGTAAAAAATCAATGTGATAGCCAAGCAGAGAAATTAGATAGTTTGCAACAAATACAAACCAATTTTCAATGTGATGTAGATAGAATAAGCGCTAGATCTGCATGCAGCAGTCATCATGTTTATCCAGACAATAAGGAAAGTGTAAACTTTCGGGATTATCGCAGAAACCCACTTGAATTTTTAGGGAGAGTAGATGAAATTTTGAACAGATCAAAGGAGAATCGATGGAATATGATAAAAGGTCTACTAGACGAATCGTTCAAAAATATCAATGATAATTGGTGGACAGCAATTCGGAACGAGGTGTGTGATTATGAGGGTTTCAAGACTATGTTCAAACTTAAGTACTGGTCCGAATCAGTACAAAACATTATTAGGGACGATATTTGTCATGGTAGGTATGACCGTACAGTGGGACAAACACCTACTGCTTACTTTTTAGGGAAGGTGTGTATCGCCAAGTATCTAGACCCTAAGATACCTGAAGAGTGTCTAGTGACCAAAATGGCTTATCATTTTGAAGAAAAGATCATCTGTGCACGCTTGAGTGGACAAATCAAAACTATTGGAGGCATGGAAACGCTGCTAGAAAATTATGAACAGGAATCTTATTATAGGAGAAGTAGATGGAGGTCAGGGAATACCGAGGAGCGGAAGAATGAACCACCAAGAGAGAATCGGCCCAGAGTTAATTATGTACATGCTAATAACAATTATTACAGTAATAGTTACCAAGGAAGACGTCCGTATTTTAACCAGAGACAAAATTATGATCGAAGAGATGAGAGAAACAACTACAACAGACAACAATGGAATGATCATGACGAATATAGGAGGTCCAGAAGTGGAGATAGACATAGGGACATACCTTCGGGAGATCCACCAAATGACAATCAGGGAACTAATCAAGCCCAAGTAAATTATCTAATGGCTGATGAAAGGGATTCGAGGAGACCCGAAGAACAGCAACAAAGAAAAGTGGACAAACGAGTTGACCATGGAAAAATCAAGGGTCTAATCCTGGTCCCAGTAATAAAGATGAGAGGCTATATACATACGATAATATTGAAATGTATGGTAGTGATCCGCAATGGGGCAATCCAATAGCGAATTTTATTGACAAGTTTAATCAACAGAATCCACGGGAAAAAATACGAGTGGATCAATCCGTGTTGTGAATGATACTGAAAATGGTTAAACTAATTTAAAGTGAAGAGAATAAAAAACCACAAAATTCTAAAAGCACGTAAGGACAACTTACTCAACTTATTTCGAACAACATATAATTTAAAATGAAGAAACTAAAAACCCCAAAATTCAAAAAGTGTGTAAGTACAACTTACTTAAGATATTTGCAACCATTAGAATTAATATAAAAGCATGTAAGTACAACTTACTTAAGATATTTTGCAACCATTAGAGTTAATAAAAAGCACGTAAGGACATCTTACTCAAGTTATTTTGGAAACCATATAATTTAAAGTGAAGAGTATATAAGAGCAGATTATATAATTTAGTTATGAAGAATTGATTTAAACTGAAATAATAGGGAAAAGTAATATTTTTAAGTGGTAACAAACAGAAGGAAAATTAAATGAACAAAAACAATTAATGGTAATGTGCTCAGATAAGAAGGTACAATAAGAAGAATAACGAATAATTTAATGACTCCAATGAAATTGAAGGAGGATGATAATTAATACAATGATTAGAATTTCTCGGAATTGAAGATTTTATAAGAAGAAATGATACGGAGAAATATGTCACAAGAAGTAAAGTCAGACGAATTTTAACATAAGGCCTATCAATGATGTTATATGCTATTAGTCAATGGAAAAGAAGAAGGAATCCAGGAGAAGAAGAAATATATAAATAAATACAAACAGCTACAGTATGAAGAATCCCAAAAGTGTTTGGTACTAGTCGCTAAATGACTACTACTTATAATTTTTTTATTTTTATGTATTGACCGTAGAAATGTTCCGGCAATAATTTTTATGAGCAGGGATGATGTTCCCCTGGTCTCAGAAGGTGTAAGGATGGACAGCGGTGTATGGACCCAGAGTGGCCACCCGACTGGAACCACCGCACAAGATAGGGAAAATGTTAGGGAAATTGAATATTTAAGGGATAATAATTATAAAATAGCTGAAAAGAGTGATATTAGATTCCAGAAGTATAAATGAAGAAAATAGAAGGAAGATAGCAGACCGAAGCTTAATTGATAAAGCGAGTATATAAAAGTAAATAGAAATGAGTGTTGAAACAATTTTAATATGATTAGTGTGACCAGTCCTTATCAAATAAAATGTGGAAGTACCACTAACCCCGAGAAATAATTGATGAATTTGCCTCCAAGAGAGAGAGAGTTAAGTAAGAAAACGACAATTACCACAAGTCTGAATTACCAGAGTTTATAATCAGTCAGCAATGAAACATTATTATGAAAACAAAGTCAAGACCATTAGGAGACTTGAACCAATTAACAATTTATTTCTATCAACGAGTTGAACTAAAATAAATTTGTTCTAGTGGGGGGGCTTTATGTAACGGTACATAACCCGGTCCCAATAAAGTAAATCATGAGAATAAAAGTCAGAAATGGGTAGAACTAAAGCTCGCTCAAAATTTAATTATATCACTCCACATAATAAACAATTCGAGTGGTATATCGTGCAAAGTGAGTTCTAGTGTACCCATTGAGGTGGAAAACCAAAGTGAAATTAATGTATTACTAAACTGTGCTGTATGTTTTGGGTAGGATAAAACTATGGAAGTAGTATGTAATAATACTAATTGATTTTTGTAATTTTATTTATTTATTGTAATTTATATTGTATGAACCACAATTTGTTATACCCAAGTTAATATTATATTGTTTCAAATAATTATGTTAGATTGTAAGAAAACCCAGGGTTAATTTTAAAAGACATAAAAATTTTAACTACCAAAGTTAATATAAAATTAAAATAATCCTAGGAAGGAAAGGACAACAGGAAGTAGTACCGGGTATGAACACTATTCGATACTAAATAAATAATATATAAATTTATTTAATGATAATAAAATGATAAAATATTTATATACAAGGTCATAAAAAAATTAACCAAAACATATTATGTGAATTAAATTAGTAAATAAACCGGAATGGAAGTAATTATTTTTCCATAAATAAAAATATAAATTTATAATAATCACAAACTGCCTACATAATAAAAATACTATGTGTTACTAAGAGTGATTGAAAATAACAAGTATTGTTAATAAGATAAAAAAATTTTGAACTGAACCAGAGAGTTGAAGAATCGATGCGACAAAAATTATAAAAAAATAACCTTTTTTGGACGTTGGAGGAGGCGAAATTCACGCAAGAGTAATAAACAAAGTGAATACTAACCAATTATACCTGAGGAATCCAAATTAAAAGGTGTTATACATTAAAAACCAGTGGATGAAACCATTCTGAGGATCCAATATAATTCGGCCTACGTCTAATAGACAATCAGAAAAATACTCGAAAATGAAAAGGAAATAATAACGCAAGACGTACCTCATCACAGAATAAAACTTCAATCCAGTAAGAACAACACGGAGCGAGGTAATATAAACATTTTTCGTAATAAATACAGAAGAAAACTCGTTTTTTAATAGTGAAATAGAACGAAAAAATATTCATTTTTATCATATGTTGCTTTCAAAAGTAAACAAATGCATGCTGCTCTCTTACGGCAATTCCGGAAACTATGTAACATTTGAAAAATAAACCAAAATTATTTATTAATTTTTTATATTTGTAAAGCGTAGCAATTAGCCATTTCTGACACTCTCATAACACAAAGAATTCACCCTGAACCCTGGGGAATTAATAAGAATTATGTAATAACTGATGTATTTTATTATAGCGTAATATTGGTTAAATAACAACATATATGTTTTGTTCTTTAGACAGATCTATGTTTACTCGGTAAAGGTGAGAGGATGTTTTCTTTTTAAAAAGATTAATTGTGATACCTATACTTTGGTGGCTGGAGACAAAAGTCAATAATCAATAAAGCAATATTATTGAAAATTAATATTGAATTATAACGTGTTATAATTTATTGTAGTGGGTAGTTAATGAAAATTTCAGCACGACATACAGAAGGAATCGTCACAACAGAGGGGCAAATTTGATATTTACTCTCTCTTCTGCATAAGGCTGAACAAATTACCTCCTTGACTCCAAATCACACACTCTCGATTTCTTTTAGATTGAGTAAAACAAGATAAACAAAATCCTTTATTTATACCGTTTAAAACGTCAGTTAGTATAATTCAAAAGTGACGCATACTGCATGAGGCATACAATATAACTCTACTACACCTCGTGATAAAAGCGGTACGTTACAGAATTGGCGAACCCAACATTTGGGGCTTGACTAAAGGTGTACATTTCGTTAGAGTGCCTCTCAAAAAGCGGTACGTTACAGAATTGACGCGTACAGCGTGAGGCATATAATAACACTTCCATAACACCTCACAAAAAAAAGCAGTACGTTACAATATATATAACTGGTCACTGGGTATGATTGAGTGTTGACTCTATGTGTAAATAATAATTGGTTTTGTATCACCTGATTTCATCCATGAAGGGTTTTTATTGAGGTGACGATCTCGTGGCCAACATTTTAGGTGTAGGTGTGGTCATCCAAATCCCTCCGGTATCGAAGATGAGAGCTTATGATGTTCATAGTTCAGCCATGTAGTAGGTCTTTTTCTCGTCTATTGCGGTGGACCCTGCCAACATGCCTTATTTGAAAATCTTTATAACAGTAATTCTTCATAACATTAACTTCACCTAATGTGAGTTACCTTGTTTGCAATTTGACAATTAATTTTGGCTTTGTACCATCTCATAAACTTTATACTTAGTGTGAATATGTAGATACCACGTGGTTAAGAGGTTGTTTCAAATTCATAGTTTTTACTACAGAAAATAATATGAATTGGACATTATTTACTTTCAAAACGTGCCTGAGTAAGTTACCAGATATTAATAAAGTTTTACTGTTAATTGTAGTAAAACTTGTATGGTATTTAAACCAACTACGCATTGCAATAACCTATATTAGCGTAACATGAATCTCGTTACATCGATGTTAGATAAATTCTAAACTTAAATATCTGTATTTAAATTTACTTTACTTTTTAGTGCCTAAATTCTGACACGTGAATGAATATAGTTTTATAAAGTTTTTTAAAAACTTTACCAACAAATTGCGTATTGCACAACGCAGGGTTGCAACAGGTGAACAGAATGAACTTACTTAGGCTTACTAAAAAAACAGTTTTCTCCAGTGAAATATTGTAGTTAATTAATATGAAAGTAATCAAGACTTACCGCAGCCGTTTATAGATTTATCTAGACATAGTGTGAAGGCTTGTAGTTGTTGAAATCTTCATTTCTCTACCGGAGAAAAAATGGCATGACCGTCAGCCACGGAGTTATTTGGTGAGGCAACTTGAAAAGAAGTATCAGCTCCTTCTTCCCCGTTTGCGTACCGTACTTCTCGCCAGAAAGCAGCACCTGGAGTTTTCATACCGCGGACAGGCGGCAGGTGCCGACACCGATCACGCAGTGTAGACTAGAGATCGGTAGGGCATATGTTCACAGGTAGGGTGCAGCACTAATTACCGCATTGTAATTCCGTACTGCCTATAACTACAGGTCGTATATTCAGTCGTTTCGCGCCGTCTTTCCGCTAGAGATCAGCCCACTCTCCAATCGTCAATTACAGAAATCTGGCTGAATCTTCGTGACTCAGCACAGATTAAATAATATAGAGTTTGAAATTTTAGATTTTAATGTTAGAATTGATGTACAATAGACTGTTCATAAAAAATACTTGAATCAAGTTCAGAAATTAAATAATTAAAGTCTTTGGTTGTTAATAATAATAAGAAAAGTTTTAGCAAAAGGAAATTTTCGAACCATACATTTTATAATCGTTTTATGAATTTAACTAATGTTAATTTTAATGAAAGAGAAACTTTATTAATTGAAAAGGGTTTCAAGTATAATATAAAACCATTAAATTATAAACAGGAATTTGAAATTTTGGGTGTGGATTGTGAGTTAGCATGCAATAATCACAATAACTCACAAAAAGACTCTTCTCAACCTAACCTATTGAATAAGCATATTATAGCTGATAAATTAAATAATTTTTATCCTAAACAAAATATTAAAAAGAGTTTTAATGACAAAAATAGATTAACTATTTGTTCCATCAGGAAAAGAACACGAGATCATAATATAATATTCACTCGTGCTGATAAGGGTAACACGGTATTGCTATTGACAAAGCTGAGTATGTCAATAAAACTCTTGATTTCTTGAACGCTTACGAAGCCATTGACATTAATCCAACGCTTAAATTTCAAAGAGAGGTTAAAAAGGCTATCAAGGAGTGTTCATTTTTTAATGTTTCTGATTTACATTTTTTATCTGTAATGAACCCTCAACCTCCTCAACTTTATTCTTTAATTAAATTGCACAAAGATAACCATCCTATTAGACCAGTTGTGTCATATGTAAATGCACCTAATGTTAAATTATCCAAAAAACTAATTAAAATTATCCAGACCCAATGCAAATTTATAGCCACACACAGTATTAAAAATTCATTAGATCTAGTCAATAAAATTCAGGAATTGTATATACCAGATAAAACGATTTTATTATCTTTTGACGTTCAAAATTTGTTCCCTAGTATTCCACCGGCTGATGTTGTTGACATTGTGGAAAAATTATTGGAAAAGAATTGTAATAATCCTAGGATGAGAGAGGATATTTTAAATTTATCGAAGGTTTGTTTGAATCAAAATTATTGTGAATTTGATGGGAAAATTTATATGGGTAAAGAAGGGCTTGCTATGGGTAACCCTCTCAGCCCCTTAGCTTCTGAAATATTTATGGATTATTTAGAAACCAAAATAAGAGCTCATCCGTATTTTAAATTGTTCATGTTTTGGTACAGATATGTGGATGATGTGTTGGCAATCTTTCTTGGTACGCGTAGGCAATTACAGAATTTTCTTAATTTTATTAATGATTTACATAGAAACATAACCTTTACAATAGAAATTGAAGTAAATGATAGTATTAACTTTTTAGATCTTTCAATTACAAAACAAAATAATAAACTCAATTTTAGCATTTTCCATAAACCTACGCATACGGATATGGTTATACACAACACGTCTGCACATTCATACTCACACAAGTTAGCAGCTTTTCATAGTTATATTCATAGACTTATTAGTATCCCACTTTTAGATTCAGATTTTCAAAAAGAACTTAACATTATAAAACAAATAGCAGTTAACAACGGTTATCAGTCAAGTCTAATAGATCAGTTGTTGAATAAAAAACTATATTTACAAACACTAAGATTGGTGTATCCTATTCCAACACATAAGGAAAAGTTCCACACACTTAATTACATAGGTACTGTATCGGATAAAATTGGTAAATACTTTACTCAAAAACATGTAAATATAGCTTTTAGGACGAAATCTTCTCTTGGTAGATATATTAAGAACAATAAGAGTAATGTAGAAAAACTCCAAAAGTCAGGAGTATATGAGTTATCGTGTGGGTCTTGTGACAAAATTTATATTGGCCAGTCTGGAAGGTCGTTTTCAAAAAGAATGTACGACCACAATTACAGTTTGAGATATCAGGATGGTAAATCTAATTATGCGAATCATTTGTTGGAAAAAGATCATAATTTTAATGATAACTTTAAAATTTTACATGTATTGGAAAAAGGTAAAAAACTTGATTTACTTGAAGCCCTCGAAATTAATAAGCGTAAAGATTTAGGTTTGCTTTTGAACAACCAAACTGATTTAAATAGCTCTCCGCTTTTAAATTTGAAATTATATAAGTAAGTGTATGTTCCTTTCTAGTTTGTATAGAGTTGTGTATATGTAATGTGTATTGTTTATTGTTCAAACTTGAGTCGATTATCGTTTTCATAGCACTGGCTTTATGTGATGTTTTATTGTAAGTAACTAGTCAGCTCTTACCATCTGAAGAAGGCACTGTGTGCCGAAACAGCTGTCGTGGTATATTATTTTTTTTAAATAAATTGACGAGTGAAAATCACGAAAACAAGTTTTTAGTTTTCTTTAATTCTTTAATATAATGGATTTTCATCAAGTAAAGGCCTCCAGTATAAATTAATTACTGTTAGTATGATAGTATTGATAAACAAAATAGGTAAACAGTAAGCATAGGATTTGGACCTATGAAAATAGATATTGTATAATTATTAGTACATAACTAGAAGGGACAAGTGAATAATACTGTAACAATATGTTATCACCATGAAAACATGGGATAAAAACAATGTATTTAAAGTATTAAATAACTTAAAAAGTATTATGAATTTATACCAAGTGCGGTTTTATCAACCCCAAATCAGAACTATATGATGAGGATATGCAAATTACTCGTAATCAAAAAATAGAAACGATGGGAATGATAAAAATATTGTCAGTGTGATTATAGATAAGATATTTGACTTATAAGAAATAATTAAAAAGTGACAAGCCCTTGCGCATGGGTATGTAACCGACAAATCATAATCTTGAACCCAGCTACTGACGCTATGCTAAGCGTCTATTTTGATGGATCTCACCGATTGTACAAGAAATAAAGACAATTAGCCAACCAGAGCTCATTAAAAAATACGAAGTGTAGAATACCGACCAGGTAACTATAGCCAGTCTATCATCAACAACGAGAGGTACTCCACGTTAGCCGAACATCCAGAAAAACGTGGGTTTGACAGCCGACAGCTGTTAATACACAAGCTAACCTCGAAACTTCGAGTTGAGGTTAGGTCAACCCGAGAAGACAGTTCAGTCTATTTTTAAGTGTTCTATTACGGAGTTCATGCGTATAGGCAGTGTGTGAAGTGCATTTATAAAAATTAATTAAAAATATTAATTAATTATAAAAAGTTAAAAAAGTTTTAATTCTTCGAATCAACAGATTACGCAAGTACCAGTGCAAATGACCATTATATTATTTATATCAAATCATTCATTAATTAAAGAACGGTAATAGAGAATCTAATTTGTCTGAATTAATTGATAAATAACCCTAATTCCATAAGGAAGGGGACTTAAAAAAAATCAAATAAACAATAATCAAATTCAAAGATTTTAATAACGAGAATTTTAATTCTTTGATTGAATCAGTTATATTAGTTTAAGAAAAGACATTGAAAGATCAATGAAGGGAAAATGAACCCTGACAATTAATAATTTAAAAATGTTTTGTATTTAATTATAGTACTTGAACTCAGAGACACACATGAGTGTAACCTAGTCGTAGTGAATTAATTTGAATTACCTGTTTTATTTATATCCAATCTTGGAGATTATTCAGGAACATAACACTGAATTTAATGAATTATAATGATATACTAAATAAGTAATGCCTCAAAGAAACATCAATTAATCAACTTTAAATAAGCAAGGTTACATGAACCACTGCTAACCTCAATAGTAAACAATGAACAGTCGTTCATATTTTATGTTATGTTAAATCAACAATTAATATTTTTATTCTTCACCTACTCGTTATTACAGTAGTGCATTTAATTGTAGAAGTGTATCTTGCAGACTCAAAGAATCTACTAAGGTTATAAAGCAACATAACCTAAGTATTTACAAACAGAAAATAATCGACTTGCCAAATGCAGTCATACCACCCTGAGCATATAATTATTTTAAGAGTCCATGTTCAATTTTAATTATTAAAAAAGGAAGATAAATAATATCATTGTAACAAAAAACCATTTTACTTGAGTTAAATAAACAACTATTGTTTTATGAACAATTTAAAGGGTTGACCTTTATTGGAAAAAATAGAAATTACAGCTTAGGTGAGTAACAAGAGATGGTTGGTACCAGAAGCCAAAGCGAACATTCAAATTGAATGATTATCACCAACCACATTATCTAATATTTTCAACATATTACGACTGATAGTAAGTATCATGTACATATTGTGTTTATGTTAATGTCTATACAGGAAAGTACCGATCGACTCACCGCAGCTAAAGGCAGAAAAGTCAACGCAACTTCTTCAGATACTAATTCAAGATACGGAACAAAAAACATTATAAACAATCTAAACAAAATTAATAAACGATGTCAAAGAGTAAGTGAACCGATTTATTCATATTGGATTCAATAATAGATTGAATTGGGTAGAATAAATCAATAAAACCAGAAATTAATAATAAAAAACAAAACTTTCACAATAATAATAAAACAGACAACAAGAATCAATAGGACCATAACATCGTCATATTACAAAGTGGCGAAAAACGTTTGAGACGATTAATTAGGTGCAATCTCAACATCATTAACGGATATTAAATACACCGTACATTTCGTCTTATTACAACATGGCACTCCATCGCGGGACTTGAACGGACAAGTATACCCGTCTAGTTACATACGATAAAACGTCTTATTACAATATATATTGCAACGATACTCTTAACAACTCACTTTTGCACATATGCTATTACTCATTTGTGCGCACTTACCCACGTCTCGAAGGTATACTCTTCTTCTGCAGTATTTACCTTGATGTTTCCCAGCTAGGTCGCAGGGTTTAGTAGTTAATTGAGGGTGGATAAGCAGGTGAATATCATTACAAGTAAAGAGTACAGAGGATTTAGTACTGGTTGTGAAATTAGTACGACTTTGTTAGTAAAATTATATTCATTTTGTTTATTACTTAAAAACTGCAAATTTGTCATGTTATTAATTAGTGTGTGGGTTAACTAATATTGAAACCCTTATATTCACTTATACGAATATTGTATAATTATAACGTGGCAAACTCTTAGCTCTTATAGTCTAAGAAACATTATACACAAACATAAGACATATATGACCTGGAATATTTACACAGACATATAATACATAACACATATATACTGCGCATGATGAACACGTACGAAATTGAATATTAATATTGACTTAGCAAGTGTGGTTTTTTTTCTTATGTACCACTTAATTAAAAAAAAAATTAAACATTTATAAAAATTCTAATAGAGACCATTCTATTACTTTATTTAACTATGCTCCTAATGTCTCAATTAATAAAAATCTACAATTGAAGTAAACTTTTGTACTTGATTTTATGTTACAGTTACTTGATTTTAATTATTTAATTATAATATAAAAATATAATAAAAAATGGTTTCTCTAATTACCATTTATTTATGAGATTAATAAGTTTTATGTTCTTTGTTATAAATTATTATTCTCTGAACTTTTATTAATTATTCATTATGCAAATAAAAATAATAAAATTTATGTATACTTGGATATGGAATCTAGAGCCTTCTTTTGATAGACCTCAGGGTCATTTACAAGATTGAATAAATGTCTGACTTCGCCTGCATATTTCTGCAAACATTTAACTGTGTTGTTACCGTCACCTGGACTCTCGAGTTTTTGGATCCCCTTCCGGTATCACCTTCTCTGTCTCTGCGTCGTTTGGAATTACTCTCTCTGTCTAATGGATGGTGAGTTCTGACATGGACCTCTGGTCGTGATTATGTACGGCTGGCTGTAGCTGCATGTGGCTGTACCTGCGTCCTCTAGTATATTGCTCTGTTTCCTCTCCTCTCCTCGTCTTTTCCCTCGTGGATGTCTCGAAGTTCTACATGGAGTTCTTGAAGTTCATCGACGACGTTTCGACTCCTCGTAGTTTACGGAATTATTGTCTTTTACATCACTCGTGTATATCACTAATTACTTTCACTGACGTACTGCCAGTTCCATCGCACTTTAGTTTACGTAATACGATTTAAAACATTACTTAAACTTTGTAAAATTTGCGGTGGTGAGACGCGTGGACTTCACGTGCTGTCTGTTGATGATCTGAGAAAGAGTGTGTCGCTCGCTGGGGTTTTATACTCCTGCCAGAGTTCAACTCCTTTTGAAAACTGTTTGGACAGAGTTGAACAAGTCAGCGCGTCGGTTTATTAACTAATTACAACCTACGCGTCTTCCTATGAAGCGCACACTTTTTTATAAATATTATTTGACAAATCGTTAGGTACATTAATAAACTTAACCTATGCAAATTGTGAACATTAAGGTGTGTAAATTGTGGAAGTTACGGCAAAATTTCACACAGTAGCTGAACGGTTCCCACGATCATAGACCTCTTAGTATCGAATTGTAGCGCCGGGCGCCAGCTGTGTTTCTACATGTCTCTGATTCGTGTGACTTCTGGTTTTCGTTCAGCACTTAAAAAACTGTGTAAAATTTTCCATAATCGTATACATAATTCAACTTGTTCTTTATTTACACACTAACACTAACACACACACACACAAACTGATACCAAACGGTTGCGTGCAGCAATGAGGTCACAGCTGCCGGTCAAGGCGTGGTTCGTCTTCCTTCGCGGCGTTTAAAACCATCAAGGCTTGGCAATTACATATGCAGATCACTTACAATTATTTCCTTATTTAAAATTAATTAGTACGTTTGTTTCTTTTATTTGTCTTATACCTAACGCTTAATTATTACATTATTTTCATTATTTACGTCTTTCACACTACTCATACGTGCGTTCGTATGTTCTCATACCGCAGTCAGGGGTTGATACAGAGACTTATGCTAAACGTATCGTTGCAATATATATTATGTTACAACACAAATAAGCCACCCCAGTACCAGGGATAAAAAAGATAATTGATAACTATAAATATACTTCATATCAAATAAAATAATTAAATATAAATAAAATATAAAAACTATGACACGACAAATGACGACATTACCCAACCCAAGTGATTGACCCAACAACAGAAACAAAAGAAGAAGGGAACCACGAAAAATAAACAAGGAAAAAGTGATTGGCCAAACCAATAGGAACTAACAAAAGAAGGGAAGAAACCAGAACCAAAGAAGAATAAAGACAATTAAAGGAAGTGAATGAATTCCTACAACTAAATGAAATTAAACCAGACGAGAAGAGGAGAACCGAGCCAAAATGAAGACAATTGAAGATGAAGAAGATGAAGGAGAAGAAGAATGAAGAAGAAACGGAGTGAAACCAAGAAATAACAGACACCACATATAAAAGGGAGAAATGGTATACTCAAAGATAGCATATTGTAAATAAACCCCAATAATTATCCACTAATGGAAATAATGATTGTTGTAAATGAGATAATTTATATACCTGTTTTAAACAAAAAACAGTAAAAAATAACTTAGTAAAGAAAAGTACACTAACCCAAATATTAAAGTTAGATGTAGTGAAATATTTAACAAAATGTCATTAATAATAAGTATAATTTTATAATGAAAGGAATAGTGAGAAATAGAAAGAGAAATAATTATAGGGATTACCCACTAAAGAACACTTAGTATAAACAGTGAAAAAGTGCAATAGTGTATGTGTAAAAACCCCAAAGTGTAGTGATAAAGAAGGTACGCTAATTAAATTATAAATAACTATAAATAATTTAAAAGTGAAGGTGAGGAATAAATGGGAATAGTGTAAGACATAGAATATAAATATTATGAAAAATAGTGAATGATAAAGAAAATAAACACTTAATAAATCTATATAGAACACTAAAGGTTTAACAGTGAAAAATAATAGTGAATAAGTATGTTGTGAAAAATAGTATTAAGTATGAACTATAAAGTAAGATGGATTGAACACTGGAAGGTGATAATCACAATGGTAATTAAAACCAAAAAATATTAGTAATAAGTTTAGAAATATGTAATCATATTTAAAAGGGAGAATCCCAGGAAAGAGTAAACTGAAAGTGTTAACATGGAGGTAATGTAAAGATTGTTTAAAAGTTAAGGAGTTAGAGACAAATCAAAAACACCCATGTTATAAGGGATAGTTATAAGTTTCATAAAAGTGATGTTGTTTATCACAATAAAAATAATATGGATTATAAACAAAAATTAGCAAATAATAAGTTTGAAGGAAGTGATGATATTTCTCACTCAAAATAACAAAAGAATGAAATGTAGGTTAAATCAACAGTAACTAATAACTTATAAAGAATTGTTCATTTTAATGTTATGAATAGGACATGGCTGAAGGAAAATTGCAATCCATAGGCCTAATTGTTATATTTTAAATATTAAGATAGAGAAAACTATATTGACATGTAATCAGAACACAAACAGAATCAAAACGCAACACAAACAATTATAATAACAAAGTAAAGCCCATCAGGCTGAATTGAAATGTAATTTAAATGAAATAAGTAAAATACCATAATGGCTACTTAAGCCTATGAAAATGCATAACTGTCAGACACACACAAATGTCAATTGTAACAAATTCACAAGGAAATTTACAAATCTAAGGCAAGTAAATAGCCAGTAATTATGTGTAAATCATTTTAAAAGAGAAATGTTACTATAAAAGTTTAATTTAAAAGAGATATGTAATTATCAAATGTCAACATAATTAGACAAAAATTAATATACAATAGAATATGACCTTATGAGGTATTGTTTTAATCTTTGAAAGGAAAGAAAGACAATAGTGATATTATTTATTACCCAGAAAGGATGACAGAAGAATAAAATCAGTCAGAAAATATATAATAAATTTGAATAAAAATTTCAAATATCTTAACAATGCTTTTGATCGAGGCCTTAACCAATCAAAGGGTTTCTGTTACCATAGAAACGGGCCGTTGGATACTAATTTTCCGTTAAATTTATTAGACTTGGAAAGATGACGCTTAAGTAAGAGGTACGCAAGATTGAGATGACCAAAATTTTATTTTAAAAAGTTCAAAAGACGTTCAGAAGTCGACAGCAAGAACCAATGACGAGTAGATGAAGAGCTTCAAATATTAACAGATGTCCAGGAACCACATAAACGAAATTAAATAGTAGAAATTCCCAAGCCGGAGCAATTTTATTAAAAAATAATTTATAATACCTTTGTCATATTGATTAATGACCCAATCAGAATTAAAATTAAATTACAGTACAGAGTATTACCATTGTTTTATTTCGTAGGAAGTTGTATAATATATGTGTGTGTTAGCAATTTTTACTGAGTAACCAACTAGCGCTCTGGCCGAGCGGGCAATATAACAAGCAGTACAGCAGCGGGAATCATTTGAACGCTCCAGCTGTCAACGCTGATAACACCTAGTTAACTTGTAAAATCACAAATTTAATTGTTTTAAAGTAAACAATTTGGCGCCACCCGGGATTCGCAACCCCTATGAATAAACAGGTAGGTTGTACTGATAATTGAGACCACGCTACAGCCTTCAGTAGTGACAACCATTATTGTAACGACCGGTGTGAGGCGAACACACCACACTAACAATTTCTACACATAAAAAACAAGTGTACACATTTTACAGATACGACCAGAACCCTTCGTTACAGATTGACGCATCAACGTGAGGCTTAAACGAAGACGAGGACGTCCATATATCTTTCGTTACAGATTGGCGACCAACATAGTGAGGCTAGAAAAGGACGACTAGCGGCGGTTATGAATAGACATAGTATGGTTACAAGGCTCAGAAGTAAGGAAGCATCAAACCAAGAAGAAATGGAAGAAGTTGAGGAAATGATTGGAGGATTGTTTGAAGAACATCCACAGGAGGACCAACTGGAAAATCCCAATCTATCGGAACCAGAAATGGAAGTAGAAGTAATAGTAAACAACCAACCAGTCAGACCAACCGAAGAAACGAAATTAGATAGCTTGATGAGAATGATGATGGAGCAACATGTGATTGATTGGAGAAGACAAGACAAGGAAGAATTGAATAAAAAACTAGAATCATTAAGAAGGGAAGAAAGGGAATTCTTAAATGAAAAAATAGACCAAATGAAGGAAGAAGCTAGGGAACAAAGAAGGGAAGACAGGGAATTCTTCAGACAAAACAGTGAAGAGTTAAGAAAACAACTCAAGGAGGACACGAAACTTCTGAATAAGAAAATGGAAAGCAACCAGGAGGCTTTGAAAAGAAGCCAGGAGACGTTAGAAAAGAAGAGTGAAGAGCTGAAGAAACAGATCAAGAAAGATCTGGAAGTAGTGAATAAGAAGATTGAAAATAGTAATGAAACGCTCCAACAGAAATTGAAGGAAGACAGCGAAAAACCCAAAGAAGAACTGAAACAACAACTGATAGAATGTCGGAAGGAGATCAGACAAACGGTAACCGAAACAAATGAGACTGTGATACAAGTCCGGGAAGAGTTAACCAATAAAATCAGCAATATTGAGGAAGAAGGCAGAATGAGAGCGACAGAATTTTATCAAGTCACCACCGAAGAATGCCAGAGAAATAAACAGGAGGTGATTAAGAAACTGGAGGAGAGGCATCAAGAAATACAGATAGATGTAAATAATCGTGTGGAAAAGGTATACACCGCCATCAATAAAATAGACGGACAAACCAAAGAAAACAAGGAGAAGATCCAGGGAATCAGCCAAAGGGAGAGACAAATGCAGGAAGAGCTGGATGCACTGAGGGAGAAACCTTGCCATAATACACACATAGTAACCAGCGAAAATAGAGAGGTGATCAAATTCCGCAGTTACCGGAGGAATCCAATAGAATTCCTCAAAAGAGTAGAGGAGTTAATAGAGAAAAATAGGGAAACCCGGTGGTCCAGCGTGAGAAGCCTCATCGATGAAATGTTCCGAGACACCCACGACAACTGGTGGACAGCAACTCGACCCGAAATAAATAATACTCAGGAATTTAAAAAACAATTTCGGGAGAAATATTGGTCAGAATCCACCCAAAATGTAGTCCGTAATGACATTAGTAATGGGAGATACGAACCACAAGCAGGACACACTCTAACGTCCTACTTTTTAGGAAAGGTGTGTTTAGCCTGAAACCTAGAACCCAAGATACCTGAGGAATCTTTGGTGATACAGCTTGGGTACCATTATGAGGAAGCTGTACAGAAAGCCAGGAGGCAAGGGCAAATAAAGACGATCCAAGGAATGGCAAGTTTGTTGGAGGACCATGAGAACGATGGACAATACAAGAAAAATCAGCTAATGAATCAACGGTATAACAAATGGAGTGATAATAATAATGTACCCAATGTCAACCTACCATACAATCACACACAGAATGGCAACCGGAACAATGTGAACCGGAACAGTAACAACTATAATAATAATGAACAGCCATTTAACAGGAATACACAGAATCATTCTCCGAATAACCAGCCATTTAACAGAGGTCCACCAAACAATCTTCAGGGAAGCCAAAATAACAACAGGAACATCCCAAATAATAATCAACCAAACAATAGCTACAGGGGAGCTGAACCGGACCAACGCACAAATGGTCACCCCAACAACAACAACTACTATGGCAACCGGTACAATCCTAATTATCAGTACAACCGGGGACCCAGGGGAAACCAAAATAGAGGCGACGGCAGGTGCCAGGTAAATTTCATTCATGGGCGGAGGAAAAGTAACCACAGGAGATACAGCCCGAACTGGCACACAAACCCATGGTACCACGAATCGAATAATAACAACAATCAGTCATCAAAGAGTAGGAATAACGAACCACCCAGGGATGAAAACAACCAGCAACAAGGACAGAGCAACGAGATGAGCGACCAGTCAAATAGCCTGGCCACAAACCAACAACCACCTTTAAACTAAACAGGTCAGTGGAAAAATATAGACACCCTTCACATGACCAATCACTTGGGTTAATACATCGTGTAATGTCAAAAGATAAAAACAAAGTAATTACCATAATATATAGCAACTATCTGAAGAATATCCGAGAGGAACTTCTCGAAGAAGAGGCCAACCAATTACAACAAACTAATAGCGAAATTGTCCATATAAAGGCTACCATAAACGGCACTATAACCATAATTATGGTCGATACGGGATCTAACATATCTCTCATAAACCAGCCTGAATAGAATGAATTCAAGCCAACTCTCGAACACCAATCCCTACACTGCCAATAAACAACATAATAATCATTGGCGCCACTGGTAAACAAAACAAGACGGTGAGAAAACAAGTTTCATTGGAATTAGACAATCAAAATTCCACAGTCCCTATTGTATTTCTTGTGGCAAATGGGCTACCATTCAGCATGCTTATAGGATGTGATGTATTAAGAAGGTATTCGGCAGTTATCAACCTGCAAAAGGGAGTCGTGTTGCTAACTTCAGAACAGGGAACCTGGTCTGCAAATATTATAAATTGTAATCCAACTCCAACCGCTCTGAATCAAGACCCAGGATTGAAGAGTTATTATTGTCAAAGGCGTGAACCGTCCATCACTATGGCCGAGGAAGAGGAAAGCAGAGCCTTGTAGGAACAGAAACTGGAAGAAATAAAAAATTTCCAAAGAGAACGGCCTCAACAAGAAATCAGTGAACAACAGTCCAAAAAACTAATTGCAATTTATAACAAATATCAACATGTCTTCTCGAATACTCCTGGAAAAGTTAAAGGATACCAGTGTAAAATTAACTTCAGGGAACCTGTAGACTTCCACAGGAAATCATATCCCATAGCGTACCCCCTGAAAAATGAAGTCAGGACGGAGATAAACAGAATGATTGCAGAGGATATTATTGAGTATAGCCAATCTCAATACACCAGCCCAATAGTAGCTATACCCAAGAAGAATGGCAAAGTACGGATTTGCTTGGACGCCCGAGAAATCAATAAAATGATTGTCAATGACTGGACCTCATCGGGAGAAATTGAGGAAATTTTAAAAAGATTTCATGGAATAAAATACATTAGTACCTGGGATACTGTATGTGGGTACTGGCAGGTGGAGCTGCACCCACACAGTAGGCAATACATGGCCTTTATATTTGATGGTAGAAATTACCAATTTAAAAGATTACCATTTGGACTCATCAATTCCGTAGCAGTGTTCGTAAAGTGCATGGACCAAGTCTTGGGTCAAGAGGCACTGGAATTCACCACAGTGTACGTTGACGACCTGCTCATAACGTCATCAGACTGGGACGAACACTGCGAAAGAGTCGAACATGTATTAAAAAAGTTGTCCAATAATAATATTACACTTAAATTGGATAAGTCAAAATTTATTGCAAATGAAGTGAAGTTCCTAGGGTTTAACTTGACCAAAAAGGGAATCTCTCCATCCCAAGAGAAAGTTGAAGCCATCCAAAAATTCCCCTCACCAAAAAACAAGAAGCAATTGCAGTCATTCTTGGGAATATGCAATTACTATAGGAAGTTTCAAACGAACTACTCCCATCTTACAGCGAAATTTTCTAAGCAACTTTCATCAAAAGAAAAGTGGACTTGGGGAACTGAGCAAGAGGAAGTACTCACCTTAATTAAACAAAACTTTTTCGAAATTGTCATGTTACACCACCCCAATTTCGAAAAACCATTCTACCTAAATTGCGACGCTAGTGATGTAAGTCTAGGTGCAGAATTGTACCAGGAAGACAATGATGGAAACCACCTGGTCATTAGCTTCGCCAGCCGAATACTAAATAGTTGCGAGCGTAACTACAATGTTATAGAAAAAGAGTTGCTCAGCATAGTATTCGCGTGTGGCAAGTTTAGAACATACATACTAGGATATCCTATCACAGTCAGAAGCGATCATAAGTCAATATCGTTTCTCAAACAATGTAAATTGAGTCATGGTCGACTTACTCGATGGATACTTGCTCTGCAAGAATACCACATTACATGGGAATATATTCCAGGCCGAAAAAACATAGTAGCCGACGTATTATCCAGAATAAATGTAGAAGATCAGACATTTGAAGGAGAAAAGGGGAAGATAGCAAAAGTGTATTATATATTGAAGGATAGGAAAGACCTGGAAAATATTGTAAACAAAATAGTGTTACAACATGAGCAAGATACCAAAATATCAAACATACGAAAAAGACTTATGGAATCTGAAGCAATTATAAATAAATTTTACTGTATATACAAAAACATATTATTCATAAAAACAAAAAAGAACCAAGACACATGGAAACTAGTAATCCCTCATTCATTAGAAAACCAGATCATCAAAGATTACCATGTAAGATACGGACACATGGGAACACTCAAAATAGTAAAAGCTTTAGAGGAAGATTTGTTTATAAAAAATATCACAAGAAAGGTAAATAAAAATATAAAAACCTGCACGTTATGTCAGATGGTCAAAACCAATAATGAAAGGAAGAATGGAATGATGATACCCATCACGTCAAATGCCAAACTAGAGAAGGTATTCCTCGACATATGTGGACCATTCCCACGCAGCAGAGGAAGACATGGATACAAGTTCATCGTGATTATACTTGACCATTACACCAAGTACACCAAACTATATGCTATAAACAGAGCCACAACAAATAAAATATTAGATATTATTAAAAATAAATACATGTCAGAGATTGGAAAACCGTACATGATAATAACCGATTATGGAACACAATTTAAGGGAAAAAGGTGGAGAGAAGAGTTAATAAAACTGAACATCAAAACCTATAAAACTTCCATATACCACCCTAGTAGTAATCCAGCAGAAAGGATGTTGAGAGAGGTGGGATGCATTTTAAGAACTTATTGTCATAATAACCAGAAGGAATGGTGCAAATATTTAACTTCAACCAAAGTGTTTTTAAATATCAGCTATCACCAATTTACTGAGACTACACCATACTTAATGATGTTCGAGAGGAAGCCAAATAGAGAGATACAAGAGATAATAGAATTCCCGAAAAACCCGGAAGACCCGTATGATAAAAACAAATGGTACAGCCTAATAATGGAAAAGATAGAGAAACAAAAGGCCGAATATGCTAAAAAACAACCCAAAATAATCAAATATAAAGAGGGAGAAAAGATATTAATAAAAAATCGTGAACTGCCAAGTACAATGGAAGGTATAGCAAAGAAATTGTTATTGCTATACACTGGACCGTACGTTATCACAAAAGATAATGGTAATAACACTTACCAAATAAGCAATGTAAACACAAGAAAAATAAAGGGAGTTTACAACCAAGCTTCAATAAAAAAGTTTTATGAAGAAGAATAGAAATGAAATAAACAAATTTCAAAATTCAAAAAGTTTGTAAGAGCAACTTACTACATTATTTAGATAATATATGCGGAATAGAAAAAATTAAAATAAATGAATAAAAATTTAAAAAACAAAGGAATCAGTTACACGAATCCCTATCAAGTAAAACCAACTTACAGTCTATTAAAAGGTTGATATATGAAGTATAAAATAAAAAGTGAGATAATAAGGAATAAGTTACACAAATTCCTATATATAAAAAAGTAAGAATCACAAACTTACGATAATAATTAAACAAAAAGTAACTAAAAAGGAATAAGCTACAAACATTCCTATAAAGTAAGAAAACTAACTTACAAAAAATTATCAAAAAAGATATTTAATACAAATTCAAATAAACCAAAGATAAAATCAAGCAAAAAATTGCTAAGATAAATACCTGAAACTATAATGAATTTAAAATATTCAAAGAAAAAAAAAATCTGAACTGGTACAAGGAAAAAGAGAAGTTATGTATAAAACAAATATACAAAAAATGGCTAAAGCCGAATATTGCTAAACAACCAAGAAGAAGAATAAAAATGTCTAAGATAATTAAAATGATCACAAGAAGAATAGAAAAACAAACTAATGAAAACTTAGATATAATGAAATTAACATATAAATGAATAAAAAACAATCAACTGTATGAGTAAATGACAGTATATAGCAAAGGTACAGTGGAAGGAAGAATGAGTAAAAGGCCAAAGCTATCTAAAAACAAACCACAAGGTGGACAATCCCAAAATATATTATTATTATTAATTTAAGTCACAAGTTGACAAAAAAGGTATTTAAGAATGACTGTTGAAAAGTCCAGCAATCCAAATAAACTGAGCAGAGATGATGTTCCTCTGGTCTCAGAAAAAATGAGTAGTAATGGGAGAAACCAGCTACTAAAAAGTTAGGGAAAAAATTGTGTATAAGGGAGAACACACTAATGGAAATAAATAAAAACAGATCCAAATAAAATGGAATGAATCAAGTAAATGGAAATAAATAAAAACAGATCCAAATAAAATGGAATGAATCAAGTAAGAAGAGAAATAAGAATGGAGAAACAAACAAGAGAGAAAAGGAAAAAGATTATATACAACTGATAATTTCATAAAAAACTATGCTAGTGTTTTATTAAAATGATCAATTTTAAAGGAGAGGCATTATGTTACAACACAAATAAGCCACCCCAGTACCAGGGATAAAAAAGATAATTTATAACTATAAATATACTTCATATCAAATAAAATAATTAAATATAAATAAAATATAAAAACTATGACACGACAAACGACGACATTACCCAACCCAAGTGATTGACCCAACAACAGAAACAAAAGAAGAAGGGAACCACGAAAAATAAACAAGGAAAAAAGTGATTGACCAAACCAATAGGAACTAACAAAAGAAGGGAAGAAACCAGAACCAAAGAAGAATAAAGACAATTAAAGGAAGTGAATGAATTCCTACAACTAAATGAAATTAAACCAGACAAGAAGAGGAGAACCGAGTCAAAATGAAGACAATTGAAGATGAAGAAGATGAAGGAGAAGAAGAATGAAGAAGAAACGGGGTGAAACCAAGAAATAACAGACACCACATATAAAAGGGAGAAATGGTATACTCAAAGATAGCATATTGTAAATAAACCCCAATAATTATCCACTAATGGAAATAAATATTGTTGTAAATGAGATAATTTATATACCTGTTTTAAACAAAAACAGTAAAAAATAACTTAGTAAAGAAAAGTACACTAACCCAAATATTAAAGTTAGATGTAGTGAAATATTTAACAAAATGTCATTAATAATAAGTATAATTTTATAATGAAAGAAATAGTGAGAAATAGAAAGGGAAATAATTATAGGGATTACCCACTAAAGAACACTTAGTATAAACAGTGAAAAAGTGCAATAGTGTATGTGTAAAAACCCCAAAGTGTAGTGCTAATTAAATTATAAATAACTATAAACAATTTAAAAGTGAAGGTGAGGAATAAATGGGAATAGTGTAAGACATAGAATATAAATATTATGAAAAATAGTGAATGATAAAGAAAATAAACACTTAATAAATCTATATAGAACACTAAAGGTTTAACAGTGAAAAATAATAGTGAATAAGTATGTTGTGAAAAATAGTATTAAGTATGAACTATAAAGTAAGATGGATTGAACACTGGAAGGTGATAATCACAATGGTAATTAAAACCAAAAAATATTAGTAGTAAGTTTAGAAATATGTAATCATATTTAAAAGGGAGAATCCCAGGAAAGAGTAAATTGAAAGTGTTAACATGGAGGTAATGTAAAGATTGTTTAAAAGTTAAGGAGTTAGAGACAAATCAAAAACACCCATGTTATAAGGGATAGTTATAAGTTTCATAAAAGTGATGTTGTTTATCACAATAAAAATAATATTGATTATAAACAAAAATTAGCAAATAATAAGTTTGAAGGAAGTGATGATATTTCTCACTCAAAATAACAAAAGAATGAAATGTAGGTTAAATCAACAGTAACTAATAACTTATAAAGAATTGTTCATTTTAATGTTATGAATAGGACATGGCTGAAGGAAAATTGCAATCCATAGGCCTAATTGTTATATTTTAAATATTAAGATAGAGAAAACTATATTGACATGTAATCAGAACACAAACAGAATCAAAACGCAACACAAACAATTATAATAACAAAGTAAAGCCCATCAGGCTGAATTGAAATGTAATTTAAATGAAATAAGTAAAATACCATAATGGCTACTTAAGCCTATGAAAATGCATAACTGTCAGACACACACAAATGTCAATTGTAACAAATTCACAAGGAAATTTACAAATCTAAGGCAAGTAAATAGCCAGTAATTATGTGTAAATCATTTTAAAAGAGAAATGTTACTATAAAAGTTTAATTTAAAAGAGATATGTAATTATCAAATGTCAACATAATTAGACAAAAATTAATATACAATAGAATATGACCTTATGAGGTATTGTTTTAATCTTTGAAAGGAAAGAAAGACAATAGTGATATTATTTATTACCCAGAAGGGATGACAGAAGAATAAAATCAGTCAGAAAATATATAATAAATTTGAATAAAAATTTCAAATATCTTAACAATGCTTTTGATCGAGGCCTTAACCAATCAAAGGGTTTCTGTTACCATAGAAACGGGCCGTTGGATACTAATTTTCCGTTAAATTTATTAGACTTGGAAAGATAACGCTTAAGTAAGAGGTACGCAAGATTGAGATGACCAAAATTTTATTTTAAAAAGTTCAAAAGACGTTCAGAAGTCGACAGCAAGAACCAATGACGAGTAGATGAAGAGCTTCAAATATTAACAGATGTCCAGGAACCACATAAACGAAATTAAATAGTAGAAATTCCCAAGATGAGATAGAAGAAGATGCCAGCAGCCTAAATCAGCCCGAAATTGATGAATTTCCATTACCCCAGAACGGCGACACACGTAACCTTCTGAACTGATAAGTATCAATTAAATGAAATAATCCCAAGAATAAAAAGCACTTTAAATATTTCTCAAATCAATCAAAATTTCTCACTATTAGACAAAATTAATTTTATTTCAAAGGTTGAATAAATATAAACTTACGTAAACAATTATTAACTTAGAAATAACCTCGCATTAGAGTGCGAATTTTGTAACAACTATTACGACACTACCGAACAATTTGTAAAAACACTTTATACAATATAAGTACGGATAAGGTACGGTAGTGTACTTTTTTAATGTAACCAGCTTTTATGTTTTATTTATAATCCAAAGAACCCCAGATTTTGAACAAATTAAAATATTGTGTATAAACAGAAGCCATGACGGCGTCAGAATAGTTCATTTCAAAATCAATTTCGCCAACCTAGAGATATATATGTTTCATGTTCTAAGCCGGAGCAATTTTATTAAAAAATAATTTATAATACCTTTGTCATATTGATTAATGACCCAATCAGAATTAAAATTAAATTACAGTACAGAGTATTACCATTGTTTTATTTCGTAGGAAGTTGTATAATATATGTGTGTGTTAGCAATTTTTACTGAGTAACCAACTAGCGCTCTGGCCGAGCGGGCAGTATAACAAGCAGTACAGCGGCGGGAATCATTTGAACGCTCCAGCTGTCAACGCTGATAACACCTAGTTAACTTGTAAAATCACAAATTTAATTGTTTTAAAGTAAACAATTTGGCGCCACCCGGGATTCGCAACCCCTATGAATAAACAGGTAGGTTGTACTGATAATTGAGACCACGCTACAGACTTCAGTAGTGACAACCATTATTGTAACGACCGGTGTGAGGCGAACACACCACACTAACAATTTCTACACATAAAAAACAAGTGTACACATTTTACAGATACGACCAGAACCCTTCGTTACAGATTGACGCATACAACGTGAGGCTTAAACGAAGACGAGGACGTCCATATATCCTTCGTTACAATATATATATATTGTATATGTATTGTAACGGGCTTTTTATCTAACACACTAATATTATATATTTAATGATAGATAAAATGTTACTTACCCGTGACTTTTTACTTTACCTGGGCGCCAGAACAAATCCCAGATACAAATGACACGAATCAGCTTAGCTCAGAGCATAGAGACACACTTTCTCAGGATTCGTTCAGTGAGTGTGGAATTCAAGGGGAATCGTTACAAATAACACTTTAAAATTTGCTTGAGTTTGTTTAATTAACGATTAAATGTTATTTTATTAATGTTCTTTCAAAGCTAAGTTAAGCACTTATTGCTAACTTAACTCTTATTATTAATGAGTGTGCGTGAACAGTGAAGATTCAAACGTCCAAACGACCAATTGTTCTTATCTGGGTTAATTAAGAAAATCTATATCTCCCAAACCAGTGCTAAAGAACAGGTCTGCAATATTTTGCACGTTCAATACTACACCTCACTGTCCATTCAACACTCCTATATTACGTTATTACTAATCTTAATGTTTAAATACAAATTATGAATTTACTTAGTGTCTTATTGATTTATTATTTATTTTGTTACTTATTTCATTGATCAATGAATCTATTTCTTACTGATTGATGCGTCTACCGTAGATAGAAATCCGTAGTGATCCTCCTTTTGATGGTTCGGCACAGAAGAAATGATGTTGACCAAAACGTTGTCCGATGATACTGGGCGCTTACAGATGCTGTAGCTACTCTGGTGCACAGGTCACTTCACAATTAATTAATTATTTAATTAATTAATTTTTAAATTAATTAATGAGTTGTTACACAGCGAGAGTATTTATTAATGAATTTTACTAGTTCCTCTGCTTCTGCGGACCACTTCTCGAACTGTTATTTAAATAAAACTTTGCGTGGTTTGCGAAATTGAACTCGTATCTAACACACGTCTTGCCTATTTAATGTTCGAACGAAGAGTGTCGATTCCCCAAGTCTGAGTTGGCGTCTCTTCTGAATACAGCTTTGTGATTGGTTGTTCCAAATAAATCATGCGTTTTCCATTTGAAACAATATCGAACAAGTCGTCCAAACGCCCCTTAACAGGTTTGAGATGGTAGAGAATTACTGGCTAATTTCATACTTCCTCTGTTTGCAAATCGTTTGATTATGGGTATTTGCAAACGTGATTTCACAGATCTGACCACAGAATATTATTGCTTAGGTCTTTCTCTGTAAGTGTGCGAAAACTCCTAATTCGTACCTAGCCTAATTCTCTAGTTATTTCTCTTGGCGTTCTTCTTCTGTATAACTTCTGTAAATGTTAATTACATTGGTTGATATTTTTGCTACTTATAGAGCTTTAATTGCTGAAAACTATGCAGGTTTCAGAATTGCTGTATATTTATTAGTTTTGAAGATATTACAGTTTTAACTAATAAAAATAATTGAATAAAAATTCATGTCTGTGCCGGCAACATTCGTAGCAGTGGCGATGTTAGACAGAGATAGCTGCGATTATACCCTCTCTCTCTTGCTTACGCTGCTATACTCGCACAGTATGATACTTTCATATAACGATCTGATGGGTCGGCTTTATGAATCGTTATATATACCCCCACTAGGTATAAAAAAAATTGATTATTTAAGAAATACATTAATTTTTTTTCTTGTAAAGTTACTCACTTTCTTTAAAATTTTAAAACTTGCACTGTTGGTTTTGCTCGCACTCATTTTGCACTATTACAATTTTGCTTACTTCTACCTTATAACTAATTATTACAATATATTACTAATCCTAACATGGCATACACATATTAGAGATTTATATGAACATTAATGCTTTAATCACAAGTTTGATTTAATTGATGGCAATGATCAAAACGACAATACTAACATTTATTTAACTACTACTTATTAACATTGACATTGCTTCAAAAACATTTATAAATATTTGTTTGACTACGTTTGATTCACATGCCTCATTGTTTCATTGTTTCTTTATTGCTCTATATTTTGTCTATATTTCCTCAAACTATCCCCATGGTACTTTCCAATAATTTTTTTTTTTTTTTTATAATTTCCACCTATGGAACATAGCTTATATAGTTTCCCTTCATATATGGAAAATCCTGGTTTGGTGTTGGTAACTGCACTTCTCCCAGCTACACTAATCCTAGGGTCTTGTTGTTGATGGGTCCCTATTTCCTTAAGTCGTCTAACTACTTCAGGTTTTGTTACATGCTTTACCGCGTAAATACCTATATCGGTGCTACTACTTTTACTGTTAACTGTATCCATGTTGTTTTCTGATGGTGGATTTCTACTGAGTACATCTGCTACCAAATTGTCTTTCGCTTTACAATACTGTATTTCAAACTGGTACTCTTGTATAGCCAAGATCCAACGAGTCAGACGAGCACCTAGCAATTTACACTTTAATAAAAATATTAACGCCTTATTGTCGGTGATTATAGTAAGTTTAGCACCCAGAATATAACTTCTAAACTTTGACAGGCCATGCACTATCGCTAATAGTTCTTTTTCTGTCGTAAAATAGGTTAATTCTGCCCCTTTAAGTGTGCGACTTACAAATCTTAATACCACTTTTTGGCCCTTCTCATCTATCTGATACAAGTGTGCTCCTATAGCAATATTGCTGGCGTCTGTTTGCAAATAAAATCTTTCTCCTACCCTCGGATGATGTAATACCACAGTATTTATAAAAAGACTTTTCACTTGTTGTAGCGCTTCATCGTGGTCCTTTGTCCACCTCCATTTAATCCCTTTGTTTAACAACTTCAACAATGGAACAGTACTTTCCGCGTATTTACTTGTAAACTTCTGATAGTAGTTAGCTAAACCTAGAAATGACTTTAGCTGCTTGCAGTTCTTTTATGACACTTACCGACTTCCAATGCTTACATCATTTAAGGTTACATTTATTTTATTAGTATCAATTTCCATCGTGATGGTATTTCTTTTGAAATTTATTTCTGCCTTCAATTCAAGTAACGTATCTACCCCAATAATACAATCATGAACGAGTTTCGGGACTATTAGAGCTACAATTTGGGTTTGGGTACCATTTAAATTGACAGGTAAATAAATTTGTTCAGTGATCTTTTGCATTTTGGCTCCAGTGGCTCCCTGTACATTACAATTTTTTACGGGTAGTCTGGGACAATTACGCAACTGACTATTATTTTCTACAAACTTTGAGCTGACACAGGTTACCTCACTGCCGGTGTCAATTAACGCTCGTACTAATAGATTACTGATTTTACAAATTATTTCCGGACATTCAGGATAACGGCTTCTACCCACTTCTTGCTCTTCTTTTAACAAGAACTCCCTATCGCTCACTTGTTTTATATTATTTGTTACTTTCTTTTTACCTGTTTTCGTGGGTTGTTTCACTGCAGGTAATGGTAGGTTTAGTTTTGTTTCTTTTCTACCTGCAGTGGCTTCCCGTTTCCCGTATTCAATTTACTAGTAGACGGTTGCGGCTCGGTAGATGTTATGGCTGTTTTACATACCTTAAACCATTTATTTGGTCGGTTTTCAACACTCCTACTTCTACCCTTTTCTTCCAATTCCTGCCGATTTTGTGGTTTGTTACCCGGATATGGGGTAAACCTTTTTTCTTTTGGGCGTTCATTGTCTCTTCTTTTCGTTGGATAGAAAGTTGGTTCCTGATGATCGCCTCTAGAGTAGTTACTCAGCTGATTATTTACACGCTTCAGGTCCCTCTCTAGGTCTTGACATTCATCCACGACCATTATAAACTTTTCTAGAGTATCCACTCCTCTAGTAATGGTTGCTACTCTAGTGCGTTCTGAGAAATGACGCGCTAGCTTATACACTAGGTCTCTCTCCTCTATTGGTGGTGTTAAATGCTTTACTTGTGCCATTACGTTTAGCACATAGTTGGTGGTTGTCATATTCATGGACGGGTGATGACTACCAAATTCCAGATGATCACGCACCCTTCTTTGAATCTGTACGTTCCAGTATTGAGCAAGGAATTTTTCTCTAAAGTCGGCGTAGGTTTGGACTCTGTCCGAGATGACTTTCCACCACGTACCTGCCCAATTCTTGAGATATCGGCCTAACATGTCCTTCTTGTCCTCGTCGTCCATCAGTGGGTTTACGCGAGATACATAAGCCTCAAACAGCCGTAGAAACTCCACAGGATTCTCATGTGGGTTTCCTGAGAATGCAAGGTTTTCCGGTTCTTCCTTATAGTCGCCACACCTCACGACTTTGGTTTGCTGTGACTTCATTGCCTTAGTCAGATCTTCCCGCATTACCTTTAATTGCTGTTCTACCTTTTGATGTACTTCGTCTCGGTCCGCCTTACTCTCTACTTGTTTCTTAACCTCCTTAAAATTTTCACCCAGTTGGGTACACTCTTCCATAGTACTCTGGATTTCTTCTTTATTTAGAAGCGTTTGGGTTTTTAATTCAGCAGTTACTTCGCTGAATTGTTGGTTAATAAGGGTTACTTTCTGTTCTAACCGTTCATGAAATTCGTTTCTAAATTTATTTAGTTTTTCGTCTTGACGGCGAAAATTAGTGTTTACTTGTTTCCTAAATTCCTCTAATGTAGTTTTAACCTCTTCGGTATGCTTATCAAATTAATAGCTAAATTTGCTATTTCTTCATCTATTTTAAATGTAGCTTCTTTACTACTTTGTTCTATTTGGCTAGTTAAATTTTCGTTTATTTGTTTCATTTCGCTAGATAAGTATTTATTAGTTTGCTCGATTTTATTATTAACATCATTTATAAATTTTTTATTACTTTATTCTAAATTTTGATTATTTTCTTCAATTTTACTATTTAATTGACTATTTGTTTTTTCAATTTCACTAGATAATTGACTCTTTGTTTCATTTATTTCAGTTTTAGTTTCATCCATTGTAGTGGTCAACTGCTTAAACATCTGTTCAATTGCTGCCATATCTACTGCTTGTGATTCCATTTTTTATTGTTTATATTATTTAACAAATTTTATTTTAATATTTAACCCTTCACCAGTTATTTGTAACCTTAAATTCCACTTCGTTTCAAATTAAATATTATTACAATTCAAACTAGTCACTTGGGTTAATAGTTGCACACCAAATTTATATATAATTTATTTATTTATACATACATTTGTGAGTTTAATCGTGCCCATTAAGTTGCGGCGCCAAATTTATATATAACTTATTTATTTATATATAAATTTGGGAGTTTAATCGTGCTTACTCGGGCCCATTAGTTGCGGCGCCAAATTTATAACGGCCTTTTTATATAACACACTAATATTATATATTTAATGATAGATAAAATGTTACTTACCCGTGACTTTTTACTTTATCTGGGCGCCAGAACAAATCCCAGATACAAATGACACGGATTCAGCTTAGCTCAGAGCATAGAGACATAATTTCTCAGGATTCGTTCAGTGAGTGTGGAATTCAAGGGGAATCGTTACAAATAACACTTTAAAATTTGCTTGAGTTTGTTTAATTAACGATTAAATGTTATTTTATTAATGTTCTTTCAAAGCTAAGTTAAGCACTTATTGCTAACTTAACTCTTATTATTAATGAGTGTGCGTGAAAAGTGAAGATTAAAACGTCCAAACGACCAATTGTTCTTATCTGGTTTAATTAAGAAAATTTATATCTCCCAAACCAGTGCTAAAGAACAGGTCTGCAATAATTTGCACGTTCAATACTACACCTCACTGTCCATTCAACACTCCTATATTACGTTATTACTAATCTTAATGTTTAAATACAAATTATGAATTTACTTAGTGTCTTATTGATTTATTATTTATTTTGTTACTTATTTCATTGATCAATGAATCTATTTCTTACTGATTGATGCGTCTACCGTAGATAGAAATCCGTAGTGATTCTCCTTTTGATGGTTCGGCACAGAAGAAATGATGTTGACCAAAACGTTGACCGATGATACTGGGCGCTTACAGATGCTGTAGCTACTCTGGTGCACAGGTCACTTCACAATTAATTAATTATTTAATTAATTAATTTTTAAATTAATTAATGAGTTGTTACACAGCGAGAGTATTTATTAATGAATTTTACTAGTTCCTCTGCTTCCGCGGACCACTTCTCGAACTGTTATTTAAATAAAACTTTGCGTGGTTTGCGAAATTGAACTCGTATCTAACACACGTCTTGCCTATTTAATGTTCGAACGAAGAGTGTCAATTCCCCAAGTCTGAGTTGGCGTCTCTTCTGAATACAGCTTTGTGATTGGTTGTTCCAAATAAATCATGCGTTTTCCATTTGAAACAATATCGAACAAGTCGACCAAACGCCCCTTAACAGGTTTGAGATGGTAGAGAATTACTGGCTAATTTCATACTTCCTCTGTTTGCAAATCGTTTGATTATGGGTATTTGCAAACGTGATTTCACAGATCTGACCACAGAATATTATTGCTTAGGTCTTTCTCTGTAAGTGTGTGAAAACACCTAATTCGTACCTAGCCTAATTCTCTAGTTATTTCTCTTGGCGTTCTTCTTCTGTATAACTTCTGTAAATGTTAATTATATTGGTTGATATTTTTGCTACTTATAGAGCTTTAATTGCTGAACACTATGCAGGTTTCAGAATTGCTGTATATTTATTAGTTTTGAAGATATTGCAGTTTTAACTAATAAAAATAATTGAATAAAAATTCATGTCTGTGCCGGCAACATTCGTAGCAGTGGCGATGTTAGACAGAGATAGCTGCGATTATACCCTCTCTCTCTTGCTTACGCTTCTATACTCGCACAGTATGACACTTTCATATAACGGTCTGATGGGTCGGCTTTATGAATGGTTATAATATATATATATATATATATATTATAAGGTAACAAGATTCCACCTCCAAAGAAAGACAAGTATACCATCAAAATTCGTAGTGAAATATGCAGAAACGCAATCTTATTAATATTAAAAGAAATAGAAGAATAAAATAAACTTGATAAATACAGTAATGAAGAGACAATATATTACTTAAAGATAATTAATATTTTCAAGGAATAAAAAGAAATCGAAACAAAAAGGGAAATATTATCATAAATAAATCTTTGGGAAATAGGGAAATAGAGAATGCAAATTTAGGAATTAAATAATGCAATTAACCTGACAAAACAATAACTGATGATGATAAATACCCAGAAGAAACGATCAAATGACAAAAAATGTAAGTAGTTATTAGTAGACATAAATATAATGTACAAATGTTCAACTTAGTATGTAAGAAATAAGACATTGAGTATATCCTTATATTAAAACTATGAGGAGGTCTGCGAACCTCAAACAGTTATTTTGTATAAGTGAACTACAGACTGTAAGTCATATAAAATTACAAATATAATAATATTGAACAATAATTATAAAAATCAGGTAGTGTAACAGTGTAAAAAGGTGAGAACAACAGTGATAGGCTTTAAAAAGTAAAAACAGTGTATAGTGTAAGTGAATAAACATATTTACAATATGAACATTGTATGAAACATGTGATTTATATGAAACAACAAGGTAACTAATATAGTGAAATAAAACCAAGGGGAAATAATTAAAAAATAAAGAATCTTCCATTACAAACTTATAATATAATAGTGACGAAGATACAATAAGATTCTATGGAATCATATTAATTATAAATTGTGAAATCGAACCTGTGACCCATAAACGTATCATTGCCAAGACCTGAAATGAATGAATTAGTGTTTTAATAAAAAGGAAGGTATTGTTGAAAAAAATATTGAAACCAGACTGAACATGTCAGTTTTACTCCTGGATTTTATACAAATTAAAGGCAGATACGAGACGAAATAATACAGAAAAACTATGGAAATAACTAAAAGGAGGATGTTTTAATCGATGGCACAAAAAACTTGAAGTCTAGGAGCGAAGGATCAAGAATAAGCTTGTAAAGAAAACTCCAAGATTGGTGAGATTTCTTCAATGATCAACCAAGATATTTGAAAACATTTTAACATTTAAAGATCGAGTCACAGCGATATACTATCACAGAAACAATAAAAACGTTATAATAGTGAATACTAATTGTACACAAATAATTATTAGTATTAAGAGTTTCTTTTTCAATTGTTCATTTGTTCTTTTGTATGATCCAAAAAACCCACTGATACACAACATACATCAACAACACCTAATTACCAAACATTATTTATAAATATTATGTTTTATGATATGTTTACGATTTGTACTATACTTTGACATGACTAATAGATGAACCCTGAGATTGAGATTTTCATGCTCTACAACAGAAATGAGTTTCGAAAAGAGTAAATAAAAATAATTGAATACGAAAAAAAGAAAGTAAGGAGTTTGAGTATTTATTTTAGAATAAAGAGTCTAATTACATATTTAAAGACCAGCAACTATGGGCTAACTAAGAGATATAATTTCGGGTAGTTACAAATTGGCGACCAACTTGAGGGCTAGAAAAAGGGAATTAAACCAAGATAGAATAGAATTATAGTTGTCATTTCTAGCTGGCGATCATACAAAAGTGAACAAGATGGCCAAAAGAGGAACCTCATGTAGAAGAAACAGGACAGCTGATACTGAAATGAATATGGAAGAGAAGGAGGCTATTTTATGGTGGAGATAGAAACTAGCAATATGGAAGAAAACCAACCAGACAAACCACCACAAACCAAGAACGCTGACTGGCAGGAAATGATGAGGTTCATGGGGGAGCGATTCGGCCAAATGGAAGATGGTCACCGACGGATTATGGAGAAACTAGAAGATCAGAGTAAGTTGATAAAAGAAAATATGGAACGATTCTGTCCGAAAATGGACAATACAGTGGAAAAAATAATAAATGATCGAAAACAGTGGATAGAAGAATTAAAAAATGATCGGAAACAGTCGATGAAACAATTAAGTCCGAAAATAGAAAACAAAAGTGAGAAGGTAGAAGAAAAAATAGAGCACATAGAAGTCAACATTAAGGGTGTAAAGAACCAAGTGACTAAGAATACGGAGAAAATCGAAGAGAATATTAAGCACCTGGAAAAGAAGACGAAGAAAATAGGAATAATACGTCAAAAAGAACTAATAAATACACGAGAAGGATTGGAGATGATTAAGAATGGGTTACGTAATGTACTTAATCTCCCAATTGCTAACCGTAAAGAAGTAAGTAATTTTAAAAATAACAGAAGGAGCTTAATAGAAACTTTCAAAGGGACTCACAATAAAACCTTGAGTAAAAACATAAGCAAGTCTATAGTTAAATTAATTACACTAGAAAAAGAAATGCATAATATAGGACCAGTGATGTCATTAATAATTGATATGCCATTGAAACATCTGTCCAGTAAACTAAATGGTAAAGTGATTGATGTAGGCATCGATACAAATGAAGATTTTACGGCAGAAAAATTGAAGTACAAGGTAATAGCAAGAAACTCAAAGGGGACTGAAGAGAAAATTGCTAAAGACCAAGAAACAAGAAGGACCGGAATAATACTGTTCACAATAATAATCCGAATAATTACGGCAATTGAAGTAATCGACCATGGATAAATTAAGCACCAACACACCATCGAGAAAATGGACTGATTTTCTGGATACCGACCAAGCAAACCATATAAAAAGGCAAAAGAAAAAATAATATTAATTAAGAAAAAACAATACAAATGAATATATAATGAAACACTAACAAGGACTTAAGAGAAACTGTTAAATAAGACTGAACCAATTTTGGGTAAAGACTAGACAAAACGATAAAAATAATGACTATAATAAATGCTTTAATAACCATAATCATAATAAGAATAATAATAATAATAATAACAATTAGGACAAGCTACTATTTAAAAACAAAAAAACATTAGAAATGAGTTAGGTAAAGGAAGAGGAATCTACCCATGGGGAAAATAATAATAATACTGAAATCTTATATATTAGAGCTGAGGTAAATGGGATACTAACAGAAGTTATGATAGATACCGGGGAGAATGTCTCATTAATTAACAGTATTGAGTTATCTGGATATAAAGAGAGTTCCAAAAGATAATACTAACATTGCCCGTTAATAAAATAAATCTAATCGGAGCTACTGGACGCCAAAACAAGTCTGTCAGAAAACAGGTATTAATAGAAGTTAAAAGTAATGGATCTACAATTCCCAAGATATTTTTGGTCGCAAGAGACCTACTATTTAATTTGTCAGTCGAGTATTTAATATGCTAAGGCAGTACTCGGTTATAATTGATTTAGTATGGACGGCTGAGTACATGGTAACCAAAGTGCCCCTCAGATCCGTGCCAGCTATATTATGTTAGGGAGGATATAATGGATGAGTTTAGATCATTACAAAATACTACAGATTACCAAGATAATAATGAAGAAATGTGGCAGAACAAAAATTGTAAAATATATTTTGTACTGTGGCAATACAAAATGAGGTTTTGTAAAATATATAAAAACACTTGGTAAGTAAAAAAAAAAAAAAAAGTTGTGAAACTTACCAAGTGTTTTTATATTTTACAAAACCTTTGTATTAACATGTTTCACCAAGTGCCCAACGAGTCATCAATTAATATCGCAAAAATTAGAGATCCAGAGATTCCAGAAAAGAAAAACGGAGTTGAATCTAAAGGCAGAACAAAGAAATAAACTAATATCAATCTATAACAAATACAAATATATTTTCTCCGACATGCCCGGTAGAGTGGTAAACATAAAATGACACCTACGAGTTGACATATCCTACCAATCAACAACTTAAAGGAACCTACAACCAAGCTTCTCTGGAAAAGTATTATGAAAACACCACACAAGAATGAACGATAATTTCCTCAGTCTTATAAATATGCCATCCGAAATAATCATTCTTGAATGGGGGGCATTATATAAGGTACAAGATTCCACCTCCAAAGAAAGACAAATATACCATCAAAATTCGTAGTGAAATATGCAGAAACGCAATCTTATTAATATTAAAAGAAATAAAAGAATAAAATAAACTTGATAAATACAGTAATGATGAGACAATATATTACTTAAAGATAATTAATATTTTCAAGGAATAAAAAGAAATCGAAACAAAAAGGGGAATATTATCATAAACAAATCATTGGGAAATAGGGAAATAGAGAATGCAAATTTAGGAATTAAATAATGCAATTAACCTGACAAAACAATAACTGATGATGACAAATACCCAGAAGAGACGATCAAATGACAAAAAATGTAAATAGTTATTAGTAGACATAAATATAATGTACAAATGTTCAACTTAGTATGTAAGAAATAAGACATTGAGTATATCCTTAGATTAAAACTTAGATCCCGAGCTTTAAATGGGCTGACTGGGCAAATGCCCAGGGCGCCTGGTCCAAGGGGGCGCCAAGGAACGAAAAACAATACGCGTTAGACAGTAGACAGTTGAGTGTTATTGTTAAAATTTTAGGAATGAAGGAAACTACGTTCAAATGCACGCCGGCACGCGCCAAGGACTATGTAATGAATAATATTATATTACGCATAGTTTCCTCTGTGTGTGTGTGTGTGTGTGTGTGTGATGTTTGCCTCACGTATAGCCTTTTTATAAACGATCAGCGGCGGATGTCGCCTGATATCGTTACTCAGTATTAGTAACTTGCAACTCTTATTGACAACAAACTTGTTCACACTGCGGTTAAAAAAACAAAACAAAAACTTAATAAGTCACTTCCTCTTTCATGTTTCCTTTCAGTATACGCTTTCAATGTTATCGCATTCACTTCGTTGTGCAAAAAAATTTGTTTTCTTAGTAGTGAAATATGTATAATTTCAGTTATTACAACATAGATAAAAACTGTCAAACGTTTATCTTCATTATAGTTTGTTGTTTCCCTAGTGTAGTCTTTATAAATCACACCGACGAATTTATCTTTTCGTCTAGGCTGACACGTCTGGCGTTGGAGACAAAGGAAATCACCTTCCATTTCAGATAAAGCTATATAGCCTAACGGCTTTATTATATAGCCACATGCTTTCGCCGCTTCTGTAAACGCGAAAAAGTTCTAGTTATTTGATAAACACACCAGTGCAAACATTCCTAGTCGTCATTTGAAGGCAATCCCCGTATCTTTAGAGTAGGTCTAGTGTGCGTGAATGTATTCAGAGTTAAAATAGGGAGGGGGCGGCACTCATAAATACTGCACAGGGTGGCAGAAGCGCTGGGGCCGGCCCTGATGCCAACTGATGTGATCGTGGTCGATGAACTGGATTGTACTTAGTATTTGTGTGTTTTTGTTTACGTACCGTATAGTCGTATTTTTTTTATTTGCCAGTAAAAATTAAAATCCGTTAATACACGACACACTATATTGCTATTAGCAGATTTGACAGTTTTCTTTTGTTAATGACTTGTGTTATTAACTCCAGTACTACAGTGTAAACTCGACCAAACTTCGTTTGTGTTGTGTTTTAGTGTTTAATAGTTGATGCTGAGATATTTTGGTCTCGATAAAACACAAAATGAATAAAAAACTAAGTGGTGCTGAGAACAGGAAACGTGTTTTGAAAAGATAAAACGAGGAGGCACATTTTTTAAAAAAGGTTCCCAAATTGGGTTATTTTTCACCCCTACAACTCAGGACATTTCTACAACTCAGCCGAGTACAAGTACAGCCACAGCCACTGACGTTTTAGATGAAGACGAACCATCATCCACCAATAAAGAACAAGTAGACCTAACCGATCATTCAAGGCACGACGAGGAAGTCCTAAGCGACCATGATGCGGTAGGCTCAAATAAGCCAATTACACCTTTGTTGAATAATACCGCAGATGTTGATGTTCATACCGAGCCTATTAGTCCAGTAACTGATATCTTGAATGAACAACAGCCAGATTTATCTAAAAGCAGCTCCCAAACGCTAGGCCAACTACCTAAAACATTTATTCTACAAGATCCTGCTACTTGGAATGTGGATTTACCTGTTCTTGTTGAGCATATTTTAGAAAATTCTCCCGAACAAGACTTAAATACGGATTTTTCAGGGTCTGAGCGCATTTACAAAAATGAAGTAAAGCGCACTTTATCAACTAATTTGTTTAAAGGCACGCTCCTAAACGGGGAAACCTTCGTAAGAAAGTGGCTGCTGTACTCCCAGTCTACAGGCAAGCTATTTTGTGTTCCTTGTTGCTTATTTCAACAAAATATTAACAAAACACAATTTTCTTCCGGGTTTAACGATTGGAAACATGGCAGCGAGTTGATCAAACAACACGAGCAGTCACCTAACCACAGATGTAATATTGTTACTTACATAAGAAGGCGAAAATATCCATGAAAATAAAAACTTTTCTATCAAATCAGTATGAAGAAGAAGTAAGATACTGGCGAAATGTGTTATCAAGAATAGTTTCTGTTGTAAGATTTCTTTCATCACGAGGCTTGCCTTTTCAGGGAGACAATGAACGTATTGGGTCTACCTCAAATGGCCTTTATCTGGGATGTTTGGAATTGATTAGTGAATATGACCCTTTCCTTTCACAGCATCTTTCAAAATATGCTAATAAAGGTTCAGGTGATGAATTTATTCACATTATGGCAAGTTGTGTTCTAGAAACAATTTCAGAAGAAGTAAAGGATGCCAAGTACTACTCTCTCATTGTCGATTCGACTCCAGAGTGCTCTCACACGGATCAATTAGCAGTAGTGCTTCGATACATATCTTTGATGGAAGCAGAACCTAAAGAACGTTTATTTAAGCTTCTACCACGGGTTCGTCATTCATCTGACCAACTAGAAGAAGCTTTATTGAAATGTCTGACAGAAGGCTTAGAAATTAAAAACTGCAGGGGGCAAAGCTACGACAGCGCATCAAATATGTCAGGCTTCTACACAGGACTTCAAGCCAGGATTAAGGGCACAATAAATTTGCAGACTATGTGTCATGTGCTGCATACTCGCTTAACCTTATAGGTTCTACAGCTGCCGAGTGTTGTACAGAAGTAGTAATATTTTTTTTCTTTTGTACAAGAACTTTACAACTTTCTCTCGGCATCTACATATAGGTGGGAGCATTTGAAAACGTATCTTGAGAAAAACAAAACTCCAGTGGTCAAATCTTTGTCGGATCTTTGTTGGTCGCAAGGGCGAATGCAGTAAAAGCTCTAGTGAAAGGCTATAATGAAATACAAAGTAGCCTTCAAGAAATATCTGAAGACCCAGGTGTTAAACCTGCTGTGAGGTTGGAAGCTCAAGGCATTGAATTAAAATTCCAAAATTTCCAAACCATTTTCTTATCACTTTTTTGGAATGATATTTTAGAACGTGTTGATAAATGTAACAATAACTTGCAAAAACACACGCTTGATCTTTTAGCAGGTTCCAAACAGCTACGAACCTTGGAAACTTTTATAAAAGATAAAAGGGAAGAGTTTAACACGTATGAAAAAATTGCTATAGACATTTTAGATTGCAAAACACCCACCTACAACAAGAACAGAAGACGGAAAATATTTGCAGATGAAACCCGTGGGGTTGAAAGCGATCTTGATGAAAGGACTGCATTTAGGGTTAACGTGTACAATACAATAATTGATTCCCTACTAGTAAACTTAGCAAGGAGGAGAGAATCGTATGATGCTTTAGTGGATCGATTTGAAATATTGACACTTCTGTTATCAGAAACTTTAAATGAAGCGATAATAAAAGCAGCTACAAAGTTGACTCAGTTTTATGATGATGATATTAATGTAGATTTCCCAAATGAATGTTGCCACTTTAAAGCTTATATTGATTTTGAACAGATACAACGGATACCACAAATGTTTACACGCATTAAACAGAACAACTTGGGTATCACATTTCCTAACTTGGAAATAGCCTTAAGGATCTTCCTCACCTTACCAATCACGAACTGTACTGCTGAAAGAGGATTTTCTGTACTGACAAGAGTGAAGAAATCGAAAAGGTCTACCCTTTCAGACAGAAAGCTCAACTCTAGTATTAATGTGCTGTGAGAGAGACATCACCTTGAAAACAAATTTTACAGAAATCATTGATAGATTTGCTAAGCTGAAAGCTAGGAAAAAACAATCATTTAACATTTTTTTGCTTCTAAAAAATCTTGAAGATGTGTTACTAGTATTTTGTGTTTTTTTCAACTATTGTAATTTTACATAATTAATTAAATGAAATATATTTGCTAAACTGAATGCTAGGAAAAAATCTGTAACCTAATTTAAAAGTTTTGTATTTCTTAAATATTTTGAAGGTATATGACAGTTAGCTGTTTTGGGCTATTGAAATAATATGTATTTAATAGAATTAAATAAAATATTTTTAGTCATTACAATTGGATGATTTTATTTTCTCCTTAAAATCTGGTATGGGTGGTGGTGGGAGGGGGGCGTCTGAGTTAAGTTTTGCCCAGGGCGCCATTAACCTAAGCCCGGGCCCTGTTAAAACTATGAGGAGGTCTGCGAACCTCAAACAGTTATTTTGTATAAGTGAACTACAGACTGTAAGTCATATAAAATTACAAATATAATAATATTGAACAATAATTATCAAAATCAGGTAGTGTAACAGTGTAAAAAGGTGAGAACAACAGTGCTAGGCTTTAAAAAGTAAAAACAGTGTATAGTGTAAGTGAATAAACATATTTACAATATGAACATTGTATGAAACATGTGATTTATATGAAACAACAAGGTAACTAATATAGTGAAATAAAACCAAGGGGAAATAATTAAAAAATAAAGAATCTTCCATTACAAACTTATAATATAATAGTGACGAAGATACAATAAGATTCTATGGAATCATATTAATTATAAATTGTGAAATCGAACCTGTGACCCATAAACGTATCATTGCCAAGACCTGAAATGAATGAATTAGTGTTTTAATAAAAAGGAAGGTATTGTTGAAAAAAATATTGAAACCAGACTGAACATGTCAGTTTTACTCCTGGATTTTATACAAATTAAAGGCAGATACGAGACGAAATAATACAGAAAAACTATGGAAATAACTAAAAGGAGGATGTTTTAATCGATGGCACAAAAAACTTGAAGTCTAGGAGCGAAGGATCAAGAATAAGCTTGTAAAGAAAACTCCAAGATTGGTGAGATTTCTTCAATGATCAACCAAGATATTTGAAAACATTTTAACATTTAAAGATCGAGTCACAGCGATATACTATCACAGAAACAATAAAAACTTTAATATTCATTTTTAAAGTATCCAAGTCACTGTATTAAATAAATAATTGCTTATCTAATCCGTCGAGTGACTTACTTGTAATTCCGCTTGACGCGTTTCAGGGCATATGCCCCATCTTCAGAATAATTCCTCTTCACAGAACGTCAGACATTAAGATTAAAATGTAATAAATTAAAATTAAAATCCATGGTTAAAATATTAACTCGTCAAAATATTAAAATATACTAAATGCACAGAGGAGCACGCACTATCACAACATGAGTTCACTTCGCGTTATAGTCGGTGTACACCGACTATAACGCGAAGTGAACTCATGTTGTGATAGTGCGTGCTCCTCTGTGCATTTAGTATATTTTAATATTTTGACGAGTTAATATTTTAACCATGGATTTTAATTTTAATTTATTACATTTTAATCTTAATGTCTGACGTTCTGTGAAGAGGAATTATTCTGAAGATGGGGCATATGCCCTGAAACGCGTCAAGCGGAATTACAAGTAAGTCACTCGACGGATTAGATAAGCAATTATTTATAAAAACTTTATAATAGTGAATACTAATTGTACACAAATAATTATTAGTATTAAGAGTTTCTTTTTCAATTGTTCATTTGTTCTTTTGTATGATCCAAAAAACCCACTGATACACAACATACATCAGCAACACCTAATTACCAAACATTATTTATAAATATTATGTTTTATGATATGTTTACGATTTGTACTATACTTTGACATGACTAATAGATGAACCCTGAGATTGAGATTTTCATGCTCTACAACAGAAATGAGTTTCGAAAAGAGTAAATAAAAATAATTGAATACGAAAAAAGAACTACTTTGGAGGAAGACGAACACCACGTCGAAACGTCTGGGAAACAAAACCTAAAAGTAAGTGTTCACAGTGAAAGTTTAATATATTATAACTCTATTTTGCTTTGCTTTTGTACGTACGCTTTATTTATTTTTATCAATATAAGCATATAAATGATTGCAGTGTGAAATGACCTGCCTGCTGTGCGTTCTTGCGACTTCTTCCGACTAAGGTCGTAGGAATTTGTGTTTTGAATTAGCAAGTAGGTTAATTCAAATGTACAAAAAAAAACAATAATACCGTTATAATTATTTTGGATAGTTTTGTGATGTTGGTAAGCTTGTAGTACAACAATAAAAATACAGTGTTGGGTATAAAATTGGAGTTTATTACTCTAATAGCACATATGAATGAAAAACTTATAGCTAGAGCAATCCTTACGTACTAAAACAGTAATTAGTATCTTGTATAATGTTTTCTGAATGGGTATTAGCATTCAGAAAACGAGCTTCTTTTGTTTTGAATTTATACGAATTATATTTTTTTTTGATTTCAAAAAAAGTTAATTTTAAAATAATTTAATTTATGAATTTGCAATGCTTTTATACTGATTTTATTACTTTAAGATGCTTTTAAAATACTTTGAAATAAATTAGCCGTGAATCTAGTTCAACGTGCTTTTTATTTACTTGTGATTTGTTTCACGTATACTGCAGTATAAGTCTCTAAGTAATTCAGTGTTAATATTTATATAGCGCTTGTTATCTACGTCTAATTGTTATCTATTGATTATTACTTAAGCTTATACGTGTTATACAGATTATCACAATATGAATGTTTCTTATTAATTTAGAGTCTCTCTGTTTTATCGGCATCTGAATTAATTTAACTTTACAATGATTTAAAAAGAAAAGAAAAATAATCTTTTGAGAAGTGTATAAATTGTTTTTGACTTTCATGGTACTGAAGATCGTGATGAAGTCCTCCTGGAATCCCTCGGTGTCCTGGTCCAATCGGCTAGTGGCGATGATTTCCTCTGCGTCTTGGGTTCCCAGCAAAGAGTTCGGGAATCAGCAACACTCCTCCTTCTGCAACTGTTGATGGTTTTAACGGCTGTAACTGCTTCAGGCCCTCGGTCCGGTACACGTTGCACTCCTGGTGTGTGTATCTCGTCTCGGGTGTCGCTCTGCTACGTTAGTTCTTCAGCTCGTACCACGTACTAGACGGCCTCGTTCTGTTGTACTCTTGATGTGACTTCACGTAGTATATACTTGATCTCTTACATGCGTACGCCAACAGGTTAATTTATTGAGCTGTACGCTTATATGTTGACAAATAAGAGTATCGTAAGTAGACGTCTTCACACGTCGAGTCTTTTTAGATGAGTCCCTGTGTTCAGCCCGAATCTAACGGTTCGTCAAAATTTTTAGAATGATCTGATTGGCTGAAACACTCCCCCTTCTACTTTTAATTTAATCACCTCAGTTCGTGAGAACGAAAAATAATTCCCACAGTTTGAGAATTGTTATTATTCTTAATATCCTGAAAAACACCGGATTCAATTTGTCGGTGCGGATGTCCGATTGCAATTTGTATTGCGATTATCTAGGCTGCAAGCCAAGTTATGCTTATTCTAAAATATACATCTGATTGATAATTTTTATAACTATAACCTATTCAAAGTTCTACCCCGTAGCTCACTCACTATGGGAGTTATTTAAATAAAATTTATTATCTTTTTTAATCTTTAATTATATGCATTGAAATTTGCACACCCTATTACTAATATTTCGGCAAACATTTTTGCTATTTTGGTTTTTGCCTATATTTATCGGTTTCCGAAATATTAATAATTTAAAATTAGGGCGTGTCCCTAATTGTTATAACGGTGTGTGCTTACGTAACGCCACCGGACATTGCCGTTGGTCGCTGTACAATTCATTTGAATGCTCGCTACAGCACGAGACATGATTCTAACGATTTAAATGTATTTTACATTTGATTTTGAAAACCTTTTACATATAACTCCAAATCTATGAGATTTGGTAACGTTATATACACCCCCACCCGTTAAAAAAAAAAAGAATGTAGACTATACAGTTATTTTATTTTATTTTTTTTTCTACATGTACATTCGTTATGCTTCACAAATCATACATTGTTCTATTTATTTACTAAAACATACACTGATATAAATACCCTTCATCATACAAGATTCATATACAACTTAATTCTAATAAATTAACATTATGTGCTAAAATACTGTGTAACAATGTTTGTAGCATGGGTAATAGTTTATAGCAACGTTTAAGAAAGAATTTCACAGATAGTGACAGACAATTTCGGGCACGCGCGCTCAGGAATGCGCTTCCGTTTGCCTACACTTTTATCACGGTGCTGGCGCTGTTGATAGCCTGTGCGTTTAAAAACCAGCTGTGTTTACCAGTGCGCGTGTCGTCGCATTGTAAGTGCATTTCCTGCTACGGTCCGCTTTCTCACGCCTGTATGTTGTAAGAGTGTACGCGTATGTGTGTGCTTTTGTTCCAGCGCTACGAACTGATTGTTATTCATTTAAAACTTATCTACAATTATCATTATTTATTGCCAATACATTTAATTTTATTTTAACAATTATTATTAATATTTAAATCATTTTTAGCCCTATACGATTTATATTTACATTGTTTTTATCGTTTTGTATCAACGCACCTAAGACTTTTATATTACTCATAATATTTTCTTAATGAGGCTGCGTGATATTTTCCTATGGTCTTTTTTCTGTCTAGCGTCGTGACGATGAACGTGTGAGGTGCAAGCTGTTCGGCTAATAGGTAGGGCCCGTTGTACAACCAGAAAAACTTCGTTGCTACGTTCAAGTCTCGGCGTCCAACCGGGTTTGCCTTTAGAAGTACTTTCTCACCTAACGCAAAGTTCGTCAGTTTATGACTGGTGTTGAACCTTTCCGCTCGCCTTCGTCCTTTTGCCGCTATTCTCTTGCTGGACCTCGGCTTGGTACTTCATGGGTACTTGGTAGAGTCTTCTTACGAACTTCTTTGGTTCTACAATATTTATATTGTGTTGATAAACTGTCGTGATTGAATGCCGCTCGCTGAAGATATCGCTATACTCTTCTTGAAGCGATGACAACCTTCGTTCAGTTTAAGAATCTAAGGTCGGTTCCCCCTTTTCACCCCCTTCGTATTCAATTACGTGTTTTGGCGGGCGCATAATTTTAATTGGGTCACCGTACTCTTGTGTTGGTGTGTGTGCTGTGTTTAAATTCAAAATGTAACTAGTGTCGTTAATGTTGCATTTTAACAGACGTTCTCTAATGTCGATTTCCGCGTGTATTTGCTGTAATACACCAACTCCCAATAATACGTCACATATTAAATTTTTTATCTCTACTACACACACTTCAAATTGCACATTTTGTACCGCGATTGTTAAATAACGTTGCGTGTCAATTTTTCCTCTAGTGTCTGTAGCTGTGCGTTGTAACGACGACGTGTTAATAGTGTTGTGTGTTACAAAAATATATAAATATGTGTTCGTGTAAAAAATAAAATTGTTTGTTAAAAAAAAAACTTTTTTATTAAATTTTTTTTAAATCAATTAATTAATAACAATTAATTAATTAAGTTTCGTGATGTTCCGAAACGTTTATCACTTAATTAGAATGTTTTATAGGCTTTTGGGTATTTGTTAAAGAACTCCAGCCACTTATAGGATTGTCTCCAATAGCAATCGATCCTTGTTTATTTTCGGTTTGGAGGTTATCTTCCTTCTGGTGGTGAAATTCTTGTAGTGAATTCTGTTTATATTAAAGTATTGTTAAATGGCTATATTTAGAAATGAAAAAACTGTTTTAATATGAAATGTATTAATTATTTTATTAACAATTATGTATTTGAACTCTTGTCGATATGTAAATCGATTCTCAGGGTATCGATTTGTTATTACAAATTTTATATATAAAGGTTCTTTGAACAGCTATTTTAGGGAAAGTCAGAGAAATAGGGCAAAGATTGAAAAGTATAACATTACAAGATAAATTCTTAAAATTAATAGTACATATATTCGATATAAAGTGTAGAAATAAGTAAATAGGTTGCGAACCGTCCAGCAAGCAGTAGATGGCTGTGTTCAGTTGAGTGTTGGTTAACAGCAATGGCCGCCGTTGAAGTTAGAAATCGTCACCTCGCAGTTTTGGTGTTCAAATAAAGATGTTTTCCTGTTGAATTTACGTCCTGGTGTCTGCAAATCTTCCTTCTGATGTTGGTGTAGTGTCTGTGGTTCAGTTTCGGTGTTGTATTTGGAAAATTGGTGTATTTATAAGTCAGGTTCACTTTTGTCGGTTATGCACTTTTTGTGGTTAAGTTATATTACTGTTTTATTGGGTTTAAATGTTATTTCCACTGTTGTTTTGGGCTGTATAATGTTAGTTCGGTGTTTGTCTGTGTTTATTTTACTGTGTCGAACTTGTAAAATGTTTTTTACCGCAACTCGCGATATTCAATTTCGGATCGTACAATTATTCGCCATTACGGTATTCGTAACTAGGTTAATACGTTTAAATTGATCGTGTCAAGTGTCCCGTACAACGTTCAATAATTAACTAACTTAACTTCCTTCATCTCCGACTAAAACCTTAGCCAAAGCAATATTATTCCTTCCATTGTTCGAATTTTATTTTGCATCCTGTGCATGTAATAAAGTTACATTATATAAGTGATTATACTTTGGTTATTCTTCAAATTTATTAGCTAGTTGTTACTTAATTTTATCCTTCAGTTCATTCGGCGTATTTTGATACCAAATAATGCCGTTTTATTAAGTTTTTGATCTAAAATTGATAATTTTTCCTTCATTTTGTATATTGTAAATTTTAAGGTCTAGCTTCCTGTTGTTATCCAAATTCTGCCATTATCAAGTTATATTTATGATTATTAAATCTCATATTGTAATAAAAGGTTTATATTCCCTTAATGTCTTGCAATTAGATGAATTGGTTAAGTTTTAAAATATTATGTTGGAATATATGACTCCCCTCTCCAAATTTTTGAGTTCTGTCATTTCCATTTTTATCAATAATCCTGGCTATAATTTTACAAAATCTTTCTTAGTTATATTTCTAATTATACGGCTTTGTTTCTGGGTTACCTTATCTAAATACCTTCAGTTTAAATGTATTTAAGTACTTAGTTTCTCAGTTTTGATGATGTTTAGTTTTTATCATTTTGCCTAGATTCCTAACAGTTTTTACATACAAATTTTTATATAAATAATACATATTGAGTTATACCCTCTCTGACTTTTTGACATTGTAACATAAATTAAACATTTTCTTCTATTAAACAAAATAACAATTAGTATCTGTTTCATACTATGAACATATAACAAATAATTCCAAATAATAGTTGTCTTCAACAAATCAGACATTTTTTATACTCAAAGCTTAATACTAATACATAACAAATAATATTTATAAAGAATGTTTTTTCCATTCTAACATCTTACTTAATTATTAACCATAATACTTGTAACAAATATTTTACAATTGAAGAATGTTAGTGGTTCTAAACTGTTTAAATTTTCTTATTCTTAATACATTTTTTAAATATCTTATTCTATATAAACAAAACCTTATTTCTATACTCTTATTCTCTATATTCCTTATACTAAGTTTATTTAGCAGTTTTTATCTGTTTTTAATAGGGTTTTGGGTAATTGTACCCTGTCACTTCACTTTTTATTCTGCATCTGCTTTTGTTTTATTAATCAATGTCATTTAAACAGATTGGCAGTTCTTTGTTAACACATGTATTATATTACCTCTGTACAGACATTAAGTCACTCAAAAGTTGTATTATTTCATTATTTACATAGTTTGTGAATGCCAATAATGAAACATAAGGTTCATTTTTTATAATACTAAAACTTGCACTGTTTCTCTTTACATTCCTTGATTCTATTTCTAAATGGTTATATAGTCTTATTAAAATCAAGAGATCTATTCGTGGGTTACAATGAAGATTTGTTCTTTGCTATTATATTATTGTTTCACCTTGGTCCACTTTCAACTCTTACTCTATACACTTTTAGTCTTATTCTATTGTACATGTGGGTTTTTGCATGAATACTTTGTTATACTTTTTATTATTATTATTTTATTTATTTTGGGATATGGGTGTTTTTTACAAGGGCATTCCTTCTTCTTGTGGATGCTGTCTTCTTCTTGTTTCTTCATCGATGTCTTCTTTTCTTCTGTTTCTTATAATCGTATTTTCTTCATCTTCTTGTGGATCTCATCGTGTTTTTGGGTTACTTCTTCACCTACTCTTCTTGTTTCTTCAAATGCATCACCTTTTATGGTGGATCTTGCCTTGTTCTGGGTTTCTTCCTTATCTACTCCTTACCTTCGTTGTGGGTTTAGTAATGTTCTGGGTTTCTTCCTTATCTAGTCCTTACCTTCCTTGTGGGTTTAGTTATGTTCTGGGTTTCTTCCTTATCTACTCCTTACCTTCCTGGGTTATATTTTTTCACCTTTAGTTATTAAAATTGGTTTTGATGATTCATCACTTGTAACATTTATTTTATATGAACTTATACTTTTAATCAATGATTGTACTGCACGGTTGTTCTGAATTAATTCTTTATTATATCTTTCTTCGGATTTAAACACGTTATTATATTATTTTAATGATCAATTCGCCATTCATTTTTATGGGCTTATCTGTCATGTTACAGCGTATGTAGAATTGGTTGATTGGAAGCGATGGGCCTGTACGAAAATATTTTTTGTTCGCACGTAAAAACCTTTCGCTAATACCGGATACGACGCTACCGGTATCCAGAAGTGCCTGCGTGGGAACGCCGTTTACATGCGCCTGTAATACCGGACACGCTGTGCTAGGCGGGCTTTGTTGTGTTGTATTGGACTTAAACAACGGCTCTCTTCCATCCGGCGGGAATACATTGTTAACGGGTACACACGTTACATTACAAAAATCACATTTTTCACGGATAATATTATTCTTATATCTAACACTCTTATTTCTAAACATTTTTGCAGGGCTTATTGCACATCCTTTTTGGATGCGCCTGGTTGCACGTTTTTTGTAGGGTGATAGTGTTTTACATTTGCGACAGGGTCTCTAACGGTTTCTGCTTCGCTCGTTTGTGCGGTCGTACCGGTGTCTGATATAGCGACTGTTTGAATGGTTCTCGTTGGAGTCCCATCGTTGCCTCTGTTTTGTGGTTTCTGCCTGCCAAAATTTTGCTTACCCTTATACTCAAAGGGTTTATTTGGCGGTTTTGGCGGTGTTTGTTGTGGAGCCGAACTGGTACTGGGCCTCGGATCGGTTTGGGTATGATATTGTCCACGTCTATTTTGGCCATCATTATTTTGATTATAATTCGGGTTATACCTCCACCCGCCGAAATCAAAGTTTCGCTTTGAGATACTAATATTAATAATTCATCAACCGCGCGTATTCCTTGCGTAAATGCGGCTACACGAATATTATGGTTAAAGTGGTACGCCAATTTAGTGACTATGTCGACTTCGGAAAACGCTGGTGTTAAATGTTTAGCGCGTTCAACTTGTTGTATAATATAAATTTCAGGCGTTATACCCTGCTTCCGGTCATAACGTCCGTATTCAAGTTCGTTTCGCAAAAGCCTCTGCGTGTGCGAATTCCAATAACGGTTTTCGAACATCTGTCTGAATTCCGCGTATGTGGTAATTTTATCACGTACTATATTATATCATCTCCTCGCTGAACACCGCATCGCGTTAACGACCCACTGTATCCGGTCTTGTTCCTCTAATCGCGAACCTACTCTTGCCATTTCGTTTTCGCAAGTTAGCAAGAACTCGATCGGGTTTTCGTTATTTTCGCCAGTGAAATACACTCGGTTCTTTTCGTCTGCTTGCCCTTGTACTAAAATATTTGGAGCCGACTTCCTACGTACTTCCTGCCGTACTTTAGAAATATCATCGTTAAGTGTTTGTAATACATTTTCTCTATTTGTATCAATATCAGAACGCGTTTCTACAATCGACGCGTCTAGCCTAGCGACTTGGCTTTGTGTTTCCGTTGCGCCAGCTTGTATTCGTACTTCGAGCGTATCAACTTTTTTAGCTACATCAGCGGTTTGTTTTTCGCATCTGCCGATGTGTTCTTTAAATCGCCCCTCGATGCGCGAAACCTGTTCAATTAACGATTTATGCATCGTGGTCTCAAAAACCTTAAACCGTTCGTTTATCCTTGTCTCGACCGTATGAACTTTCTCGCCGACTTCGGTGATTTTAGAATCTAAGCCTTTCACGCTTTCATCGATTTTAGCAGTTATTTCTTTATTTACTTGTTCGAATTTTGCATTGATTTTTGCATCGGTTTGTCTTATTTCCGCGTTTATATCCGCGTTACTCTGTTCTAGTGTCTCGGTTAAACTTGTTTTTTGTGCGTATATTTTAGCTGTTAATTCCGCAATATTTAGTTCAGCTTTGGCTGCACTTTGTTCAAATTTCGCGTCTATTTTAGCTGTTAATTCCGCGTTTGTTTGTTTCATTTCTGCCGCGTTTTGTTTCATTTCTTGTAACAATTGTTTCAACATTTTGTCTGTCTCCATTTTTACACAGTACTTTTAGACACTTTATTGCTGTACTTACACCAATTCACAAAACTTTCTTTGGGATTGTTGGAGTTGGATGCCAGCTGTTTTCTAATTAAAACAGCAAAATTTGTTTTAAATTATTTTCTTTAATTAAATTTAATTTATGATTTAATATTTTATCAAATTTTATGAATAATCGGGCCCCACGTTGGGCGCTATTTTGCTTTGCTTTTGTACATACGCTTTATTAATTTGTATCAATATAAGCATATAAATGATTGCCGTGTGAAATGACCTACCTTCTGTGCGTTCTTGCGACTTCTTCCGACTAAGGTCGTAGGAATTTGTGTTTTGAATTCGCTAGTAGGTTAATTCAAATGTACAAAAAAAAAAACAATAATACCGTTATAATTATTTTGGATAGTTTTGTGATGTTGGTAAGCTTGTATACAACAATAAAAATACAGTGTTGGGTATAAAATTGGGGTTTATTACTCTAATAGCACATATGAATGAAAAACTTATAGCTAGAGCAATCCTTACGTACTAAAACAGTAATTAGTATCTTGTATAATGTTTTCTGAATGGGTATTAGCATTCAGAAAACGAGTTTTTTTTTTTAATTTATACGAATTATATTTTTTTTTGATATCAAGAAAAGTTAATTTTAAAATACTTTAATTTATGAATTTGCAATGCTTTTATACTGATTTTATTACTTTAAGATGCTTTTAAATACTTTGAAATAAATTAGCCGTGAATCTAGTTCAACGTGCTTTTTATTTACTTGTGATTTGTTTCACGTATACTGCAGTATAAGTCTCTAAGTAATTCAATAGTTCAGCGCTTGTTATCTACGTCTAATTGTTATCTATTGATTATTACTTAAGCTTATACGTGTTATACAGATTATCACAATATGAATGTTTCTTATTAATTTAGAGTCTCTCTGTTTTATCCGCATCTGAATTAATTTAACTTTACAATGATTTAAAAAGAAAAGAAAAATAAATTAAATATAACATGAAATAAATTAAATATAACACATTACATAGTATTAAATTGCACTAGCCAACTAGGAGTATAATTCATATAGTGATTGTAGAAATATTTCTAAATTTTGTATTGACTAATTTGTTAACTTTTCTTTGTGCGTGTTGTTCGTTGCTTTATTTGAGAATATATATCGTATGTTTGCGTATTCACGTGTATAGGTTAGCCTATATGAACAGTTTATCAGTAGTGTATTGGAGGTTGAATTATTATTTGTTTATGTTAGAATAGGTAAGTTTGTTTACATTTGGTGATATTGGACTGCATACTTTAACGGTATAATCTGAACATTCTCAAAGATAATAATCCAGCGATAATAATAGTTGTCGTTACGATAAATAAGAAAATTTTAATATTTGTAAGATTTATAATAATTTGTCAAAATGGCCGAATCTCAAGCTCCAGCAATGGATATACAAACAGCATTGGCCGCGATTATGGCTAATATACAAGCGGTTAAAGAGGACGCGAGTAAACAAAACAAAGCAATTCGCGAGGACAATAAAAAATCTATAACGCGATGCACGACCAGGCCAAACAGAACAAGCAACTGCTGGAAGCCGCGGAAATACGGCTTAGCGAGAAGGTGGCGGTAATCCGCGCCGGCATTGAAACGGCACTCGAAATAAATAATTCACAGATCAGCAAATGTGAGGCAAAGATTACTGACATCGAGGGAAAGGTGGTACAACATGCTTCCACGGTAAGTGAGTTGGTGGCAGAACAAGATATACGTATCCAGGAGTTGAAACAACAATTATCACGACTACAAAATGTGACGATTTAAAAGCAAATTTAAATAGCACAAAAATAAAAAAATAAATTTTGGTTTAAATACCGCGTGAGAAAATAATCCACCCTCCCCGCTGTACCTAAATACCTGTACCAACTTGTAAAAAGTCTAGTACGGACATGCAAATTATACTGTTATGAAGCGAATACTAATAATCATTCTAATTTAATAAAAAGACGTGAGAATAATTAATAAAATACCTAACTAAATAAAGAAAGGTAGGATAATTAATAATAATTAATTAGTGGAAAGATACTAATAATAAAAGTACGAACTACTTTTCTCTTGACTCGTGAACTGCGCCCCCGTCCCTACACACGGCCGCTAAATCAACCCCAGTCGACTCAGAATATCCGACGAGTTAACAGCATCACAATGTGGCTGGAACGTGAACGTACATTTTATTTCAAACTATGTTACAGAAAGTTAGTGTTTTATGGTAAAATACTCGACATGTAGGTGAAACTAAGTGCAACGTAAATCTGATAATGTAATTTATATGTAGATAATGAATAAAAGGAAAATAATAGTCGACACATCTCTTTGTTAATCAAAGTTTAAATTTTATGGTATATTTCATACCATGTAGGAAGATAACATTAGTGTACATTAAACTAAAATGTGAGAAGTGAACTCGCACGTCCACAAGAAGCAACGACGTCAATATCACGAGCACCAGGTAGCAGAATCGTAGAGTGATGATTGTGATCACCACTTAGAATCGACAATCTTAATGGAGAAACTCAACCTACTACGAAGATCATCCCGGAAAACCGACTGAAGAGGATCTGCAAGAGGACCAGCTGCAGATCACCATTGTACCCAGGTGACACAGAAAAGAACTTCTGTGCTTATATTGTTTTCTAACGACCAAAGTAAAAAACAGTACAAGTTTTGAAAGACTGTCAAACCATGTAAATCTTAACATAGTAATTTTGTATTTACTGTATATTAATCTAATCTATTAATCAAACTATTCTTCAAATAGTTTACATAATGTGGAAGTATTTTGAAATATTATGAAATTAGAACCCAGATCCGTGGTATTTAATGTAATCTAAAACAGTATAGCTTTTAACTCATCTGAGTAACACTTTAAAGAGTATAAGAGCTCTTGATGTAGAATCTATCAGAAAATTTAAAACATAAAAGAAAAAGGTGATAACCACTAAAGGTAGTATCAATCAAAACATTATGTTGAAGTAAAAATAAAGAGATGTTTCTGCTAAAACCAAAAGAGAGTAAGTAAGTTTGAGTAACCTTGCACGAATTCCTGTTCTTTACAATTTCCCAAATTGTTGGTAAATAACTCGTACTAACAACGGCAGCCAGTTTAATTGACAGAGGCCAATTAAACGGGTTCCCTGTGTTATGATGTCTTAGCAGGAGAGACATTATAAAAATACGTCATCGACAGCTGGCCATACAACCTATGTCTATAAAACCTCAGACGATACGAATGCGCAGTTGAAAATTTTCGGCCGCGATACCGAAAACCCCATCTTCTTCATCAAGAGCTGCCAGCGCGATATGGAAACGATAGGGGACACCTTGAGCTAAGCAGATAAAATTAATTATGTGGTGAGGAAGTTAAAAGGTACCGCAGCAGAATGGTTTACCATCGTACAGGAACAGATTAGTACCTATGAAGATCTGGTGAGACATTTCAGGGCTAGGTATTGGAATAGTGAGATACAACGGAAGGTCCGAATACAGTTGGAATTTGGTAGGTATTCCAATATAAAGGGGTCAAAAGAAAGTTACCTAATCCAGTTGGTATCGCGTGCCAAATACCTAGAACCGCAAATAGAGGAACCAGAGATGGTCAGCAAATTAGCACACCATTTCGGGCGTGGTATCCAAATTGCGGTAATCACGCAAGGAGTCAAATCCTTGGAAGAATTACTCCTTTTGTTGACAAAATGGGAACATGTTGACAGCCAAAACAGTAGCAATAATAATAGTGACCCGCCGCGTAAACAATTCCAGTCTCAACCACACCTAAAACAACAACAACAACAACGACAACAAAAACAACAACAAAGTAAAAACAAAACCACTTTCCAGTATTTTAGCGCACATAAAGTAGGGCCTATCAGCTATTACTGAAGTAAGTCCAAATGAAGAGCAACCAAAAAACGAGTAAGGTTGCACGGCGTGGGTCCGTGCAACAAAATAAAAAACAAATAAAATTACAAATAAAGAAAACAATAACAAAAGGCAGTTCAATAGATCTAATGTTAATAAGTCTAATTATAAGGATGTATACGTTGTGTCAGGCCTATATCCTGCTGAAATTAGAGACGATTTAGTTTATAATAATTGTAGAGATAAGTGTGTGGAAAATATTAGAGTTAAGGATGATAATGACATTGTGGTGAAGGCCAAAATTAACGGATGTGTCGGGGAAGTATTGTTTGATAGTGGAGCACAAATTTCTCTTATTGGTGAACGTTTTTTGACCAAGCACAAGCACTACGTTAAAAAAATTTCGATTCTACCCATTAATAATAAAATGATTACATCTGCGACTTGTGAATCGCAGGTGGTCGGGAAACAAGCACTTATAACAATATGTACACAGGGGGTGGAAATTGAAGTTCCTGTACTGGTGATAAAAAAACTTGTGTACGATATCATAGTGGGTACTGCACGTTGAATAAATTGCAATCAAGCCGCGCATTAATTATGTTGATAAGATGACCGATAACGAGCCTACCCGAATAGTCAGATAACCCAAGATAAACAAAGGCAGTTAGACGAGGGTTTAAATAAATACAAATCGATCTTTGCCAATAAACCCACCGTTACAAGCGTGTATGAACACACGATACAGGTCACTGATGAAAATAAATTTGTCAGAAAGACCTACCCCATTCCGCTTCATTATCAACAACAAGTTGATGAGGAGATTAGCAAGATGTTAGACAGTGGTGTCATTGAACGCACTAATAGTAATTTTTTAAACCATATGGTTATCGTTAGAAAAAAGAATAACGACGTTAGAATATGCTTGGATATGCGCAATCTTAACACGATTACGCAGAAGTGTTACGATTGCGCACCCAATGCGGAAAATTTATTTGTCAAGTGCCAAGGGGTAGAGTATATGTCCCGCCTCGACCTGAAAAGTGGATTTTGGCAGATACCTTTAGCTAAGGAATCCCGCAGATACACTGCATTTCTTTATAAGAACAAGTGCTACCAATTTAAGGTAGTTCCGTTTGAGTTGGTAACCAGTTTAGCTGCAATTGTTAGGTGCCTGGAACTGGCGTTACGTCCCGAGGTGGAAGATTTCGTCAGTGTATTTATTGATGACATCCTTATAATATCCAGATCGTTTGAGGAGCATCTTCAAAATCCTGAGATCGTCTTCCGAAAATTGTGGGATGCCAACCTAGCCCTTAACTTAGAGAAATGTGAATTTGGTAAATCACGAATAAAGTTCCTTGGGCATATAATTTCAGCGGATGGGATAACCACTGATCCTGAAAAGATACAGGCCATCACCGAGTTCCCCAATCCAAGGAAATCGAAAGACATCAGGGCGTTCCTTGGTTTAACAGGATACTTCCGACGTTTTACACCGGAATATTCCAAGACAATTGAACCGCTACTGGAGTTGTTGAGGAAGAATACAAAATGGAAGTGGGAGGAGCGTCATGAGCAGGCTTTCATCGCCACCAAGGAACTATACAGCAAAACTTTACATGTGTTTCACCCTGAAAAGGAAGGCACAAATGTGCTGAATTATGCGTCTGATTATGCTATTGGAGGAGTACTGTACCAAAGGAACAACAAAGGTGAGCATAAAGTCATCGCGCACGTAAGTAGGTCGTTAAAAGGGGCGGAAAGAAACTATTTTACTTCTGAAAAGGAGATCTTAGCGATAGTATATTGTCTTAGCAAATTTAGATATTATCTTGTAGGCCAGCATTTTGAAATTATGTCGGACAACCAGGCTCTATCATTTATGTTGCGTTGTAAACTTGCAAATGCACGTATATCTAGATGGATTATGGCAATCCAAGAATACGATTTTACAATCAAATACTGCAAAGCCAGCGAAAATAAAACGGCTGACACACTTAGCAGGTATCCGGCGAGTGAAGAAAGGCATGCGGCTACTAATAATGAGGTTCAGATTCTTGCCATAAGCTATAAGCTTCACGACGATTTAAAAACCCGTTTACAAAACATAAGTTCTGAACAGCAGAGTGACTGCAAGTTAAAAAGGATTAGCGACGAGATTCGGGTGCATGAAAACCACAAATATAATATCCACCAAGATGTGTTATACAAAATCGTCAATGGGGAATGGAAAATAATGGTACCCTATGCTCTCGTCGAGGATTTTACGTGGATATGCCACGAAAGCTTGGCTCATGCCGGTGCGTATAAGTGTTACCTGGCTATGCGTGAGGATTTCATATGGTTAAATATGGCCAGGAAAGTGAAGGCCATCTTACGCACATGTCACATCTGTCAAACCGCTAAGTACCCGAACCAACATACTCAAGTAGAAATGGGCAACATTGTTGCTAAAAACAAAAATGACCTTGTTTGTATTGACTTTTTAGGCCCACTCCCGAAGGCATCTCGGGGTATGTAAAATCTTGTGGTTTGTACTGATGCTTTTACTAAACACGTTAGTTTATACGCCGTTGGGAGACCGACAACTACAGCGGTGTTGAGTGTAATCCTTAATATATACATCCCGAAATATGGGCCAATAAAAAAATCTTGTCCGACCAAGGCAAGCAATTTACCAATACAAAGTGGCATTCTGAATTGGCTAAACATGATGTCCAGACAGTCCTGACAGCGATCCGGAGACCGCAAGGCAATCTCGCTGAAAGGGCCAATAAGGAAGTAGGGAGATTATTCCGCACGTATTGTAATGTGAATCAGAGCAAATGGCCGGAATACCTCGAGTTTTTAGAGACGCCCATAAATGGAAATTACAATACAACAACAGGATATACCCCTAGTGAGTTTCAAACCGGAAAAATGCCAGGACGTATCTGGGAAGGATACATCAAACGAATAGCAACGCATAATGTTCCAATACCCAATGAAATAAAAAAAATAGAAGCCAGACGCCACATTAAAAGTTGTGCAGAAAAGCGTACAGAACAATTTAATGCTGAGCATAAACTAGTGAGTTTTAAAACTGGCGAAAAGGTACTCTTGCGTGCTCTGAATGTGGGACGCAGGGAAGTCAACACGGCAGCTAAGTTTTTTAGGCTGTATAATGGTTCTTACGTGCTATCCGAACAGGTGGGGAAAAATACGTTCATCCGAACTAACCCCAATACAAACCGTATAATTGGCAAATTTCACGCTTCATCACTAAGGAAATATTATGTTAAAAATGATTAAGGGATTATACCAGGATATAGGGTTTATGAATGTGTTATATCAAAGTAAAATGTCTTAGTAAGAATAGATGCTCATGTTGGATAAGTCTGTTTATGAACGGTCGTATACATTAGCGATAGTGAATGACGTCAGAAGTGTATGCTTATCTGTGTTTGGATTGAAAACGCCACCCACGTGCATGTGTTTATGTTTACCTGTCAAAGTTAACCACGTGTATATGTTTATGTCTATCTGTCAAGATGACAGTTATGGAAGGCGAGTAAGTTATTTATTTAGTTTGGGTTTGAATTATTAGGTTAATGTTTTATTATTTTATTCTTAGGACTTGGACAGTGTATTATTATATTAAAATATATATATATATATTTTTAAACATGTTAACAATTTTTTTTTCACGTGGTGGGGGTTAATCCTGCGATTGAACACAGGATCATGATAAGCCATGAACTATGTATTATGCATGGATGACGGACATTCTCCTGTTTAAATTTGTCTTTTGTTCAAATTGGCTTTTTAGTTATAATTTTTGTATTGTAGTACCGATAAGAAATCAGAATAGGTCAAACTCTTAACAATTTTATTTGTTATTTTTATAAGTAATGCGTTTGTGAAAGTGTGCGCGGGTGCGCGAGTTATTAGCGTTTTTCTATAGTGTCCGTTAGAATTATCCGTCTGACATGAGACTTGAACAAGACATAAAGTTAAATATTAGATACAATTTCCCTGTTTTCTATGATTTTCAAATAACTGTGAAGTATGAATTTTGTTATATGAACACTTTATATGAAACTCACTCAAGCGTGGTATAATAAAATCCCTGATCTAGGCAGGCTTATGCCTATCCCATGCCAAATGTTGCATGAACAAATATGCGGGCCGTGTGCATTTATCATGTGACTGGTAATTGGCCTATTAGAACGCAGCAAATTCATTGAAAATTGTCTGTTGCCATGTGCAGATCAAAGTTAGTTCATCTTGAGCCTTCGTTTAGAAAACGTGCGGTTCGCGTTCAAGAAGTTTCTCTTGCGTGAACCTGTAAACTGTGCGAAAGGTGTACGGAAACTTGGAACTCTGTGTGAGTTTGTCTACAGATCCAAGTAATTCAGTTGTCATAATATAACTGTGAATTTTTTGTTGTTGTATCCGTGTTAGTTCAAGATTTCCTCATAGGGAGTTCTATCGACCGCGATAGAACTGGTTGACGTGAGGACACTTGAAGACAAGCCGGAAGGTGTGAGCTTATACACCGCTTTTAATTAACACCCACATTACACCTTGAGAGTCGTAAGCTGTTTAAAACAATATAAAAACATTCTTAAACTTTTAACAATCAATATTCAGTGTTGTCACAGCGAGGCAGTGTCGCAGTTCGACGAGCAGGTTCAGCGTGTTTCAGCAGGACACCAGCCCAGCAAAGTCTACGAGGGAAGGACACGCGTGATCTACGCATCGCCGTCAGCCATCTCCCCGCATCATATTGGATCATCATCATTCAAGTAAAAATTACAGATCTGAACTTTATATAAAAATTTTTCAAACAGTATTTAGAATTCATTTAATTTGTGTATGTCTAAAATATATCGTATGAACCAGTATTAATTTGGTGTGCAATAAATTATAATTAATACCTCCAATATAGACTTATTGATTTATAAAACATACACATATTAATCCTATGCGCAAAAATTAATTCAATTGTGTTGTCGCAATATATATATATATATATTGCAACGATACAGCCATACGCTTTATTAGGCATTAATTTGAATAAATGTAAAATTTGTATAAGTTAAGGGTAAATGGACAGATCTGAGATTGTAAAAATATTTCATTGTTAGATTAGGGGAGAAATTAACCTGTTCCGACAGGCAGTGAACACCTGCTCAATTGTATGTGTGTTACACGTGTATCTTATGTGTGTTAGTGATGCATGCAAAGACAGGAATCTCAGCAACCCGCCCCAAGTAATTAATAAAATAATTATTTTAATTCACTGTGCGAAAACTAATAAGTGCATGAACAAACCAAAGGCACCAAAGGGTGTGTAAAATTTATAGTTATCCCCAGTGAAAAGATGACGTTAATAGAACACGCTATGCGAAGACAGTGCAAAATAAACGTGCCAAAAAATACGCAAATTACCCTAAGACGCTCAAATTAATATAGTGAGTGCTTAAACGAATTAGCTATGATTTGTGCTATCTCGATTCCGTGCAAAACATTGCTATTTACTAATAATTGCAAATAGTTGAAAAGGTTCGGGAGTGGAGGCTATCACGCGATATGAAGTTATCGACAGGATGATTTTGGAGCCAACTGGCGCGGAATCTCGAGAGGGTATAAATTAAGGGTTCGACCAAAACACTTCTCTTCATTTCAAGACACAGTTGCAGTCGGACATTCTGTCCGTCGGCAGAACAGTTTTATTTTTATTTCTATTACAAGTCGCAGTAACGAAAGAATAAAACGTTCGTTAAATTCGTGACAATATTCCGGAAAAAGTAAATACCGAAATCGTAAGTCTACCAAGAGTATATACGGAAAAGCTATCAGAGCGACGAGGAATGCTGGACGTTAGAAGATGTTTAAGATCTACCTTGCAGCAGATAACAACTCTCTGATGAGGACCACACTGCTGTAGAACGACGCTGGACTCTAGACGTATCCAGGAACACACGCTGCTGGAGAGCGACGCTAGACTCTAGACGTGTCCAGGACCACACCAGGACAGGAGGAATGGAAAACTAACTCAAGACAACGCTGGACCCCCGACAACAAGTCGTAAGATCATCAGAACTCGAGGTGACATGCGTAATGCATTTTAAATGATTTTTAGAAAGAGCTCATAAAGACTATATCAAAAGACAATAAATTAAAACGAAGAAAAATGTATACTTAATAATAATATTTTAGAAATGTAGATAAATGTTTAGTCGTAAGAATGAGCGATCGCATATAAAGAAATAATAAATAAAAAGAGAATTTAAAGTAGAGAGAGTAGAGTTTGTCATCAAAATAAATAGTTAAATTGATTTGATAATTGAATTATAGAAAAGAATAATTTATATTTGAATATTAAAACAAATGCCAGTCTAAAAGCAATTAATATAAATTTAAATTTAATTTTAAACATTGGTATAGACTGAGCGAGTTGAGGTCAGATCTGAATTAAGAGAATTCAATTCCAATTACATTTTAATTTTATATTTTATTAGTAAATCAATTTATTAACATGTCTAGATTAAGATTATTAACATGTCTAGATATAAGAGGTTTTTAAATATGTGTAACACTGCATATTATAAGATATAAACATTTAATAATGAGCAATATCGTGACCGACGATTATTAAGGATGTTTATGATTATTTATAAGATTGAGTAAACAATAAATATGAATTTTAAATACTCATAAATACAATACTCTTACTATAATTACACCTGAACCCCATTTACACATACAACCTACATTTATGTATATGTATCGTTGTATAGAATGGCTCCCAAAGAACGTGGGGCTATACAAATTAAATTACATATAAATATGTACATATGTATAGTTGTATAGATTGTCGCCCTTGAACGTGAGGCCCGACACGCCTAAATTTAATAATTAATGTATGCTCTATGATTACCAATGCTTGATGAGTTATATGATATAACTAATATTATATTTTAATTAATTTTGTATGTTAGTATTTTAAAATTGTTGTGTGTATTGTATTGTAATAACGCAACTGGCGCCCACCCAAATAAACAGGTGTAATTGTAACAGGAGTAAATAAAAATAAATAAATAAATAACAGTCCAACAATAAATAAATAAAAGCTTGCATACGGTTCACTAATAATAATAAATTATAAATAAATTTTTAATAATTCAACATAACGACTCCAGGAAATTTGGACATAGAGGCGTTTCAAACGATGATGCGTGCTTGGATAGACGAGATAAGCACAAAACAGACAGAAAATTTGAATGCGAAAATAGACGAACTAAAATAATTAAATAAAAACCAAGCAGAAAGTTTAGAAAATAAATTAGAACAACAGACTGAAAAATTTAATATTAAACTAGAACAACAGACTGAAAATTTTAAACAGGACACCATAAAAATAGCGCAGAGTTAGAAGAATTAACAGAGAAAATTGTTGACATCAACTCACATATTGAGACTATCACAGAAAATGTATGTGAAAGAATTGTTAAGTAAACGGAACAAATATGTGAAATAATGGTTTCTGAACAAACAATTGTAATTGAAAGTAAGAGAGAACAGACTTTCATAATTACTGATGATAATTCAAATACAATAATTAACTCTAAGGAAGAATGTAAAATACATTTAATTAAACACTCGTACCGTGTTGGTGGAGGTATCCAAAGTAGTGGTTACACTCACACACAAATAAAACAATTCAAAAAAGTAACACGATTGAAACAAATCACATGCGACAAGGGTACGCACAGTAATTATCGAGTGAACGATAATCATAATGATAATCACAATAATTATAAAAACTATAAAGGTTATCATAAACGACGAATGAAAAAACCGTCGCGCACAGCTGTTAAGGTAAGTTCACTCAAACAAACTAATGAGAGAGAGAGAAACGTTTGTAAAGAGAGACGAAAGGGAGGAAATTTTGATTTTGTGTGGCCGACAGGCAAAACGAAAACGTTGCCCTATGAACAGGTGACTCTTACGATAAAAACAAACGTCGCAGTAACACAATGGAATGTTGTTGCGAGGGTGAATACAATGAATTTCCTGTTGACGGACACAATGCAATTGTTAACTTAAACTATGGAGAGTGTAAATTGAATCACACTCAATACCCGAATGTGAACAAATAATATTTTTAAAAGAAAAATGTTACTGTTAATTATTATTAATAAGAAAAGGTGTTAATTAATAAGAAATAATATGTGTAAAAAGATTAAAGAATTAATAATAGAAAGAATGTTATATTTGTAAGAAATGGTAAGGAATGTTAGTATTAAAAGCAAAGAATGGCACGAAATAATATGTGTAAAGAAATATTTAAGAAATGATTGTAAAGGAATGTTATTATCGACGTTGTTATTAGTATGAAGAAAGGATTAGAGAGGAGAAATCAATGTATAATTGTCACAATGGCTGATCAAGCGAAATCTTCATACCTTAGTGGAAAGGTAAGGACACAGAAGGTAACGATATTGAAAGTCAAGGACAGAGATTATTTAGAGCTCCAAATACTACGATTAAATCATCGAGTTGAGTTAAGCACATAAAGTCTGGATATAGACGTATTTCTAAGGTAGTCATCTGTAGCCGATAATGACTCACTACGAAGCTAACGAAAAAGGTGTATTTCAGAAGTAATTGTAAGGATGAAGAAAATTATTAGCGATCAGAAAGGTAATAGTAAAGAAATGTAATAATTGAAGGTAATGAAGGTTAATGTATTGTATAAGATTAATGTAAGAAATGTTAATGTATTGTATAAGTAATATAAGAAAAGTAAGGAAGATAAAGTAATGTTCATGTTAAGAAAAGAGTTAAGAAGCGAAGGTAAGAATGTTATGAGTGTCAAACAGCAAAAGGACCGAATCTACATATCTATGTGGAAATGCAGAGTATCCGAAAGGACCAGAAAGGAGAGCTAATTGCAGTGGATTTTCTTGGATCACTTCCGAGATCAAGTCGGGGTGTGACACACATACTTGTTTGTATAGATGTATTTTCCAAAGCCGTCCATCTGTATCCAATTATGCGACCCACAACTAAAGTTGTTTTGAAAATACTCTTGGAGAAATACATTCCTGCATATGGTAAAATGAAGAGGGTACTTAGCGACCAGGAAGTACAGTTCCAAAGCGATGTATGGGAGAGAACTCTTCGTGAAAATGGAATCCAACCTGTACTCACATCAGTACGACACCCACAGGGAAATCTTGCGGAAAGAGTAAATAAAGAGTTAGATAAATATCTACGAATCTACTGTCACGATCAACACAACAAATGGGCAGAGTACTTACCTTTCTTTGAGAAAGCAATAAATGAAAATTATAGCGAAGCAACAAGTTATACGCCAATCGAGCTAGATGAAGACAAAAAACCTGTTAGATTCTGGACCAAATATGTAAGCAAGCCAGAGAATCAAAACTTACCTACTCCATTAAGTGTAAAGGTGGAGTATGCTAAACAACGCATCATAGAACAAGGTAACAAGAGGATAGAAAAGTACAATATAACACATAAATTACAACGATTTGATGTAGGAGAACAAATTCTGTTGAAAGCTAATCCTGTAGGAAAACGCAATGACAACACAGCGAAGAAATTCTTCCGGTTGTACAACGGACCTTATACGTTGAAACAACGCGTGGGAAGACACACGTTCATCGTATACGATGAGAGAAAGGAAAAGGACATTGGCAAATATCATGCGACGTCATTCAAGAAATTCTACGTATGAATAATGAGAAGAGAGAGTGAGAGTGGGACAATGCCACTGAACCGGTACAAGATCAACCGATCAGCTGTTATAATAGGGGGTGAATCTTGCTTTCCACCAACAGCGAGCGTTGTACGGACTACTCATTATTATGTGTTGTTTAACTGGTGTAAACGTAAGTTAAGCGAATATAATATGATTGTATTTGTCTAGAACAAATAGACAAAAATTTAATAAATAAATATTTATTAAATTTTTTTTCTCAGGCAGAGGAATAATGCAACGATACACCCATACGCTGTATTAGGCATTAATTTGAATAAATGTAAAATTTGTATAAGTTAAGGGTAAATGGACAGATCTGAGATTGTAAAAATATTTCATTGTTAGATTAGGGGAGAAATTAACCTGTTCCGACAGGCAGTAAACACCTGCTCAATTGTATGTGTGTTACACGTGTATCTTGTGTGTGTTAGTGATGCATGCAAAGACAGGAATCTCAGCAACCCGCCCCAAGTAATTAATAAAATAATTATTTTAATTCACTGTGCGAAAACTAGTTAGTGCATGAACAAACCAAAGGCACCAAAGGGTGTGTAAAATTTATAGTTATCCCCAGTAAAATGATGACGTTAATAGAATACGCTATGCGAAGGCAGTGCAAAATAAACGTGCCAAAAATTACGCAAATTACCCTAAGACGCTCAAATTAATATAGTGAGTGCTTAAACGAATTAGCTATGATTTGTGCTATCTTGATTCCGTGCAAAACATTGCTATTTACTAATAATTGCAAATAGTTGAAAAGGTTCGGGAGTGGAGGCTATCACGCGATATGCAGGTATCGACAGGACGATTTTGGAGCCAACTGGCGCGGAATCTCGAGAGGGTATAAATTAAGGGTTCGACCAAAAACCCTTCTCTTCATTTCAAGACACAGTTGCAGTCGGACATGCTGTCCGTCGGCAGAACAGTTTTATTTTTATTTCTATTACAAGTCGCAGTAACGAAAGAATAAAACGTTCGTTAAATTCGTGACAATATTCCGGAAAAAGTAAATACCGAAATCGTAAGTCTACCAAGAGTATATACGGAAAAGCTATCAGAGCGACGAGGAATGCTGGACGTTAGAAGATGTTTAAGATCTACCTTGCAGCAGATAACAACTCTCTGATGAGGACCACACTGCTGTAGAACGACGCTGGACTCTAGACGTATCCAGGAACATACGCTGCTGGAGAGCGACGCTAGACTCTAGACGTGTCCAGGACCACGCCAGGACAGGAGGAATGGAAAACTAACTCTAGATAACGCTGGACCCCCGACAAAAAGTCGTAAGATCATCAGAACTCGAGGTGACATGCGTAATGCATTTTAAATGATTTTTAAAAAGAGCTCATAAAGACTATATCAAAAGACAATAAATTAAAACGAAGAAAAATTTATACTTAGTAATAATATTTTAGAAATGTAGATAAATGTTTAGTCGTAAGAATGAGCGATCGCATATAAAGAAATAATAAATGAAAAGAGAATTTAAAGAAGAGAGAGTAGAGTTTGTTATCAAAATAAAGAGTTAAATTGTTTTGATAATTGAATTATAGAAAAGAATAATTTATATTTGAATATTAAAACAAATGTCAGTCTAAAAGTAATTAATATAAATTTAAATTTAATTTTAAACATTGGTATAGACTGAGCGAGTTGAGGTCAGATCTGAATTAAAAGAATTCAATTCCAATTACATTTTAATTTTATATTTTATTAGTAAATCAATTTATTAACGTGTCTAGATTAAGATTATTAACATGTCTAGATATAAGAGGTTTTTAAATATGTGTAACACTGCATATTATAAGATATAAACATTTAATAATGAGCAATATCGTGACCGACGATTATTAAGGATGTTTATGATTATTTATAAGATTGAGTAAACAATAAATATGAATTTTAAATACTCATAAATACAATACTCTTATTATAATTACATCTGGACCCCAATTACACATACAACCTACATTTATGTATATGTATCGTTGTATAGAATGGCTCCCAAAGAACGTGGGGCTATACAAATTAAATTACATATAAATTTGTACATATGTATCGTTGTAATATATATATTGTAACGTACCAAATTGGCAGTTACATAAGACAACTATCTAATACGTCAAATAAAAGGATATCATGAAAATATTTCAACGTGCATAAAAGAAGGAACAGGAGAATATAGACAAAGTGTATATCTATGAACGAATATTATTGAAACAACCCAACAAAGAAGAAGGAAGAGTAATAAGGATATCATAGAGTATAAAAGAGAGAGAAAATGACAACGAGCCAATATAATATGTTAGCATCCAGGCCCAATAGATCCAAAATAGTGAGGGGACATGACGAAAATAATTACTAAAATAAAAAGGGATACGAATCAAGTACAACCACAATGGTGATAAAACAAACGAATTTGTTTATTAGTATGAATAATATGGAACAATGATTACCATAAACACGAATAAAAATATGGAAGAGTATGACAAGATTAAGGGAACATTAGTAGGGTAAAACTGACAGTTCTACCCCGGATGTGACGTCATATGGCGGGAAATTCAAAAATCTAGGTGGTGGGGGTAAAAATCTGGTAGTCGGCTTTCGGTCATGTTGTGGGCGGTGAGTATAAAGTGGGGTTATGTGTGCGTTGATTGGTGTATACGTCGTCGACGTTGCCGCTTCGTGCATGTGTTATAGTGTACGGGTTTGTATATGCAAGGAGTTTTTCCTTTCGGCCATGTTGTAAAATCGTCGTGGTCGGCGTTGCCGACTCGTGCTGGTTAATCGCCGTAGTCGACTCTTGCGTGTGTTATAGTGTACGGGTTTTGTATATGAACGTCGCTGCGGTCGATGCGGTGTATTGTTGGCAAGGCGGCGTGTCCGTGTGTCGTGGCGAACTGTATCGCGAGCCCGTGTAGTGATCCGGTTCGCCGTTCGCCGTTCGCCGTTCGCCGGCCGCCGTCCGGTTGATCTGCTGTCGGACGCCGTCCGCCGCCGACGGCGAATGGCGAACGGCGAACGGCGAACTGGTTCGTGAGGCTGCGTCGTGATCCGGTCGGTGCCGTTCGCCGTGATCCGGTTCGTCGTCGAGGATTGGTGTGTGTGTCACATAACGGGTTACGCGGTGATCCGGTTCGTCGTCGAGGATTGGTCTGTGTGTCAGTGGTAAGTAAAAACCGTGCATGTGTTATAGTGTATGGGGTTATATATGTAAGGGGGTTTTCCGGAAGTGCGGCCATGTTGGAAAAGCGTCGTCGGCGTTGCCAACTTGTGCTGGTTTATCGACGTTGTCAACTCGTGCGTGTGTTATAGTGTACGGGTTTGTATATGTATACCGCCACCGCCGCCGTTCGGATATCGTTGCAGTTAAAAATCAATTCACTTGTAAAAATTGAATATCACACATTTGTGCATAGAAGATAAAAGCGCGACGTTGCCAACTTGTGCATGTGTGCTGTTTTAGCGTCGTCCATGTTGTCAACTCGTGCAAGTGTTATAGTGTACGGGTTTAGATATGTACGCCGCCACCGTCCAGATATCGTTGATGCGAAGAGACTGAGTGACGTGTATTGCATTGTTGTCAACATGTGAACTGTGTAAATTCGAATGCGTGTGTTTGTGGTAAGTATATATTGTAAAAATAAAAAAATGTGCACATTATCACTGCGAAACTCTCGATGACTCGGTCCTTCGGTGCATAATTGAAATCAATTCACTTGAAAAAATTGAATATCACACATTTGTGCATAGTAGATAAGTATTACTATATACATAATATTCTGATTGACACTTCACTTGTAAAGATTATGCAGGACGCATCATGCATGGAAAAAGGATAGTTGAAAATAAACAGTTAAAAGAAAAATTTATATATATAATTTAAACAAACAAAAAATATATGTTAAAGTACAGACAAAATATATTAGAAGGACTTTTAAAATTAAATACAATAAAAATGTTAAAGCAATACCGTTTAATTAAAAACAATTAAAATACATGTAATAAAAATATATTACAATTTAAAATACATAATATATAAACCACACAGTAGTGACAATTACAAAATACATAATATGTACACGAAATACATCTAAGTAAACTAAATACAAGTTAAAATAAACAAGTGCACTATGACAAATGTGTACAATTAAATCAAAATGAAATATGTATAAGGAAAATAAATATTATGTAAACGCACACAGTAGTGACAATTACTGTGACAATTACACAATACAATAAACATAAGCACAATGACAATTGTGTACAACTAAATCAAATGAAATACACATGTAATCGTACTTACAGGCAATGATAATTGTGTGTGTGTGTGTCCAATGACAATTATACATGATAAATGAAGGTGCCCATTCGGTATTACTCTAAAATGTCTACCACGTAAGCCCTATCTTTTTCTCCACGATAAACCAGTTGAAGTGAATATGGTGCTAAATTTTTTAATTCTTCATCATCGAAAACGCTTGCGTATCTCTTAAGTAGATTTACGTGATATTTCAATTTTGGGTCCTTGTAGTCCTGGATAGTGGTGAGTACGACCTTCCCGCACTTCACGTCTATATTTTTTAATTCTGCTATTGGATATTTAACACCAATAATTAATTCCTTAATTTTTTTTATATTCAATCGCTCTAATGGTAGCAAACTTCGCAACGAATTATGCCATTTTACAATGAAGAATTTCGCTTGCGCGTCTGTGAAGGTCTGAATGAATAACACTAGTTTGTAGCGGTATAAAATAGGTAGGTAGTTGAGGAGGGGGAAACCGGAGAGTGGGATCTACTCAACGTACAGTAAGCGGGTATTTTTAACCGTGTAAACAGGATGCAAGCTGCTTTCTCCCGCTATGTTCAGCTGGTAGGTGGGGGGGGGGGGGAGGGGGGGACGACTCGCTTATTTTTTTTTATTTTTTTTTTAGACAAGGTGATATCATCGACTACACTCGAACGTGTGGGAATAAGTCGATGGTGCTAATTGTTTTATGCATGTAGACAGGATGATGTAATTGACAGAAAGGCAACAAGTGATATTTTTATGATGCTAAATAAAAACAACAATGTATGCAATTAGTAATTTACCAGAAACCTATTGATTAGTCTAACATCCGATACAACCCACTCGCGTAAAGCGTGTACTCTTTGATTTGTATATATATTTCCGGAAATAAGCGGTGCACGAGACAGGCTGTTCCGTGTATTGAACGTAATTGTTCGAGTTTAGGACAACTGAAATCTTCTACATTTATAATATTGAAATGTACAATACACTTCTCCAGTAATCTTTTTTTCTGTAATCCTTTTACGAACACATAGTTAAAAGGAAACGTGTACTTTATTAATATCGACACAAGATGTTCGTACGATGTGTCCCCGTCCGTCCACTCTAATCTATGATAATGCTCCGTTAACCAACGGTTTGTCCTCATGTGTTTGTGATTCGAAACGATCGTGTTTACTGGAGATGCAAATATCCAATGCCTGCTGGCAAATGCGGTGATATCCATAATGGCTAGTTCCTTGATGAGTTCGTTTCCATCGTCGTCAACGAAACAGTGAAAGTCAAGTATAACTGCTATCTCGTCGTTGATCATCCTCGTGGCTTGATCATCGCCAGGAGTGGTGGGGTCGTCGTCCATGTTGAAAAAGTGGTGAGGTTGTCGGGTTGTGTAAGAGTGTGCTGGTTAAGGGTCAGCCAGGTTGCCAACTCGTGCATGTGTTATAGTGTACGGGTTTTGATATATACAGTTTTTTCCGGAACGGTGACCATGTTGGAAAAGCGTCGACGTTGCCAACTTGTGCATGTGTGCTGGTTTAGCGTCGGTCACGTTGTCAACTCGTGCATGTGTTTTAGTGTATGGGTTTAGATATGTACGCCGCCGCCGTCCGGATATTGTCGATGTGAGGAGACATGTATTGCATTGTTACCAACTTGTGAACTGTAAATTCGAATGTGTGTGCCTTTGTGGTAAGTATATATAGTGTACGTGTTTGGATATACACAGCTTTTTCCGGAACGGTGACCATGTTGGAAAAGCGTCGACGTTGCCAGCTTGTGCATGTGTGCTGGTTTAGCGTCGTCCATGTTGTCAACTCGTGCATGCGTTATAGTGTACGGGTTTAGATATGTACACCGCCGCCGCCGTCGTCCGGATATCGTCGATGTGAAGAGACTGAGTGAGGTTTATTGCATTGTTGCCAACTTGTGAACTGTAAATTCGAATGTGTGTACCCTTGTGGTAAGTATATATTATAAAAATAAAAAATGTGCACATCATCAGTGCGAAACTCACGATGACTCGGTCCTTCGGTGCAAAATTGAAAATCAATTCACTTGTAAAAATTGAATATCACGCATTTGTGCATAGAAGATAAGTATTATATGTACAAATATATTTGTTAATTTTGAAGATGTCTATCCGGGCTTACTCTAAAATGTACACCACGTAAGCCTTGTTTTATTATCTAGACATAAGCACATTGACAATTGAATACAATTAAATCAAATGAAATATGTTTAAGCACATTATATTATAAGTTAAAATATATTATGTATAATTAAAAGAAATTAAATGAAATACAACTAAGTACAAGTTGATATAAATATGTAATCGTACGCGCAGATAACGACAATTATGTGTATGTGCAATGAAAATTATACATGATAAATGAAGATGTCCATTCGGTCCTACTCTACAATATCTACTATGTAAGCTCTATCCTTTTCTCCACGATAAACCAGTTGTCTAAGGAAAACTAATTACAAGTTAAAATAAACAAGTGCACTATGACAAATATGTAAACGCACACAGTAATGACAATTACAAAATACAATTGTATACAATTTTTGATAAATATGTTTTAGGGTGCCAATGAGTAAGCGATTCAAAAGAGCGTTCATAAGAAAATGGAATAATTTCATTAGAATGTTTCTACTAAAAGAAAAATACAAAGAATGCGAAACTCTAAACATGGGTAACGGACAAAGATGTTCAAAATTAACGACCTACGAATTGTGCACATCACACTATAAAATACAAAAAGAATTCTGTAATTTTTACCACTTAGTAAAAAATATAAAATTGCCGATGTCAATGTGAGCACTTTAGCAAAAGTTGAGTATACACTACGAAAAAATTATGCAACACAATTTAGAATTCCAACTGATGAAGGACACCAAAATTGGATGGATTATTCAAAAAACACTAATAAAAGAGGAAGCAATAAATTTTCCCAATTTTCTATACGGTAAACCGTCAGAATATTTACACGTGTTTACCAACTCGAATAACTATGACAATTGGAGAAGTATGTGCTCAACAAATCTTTATAAAAGTATAAAATGTTTTACAAAGGAAAGTATTTACACAACATCCGTCGTCGAGGTGGTGGCAGTATTTCGATCTGAAACATTCTCGCTACGGACGTTTGGACAATGAAACATTGAAAATAATTCCACACAACGGACGTTGCAGTTTTGCTATGTCCTTCTCGACGAACGGTGTCGGCTGTTCCGTACTGATGAACAGGTATCATACAACGATTCCCACAAAATCCAAATGCATGACAAACTAACATTCTTGCTTCAGATATGGACGTGTACACATATTCTTTTGAAAACCGACGAAAGAGCTTTTACAACATCCGTCGTCGAGGTGATATTAAATTTTTCCCTCGACGCATAATTGAAAACCAATTCACTTGTATAAATTGTATATCACACATCCGTGCATGGAAAATATATACATAATGCACGGAAGATAAGAATTACCATATATAATATTCTGATTGATGTGTAATTTCTATCGCAGGATGTATTAAAAGAAAGGTGTAGTGTCATCTGCATCTGTTGTAAGAAATTCACATGACATGCACACCGTGTGTATGCACTGCATAAGTGAAAACCACTTCACTTGTAAAAAGTGTCTGACACACATCATGCATAGGAAATAATTACCATTTATATTATTTTGATGGTATGTAATACCTGTCGGGCAGACGTAGTAAAAAAATCTGATGGGTATGTAATATCTGTCGGGCAGACGTAGTAAAAAAATAGTGGAACGTCTTCTGCATATCTCGTAAGAAACTCTATTCTCTCTTTGATTTGGTCCATTGTGTATAAATGAAAATCACTTGACTTGTAAAAATTTTGTAACACGCATTATGCTTGGAAAAAATATGTGTAACACATATCATGCAGGGAAAAGAATAGATGAAAATAAACACTAAAGCAATGAAAAACTTACATGTGTATTGTAAGAAAATAAATACAATAATTTATATATACATACAACAAATATATACATTGCAAAAAAATGGAAACAAATATATACAATTAAAAGATACTTATCAAATAATATATATACATAGAACAAATATATACATTGCAAGAAAAAATGGAAACAAATATATACAATAAAACGATACATATCAAATATATACAATGTAAACAATTCTAGTAGATTGTTGTTGTTGTTGTTGTTGTTGTTGTGCACAGCCATCTGTAACAGAAAAAATAGAAACAATATTAGTGCTGTATGGTTAGTACGAGTAGGATGGATTAGAATAACGTTTATGAGCACTATAACATACTTCAAATATGCATACGCTCATATAACGTCAGTGTCGTCTTGCCGAATGCGTATAGACGATAATGCGGACATCTAGGCAGTGCCCCCTCCAACACCACCGTCTGGAGCCAACTCAGGATGCAACGATAGTGATAGGCGTGTCCACACGCCAAACCGAGGAGCCTCTGTCCGTCGGTGTAATCCTCCATACATATACTACACGAGGTATGGGGCACTATACCCTGGACGGGACAGAGTTCTCCTCGGTGCCAACACCACGTCGGTAGGTTCCTTCGCAGAAGGAGCCTCATCGTGGTTGGCTCACCGTCCATCCGTGGTTCTATGGTTTCCAAAATGTCAAAGAAGACCGGTGCGGGTTCTGGAGGGGGTCTCAAACGGGGATCTCGTTGTTGCTGCTGCGGCAGAAGGTGCTACTGTTGTGGATGAGGCTGCGGTTGAGGCTGAGGCTGCGGCTGTTGCGGCTGAGGTTGCGGTTGAGGATGAGGATGCTGCGGCAGATGGTGTATCAACTGCGGTTGTGGCTGCGGCAGCAGAGGACGTGCGCACGGGTGAATGTCACTGAGGACAAAAAAAAAAGACATAAAAAACGTATACAGACGTGGAAAAAGAAAAATATGTACGCATAAGAAGAAGATTTACATACTGTCCTCGAAGATGGAAATCGTCGATGACGATGAGGGTGTATATTTCCTCCTCCTCATCATCATCATCTTCTGCTTCGAGGAAATCGATATTGTATCCCAATTCATCCTCATCTCCCACGAACCCGCTGAGGGTTTCGACGTCGTCGTCGTCATCGTCGTCAGTATGATCGACATCGCTGGAAAAAAGTACAAATTTAAAAACAGACGTAAACGGATTACTACAAGAGATTGTTAATGAAAACGGACTTACCGACTCGAGCCGGGTTGAGGAGATGTGCTCCCCAGCAGAGCACGACGTAACCGTTGCTAACTATAAAAAAAAACAGTAAGTCAGTCGAATGGAATATTCTGTTTGTACACATTAAATAAAGAAAAAATATTGTATTTACCGTCGTACTCGTCGTTGCTCCTCTGACAGACGTTTATTCACTTTGTTGTTCATTCTGTAAAACGTAATTAAAGTTGTAAAATAATTAGGTAAATAGCATACATGAAATACGAGTTTATTCTTGCCGTTAGTTTTTGGTCCGTGTACCTCTGTCTCTTCGCGTTAGGACCAGCAGCGTCGTCCGATAGCGCACGTTTACGTGTTCCGAAGTGTCCGTACGCGAGTGTAGTTACGCCGTCGTCCAGTTACTTACCTCTTATCGTAATAAGGTGACAGGGAAAGTTTTGTTACACGTTGCGTGTACAGCTTATGACGATCGGTTCGTATACACTCGGCAGAGGTGAAAACCGTACGACTGACGAAAAGACACTTCGCTGTACAATCGATGACGTAATCTTTTTTTTATTGCTGTCCTTGGTACACCTTTTGCCACCTTTATGTCGGTGCAGTCGGACAATAGGAGCGAGTAACATTTTGCTCTGAGTCCGACAAATTCCCTGATGGGTTTCCCATTGGTCTCATCCTTGAATTTCACCACGACTTTTTTGTTGTCGTCGCAATGAGAAAGATGATCCACAGGATAGTACGACGTGTCAAAAAGGTGGAGATTCTCTTTCATATACTCGTACACGTCGTCAGTCTGTATGCTGTAAAACAAACTGTTCGTGTCAGTCATTAGTAATGTCAATCGTCGACCGTACTTGGCGACAGCGTACCGATAATGAAAATCGTACATTATCAGTTTACTGACATCGAGTACTGTGAAGCCGACGTAGACCGGGCGGGAAATGAGTAGTCGCGCCTAACGGTTAGAAAAAAAAAGTTGTGGCTGTTCGCACGTAACAACTGTTCACCGTTAACTAAAACAGTAGACAAGCGTTCAGGTAAATATAAGTGTCTCAGAAAAATAAAGAAACTCTCGTAGACTGTCCGCATAATTGCACGTAACAGCTGTTCACTGTTAACTAACCCAGTCTTTGAGCGTTTGGGTAAAATAAAAAACAGTTGCAGACTGTTCGCATAAATGCACGTAACAGCTGTTCACTGTTAACTGAAACAGTCGTCGAACGTTCGGGTAAATACACATGTCCTGGAAAAACAGCTGTAGACTGTTCGCATAAATGCACGTAACAGCTGTTCACTGTTAACTAAAACAGTCGTCGACCGTTCGGGTAAATACACATGTCCTGGAAAAACAGCTGTAGACTGTTTGCATAAATGCACGTAACAGCTGTTCACTGTTAACTAAAACAGGCGTCGACCGTTAGGGTAAATACACATGTCCTGGAAAAATAGCTGTATACTGTTCGCATAAATGCACGTAAAAGCTGTTCACTGTTAACTAAAACAGTCGTCGACCGTTCTGGTAAATACGCATGTCCTGCAAAAACAGTTGTAGACTGTTCGCATAAATGCACTTAACAGCTGTTTACCGTTAACTAAAACAGTCGTCGATCGTTCAGGTAAATACAGATGTCTCGAGTCACCGACGTTATTCAGTGTACTGCCGTTTATCAAGATGGACGAAAAGAAGAAACAACTAGCCCGTGATATCGACACTATCAGCAATGACATACGTAAGAAATACCGTGCGTTAAAACATGTGATCCGTGAAGAGGAAGAAACGTTAACCAAAAGTTACAAACCGATTCTCGAACCGTTACAAATTATTTCGCAAGCGTTGGTTGAAAAAAAACGTAAAACAACAAATGAAAAGCCTACGAGTGCGAAAAAGATGAAACGTGGCGAGGAGGAGGAGGAAGAAGAGGAGGAGGATCTGATGGGTTCAAGTAGTAGCAATATCGATGTAGGAACACCGCTCCGTCCGTCACCGCAACAGCAGTTGACACCACGTTTCCTGAAAACTTCTGTGATAGGTGAAACTTCGGACGAGGACGACGAGGACGATCCTAGTATCAACATCGAACAAATGTTAGACACACCGGAAGGGAGGCGAGAAGCGCGTAGATATTTTCAGGAAAAATACGACAGTGAATCGTTAGCGAATAAGTACATGCGTATGATCGTGTCGGCTGAACGCGATCGTTTGATGGATTATACGTACGGTGTAAGACACGAAAGCGGAAAATGGATGATCGGTGATTCACCGTTGGAAATCGAAACAGACGATTCAATCTTTATCAACGGTAAACGTTACAAAGGTACACCGGGTCTATACGAACTCATGTTCATGAAGCACCCTAAAGAGAACGTTTACAACGAGATGGATCTGAATGCGTACAAAGATATACTACGTGATACCAACGCGCACAAGCATCATTATTTAGTGAACGCGCAGGTAAACACAAACAGAGGTGTAAAGTATAAACAGATAATATCAAGGTTGTTCCCACCGAAACGTACAGGACACGGACATAATAATACCGACAGAACGTATATGATGCTCTCGAGAAAAAAAGACAAAATCGATTACGTGCACTGGGACGATCCGAACGAACTGGTGGACAGATTGCGACTGTTGATAGCGTCACAACGCGCCCGAAACGGTGGACACACGAACGAAATCGTTTCCATAGTGGAAGAACTACGTGAAGCCAACATCATCGTATAAAATATCGTGCATAGCGGTCCACGCGCTTCATTCACGAGATGAGCGTTGACAACTTCGGCAGACACCAGAGCGCTGTTAGAGCGCGAAGAGAGATGCGACACAGTCTGCGGTAGGATATCGGTATCGCGATGACCGAGGACGCACACTTCGATGTAGCGGGAAAAAGAAATACACAACTTGGACGAACCGCACGACGGTAACGATGCCGTTCCACTGCGGTTTGTGCGTGACCACTGTTGGTCAACGATTCGAGGCAAGGAATAGACATGAAAGGTTGTAAGCTCGTCACCGTCGCCGCTCCCGTCGATCTTGGGACGCTGTCAACAAGCAATACGTAGACTACACGTGCTTGCGTTTCACGACAGTACCGAACAAGAAGAACAGCCCTGTCGTCGACGCGCGGGACCATCGCATACAGTCTCTGAGAGATCCAATTCGTGCGAGAGACGCTGCGACTAAAGTATACGTGGACGCGAAGATCATACCGAAGGATACGAACTCTAACCTAATGGTCGGGAACGTACGAATAACACAGTTAGCGCCACCCGTCAACATATACTATATTCTTATTGATATGTAATTTCTATCGCACGAACGTAAAAAAAGTGTAGTGTCGTGTACAATTGTTGTAAGAAACACACATGATATGCACTGCATAATTAAACGTCAATTCACTTATATAAAACACATATCACTCATGGAAAATAACACAGTTCACAAGTTGGCAATACACGACGGCGTACATATCCAAACCCGTACACTATAACATATGCACGAGTTGACAACGTGGCCGACGCTTAACAGCACACGCACGAGTCGACAACGTCGACGCTTTTCCAACATGGCCGACCACACCAATCATCTTCCACTCGACAACGTGGACGCAGACCCCACCACTCCGGGCGGCGACCAGGACACCGTCAGGCCACCGCCGGACGGTGAACCGCGAACGGCAAACATACCGCCGCCACGCCTCCGCCTATCAACGCACAATTATGTATGCATTGCATGTATGTGATTTTTTTTTATTACAAAAATATCTAATCAATTTTCATGTATTTTATTTTCTTAATACCCGTAACCTTGGAGGGGGAAACGTCTTATTATTATCCCCTCCCCCCGTACGTTCGCACCAACCTGTTGGGCAGAATGACTTTGTAGGGCTCGACGTAGCGCGCGCTAGACCAACAGTTTGGTGCGAACGTCATGGTAGCACACAATAACAGGAACTCGTACTCCGTGTACAAAGTCTAGCGCCAGAAGAACTGATTTCACGTAATGTAGGTAAATTGTCGGTGTATCAGGTCTGTTTGCAATTCGGTATCGACATTGAAAACGATACGGAAAATAGATTTTTCTGGAACTGCATCATACAGGATAAAATAAAAATTACAGACGATGTATTGAATTGGCTCGGATATACAGGTAAATATAAAAATGAAAAACCCAGAATTACCAAATGGTTAAAGAAAAACGATTGCATCGAATATTACGAAGTCCAAGATGAAGATAATGCACAGAAAAAATATTATGTGTTAAATGGAATAGATTTCGCTTCTTTGTTGATGCAAATGAGAACCCCTAAAGCTGTTGAATTGCGTGAATTGTATGCCATTATGAAAGAAATTGTAATGAAATATAGACAATATGAAAAATTGTACGAGGAACGTGTGAAGGAGTTAATTAGTATGCAAAATAATTTGTTAACAACACAAATGTGTAATTTACAATTCATGATAAAATCTATTCAAGAAACTAACGAAGAAGAGGGACGTCGCGCAGAGGAAGGAAGACAACGAACGGAAGAAGAACGACAGCGTTCAGAGGAAGAGAGACGTCGCGCGGAAGAAGAACGCCAACGTGCGGAAGAACGAAGTAGACTGTTACAGTCCAAAATCGAATACAGTGTCGACAAACTGAGGAACGTACTGGCTAAGAAGATCGCGCCAAACCCCATAAACAGAAACAAAATTCGTTGTCTGTCTCTGTACAAAATATCCGAAAACGTTTGGTACATTATGCGCAGACAACTGGAAAGTTTCAACGAAGGAGAGAGAAAAATATATAGCCAACATCCTACAGCGAAGAAACTATGCGCATGGAAAGACGTCGCTTACGCTGTGGATATTGGAAATACAGTTAAAAAACCGTATCGTAATTGCCTGAGATGGGACGCTCGCGGTAATGTCATCAAACCGACCGACTCGAACGACACTAGAGTCGTCACCGACGAAGACATGCTCACAACGTTCGAGCGAGCCATAAACGAAGAAAACGACGCCCACGTGTTAGCCAACAATATCTCTGTATGAAAAGAAAATTCCACCTACAGTAAAATAACAGTCATCCACTTGTCCATCCACTTGAACTAGGTATATACTGAGTCGATTGAATTAATGTTAGTTATTCTTAGGATTTACAGTACTTTGACTTTAATTTCATATTAAAAAAAAATGTAATCAATTTTCATGTATTTTATTTTCTTAATACCCATAACCTTGGAGGAGGAAACGTCTTATTATTATCCCCTCCCCCCCGTACGTTCGCACCAACCTGTTGGGCAGAATGACCTTGTAGGGCTCGACATAGCGCGCGCTAGACCAACAGGTTGGTGCGAACGTATTAGTAAGTATTAGGCATCCGTCATGGTAGCACACAATAACAGGGAACTCGTACTCAGTGTACAAAGTCGAGCGCCGGAAGAACTGATTTCACGTAATGTAGGTAAATTGTCGGTGTATCAGGTCTGTTTGCAATTCGGTATCGACATTGAAAACGATACGAAAAATAGATTTTTCTGGAACTGCATCATACAGGATAAAATAAAAATTACAGACGATGTATTGAATTGGCTCGGATATACAGGTAAATATAAAAATGAAAAACCCAGAATTACCAAATGGTTAAAGAAAAACGATTACATCGAATATTACGAAGTCCAAGATGAAGATAATGCAATCAATTTTCATGTATTATATTTTCTTAATACCCATAACCTTGGAGGGGGAAACGTCTTATTATTATCCCCTCCCCCGTACGTTCGTACCAACCTGTTGGGGAGAATGACCTTGTAGGGCTCGACATAGCGCGCGCTAGACCAACAGGTTGGTGCGAACGTATTAGTATGTATTAGGCATCCGTCATGGTAGCACACAATAACAGGGAACTCGTACTCCGTGTACAATGTCTAGCGCCAGAAGAACTGATTTCACGTAATGTAGGTAAATTGTCGGTGTATCAGGTCTGTTTGCAATTCGGTATCGACGTTGAAAACGATACGAAAAATAGATTTTTCTGGAACTGCACCATACAGGATAAAATAAAAATTACAGACGATGTATTGATTTGGCTCGGCTATACAGGTAAATATAATAATCAAAAATCCAGAATTTCCAGATGGTTAAAGAAAAACGATTACATCGAATATTACGAAGTCCAAGATGAAGATAATGCACAGAAAAAATATTATGTGTTAAATGGAATAGATTTCGCTTTTTTGTTGATGCAAATGAGAACCCCTAAAGCTGTTGAATTGCGTGAATTATATGCCATTATGAAAGAAATTGTAATGAAATATAGACAATATGAAAAATTGTACGAGGAACGTTTGAAGGAGTTAATCAGTATGCAAAATAATTTGTTAACAACACAAATGGGTAATTTACAATCTATGATAAAAACTATTCAAGAAACTAACGAAGAAGAGAGACGTCGCGCAGAGGAAGAAAGACAACGAACGGAAGAAGAACGACAGCGTGCAGAAGAAGAGAGACGTCGCGCGGAAGAAGAACGCCAACGTGCGGAAGAACGAAGTAGACTGTTACAGTCCAAAATCGAATACAGTGTCGACAAACTGAGGAACGTACTGGCTAAGAAGATCGCGCCAAACCCCATAAACAGGAACAAAATTCGTTGTCTGTCTCTGTACAAAATATCCGAAAACGTTTGGTATATTATGCGCAGACAACTGGAAAGTTTCAACGAAGGAGAGAGAAAAATATATCGCAAACATCCTACAGCGAAGAAACTACGGGCATGGGAAGACGTCGCTCACGCTGTGGATATTGGAAATATAGTTAAAAAACCGTATCGTAATTGCCTGAGATGGGACGCTCGCGGTAATGTCATCAAACCGGCCGACACGAACGACACTACAGTCGTCACCGACGAAGAAATGATCACAGCGTTCGAGCGAGCCATAAACGAAGAAAACGACGCCCACGTGTTAGCCAACAATATCTCTGTATGAAAAGAAAATTTAACCTGACAGTAAAAATAACAGTCTAGCGAACCGCACTCTGTATATTATTGTTTTTTTTTTGCTGTAAATATTATGTTGCTTTTTACAATATTATGTGTGTGTATTTCATGTATGTGTTTTTTTTATATTAAAAGATGTAATCGATTTTCATGTATTATATTTTCTTAATACCTGTAAACTCCCTCTCTCCGAACGGTGGGAGAGGGAAACGTCTCCCCTCCTATTCTTCGCTCAGTGTTTCATCAGCGCGAGTCGTGAGAGGACGTGCACGATGCTTTCGTACGATCACAAGGATGACGATAACGATCGCAATGAAAACCGCTATTTCAGACAGTGCGGTGAAGCGATGACGATCAAGTCCGTATCTCCGGACGACAAAGAAGTGCAGATCGCACTGATTAAAAAAATCATATCCCCTTATCAGCGTTACAGAAGCATTGAAGACCGTTTAAAGAGTTTTAAAGATTGGCCGATATCGTTGACGATAACGCCTAAAGAACTATCCGAAGCGGGTTTCTTTTACAACGGATGCAACGATAGAGTGATTTGTTTTTGCTGTGGAGGTGGTTTAAACAAATGGGAGCGAGGAGAAAACGCTTGGACGGGACATGCACGTCATTTCCCCGTGTGCTCTTACGTAATGTTAGTGAAAGATAAAAAATTCATCCTAAAGGCATTGGGTATCATTACCGAACCGGAAGCAGCAGCTGGAGCAGCAGCAACAGCAGTGGCAGCAGAGAACGGACAAAGCATCGACTCGATCAAAGAGAATAAAAAAAAAGAACCGGGAGCAGCAGCAGCAACAGCAGTGGCAGCAGAGAACGGGCAAAGCACCGACTCGATCAAAGAGAATAAAAAAAAAGAAGAAGGGGGTCCAGATCGGGATACGATGTGCAAAGTTTGTTACGCACACATCGTTGAAGCCGTACTTATTCCCTGTCGCCATTTTGTCATATGTGTGAATTGCGCCATCACTCTAAATCAGTGTCCCTTATGTAGAGCCACATACACCGCTTACATGAGAGCGTATTTCTAGTTCGTTTTCATGCACTGAGAACGTCTAAACAACGTGCAGTCAGAAAACGAACAGCAAATTCATACTCGCGCTTACCGACTGTTAATACATGAGCAAGAACATTTCGTCTAATGCATGAAATAAACCAGTAAAAATTGTTTGAAAAACAATGCTGCTGCTGTGACGGAAGTGTTTATAAATAAACAATATCTCACTACCTCCTCAGTGTTTCGAAAGGGCGTGTCGAGAACGAACGCATAGAGCTGTTGACTTCGTACGAGTACAGTCGATGCAGTGACTTAACGCACGCAGTACTGTACCCTGTAGATCTTTTTGTATACAACGTTTTGACGCAAGAATTTGTTGCACTGATTCGTGACGTGGAGACAAGGTACAAAGTAAACGTTCTGAAAAAATTCTTTACGGACGTTACACAACATACAACGTGTCTGTTTCGCGAGACGGACGGATCGGCAGCGTTCCTAGTAGCACCGAACACATTGTTTGTAACGAAAAAAGATGGCAGTCGACGAGCTAGCAGTCATACTTGACTTTCACTGTTTCGTGGACGATAACGGAAACGAACTCGTCAAGGAACTGGCCGTTATGGATGTCACCGCATTTGCCAGCAGAAATTGGATATTTGCTCCACCAGTGGACACGAACGTTTCGAATCACAAACACATGAGGACGAACCGATGGTTAACGGAGCATTTTCACGGACTAGAGTGGAGGGACGGGGAGACATCGTACGAACATCTTGTGCCGATATTAGTAAAGTACACGTTTCCTTTTAACTATGTGTTCGTAGAAGGATTACAGAAAAAAAGATTTCTGGAAAAGCGTATCGTGCATTACAATATTATAAATTTAGAAGATTTCGGTTGTCCTAAACTCGAACAATTACGTCCGATGCACGGAACAGCATGTTTCGCACACCGTTTATTTCCAGAAATATGTACAAATAATAGAGTCCACGCTTTACGCGAGTGGGTTGTATCGGATTTTAGACTCATCAATAGGTTTCTTGTAAATTATTAACCTTTTTGTTTATATTTAGCATCATTTCGCTTGCATAAAAATTACTGCCTTCACGTCAGAATTCGATTACATCACCCTGTCTAGACGCATAAAATATTAGTGCCGTCGTCTGGTCGCCTACCCCCCTTCCGCGCTCAGCAGGAATCGATTACAACACCTTGTCTAGACAGATAAAAAAATAACTGTTGCCGACTGGTTGCCTCCTCCCACCCACCGCACATGACGTGTGAAAGCGGCTTTCATCCTGTTTCACAGGGTTAATAATAACCGTTTACTGCTCGTTGTCTGGTTCCCCCTCCCTCGCGCTGTCTGGTTTCCCCTCCTCAACAGCCTTCTTACTTATAACGACGCGAACGAGCGTTATTTAATTCAGACCTTGACAGAGACGTAAGCGAATAGTGATTCTTCATTAGAAATGGCTTCATTCGTTGCTAAGTTCGCGGACATTAGTGCTATACAATATAAGAAAATTAAAGAACTAGTAATGGGTGTAAAATATCCCATAGTGCAACTTCAAAACGTAGACAGTAAATACGGAAATGCTGTACTCGCCACTATCCAGGACTATACGGACGATAAATTGAAATATCGTGTTTATCTTCCGAGGAGATACGCAGGCGTTTGGGAAGACGATGAGTTAAAACATTTAGCACCGAACTCACTATATCTCGTTTACCGCGGAGAAAAAAACAGGGCCTACGTGGTGGACATTTTAATGTAATACTGGATGGACATCTTATGAAGTAACAAGTATATTTGTATTTCATAATGTACACATTATTAAATTTGTAATATATATATATAGCGCTTACATGTAATTCATTTGTTTTAATTACAATTCAGTGTGTATGTGTGTGTGTGTGTGTGTGTGTGTGTGTGCATAATATGTATTTTAACTTGAATGCAATCATAAACTTGTAATATAGTGTGATTACATATATTTCTTAATTGTACACAATTGACAATGTACAGGTGTTTACATATTATGTATTTTAACTTGTAATTAGTATGCATACATGTATTTCTTAATTGTACACAATTGAAAATGTACACGTGTTTACATATTATGTATTTTAACTTGTAATTAGTGTGCATACACGTATTTCTTTTGTTTTAATTATATGCAATTGTCAATTCAATTCATTGTCTGTGTGTGTGTTTAAATATTTTAACTTGTAATATATTGTGCTTATATGTATTTAATTTGATAAAATTAAACGATATTATCTTAACATTTCATTGTATTTAATTTCAAAAAATCCTTTGAACTAACAGTACATTTAATCATATTTTAAATAACAGTACAACACTCAATCTACAAGCTTGAACGGTCGTTGCGCACCGACCGTTATTACATACATTCAATTTAAAAAAAAATCAAAATTATATTAAAACAATTGCATAATGTTAATATATTACAGAAACTAAAGAATAATTTTATGTATATATATATTTAAAAATGTAATTATTTTTTAATTTCTGTTTTTGTAAATATTTAAAAATGTATTTATTTTTTAATTTATGTTTTTGTAAATATTTTGTAAATAATATATGTCTATAATATATGAGCGTGCACAATAGTTTTTTTGTATATATGTACTTTTTAATTTATGTTTTTGTAAATAAGATGTGTCCATGTAAATAAATACATGAGTGTATCTGTAATTGCTTAAGTGTTTATTTTCAACTTTCCTTTTCCATGCATGATGCGTGTGTGTGTGTGTGCGTGTGCGTTCCACAATAAATCTCAGCGGAAGCCAACTGCCACTTGTCCCTATTATTCATGTGTGTTTCTTACAACAACAAACGTAGGGCCCGCTATAGCGAGCGCTAGACCAACAGGTTGGTGCGAACGTATTTTTACAATCTGTATACATTTACTTACCTATAGAAAATTACATATCAATCAGAATATCCGACACACAGACCAATCCTCGACGACGAACCGGATCACCGCGTGACCCGTTCGACGCTCGCCGGCCGCCGACGGCGGCCGGCGAACGGCGAACGGCACCGACCGGATCACGACGCAGCCTCACGAACCAGTTCGCCGTTCGCCGTTCGCCATTCGCCGTCGGCGGCGGACGGCGTCCGACAGCAGATCAACCGGACGGCGGCCGGCGAACGGCGAACGGCGAACGGCGAACCGGATCACTACACGGGCTCGCGATACAGTTCGCCACGACACACGGACACGCCGCCTTGCCAACAATACACCGCATCGACCGCAGCGACGTTCATATACAAAACCCGTACACTATAACACACGCAAGAGTCGACTACGGCGATTAACCAGCACGAGTCGGCAACGCCGACCACGACGATTTTACAACATGGCCGAAAGGAAAAACTCCTTGCATATACAAACCCGTACACTATAACACATGCACGAAGCGGCAACGTCGACGACGTATACACCAATCAACGCACACATAACCCCACTTTATACTCACCGCCCACAACATGACCGAAAGCCGACTACCAGATTTTTACCCCCACCACCTAGATTTTTGAATTTCCCGCCATATGACGTCACATCCGGGGTAGAACTGTCAGTTTTACCCTACTAACATTGATTATCACAAATAATGTGTAACCCAGGAGAACACCGACAGTGAGCAACAACTAACCAGAAGAAGAAAAAAAGAAGAAGAAGAGGAAAGGAAACATACCATGAAGAATGAAGACAATGTATGAACAGTACAAGACATCAACATTCACAAGGTATACAAGGAATTAAAATTAATATAGTGACCGGAAGAAGTGTAATGATTATTCGAAGATCAATGACAAGGAAAACAGTGTTTAGCATCGTTGAGTGATCACGAACAATAACAGTTAAAACTTAATATAAGTGTAACAACCTGTGATATGATAACCATTTTACCCCAACTAAACATCACAAACAATACAAGTGAAAATGTTTATAATGGAGAAAAATGATTAACCATTATAAGTATTAACCATTATAAGTGAAAGAATCCAAGATTAACTAGTTAGAATGCACAGACAATTAGTGTGACCAGTTTAATCAAGATTGTAACATCACATAGATAATCATTAAGACCACCAAAAGAAATATGAGACAGAACAGTAAATTAATTGTTCATAGGGACTAATAATACAAGCTTTGTAAGCTTTAGTATGAAATGTGCCTGAATGCCATAGCAAGACAGGACAAAATATAAATGAATTCCAGAGCAAATAGTAGCAAATAAGCTAGTTTGTTATGTGTAAACCAATCAATGTACCAAAAACTAGGTGCAACCCACCTAGAAATGTAATATTATTAGACTAAGAATACTTGTGTTATTGTTTCAACAAATAGTGTAAAAATGTGTATAACTTAATAATAAACCATTGTAGTAGAATGCCATAATGAGATGGAAATAGTTGAGCCAAATACTGCATAAAAATATGTTGCACATTGTTGTCAGACAACTGACACATAACCTCATAAGAAGTGAACCTATAACATAAAATCATGTACATTAGTTAAACCAAACAACTATCCACAATTGTTTCAAACAAAGACTAGTTAAGAATAATAATGCAAGCCAATAAATACCATATGTACTGAAGGACACAGCAAATGAATCAGATTGAATATGATATCATAAAGTTAAATGGACAGAACCCCAATGTGACAAGATAGTTAGTCAAAATACAGTATCAAAACTTATCAAAAGATTGTGACAAATGTTACCAGTAGGTAGAGAAATTTCTAATACTGCTATGAGAACACCTCACAAATGTAATACTAGTAGTTTGATAATTGAAATATTATAAACTAACTAACTGCAATTGTAAAACCAAATGTAAATAAACACCATACTATAACTTGGAGAGCTTTAAGATAACGAAAAGTTGATAAATACATTGAACCAACAAGGTACAACAATTGTACACTATTTTAATTACTAACATTATACCCCTTGTGTAATAAAATAATTAACTAAGTGACAAAATGGAGAAATGAGAACAGAAAGTATTGTGATCATACTAAAAGTATATAAAAAAATAACATTTTTAGCAAAATATAATGTGAACAAAATGTAATTAAATGTACATATTAGTGTTAGGATGTCAAACATATGTAATAGGATAAGGAATAATAGCGTTACATGTAAATATAAACAATCGAACATGGTCAATATGGACGCCATTAACAGATATTGTTTAAACTGTAAATATAACTATTTTATGTACTAACATGAAGGAGAAATGGACTCGAGATGTTTAGTAATAAGTATTACAGTGTAATTATAACGAAATATGGTGAAACAGACTTATTTATATTAAGAATCACCATATGAGTTTTTGAGATGGCCAAGTGAATTAATAATGAACGGATTTAGGGCTTGTTTAGACTTGAAATAAAGCCACAAGTGTCCGCGATTTAATGCTACTATCCGAATGACGATACGACAAAAGATAAGAAAGTTATGACAATTATAAGTTTTTCAATCATTTTGAGTATCCATGCATAGGTCACATATAATCTCGAACCCACGCTTAGAGTTGTAAAAAATTAAAAGTTTTATTTGACCAAAGTGTTTTGGGGTTGAGAGTTTGACCTTTTGAACCAATCAAATAGCTTAAAATGACCAGACGAGAAAGAGACGCTTTAGCGAAATGTATCATTCGTTCTGCATCACTCACAACGAGAGGTCTACGCTGAAAGTCATCAAAATATTTTGAAATGTGCGCGACACATACAGTAATACGTAAACAGACATTAACCTGTACACAACAACATATTACCGAGTGTCCAGTGAATTAAGTGAACAGTGAAACAACACGACCAGTGTATAATAAGGGTCATGTTTTGTGTATTAAATCAGGGAGTACAATGTCTTAATTATTTTAAAGAAATTAATGAAAATAATAATTTTCGTTGATGAACGAAAAATATTGTTTTGGACTGCACTAGTCATAACGCTTGAGTGCTTAAACTATGATGGACAATTATCAGAACTTAATAAATAGATCGTAGCACGATTTAATGTCAATAATTAATTCAAAAATAATTATTTTACAATTAAAGAATAATTGAGAAAGGCGGAATTAACTTAGATACCGCTAATCAGTATATAGTATATAGTCGCTTACTTGACTACGATTTTTGAATTAACAAATAATTATTTTCTCGTGCAAATATTTCAATAACTGATAATTACACGTCAAATGATTTATAAATAGAATGTTTGTAACTGTATCATTAAGAACATAAATAACATACTTATTCTAAATAATGACTTACGTGTTACTAGGTAAACTAACCTAGAACTGAAGAATATAATTTTGTCACAAAGAAACAATTCTGTTCTTGAATAATTTTACTGAAATGAAAGCTATGACAAGAGTTTTTTTTCTCTAGATTTTTTCTCTTTCCAGTACATGGTTCTAATAGCTAATGAGTCAATAATAATAATATTTTTAACAGTGCAAATCTCAGAGCACGTGGTGACCTCAACTGCTACATACTTTTTCATAACGTACGATAGTACGATATTATCGGTTATGGTACCGAGTTTTATAATTTTAAATTTTTGTTCTTTTTTATAGTAATAGATAACTAAATATTGTCAATTAAACTCACATCTTGTAATCTGGTATCATGTATCTTCAAAGAACTCACTAATTTGGTAATATAATTAAATAAAGTGAACCTAACCTCGTTCACCAAAAACATTGTACCTTACAACAGTGTTACCAGCCTTGAGATACAGAGATCTCAGTATTTGTTGAAATTTGTTATTGTTTGTAAAAAGATATTATTAATTGTTTTTAAAAGAGTTTATTGAATTTAATAATTGTCAATAAATCCCCAGTTTATTATCAGTGGAACAGAGTTTTGATTTCTATACAATAGAGGAAGTAGTTTAACTTTTTTATGAACAGTTCTCTCATAAGGTGGCGGTAGTATTTGAATGACTGATATCATTCAAAGTGCAATTGAACATTTAATTTGTATTATTGTTTATGTGCATTCTTTGTGATATTCAAAAGGAATATCTATGTATGTATGTCAAGTGTGTTTTTACAGTAGAAGAAGTCGCCATCGAGAATAGTGAAGACATCCACATATGGTAAGTGGGGAGGTTGACACAGTGAAGTGATAAATACTCTTTTAAACCACAAACTTTTATTTCTTTTATGAATTTGCTAACTGCTATAATTTTTTTTTTTATTGTTTGACTAAGCTTTTTGTCATTACTGACATCTTCAGGTTTTAACAAAGACCTGTTTAAGACCTGAAGAACTGTTTAACGAACTGTTAAAAACAATGGTCTTATTGTTTAAGACCTGAAGATGTCAGTAATGACGAAAAGCTTAGTCAAACAATAAAAAAAAAATTATAGCAGTTAGCAAATTCATAAAAGAAATAGTAAGGATGGCTGCTAATTTAAACAATACGAAGAATAACACAAACTTTTAAACGTGAACACTAACCCAATTTTAATAATCAATTATAATAATAATAACAAAATATAAAATCAATCTAATTATCTGTTCCGTAATAGATTGACGAACCCAACACGGGGTTTGAATTAACAATACCCCAGAGTATATATCAATCTATAAATTATATCTGTTTTATAACAATATATATATATATATATATATTGCAACGGAACACAGGATGATAAGCTATGCGGTTTGTATCATAGCACATGGATGACGAGCATTTTCATGTTTAAATTTGTTTTATGTAATATTTGGTCTTTTAGCCGTAAGTTTTGTATTTAGAAATGGATAAGCATGTAGGGTATACCAAACTCTTCATAAAAAGGTGTTCTATGCTGTCATGTATTTTTTGAGTGAATTTGTGTACGTGTGAGGGTGTGATAACGTGTGACCGCGATAACTTCCGCGGTAATTAACTGATCGACGTGAATCATTGACAATGAATTGTTTATGTAAATAGCTCCAATTTATGTGTACTCTATGGTTCATAACAATTTTAGAAATATAGTTTTTTTAAGTGAAGAAAAACTTAATTGTAACTCTTATCAATGATAATGTAATAAAATTCGTAGATAATTTCCATGCAGGCCTTTGCTAAATTATACAAAGTTTTTCAGGAAATTCGTATATCTGTTTGTTCCATCAATCATGTGACTTGGGCTTAGCCAATCAGAATACACTAAATTCAGTAAGATTCATTCGTTGTAGAAGTAGAATGGACACAGTTCTGCTTTAGCATCTGCAAGGGGAAGTTGTGCCCGGTGAAGAGAGTTGTTCTCTTACGAACATAGAAATATCACATATAAAATAAACCTTGGTAATTCTTAACGAAGTTTTGCGTTAAGAACCGAGTGGGTAAAATAGTTTGATAAAAATTATAATATAATATAGTGCTGTTTCGTGTTAGTTTAAGATATCCGCTTAGGGATGTTAAAGACACTTCAAGATATCGTGGAAGGTGTACGTTTAATGCACCGCATTAATTAATACCCATATTAATCCTGAGATTAAGAAAATATAAAGTATAAATTAATAATAAACTGTACGAGTGAAATTTATAATCATTGTGAGTGAACAATTTATGAAGAAACTAATTAATGTTAGCAGTCAAACATAATAACGAGATTCATTGAAATATCGCCGCTGGAGCTGCCTGCCGTAGAAGAGGACGACAACACGAAGAGGACGCCAGGACGAAAAGGACACCAGGAAGGAGTGACGCTGTAGAAGAGGACGACGAGACGAAGAGGACGCCAGGACGAAGAGAACACCAGGAAGGAGTGACGCCAGGACGGGAGCGACGAGAGGAGAGGAGGACGTTGCAGCAACCAAGTAAAATCGATTTATATTATCGAAAAATACAAACTATTATTTCTATCATCAAATACATGACAATTTATAATACAATATACACCTTTAAAACAATATTTGTGTGTATAATAAATAATTTTTCATCTCCTCCATAATAGACTTGTTTGTGATCTTACACACTCACTATATCCTTATTAGTATCATAAAATTTGATCTGTTGCAATATACATATAATGCAACAGTACAAATGTATAGGGTACTGTGCATTGCACAAATTAATTAAAATAATTAATTAAAGCAAATAAATAATTCATATTGTTAGCAATAATAATTCAGCTTTAAATCTGAACTGTAAAAGGAACAACCAAAATTCATGCTGGAATAGGTTTATCACGCCATGCAGCTGTATCTGTGTGTACACATGTATTTTAAGTGTGTGTTTGAGTCTTGTTGATTCCTGCAAAAGCGTCACCCCTTAATGAACGCTATTAATTATATGAATTATTTAAATTGTAAAGAATGTGTGCATAATATCATAAACCCAAATACGCCACAGTGTGTGGAAGACGCACATGTGTATAAAAAATAGTGCGAAAAGAATAAAAAGTGCGATTATAGTGAAAATAAATATAAATAAAACTTATGTTAATTAAGATAGGGAAAAACGGTTTATACACAGTGAACACATAAAAATTACCGACAAGATGAATATCGGGTAATGTGCAAAAGACTTCGCATATCGCGAAGGCAAGCGAATTAATTGTGAAAATAATCGTGTTTAAAAAGGGACGCCAACGACAGACTCAGACCTGCAGAATATTGTCTAAACATGATTTTTGCGCCCTAGGGTATAAATACTCGAAACGCGCTAACTTAATTCTCTTTCTCGTACAACTACCGTGGCAGCCGGAGGCTCTGCCCAACGACAACAACTTTTTGTCTACCAACCATATCAGCAGCCGGAGGTTCTTCACGACTACTCGTCACTTTCGTGAGAGCACCTGCAAACTGAGGCCATGACGGGATACGAGGGAGCAGCCAAGTACATGAGATAAACTCCAGCGTACAGGACGAGGCAATGGACGGCGGAGAGGATCTGAAGGACGAGGATCAAGGACTCCAGGACTACACGACTACAGAGGAGCATCCAGGATCGAGGACCTAGCACTGAAGAAGATACGCTGCCTATTTACCACAACAATAAGGTGAAAAACAACCATGTATTTGTAAAACAAAGACTCACATAAAGACAATATAATTAACGATGTTAAAAGAAAGACAATCTAATTCAAAGATGAATTAATAAATTTTGAAAAAGTAATATTTATTTGTATAGTAATTAGAGTAATGTTTAAAAGTATGAAACTATAATTTTGAATAAATAACTTAGTCACTGATATTTAAATTAATATAAAAGTAAATAGTAAATTTTTATTAGAAAACAAAGCAATGCATATGCAGTATAATCAAAAGCAATTAGATTATTAGAAAGATATTAGATAATCTAATAATTATCAAAGTATTGAGCAAGACGAGAGCCATATTCTATAATTACAAAGGTTTATTATAGTATAAGATTGTATATTGTGTCTATGTGTAATACGAAATTATCACTTATATGTAAATAATTAGATGTGTGCTACGGCTACACACATGCGAATAATAATATTTTTAAATCGCAACCAAATAAGAAATTTTTGATTAATAAATATTTAAATGATTTTAAACCATATTACATTGTGTTATTATTATTACGATTACACCTGTCATACTTTTACCGCGTAAGTAATGTGTAAAATAAATGGCTCACAAGAAGTTGGGAGCTGCACAAATTCTTAACATTGTCGCAATATATATATATATATATATATATATATATATTATAACAGGACCAAATATCATTAATTTGGAGTTATATGTTAAGGGTATACTATATTGATGTTTAAATAAATTTTAATAGTCGAAACTCCACTCATATGTTATAGCGATCATAATAATGCATTGTACAAGGCGCACACGCGGCTGTTACATAATCAACTCACTGTGTAACGAATACGACCACACCCAAACTTTCAATTATTAATATTTCGGAAACCAGTAAATTCAGGCGAAATCCATTATAGCCAAAATGTTTGCCGAAATATTAATAATAGGGTGTGCGAATTGTATGCAATATAATTAAATAATAACAGAGTTAACTAATTTTATGTTAATAACTTCCGTAATAATAGAGCTACATAAAAGAGCTTTTAATATGCTATAGCTATAAGAATTTACAACAAATTGTATATTTTAGAATTAGCACAACTTGGTTTGCAGCCAAGATAATTGCAATATAAACGTGCCACAAGAGAACCGGAACGACAATTCAGTTCCGTTGATTAAGAATATTAATAATAATATAAATTCTCCGTCTGTGGGAAAGTAGTTTCGTTCTCACGGGCTGAGGTGATTCAAATTTTGAGTAGTAGGGAGAGTGTGTCAGCCAATCAAATCATTCGAAGAAATTGGAACCAACGCGGAGTTTTGGGGCTGATTAAACACTCTACTGCCAGTATTCAAGAAGAACAGACGTATATCTTCGATCGTCTCAAAACCATAGTTTTGTGAAGACTCATCTGAAGACTCTACGTGGTCAACACGCCTAATTACGATCATAATAAAACAGATCAACTGTAACGACTCGTAATTACAGCGTTCAGTCAAGATACTCTTCTACACCATCAAACAAGCGTATCGTGCACTACATTAACTGTGGGCGTACGCACGCAAGAGATCTACAAGACTATAAGACCTTAGTTCAAGAATACGACAGAGAGGCCGTCTCAACCATTTGCGGATCAGCTGACAAGCAGAGCTACAACTCGAAACGACACACACACACACACGCTGACGTGGAACGTGAATCGACGAGGGACGTGAAGCAGTTCTCGCAGAAAGCTACAGACGTAAAAACTTCATCAAATAGCAGGAGAGCAGAGTGTTGCTGATTTCCGAGCTCACCGCCAAAACCCAGGACGCTCAAGTAGATCACTATCTCTAGCCGATTGGACAAGGACAGCGAGGGACATCCGGAGCATCTCTACAATCCACTTCAAAATCAGGAAAGTCATAATCAAGTTATTTATTTTTCAACCGTTAAATTTTTCTTTCTTTTTTAATTAAAATCAATGTAATATAAATTATTCAGATGCCAGAAATCAAAGACTCTAGTTAAATAAAAATTATTCATGTGTGGTAATCTGTATAGCCAGTATAAGTAATTAATAAGCATTAGTTAAGAATTAATAGTAGATAAAACAAAAAGCGCTATACAAAAAAAAATTAATCTTAACAAAGAATTAAATAATTTGCTCATACTGCAGTATACGTGAGTCAGATCACTAATAAATAAAGGGACGTGAACTAGATTGTCACGCCTAGTTTATTTTTGAATATTTTCAAGTAACTTTAGAGTTTTTATTTCATTAAAATCAAGTGTTAAAAACATTGAAATTAAATTGAATTAAATTAAATCGATTAATTAAATTCTCAGTTAAAATAAACTCTTTCAAAATAACGAGCTCAACTTCTGAAAATTATTAATCATTTAGAAAACATTATTCAAGATTTATTCACTGTTTAGTTTGTAAGAATATTTGAACTTATAACCATTTCATTCTTGTGTGTTTGGAGTAATAAACCCCGTTTTATTACCCCACATAGTATTTTTATAGCTGTACTACGGAGCCTACCAACGTCACAAAACTCTTCACTTTTAAAATAACTTATTTAGTGTGCTGTTGTTATACACTTGAGTTTACATACTTGCGAAATCAAATCCAAAATCCACACGCCCTAGTCGGAAGAAAACCGCAAGATCGGACAGCAGGTAGGTGCTCATACATTCACACAACACAACAACACGCAGATAGTAAAGTTATAAATGTCGCCCTGAACGTTGGGCCCGAAATTCAATAAATTTCAATTTAAATCATAACGATCTTGAAACGCCACATTTATAATAAAGTTACATATGGCGCTCCAATATCGTGGGGCTCGATAAATTTAAAGTAAATTTAATTCACGTTAAAACAAAGTTTGCTGTTTTAACTTTTAAAACAGCTGGCGTCCAACTGTACAATCCCCAAAGAAAAGTTTTGTGATTGGTAGTGGTACAGCAGTGAAGTATTTGAAATTATTGTGTATTTGAAATTGTTGTGTAAAAATGGAATCTGAAAAAATGCTTAAACAATTATTGCAAGAAATTAAACAAAACGCAGCTAAAGCGGAACAAGCAAACGCGGAGTTAACTGCTAATATGAACGCGAAGTTTGAACAAATAACAGCCAATGCTTAAATAAATAACGCGGAATTAACGGCAAAAATAGACGTGCAAAAAGTCAGTTTAACCGAAGCATTAGAACATAGTAACGCAGATATAAATGCCAAAATAAAACAAAGTAATAAAGAAACGACCGCGAAAATCGATGAAAGCGCGAAAAATTTAGACGCTAGAGTCACCGAAATCGCGGAAAGCAATAAAGAAATTAAAGAAAGTAATAAAGAGTTAACCGCTAAAGTTACGGAAATCGGAGAAAAAGTGCATACGGTAGAAACGAAAATAAACGAACGGTTCAAGGTTTTTGAGACCACCATGCAGAAATCGTTTATCGAACAAGTTACGCGTATGGAAGGCCGATTCAAAGAACACATCAGTAGGTGTGAGAAACAAACTGCCGAGGTCGCGAAAAAAGTAGATACGCTCGAAGTAAGAATTCAAGCCGACGCGACGGAAACCCAACGGCGTGTTGACAAGCTTGATGCTTCAATAGTCGAAACGCGATCAAATATAGATTCTAATAAAGAAAGTGTATTGCAAGCACTTAGTGACGAGATCTTAAAGGTACGACAGGAAGTACGTAGGAGATCCGCTCCTAATATCCTAGTACAGGGACCTGCCGATGAAAAGAATCGTGTATATTTTACAGGGGAAAATAATGAAAACCCAATTGAATTTTTGTTAGCCTGTGAAAATGAGATGGCGAGGGTAGGTTCGAGACTCGAAGATCAAGATAAAATACAATGGGTAGTAAACGCGATGCGTGATTCTGCGCGCAAATGGTATAATATTGTACGTGATAAAGTAACCACATACGCGGAATTCAAACAGAAATTCGAAAGCCGGTATTGGAATTCTCACACACAAAGACTGTTACGGAACGAGTTAGAATACGGACGTTATGACAGAAAATTAGGTATAACGCCCGAAAATTATATCATCCAGCAGGTCGAGCGCGCAAAGCATTTAACCCCAGCATTTTCAGAGATCGATATTGTCACTAAACTAGCCTATCATTTCAACCACAATATACGGGTAGCTGTGTTTACACAAGGTATACGCACAGTTGACGAGTTGCTCATTTTAGTGTCGCAAAGCGAGACAGTTTTTGATTTAGGCGGTTGGCGTTATAACCCAGATTTTCGCCGAAACAACGACGGTCAAAATACACGGGTACAATACCATCCTCAACCTGATCAGAGACCAAGTACGAGTTCTACTCCACCCCAGACACCGTCAAAACCCCCGGATAAGACCTTTGAATACAAAGGTAAGCCAAATGTCGGCAGACCGAAAGGGCAATATAAGGGCAACGATGGGACGCAGATGAGAACTATACAGACAATCGAAATATCGAAAAGTGATACGACTGCGCAAGACAGCGATACACAAAGCATTAAGGACCCTAGTGAAAAGCCGAAAAGCCATAAATCTCCAAAAAACTTGGCAAGGGGCGCCTCCAGGGGGGATGCGCCATAAATCATGCAAAATTACTTAAAGCAAAAATAGCTAGAAATAAAAAATATACTAGGTTTAAGAAAAGTAATTTATGTCCAGAAATTTGTGTGCCGATTAATAAGGTATTCCGACCGGAAAGTACAAAACCATTGTTCGCGGTGAATACAATACAACAAAGCACTCCGACAATTGCATGTCCGGTAGAACAGGAACTTAGAGGCAGCGTTCCCACACAACCAGCCTGGGAAGACGTTGTTGTAATATCTGGTGACGCCGAAGGACTTAACGAGTGGCTAGAAGAATATTGTAGAACCACCCATAAAAACGGTTACCAAATATTAGACGCACTTTGAAAATAATATAATGTATATGGTTAATAATATTTAAATAATAATAATTAGTATTAAAATAAATTAAATGTGTGTTATATAATATTAATAATAATTGTAAATAAGTTGTGTATGAACGATAGTTCGTTAGTAGCGCGGTAGTAAACAAACGCGTACGGGACAGGAAGCACCCGCCACACAATGCGTAGCTCTCAGCTGTTAGAATGTAGGTCAAGTAATTAACGTCGCGCGTTCTTTGATATCACTGTAAACAAACTCAGCACATTCCTGGAGCGCGTGCGTTCAGCTGTTGCCTGGCGCTTATCTCACATTCTTTAAAGCTGCAATTAACTACTAGCCATACTACAAACATTTACTGCATAATAATTTTCATGCACAATAATATTGTTATTGATATTGTTCAATTAGAATTAAGTTATATATGTAAAGAACATTGACACCAATGTATGTGTCCATAGATAATTAATACAATGTATAGTAGCAAGCATAATCAATTCAATGTACAGTTAAAATAATTGAAAAAAAAATTGTATATACTACACTCATTTTTGTTTTAAAGCGGGTGGAGGAGTATATAACAGGACCAAATATCATTAATTTGGAGTTATATGTTAAGGGTATACTATATTGATGTTTAAATAAATTTTAATAATCGAAACTCCACTCATATGTTATAGCGATCATAATAATGCATTGTACAAGGCGCACACGCGGCTGTTACATAATCAACTCACTGTGTAACGAATACGACCACACCCAAACTTTCAATTATTAATATTTCGGAAACCAGTAAATTCAGGCGAAATCCATTATAGACAAAATGTTTGCCGAAATATTAATAATAGGGTGTGCGAATTGTATGCAATATAATTAAATAATAACAGAGTTAACTAATTTTATGTTAATAACTTCCGTAATAATAGAGCTACATAAAAGAGCTTTTAATATGCTATAGCTATAAGAATTTACAACAAATTGTATATTTTAGAATTAGCACAACTTGGTTTGCAGCCAAGATAATTGCAATATAAACGTGCCACAAGAGAACCGGAACGACAATTCAGTTCCGGGTGATTAAGAATATTAATAATAATATAAATTCTCCGTCTGTGGGAAAGTAGTTTCGTTCTCACGGGCTGAGGTGATTCAAATTTTGAGTAGTAGGGAGAGTGTGTCAGCCAATCAAATCATTCGAAGAAATTGGAACCAACGCGGAGTTTTGGGGCTGATTAAACACTCTACTGCCAGTATTCAAGAAGAACAAAGACTCATCTGAAGACTCTACGTGGTCAACACGCCTAATTACGATCATAATAAAACAGACCAACTGTAACGACTCGTAATTACAGCGTTCAGTCAAGATACTCTTCTACACCATCAAACAAGCGTATCGTGCACTACATTAACTGTGGGCGTACGCACGCAAGAGATCTACAAGACTACAAGACCTTAGTTCAAGAATACGACAGAGAGGCCGTCTCAACCATTTGCGGATCAGCTGACAAGCAGAGCTACAACTCGAAACGACACACACACACACACGCTGACGTGGAACGTGAATCGACGAGGGACGTGAAGCAGTTCTCGCAGAAAGCTACAGACGTAAAAACTTCATCAAATAGCAGGAGAGCAGAGTGTTGCTGATTTCCGAGCTCACCGCCAAAACCCAGGACCCTCAAGTAGATCACTATCTCTAGCCGATTGGACAAGGACAGCGAGGGACATCCGGAGCATCTCTACAATCCACTTCAAAATCAGGAAAGTCATAATCAAGTTATTTATTTTTCAACCGTTAAATTTTTCTTTCTTTTTTAATTAAAATCAATGTAATATAAATCATTCAGATGCCAGATCAAAGACTCTAGTTAAATAAAAATTATTCATGTGTGATAATCTGTATAGCCAGTATAAGTAATTAATAAGCATTAGTTAAGAATTAATAGTAGATAAAACAAAAAGCGCTATACAAAAAAAAAAATTAATCTTAACAAAGAATTAAATAATTTGCTCATACTGCAGTATACGTGAGTTAGATCACTAGTAAATAAAGGGACGTGAACTAGATTGTCACGCCTAGTTTATTTTTGAATATTTTCAAGTAACTTTAGAGTTTTTATTTCATTAAAATCAAGTGTTAAAAACATTGAAATTAAATTGAATTAAATTAAATCGATTAATTAAATTCTCAGTTAAAATAAACTCTTTCAAAATAACGAGCTCAACTTCTGAAAATTATTAATCATTTAGAAAACATTATTCAAGATTTATTCACTGTTTAGTTTGTAAGAATATTTGAACTTATAACCATTTCATTCTTGTGTGTTTGGAGTAATAAACCCCGTTTTATTACCCCACATAGTATTTTTATAGCTGTACTACGGAGCCTACCAACGTCACAAAACTCTTCACTTTTAAAATAACTTATTTAGTGTGCTGTTGTTATACACTTGAGTTTACATACTTGCGAAATCAAATCCAAAATCCACACGCCCTAGTCGGAAGAAAACCGCAAGATCGGACAGCAGGTAGGTGCTCATACATTCACACAACACAACAACACGCAGATAGTAAAGTTATAATATATATATATATATATAGTGACAATACAAGCATATGCTGTATTGTGCATTTATTAGATAAAATAAATATTTAGATTAAATTTAGTAATATGTAATAAATTAGCAGGTGTGAGATTGAAAGCTGAGTTTATACTCAGGAACCGACCTGCACGATCACGCGATTGTCGCTGAGAGTGTGTACAGTAGTAAATAATGTGTGTGCGTGAGGCCGGTTCAAGCCTGAAAGTTTGCAATCTCACCCCAAATAGATGTTAAATTATAGTTTTTATTTAATTTTAAGAAAACCAGAAATGGTAGAAAAATTTCAAAGACTTCTAAATATGTATAAAAATAATACACATGTGCAGTGCGAAAACGGCGTGAAGAGGACGTACAGTGCGAATTCAGTGCGATTTTAAGAGCGTAGTAATTACATGAATTGTGCGTTTATGATGGAAATTACATTGAACATGTGTAATTAAATTAGATACCGTTAGAGCACATTGTAATCCACATTAGACATTGCAATTGGCAGAAATGTGCGAAAATATGAAATTGGACTATAGTGGGGGAAGTGACACCTCCAAGCAATTCCTGACATGCTGAATTCTGTCCCAACAGGTGCAGTAAGATGCTCGAATATAAATAAGGGCACGAATGAAACCAAATTACTCTCAATCAGTCTTCAGAAGCGGGGGGATGCTATGCCCAGTATCGACGCTATTTTTAAATTTTGTTAATTGAACTGTAAAGTTGGATGGACGATATGTTCATCTAAGTTCCAAACAGTAACTCTTCGTTTGGTTACTAATACGATTATAGAACATACTCTACGATGTCTACACCCACAAACGTCCGTCACTCAAGACAAGCAACAAGGTTACATCAGGCAGAGGAGAGCTATGCAGAACAATAGAGGCGTCTACTAGCACAACAGCAGCAAGTGCAGAGCAACATATCACTCTAAACTACACCAACCAGAGGGGACCATAAGGAACGAGTAACTGGAGGACGACGAGTGGAACCGAGGAACGGGCAGAGAACTCCATCAGAAGAGGACCTACGGATCAACGGAGGACATGGGTATGAGCTACAGAATCAAGGTGACAAATAATCAATTTATAAATTTTATGTAAAAGACTAAAGACAGTTAAAAGACACTTTGAAATTTAGAAAAATAAATAAGAGATGTAAAATGTAGATATAGAGATTCAGATAATCAAATTTAAATTTAATAAATATTTTTTGATGATAAACAATTAATTGAGTCAATTTAAATTTTATCAATAATTAACATGTATGCAATGTATAATCAATGAGTAATATGTATGCAATGCATAAAGTAACGTGGTAAAAGTTATATAAAGAAAATAAAACAAAACTGTAGTAAAGCACAGAAATCAGACTGAGCAGTCGAAATTTTAAGATTAACAAATAAAGACTTAGAATATAATTTTGTTACTGTAGGATATAAGATTTATTTATGATAAATGTACTGCAACAATTGAACGTTAAGAAAACAATAATTAAGGATTATGACGAAGTAAATGAGATTTTTAAAAAATGCTTTTGTTTTTTTTTTTAATAAATTGATGACAACTTGATAAATTCCAATCAATGACTACTCTTATTACTATTACACCCAAACCCCAGTAATTAATACACGTTATCAGTAATGTTGTATGAGTTTTAGCACTCCACAAATGAAATTACATTAAATTATCAATTTTTGTTGTTGTAATATATATATATTGCAACGATACAGCCACATGCTGTATTAGGCATTGATTTGAATAAATATAAAATTTGTAGAATTATTATAAGTTAAGGGAAAATGGACAGGTCTGAGATTGTAAAAATATTTCATTGTTAGATTAGGGGAGAAATTAACCTGTTCCGACAAGCAGAGAACACCTGCTCAATTGTATGTGTGTTACGCATGTATCTTGTGTGTGTTAGTGATGCATGTACAGACAGGAATCTCAGCTACCCGCCCCAAGTAATTAATAAAATAATTATTTTAATTCACTGTGTGAAAACTAATGAGTGTATAAACAAACCAAAGGCACCAAAGTGTGTGTAAATTTTATAGTTATCCCCAGTGAGAAAATGACGTTAAAAGAACACGCTACGCGAAGTCAGTGCGAAATAAACATACCAAAAAATACGCAAATTACCCTAAGACGCTCAAATTAATACAGTGAGTGCTTAATCAAATTAGCTATGATTTGTGCTATCTCGATTCCGTGCAAACATTGCTATTTGCTAATAATTGCAAATAGAAGAAAAGGTTCGGGAGTGGGGGCTATCAGGCGATCTGCAGGTATCGACAGGACGATTTTGGAGCCAACTGATGCGAAATCTCGAGAGGGTATAAATTGAGGGTTCGACCGAAAACCCTTCTCTTCATTTCAAGATACAGTTGCTGTCGGACATGCTGTCCGTCGGCAGAACAGTTTTATTTTTATTACAAGTCTCATTAACGAAAGAATAAAACGTTCGTTAATTATGTGACAATATTCTGGAAAACGTAAAGTACCGGGACCGTTTAAGTCTACCAAGAGTATCTATGGAAAAGCTACCAGAACGACGAGGGATGCTGGACGTTAGACGATGTTTAAGATCTACCTTGCAGCAGATAACAACTCTCTGAAGCGGACCACACACTGCTGGAGAACGACGCTGGACGCTAGATGTATCCAGGACCACACACTGCTGGAGAACGACGCTGGACTCTAGATGTAGCCAGGACCACACACTGCTGGAGAACGACGCTGGACGCTAGACGTATCCAGGACCACGCCAGGCCAGGAGGAATGGAAAATTAACTCTGGACAACGCTGGACCCCGCCAATAAGTCGTAAGATCATCAGAACTCGAGGTGACATGCATAATGCATTTATAAACGATTTTTAAAAAAGCTCATAAAGACTATATCAAAAGCCAATAAATTAAAACAAATGAAAATTATAATTATAAATAATATTTTAGAAATGTAGATAAATGTTTAGTCGTAAGAATGATTGATAGCACATAAAGAAACAATAAAAAAAGGAATTTAAAGTTGAGAGAATAGATTTTGTTTATCAAAGTAAATAGTTAAATTGATTTGATATTTGCATTATAGAAAAGAATAATTTAAATATGAATATAAAACAAATGCCAGTCTAAAAGTAATTAATATAAATTTAAATTTAATTTTAAACATTGGTATAGTCTGAGCCAGTTGAGGTCAGATCTGAATTAAAAGAATTCAATTCAAATTACATTTTAATTTTATATTTTATTAGTAAATCAAATTATTAACATGTCTAGATTAAGATTATTAACATCTCTAGATGTAAGAGGGTTTTTAAATATGTGTAACACTGCATAGTATAAGAGATAAACATTTAATAATGAGCAATATCGTGACGGAAGATTATTAATGATGTTTGTTATTTATAAGATTGAGTAAACAATAAATATGAATTTTAAATACTCATAAATATAATACTCTTATTATAATTACACTTGATATAGTTATACAACCTCCATAAATTACATTATCTTAAACAGTCATCTGTAAAGTTGCATAATTTTGGCGTCCCAAAGAACGTGGGGCTCCTCAAACACAAATACATTATATTTGCAATTTGTGTCGTTGTATACAGTATATACCAGTTGTAGTTATATTACCAGTAGTGTTCTATACAGTCACAACTTTATTTTGGCTCTACTGTATTTCTTTGACTGTACTTTAAACATGTTAACATTAAAAGAAATCCTAAACCTGTTTTTACATCTTTTTAATGAACTTGTGGAATATTTTACCTTTAAAACAACTTAAGAATGGTTCAAATGATTTAAATTAAATATTTAATTACAACTTGGCTGTTGGCTAATATAATGATTTATTCATTACACAATCCCAGACTACAGTGAACTGTAAACTTCAATTTGTGTTACAACTTTATTAGGTTCAGTGATCGTATAGTTTACTTAGTGAATCAAAAGAATCCATGTATAGAAGATTATTCCTTTACAGTAATTGCATTGTGAAAACGCTTGTAATGGATATTATAATGTTAACTATTTTAAGTTTTCCATTTGTAAATTGAATTGATATTTAAAAATTGTAGAGTAAATGTGGAATGAATTTTCAATACCCTTTTCATTAAAATGGCAACCTTGCCTATGTGTCTGCAGCCTTTCCCCACAAACAAGGAAATGTTGTGCTTCCTTGTCGATAGTTAAGTGGGCAGATAGAGGATCAGGGTGCCTACTGTCAATTAAAGAACCAGTAGTTAGGCTGAAGAAGTCAGTGAAAAGTACTGCAATAAAGTCATCAGGAAATCACGGGCTGTGACCATGCATTGTCATCTCTATAAATACCGTACGTGTTCTGGAGTTAAAATATTCCTGTGGCACCGACCTGTAGGTAGACAAATGTCTGGAGATACGAAGAAATATTACTCAAGGTTCATAGAGGATTAAAATGTCATGGACGTCACATTTGGGTACACTATCACAATTGCACACCTAACAAAACTAACAGTATCTCCATATCTCTTGTCGTTATTACATAAGCACCATACACATCAAATCCACGTTTAAAGAGATCGCTGCATTAGCGCAACATGGTGTTGGTAATTCTATAATGAGTCTCTAGAGGTCACACAAGTTCAACCGATGGAAACTAAGAAAACGTTTGGCTGCCCAGGCCCACCCTGGCCTTCCTGTGGCACCGCCCATGCTTCATACACAGGCATAGAAAACGTGTCAACGACTCACTTGTGTGTGTGTGGTTATGCTACTCTAGCATCTACTAAAATTAATCCTTGGATTTCGTTGTCCATGACGTGTCCGTTACTTAACTAAATATAATTATTTCACTACCGACTCGGAACACAAAGTTTTTTATGGGTAAAAACGTAAAAGTTTTACCTTATAACCTGAACCGGTTTTTCGATTTTAAAAAGCTTCTTCAGAACCTGAACCGGTTTTTGCTTTTAAAATGCTTCTTCAGAGGTTTAAAAAAGCTCTAACCTCTAAAGAAGCATCTTAAAAGCGAAAACCGGTTCAGGTTATAAGGTACGTTAACCCATAACTTTTACGTTTTTACCCATAAAAAACTTGTGTTCCGAGTCGGTAGTGAAATAATTATATTTAAAATTAATCATTCCTAATTTTATTATTTTTAACTATCATAAATTGCAAACAAATACATATCAGTAATGGTACAAGAAATCCCACATCAGCAGGCTCAATAAATTAAATTGAAAACTTTTATTCTCCTTAAATTTCTCATCAGAACGTATACAAATTAAAAAAATAATATCTTCTGTCACCCTCTCAAAAGAATACATATGATTTATACAAAATGAGAGTTTAATGTAAAACGAATAACTGATTGCATTTGCAAAACTAAAATTTTGTCAATTAATGTAAAAATTAATTTAGTTTATTTTATTAAAAAATTAAGAGACTGAATTGGGCCTCTTTGACTGCCGCTCATTTGCTCAAGACCCAAACAGTGCAATACGATTTCAGGTGCAAGACACTTTCTACTCGTCTAGGCAACCATTTTAGAAGTAGCTTGTTTAAATGGGTACCTGGGAATCTGGAGGTATAAAGGCGACAATTCAAATGGCTACATTACCTTTCCAGTAAGCCAGCTCCTCATGAAGGGATGCGAACTACTATGGTGACAGAAAAAGGAAAGATTTTTACTCACATTTAAAACGAAATATATGAAAGATTACTGGAGTAAAAGTCACAGTGAATTTTGTTTATCTAAACCACCACTTTTCTTTTTTCATATCACAAATGAATCCTCATCACTTTCATTGTGAACAGGACAAGCAGTGTTCACTGTAATCTTTTCAGCATCCTGAGTAGTGTTGTAACATCTGATGGTTCAACTTAGAATAAATAACGCTGTTTTTATCAGCCATAAAATACTATTCAAGTGGCTATACTTATTGATGGTAATGGTCGTAATTACACGCATAATTATAAATATGTCATCTTAATCATCTTAATTTTTTATATCGAAAGGAAACTTAAATGATGGTTTTAACAACCTCGTCTGTTATTGGTTAATTTAAATAAAGAAAATAAATAGTATTTTAGTAATCAGTTTGGATATTCGTAGATTTTGTTCCTGAACTAAACTGCTCAGGATGTAACAAATTCTACATAGGCCAGACAGGCCGCAGCTTCGAACAGAGATAAATAGAACACACAAAGGCACTACACTCCACCACCGAATCCACTCTTGAAAACCACCTCACTGAGGCAAACCACACATACACAAACATAAAAAACAACATGGAGATTCTACACAGAAAAGACCGAAAACTAGACACTCTTGAACAACTAGAAATATAAAAATACATAGAAACAACATCCTAAACGAACAGACACAATTTAATTAACACACATACTATTTGAACATATACACCCCCCCCCCACACACACACACACCATTAATCTTTCGAATGACGGCGCCGTCACCAAAAACAGGACGGACAGCGCTTCTAGCGGCAGTCTCTGACGAAGCTCCAAGTGAGCGAAAACTGGTTTAGGCAATCAGATAAAAGTCTACCAATTTTTTACAAAAAAAATTAGTGTTCCGAGTCAGTAGTGTTATATTAATAATCAACTGTTTGGAGAAATATACGTATATATGTTTACGTTTGTACTTGAAGAAACGTTATTTGTTAAGATTCTCTTTTTCCTTGAAATATACTGTAATCTTTCTGAGTTTTCGTAGAGGTTTTGTAAATTATCAAAATTCTATTGACTTTAAAACTAAAAGCTTTAAGTGTTATACAGGATAGGTAAAATGTTACGGATCTTTTCGGTTTAGTAGCAGCATGCAGTGAGCAATTACTCGACGTAGCAATCCACAGTAACCACGTATTTCCCCCTCCACATGTAGCAACAACCAGCGACAGTTTGTATTTTTATTTTAGTTTTCATCTACTGTCTGGCCACGACTGGATGATCGAGGCTGCTCTCCCCCACCACGTGGCCGCTTGTAAGCGAGGTAGGGTGAAATATGTGTACTAGCCGTTTGGTTTACCCCCACTTACCCTACCTTAGTACCCGGCCATGCTTCTCCCACCTTACACAATGCTCAATCATCGAATCGCGGCCAGACAGTACATATTTTTTATATTTATATTTTTATATTTATTTTTATATTTTTTATATTTTATTTTCATATTTGTATTTTAATTATAATTTACTAGACATTTACATTTTATTTCAGTTTGCATTTTATTTACAATTTTACTTAAATTTTATTTACATTTTACAATTAATTTCATACACCACTAACAACAGTAGTGTGTTGGGGGGGCTCCGGAGCCACCGATGGTCGGGGGGGGGAGGTGACGTCACGAACAGCTGACCTCTTGACCCACTTCAACAACAATGGGGTCATTGTTTTAGCGGGCGTCTATTGTTTCAGTGTTGAAATAATGGTTTCATTGTTTTCATTTGTTTTCTAGTGCCGCCTATTGTTTCAGTGTGGAAACAATAGCCTATTGTTTCAGTGTGGAAACAATAGCCTATTGTTTCAGTAGCGCCTATTGTTTCAATGAAAACACTGCCTGTTGAGGTAGGTCATGATCGTGAGGTCATCACCCCCCCCCGGTCCATCGGTGTTTCCGGAGCCCCCCATGTTGTACCGAGAGGGCGTGACGGTGTGTGTGTGTGCGAAGTTTTTGCAAAATATTTCGGTGTAGGTTGCGGATATCTCGAGGTAGATGCCGTCGTACAGCTCCGGACGATGTGTCGGTCGTGACTACCGAGACAAGACTGAAGGGGTTGACCAACGAGGTCTGTTTATATAGACGAACAATCCCCCTCTTGTCCTACTAATGAGCGATATTTTGTTCACAGTGATACGATTGCACAACAAGCCGTAACAACGAATCAGAAAACAGCAACAGATCTTCATATAAACTGCGAGCAACCGCGAAACGTACGAGGGGGAAAATAACGTGCATACACATAAAAAAAACTGTAGGAAGTGCATCGTAAGCAATTGTACAACTTGATTATGGAATGAACCGAAAATAATTGAAAACAACTAATATTTTATGTAACAAAAACTTAGCGGCTAGCACCATTTAAGTCACTATCAAATAAGCAATTAAAAATAATTAAGCAATAAACATCAATTGAAGATCACAAAACGTACATTATGTCAAAAGTATCGCTTGATTTGATACTCTGTCTTTAGATATTGTTGATCGTACGTTCAATTAAATAAATTAAGTTTAAGATACTCTGTCTTTAGATATTGATGATCGTATGTACAATTAAATAATTTAAGTTTACAAAACGACAATGTGGTGAAAAAAAATATATATATAATATATAAACACAGCGTAAATAGGTGGTAAGTCTGTAAAAAAAGTATAAATAAGAAAAAGCCCCTCACCATTTGCTCAACATCATTCACGCGCGCGGGGGGTGGACGGAGAACTGTTTCATGTGAGTGTACTCAACCTCAATTAACTCGCTGAATACGCGAGGGAACGAAGTTAAGAGATATCGAAGATAAGAGATATTATGTACAATAGTTGCACAATAATCATAATCCTTAAATTGTGTCTTACGTTAATTGTAGTAGGTGATTTACTACTTTTAAAATTTCATAGTCTTCTCCGTATGTATGTCTCTCTCTCTCTCTCTCTCTTTCCCTTTTGCACCCTTAACCCAGACGCATGCGCCTAATTCTACAAACTATTTTCATTATATTCAATTACACAGACGTAAACTGAGAGCGTGACGTTAGCTATACATGTCTGAAGTGTGTGTGTGTGTGCACGCGCGCGCGTGCATGTATGTGTGAGGATTGGAAATAACATAAACAGATGTTGAAACATTATTTAATGTCTTGTAAAGTAAAGTGTGTACAAAACGGATAATTGGAAATGTATTGAATTTATGAACAATCGGCTGCCTTGAGGAATCTTCATTGTGCCGTGTTTATTAACATAAACCGTGACATTAGTGATTTTTTACGTGAATGATAATTGTTATCTGCTTAATGACACAGTACTAAACATACTATTAAGATCCAAAATGCAATGTTTTGTATTAGTTGGTCATAATGACATCTTCTTTACGTAGTGGTGACTCAGTTTCAACCACAATGAACATGCCTTAACTTCTGGTCTATTCATTTATGCTAAAACAAGTTAATGTCAGTTAAATGATCTACATACGGCTATTACTTTTAACTTATTCGTTATTTTTTTGGTATGTATTTTATACCGCTCACTTACGAAAAACTCGAGGTTAGTTGAAATTCAATAATTATTGAGCGAGAGAGAGAGAGAGAGAGAGAGAGTGCGCCCTCAAAGACACGCGCGGTCTCAACCCGCGTTATATAGCAACATCTGGAAAATTTCACCGGCCAGCGAAGTGTGTGTGTGTGTGTGTGTGTGTGTGTGTGTGTGTGTGTATGAGCCGATGAAGTAGGGTTTTTGTAACACATAGGGTAACCAGAGAGAGAGAGAGAATAAATGAGAGACATGCTACACATTGCATATGCTACGTCGTCAAAGACAGTTGCAAATTGTTAAATAAACTTCGTCAAAATTATAAATTACGCCTAAAGGCTCACTCTTTCTACAAAATACAGAATATCACAATGGGAAAACATGAAAGGCACAATATTTAACAAGTTAATCGGTAAACGTATTGAACTTCTAAAAATTAAAGAAAAAATGAATTCATTACACAGAAGAATACAAAAAAAGCATAGCACAAGACGCGTTCACCCTCCGATAGATATGTCGATCCTGTGTGAACCACATGGCCTTAATTTCGTGCAATAGTCCGATGTAATTGACCTCTCTCTCTCTCTCTCTCTCTCTCTCTCTCTCTCTCTCGCAAAGCGCGTACAGAGAACCCTTCGTTCTCAAGGCGAATGACCGGCTTTCACCCTAATGAAAGCGAACACATAGCGTCACCCTCTCCCTCTCTCTCTTTCTCTTACCCCATGTATCGTGCAATACCTGTTTCTTCATTACACGTGTCTAAGCATGCTATTAATATTAACATTTGTACAAATATCTAGCAGTAATGCTGTTTGTGTAAACGTGTTTTCAACTAAGGTAAGTGGTAAAATAGTAGGAGTACAGTAGCCCACTTACCTTTCCGTAGACATATAGGTACTGCGTAAACCTAACTCATTCTATGAACTGAAATATCACCTTCACAATACAATCACATGCATTTATAATGAATGTATTGCTTGCTTGGAATTTTACAAGGTATAATTTTGGCCCGACAATGATCGCGCCCGACAACAACACAGTCACAATGCAAGACGACTTTACCCGTTGGAGTTTTAAAACGGTCTGTGGACAGAGCGTTAGATTTCGTGGGAACCATACACTTGTCAATGTTTTGATACAAAACACATGCCCCCTCAATACCGTGGGATTGAGAACAGATAACATAAACAAATGCGCAATACCTACAGTGTAAATGACCTCGCGCTGAGCGACCTTGAAAATTGAACGAAAACAGAGAAGAGCATTGTTCTTATTCAGAACACGCGAATGACCTTCTCATGCTGTAAACGGAAGTGAATCAAAGCCTTGAATAAAGTTGTGCAACATTATGCTCGTGTCTATATATTGTACAGATTTATCGCCCAGTCCTCAGTTAGCAGCCGGACACGTTGGTGAAAACTAGTGCTTTTCTAACCTAAAAAAAGTGTGCTTTATTTCGTATAAGTCATAGTACAGAACCATGGCAGTATACGCAACTCGTACGATCGCCCTTAACGGGAGTGTAAAGACGATAAAATGTAACGATTTCGAAGACGGAGTGGACACGGTATTGTTGGACAGAATGACGGACGTTATCCCTGGAGACGTGCGCGAGAATCACGCGACATGGGGGACAGTTTCAAGTGGTACTTGGCCGTACGCGTCGTATTTAAAAACTAGTTTCCGATTACGAACTGGAGCAGACGGGAGTGTTTCGTTCGCGTACGCAACTCGTTTTACCCGCGGACGTGAAAGACATAAACGATCAGTACAGGGATTGCGTGGAAAAAGTGCTGGATTCGGTTTAGAAGTTTACTCGTAAAGGTAGCGGATGGGTCGAGAACGGAATAGTGGCCGTTAAAGTGAACTTGTTTAAATATAGTCCTATGGCCGGGACCAGTTACATACCGACACCGAAGAAATTATCAAGGAAGGAAGCGTTAGTGAGCGTGCAAAATCTATACGACAAGAAATGCTTCCTCTGTTCCGTTCTTGCCGGGTTACATCCGATCGCTTCTCACCCGTACCGCGTGTCTCACTACGGACAATACGAAAACGAGCTGAATATGGAGGGAATCGACTATCCGGTGGCGGTGACTCAAATTAAAAAATTTTAAAGGCAAAACGCGAATATTTCGGTGAACGTGTTTGGTTACGACAGCGAAATCAACAAGTTCGGATACAGAAAAGACGAAGTGTACCCTATTCGGATAACCGAGCGCAAAGACAGGACGCACGTTAATCTTTTATTTCTGGTCAGCGATGAAGGGGGTCAAACATTACTGTGTTATTAGAAACATGTCTCGGTTATTGAATAATTTAACTAAAAGTAAGTCGTCCTCGTTCTATTGTAATTACTGCTTGCAACGATTTCGCGATAACACGGATCCTGAAATTGCGCGAAAACGACTCGAGGATTACGAGGTACTCTGTACACCGAACGGAGCGCAAAAGATCGAACTGCCAGCGGGAAAACACAGCCACATGTATTTTAAGGACTACACGAAGTTCACAGAGTACCGCACACGGTTTAAGAGGACTTTGAAACTTTTAATTTAAGAATTTTACCTTATATAATCCACTAGGCGATCTCAGTTTTTCAAATACGACATGTTTCAGGGACTAAATCCCCATCCTCAGGTACAGTAAAATGCTATTCCCCTAATACATAGGGGTCGTCGAAAAGATTAAAACGTTTATACACATAAACACCACACGCACAAAACTCACTATGAATAAATTAACATATATACATAAACATATGAAAACGTTATAAGTGACTCAATGCACCGGTCGACCTCTGATCGTCAACTAACATGTATTCGCGCTTCACTGCTTATCTTCAACGCGGTATCATATAATTTATTGGATTTAAACATCAGCTGATCGTTGAGTAACTGTTCTTCATTTATTTTGGAGGCCCTGTATATTTCAAACTCTTCTAGGGCGTTCAGGAGATGACCTTTATTACATATGTGTATCGGCTTCATGTTTTCTTTGAATCCGGTGTAACTATGGTTTTCGTTTATGAGGTGGAGTGCGTAATTTGATGAGGTGGTTTGGGGATTATTTTTTGGTAGGTGTTCTTTAAACCTCTCGATAAATTTTCTCCCCGTCTGTCCGATATAGAACTCATCGTACTCACTGCACTGGATTCTATGAGGATGGAGAAACATCCTATTTAGTCCCTGAAACATGTCGTATTTGAAAAACTGAGATCGCCTAGTGGATTATATAAGGTAAAATTCTTAAATTAATCATAATAGCGATCTGGAGACTGCATAAAATGTATCTTGAAACTTTTCTTCGCCCAGTGTCCGGGTGTACGCGCAAAGAGGACATATCGCACTCGCAGGACATCGCGCATCACGTACCGTGCAGTTTCTGCTACTTGATCGTCGATTGGACGGGGAAAGCCGTGAAAGAACCCGTCTTGTACCGCAGTGGTAATGACGTGGTGGAGACGTTTCTCCGGACTCTGCGCGAAGACGTAAATCGACTCGAACGCGATTTCAACAGACCATTCCGCATGACCGAAGACAACGAACGCGATTTCCAGAACGCCACCGCGGGTCATCTGTGTAAGAAGAGTATAGAGCGCGGTGATGACAAAGTGCGAAACCACGATCACGTGACGGGCGAGTACCTGGAAGCCGCGCACAACGCGTGCAATTTAAACTATAACGTGCCGCAACACGTTCCCGTCTTCTTCAATAACCTCTGCGGCTACGATTGCCATCATCTCATCCAAGCGTTCGGGAAATTCAAACACGACGAACTCAAGTGTATAGCCACGACCAGCGAGCGGTACGTGTCCGTGTCCCTTGGTCCTCTCCGCTTTCTCGATTCCGCGCAGTTTATGAACACGTCGTTGGAAAAGCTGGTGAAGAACATGCGGAAAGACAAATTTAAAATATTACGACAGTGCATGCGACCGGTGTAGACAGTGTACTCTGTGCGTGAACGTTATGTAGTTTAAAGGATGTTTGTGTGTGTGACTTTACACTACACAATGTAATGGTGCGTATTATAAGCATGTGTACAGTATATACGTTTGTGTATCGGTTAGGATATCGAGGTGTGTTGTTCGAGTTTGTTCACGTTATGAGAGAGAGATGAACGATTGCAACCGGCTACGTCACTGTCGCGGTAGAAAAACTCATAAACGTAGTCGCGTTGTCCGAGACGAGTCACTGGCACGGTGGAAACACCCGTAAACTCCTCTCGATTTAACAGAATCTTTGTGTGTGCGATACGTGAAAATACGACGCTTCTCGATATTCCAACCGTATACCGAACTATTAGATTAAGTGAAAACAAAAAAATAAATAAAAAAACAATAAAAAGTAGCTTTAGTCAGCATTGTGTAGTGTACGTCTGATTGTTTTTACCCAACACTGTACACGTTAAAAGTACTGAGTTCTTAGCGTGTTAGGTGTTTGGTAACGCTGGAGTAGGCCTGTTTCGTATATCCACCAAACGAGGAAACCACGTAAAAAAAAGGGAAGCATATCTTGTCTCACCTCATGGGTCGCTTGGAATTGACGAGAGTACATACCATTGTTTTAATTATTCGTAATTACCACAACGATATGTATGAATGCATCTAGTTATAAGATTCACTACAATAATTTATGTGAGTGTATTTCACCATACTTGACCGGTTCTTGGAAAAAGTATTGCATCATACCACTGTGAAACAGTATGGTGCAATAGGTTTGACAGGATGTTGTTCAATAGTTATACATAACAGTAGAACTGGGAGGGTGGGAGTGAGGGGGTGGGGGGATCGTCCGTCTATATAAACGCGAGCTTGTTCGCTATACCGTTCACTCTTGTGTCGGCAGTCGCAAGCAACTCAACGCAACCAGCAGACCTACTAAGCAAACAAGCAAGATGGAATCCTTTATACAGAAATTTAGGAGAGTCACCGTTATACAGCAAGGAGGAGTAGGCACGGACCACTTCTGCCCGATTCTATACGTTCTATCATCTGCGGACCGTCCGCATGCGGTAAGACGAACGTGATGTTCAACCTGTTGTTCGACGTGAACGGGTTACGTTTCGAAAACCTGTAAGTGTTTTCAAAATCACTGTTTCAACCCAAATACCGGATGTTGGAAACTCTGATGACGCGGCTCGTTAACGACGGACTGAGTTATCACGCGTACAGTGAAAACGAAGAGGTACGGCCTCCCGACAAGGTCGACACCGCTTCCGTTATGGTGTTCGACGACGTGTCTTGTGAAAAACAACACAACATATGCAAGTACTTTGCTATGGGACGACACAGCGGTGTAGACACGTTCTACTTATGCCAGACGTACAGTCAAATACCGAAACAGCTGATTCGTCACAACGCCAACCTCATAGTCTTGTTCAGACAGGACGATCTCAACTTGAAGCACGCGTACAACGATCACGTCAACACGGACTTGAAGTATGAAATATTTAAGAACTTATGCGCCGAAGCGTGGAAAGACCGGCACGATTTTCTCGTCGTGAACAAAGACTCGTCCATCGATAACGGGAGGTACAGAATCGGTTTCGATTGTTTCATAGTTGTAGTACCACCGAACGAATAAACGAACACGTGTAGACTGTTTGTGTGAAGGGTGTTTATATATCCACGACAACGATTGTACGTAAATAGACGTGTTCCGAAGTAAATATGTTAGTCGATCTACAGGCGTTCGTGAAGATGGACGACAAGGAGAAACGGGTCATTCGAGATATCGAAACGATCAGCAATAACATACGGAAGAAATACAGTGCGTTAAAATGCGGGATCCAAGAAGAGGAAGAAAAGCTAACAAGAAGTTACAAACCGATCTTGGAACCGTTGAAAACCATTTCACAAGCGTTGGTTGAAAAAAAAACGTAAAACGACTGAAAAGCCGATGGTGACGATAACGGAAAGTAAGAAGAAAGAAAAGGTGGAGGAGGAGGAGGAGGAGGAGGAGGAGGATAAACAGCTAGTAGACTCTAAACATGACGGTACACCGCGTTTCCTAGACACATCCGTAGTTGGCGAAACGACGACGCACTTTGATGAGGACGACGATGACCATAGTTTAACAGTTAAAAGACTGTTGAACACACCCTAAGGAAGACGAGAAGCAAGTAATTATTTTCAGAGCCAATACGAACCCAATTCACTAGCGTACAAATACATGAGTATGACCGTAACGGCTGGTCGTGGTCAAAATTTGGATTATACGTACGGTGTACGACACGAAGGCGGTAAATGGATGATAGGCGATTAGCAGGTGGTAATCGATGGTAAGGATAATTTTGTTATCAATGGTGTACGATACAAAGGCACGCCGGGACCTTTCGAACTGGTGTTCTTGAAACGTCCGGATACCGGTCTTTACAACAAGAACGGTCTCGCGACTTACAAGCGTATACCGGAAGCGACTAACGCACACGAATTACACTATTTACCGACAACGCGAAGAAACATGAACAGAGGACTAAAGTATACGAAGATAATAGGTCCGTTGTTTCGAACGATACATACGGAACGCGGCGGACACGTGAACAACTACATCTAAAACGGAAACGATGGAACATGGAAGTGAGGAGAAAAGGAAACGATAAAATCGATTACGTGCCTTGGGACGATCCGAACGAACTGGTGGACAGACTGCGATTGTTGATTGAATCCCAACACGCCGGTAACAGCGGTCACACGAACAAAATCGTCTCCATTGTGGAAGAACTGCGTGAAGCCGACATCGTTGTATAAACCAGACCGTATAATATATATATTACAACGCTCCTTTTATCTAACACACTTATCTAATATTTTGAATGTTAGATAAAACGTTACTTACCCGAGAGATTACTTTACCTGGGCGCCAGAACAAATCCCAGATACTAATGACACGGTTCCAGCTTAGCTCAGAGCATAGAGACATAAATTCTCAGGATCAGGATTCGTTCAGTGATTGTGGATTCAAGGGGAATCGTTACAAATAACACTTTAAAGTTTTGTTTGAGTATGTTTAATTAACGTTTTAATTATTTTTAAATTACCTGGAAATGTTAATTGTAGGACTTATTGCTACCCTAACTCTTATAATTAGCGAGTGAGTGTGAAAAGTAAAGATTAAGACGTTCAAACGACCTATTGCTCTTATTTGGTTTTATTAAGAGATTGATATCTCCCAAACCAGTGATAAAGAACAGATCTTCAATAATTTGCACGTCCAATACTACACCTCACTTTCCATTCTACACTCCTATACTATGTTATAGCTAATCTTACACATTAAATACAAAGTGTGCGATTCTTAGTGTCTTTTAAAAATTGTTTATTGCTTTTTATTATTTGTTTAGTAGTTATTTCATTGATCAATGAATCTATTTCTTACTGTTTGATGCGTGGACCGAAGATAGGAATCCGTAGAGGTCCTCCTTTCGATGGTTTAGCCCAGAAGAAATGATGTTGATCAATCCGGTAGAAAGATGCTCTGGCAATTACAGATGCTGTAGCTCTCTGTTGCTCAGGTCACTTCACGGCTGATTATAAATAAATTAATTAATAAGTTAATTAATTATTGTGTTGTTTTACACAGCGAGTGTTGTTGAACGGTACTAGTTCCTCTACTGCGGACTACTTCTCGAATTTTATACTTAAATACACTTTTGCGTGATTATAAAATTTCTGCACGTAATTTATATACGACTAGCGCATTGAAGATTCGAACGAAGAGTAACGCTACCCCTCGGTTTGAGTTGGCTTCTGTTTTAAATACGGGCTTCTGATTGGTTGTTCAAATAAATCATACGTTTTTCCAGTCTCGACAATCTCGAACAGGTCGAGCAAACACCCCATGACAGGTTTGAAACGGCAGAGAATTTCTAGTCAAAATCGTACTTCCTGTATTTGCAAATTGATTGACTACAGGTATTTGCAAATGTGTTTTCAAAGATCTGACCACAGAATATTGTTGCTTAGGTCTTTATCTGTGTGTGTGTGAAAACACCTAATTCCTACATAGCATAATTCTCTTGTTATTCCTTTTGGCGTTCGTCTTCCGTATAACTTCTTCAATTGTTAATTATATTAACTGAGATTGCGGCTACTTATAAAGCTTTACTTGCTGAACACAATGCTGTTTTCAGAATTGCCGTATATTTATTTGTTTTGAAGTTATTGCAGGTTGAACTGATAATTTGAATTGAGTAAAGTTTCATGTTCGTACCGGTAGCGGACGTCGCTGTGACGAGATTAGAGTGAGATGGCTGCGATTGTACGCTCTCTCTCTTGCTTACGCCGCTATATTCGTACAGTCTAACACTTTCATATAACGCTCAGATAGGACGCTAATATGAATCGTTATGTATACCCCCACTAGGTATAAAAATTTGATTATTTTAAGAAATCATTAATTTTTTTTCTTAATGTATCGTTTTACCCTAATTAAAATTTTTTCACTTTTGGTTTTCCCGCACAAAACTTGCACTAATACACTAAAGATTACAATTTGTTGCTTAACCTAACATGGTATACACATATTGGAAATTTATATGACCATTAATGTTTTAATCACCATTTTGGCTTAATCAACGTCAGTAATTTAAACAACAATACTAACATTTATTTAAATAAATTTTTCTTTTCTTATTATTATTGACTTTGATTCAAAACAATTATAAAATTATTTTATTTGACCATGTTTGATTTACATACCTTATTGGCTCAAACTATTATTTCTTTATTGGTCAATATTTTGTCTATATTTCCTCCTATGGGAACATAGCTTATATAGCTTACCTTCATATATAGAAAATCCTGGTTTGGAGTTGGTAACTGAACTTCTCCAAGCTACACTAATCCTAGGGTCTTGTTGTTGATGCGTACCTATTTCCTTATTTCGTCTAACTACTTCAGGTTTTGTTATATGCTTTATCGCGTAAATACCAATATCATTGCTACTACATTTAATGTTATCTGTTTCCATGTTGTTTTCTGATGGTGGATTTCTACTGAGTACATCTGCTACCAAGTTGTCTTTCGCTTTACAATACTGTATTTCAAATTGATACTCTTGTATAGCCAAGATCCAACGAGTCAGACGAGCACCTAGCAATTTACACTTTAATAAAAATACTAACGCCTTATTGTCGGTGATTATAGTAAGTTTAGCACCCTGAATATAACTTCTAAACTTTGACAGGCTATGCACTATCGCTAATAGCTCTTTTTCTGTCGTAAAATAGGTTAATTCTGCCCCTTTAAGTGTGCGACTTACAAATTCTAATACCGCTTTTTGGCCCTTCTCATCAATCTGATACAAGTGTGCTCCAATAGCAATATTGCTGGCGTCTGTTTGCAAGTAAAATCTTTCTCCTATCCTTGGATGATTTAATACAACAGTATTTATAAAAAGACTTTTCACTTGTTGCAGTGCTTCATCGTGGTCCTTTGTCCACTTTCATTTAATCTCTTTGTTTAACAACTTCAACAATGGAACAGTACTTTCCGCGTATTTACTTGTAAACTTCTGATAGTAGTTAGCTAAACCTAGAAATGACTTTAGCTGCTTACAGTTCTTTCTTACACTTACCGATTTCCAATGCTTATATTCTTTAATACTTACATTAATTTTATTAGTATTAATTTCCATCGTATAAATCCGATGAATGCACTGGAAGTTAGTTAGCGAAGTCTTTTAAACTTCGGTTAATTTATTTTAATTTGTTATCCTTCCGTCGACTAGGCGAATTGGTGACCTAGATTCCTCGCTGAAAGCATAAATATTTGGTAAGAAATGATCACTTACTTGTAGTGAGTCTTGGCGATCTTGCAGGATCAATGTAGCAATCTAATCTGTAGATTGACTTACCGTATTCAAATTCGCCGCTGCGTGTCGGGCTATCCAATGAGAGTAGTTCACCTATTCTGAAAACCCTAGTCTACTGAAATGAACTAACTGACTCCGTTTCCTCGTATAAAATGATAATTTATTCTTTTTAACACTTCGTTTTAATGATCTAAAGTATCATTAACCATTTTAGTTCAAAATTAAATAACATTAGTTATTTGTTCCATAAAAATTGTCTCAGGGTGGTAAAACTGATCTACAACGTCAGTGTGTGATTAAAATGCTTTTTAGTTAAATAAATTAATTCATATGTGGGTTCTTTTAGCTTACAAAATACCAAATTATTTACTAGAACTCTTACTCTACCGTTATTAGGCAGTTTGAGGATGATTACAACTCAATCATCTCTTAATATTTAATATTTAAAATTATAACCATGCCTGCTTTGGACATTTTAGGTTAACTAAATTATTAGTCAACCGACAATAAATGAGTTAAAGAACGTTTGTTAACGTTAAAATAACTCTTGATAAGACATTTAAAATGTGAACAATAAAATAATATGTTGAAACAGTGTTGTTAAATGAAACATCTGAATCATCATTTGACTCTATAAAAGGTAATTGTTTAGTTGTAAGTATTTGTATAGCTTAACAACATTAGTTTCTTATTCATAATAGACATAATTTTATAATAATAGTAGTAGACTCTCACTAAATTACAAAATATAAATAGCATTTGTTTCTTTCATTAAATTTCGTTAATTGCTTCAGACAGTCGACAATTCTCAATCACTTATGAATGCTTGTTAGTTTGATCTAGGTTTATTAAACAACAACTTTAATCAGGTGTGGTTATATCACACTAAGTATTCATACATAACAAATGATTAATTGTTTGCAAAATTCTTAATAATAGAATATTCAAATTAAGTTGAGGATTGTCATTAGTACTGTTGATTGAATAATATTAATAATGCACCATAATCTACATACTTTATTTATACACATTATTAGAACGTGGTTCGATTATATCGTCTTTTCAAATTCTTAACTAATTTTGAGAAAATCACTGTACTCCCTTTTTTAAATTCCGGAATTGCTATGGATCATACACTTAGCAATCCTTATTAACGCACTGTTACCAGTGGCGGCTCGTAGCTGTGAAGTTAGGTGAAGAGCTAGTAGGAAAATAATTATATTTACACATGATTATCTTAATAATTAAACTCACCTATTTCTTGTATACCAAATCGATCCTTGGGTCCTTTAAGGCGGCAAACTTGTCAGTAATGTCTTCATAGAATGGCTGTTTCTTCATTAAGAAGTAGAAGTTCTTTCTGAATTGCAATATTCCCCAATGAAGAAAGTCTCTCTTCTGAAATTGCATTCCTGAGGTATGTTTTTATACGTTTAAGACAAGAAAAGCTTCTTTCCACAGATGCTGTAGTAGAGGAGATGGACAGAATAAGGGAGAACAATTTATAAGCGTCCATAAAAATGTCCTTATCCTCATAAAGGATTTCGAACATCTTTTAGGTGGAAATCTGTATGTACTTCTCATCGGCATATAAAATAGACTGTTCGTTTCTTAAGCGATGTGTCTTAGGGAACACAGATTCAAAGAAATTTTGCACGTTTTCAAGTGCACTAGAAGGAAAGCATGTGTGGTATTCTTCAAATTTTGTGGTATCAGCAAGGCAAACAAATTTAATTTTTTCACAATCGCGAAATCTCTCAGCCATTTCCATCAAAATGTGGTCCAAAATTTCATAATATAAGGCTCGATAAATCTGAACACATTCATCCTGAGGCAGGGAGCTGTACTCTCGTGTGAGGCGCATATCCGTCATTTTCCTGGTCTTTTCAAAGATAACTGAAAAATACTGTTCGTCCCGCTTGTTTCTTAGCATGTCACAAGTAGTCCTTATTTTTGATATACAGTAGTTAACATCCAATGACCTCTTTTGCAAAACATCAAACAAGACATCTGTCAAACAAAATATGTCATAAAACATTACTGCCAGAAATAAGAATTCAAAACTGTTCATGTCGTGAAGAAAACCTCTGGCAAGTTGAGTAGAATTATCGTCGGACTGTTCACAGCAAACTATGGTTTCGAAAACCTCTTTCAACTTTTCCCAGTCGTCCACAATTACACTCAATAATTTCGAGTTGGAGCTCCAGCGGACAGGTGTTACAGTTGGAATGCGTGGTCCCGATGCAGAAGTGATGATGGAAAAAGGTAGGAATTCCAGTAATAGAAGAAAAAAATATACGACACTTTCGTATTTTTTTGCAACTCTGTTGTAAGACTAGATTTAGGCGGTGTGCCAAACAGTGCACAAATACTGCAAGAGGAGCTTTCTCCTTAATTTTTTTCTGGAGTCCATTTAAATGGCCAGACATCATGCTTGCACCATCATAACAGTGTCCTACTAATTTGTGTTCGTAGCCAAATGGTCTCAAGAGTTTGTCCAATAAAGCAAACAAAGTTTCTGATGATCTGTCGGCACTTACATCATAGAAACCTAAGAAACTAAAGCTCCATCAGCATTAACGAACCTCGGAACGAGCATCAGAACACTGAGACACCTGTGTAATATCTGTCGTATCATCTACCTGAACAGAAAAAAAACCAGCAGTTTCCAATTCAGTTTTTACAAAATCATTGATGTAGTCTGAAATGCACTCGATTAGTTCAATTTGTATACTTCTTGATTCGCCACTAAACACACTTTTTATCTTAGAATACTGGTTTTGTATTTCTACAGGACTCATTGATACCAGCAACGTCAACAGTTGCTTAAAATTCCCACGATTTATTGAGTCTATTGTTTCATCGTGGCCGCGAAATGCTAATTCTTGCTTACTTAAATAGAGTGCTGCATCAATCACTAACTGTAGGAAAAGTCTGTTCAAACGTACATTTTCATTGAATTGGATAGTATACAGTCTAGCATTTTCCTTCAGGGCATCTGAAATTGTGTTTCGATTTCTTTCGAAAGTTTTCAAATTTACCTGGCACTTTATATGCTCTGCCGAATCTGAGTGTTTGTGTAACGATCGTGTTATATTCAAGAAAGAAGCAAATCCTTCTCTATTCCAAACGTTGCTTTTATTGCTAAAAACCAAGCATGGCCAACAAAACAATTTCTGTAAAGTTAGAGAGGAGCAGAACCACGGAAATTCCCTAAACCACGACCGTTTGAAGCTAAGATTATAGCATTTACCTGAATATTTCACTTCTTTTGTACCCATATTTGTAGAGATTCAGTAGGGCGCCCACAATTTAAAACTTCCTTCTTATCTTCGTCTTTCCAACGTGAAAATGATGTTTCTAATAAAACACACACTATATCATAAACAGGATTCATATTTAAAACAGCACAGCACTACGGAACAAGCACGCTCCAAAAGAATTTCACACTGGAAGAAGAAACATATTTCTCTCTTGTAACTTCACCCGTACGATTCTCTATAGCGGGTGACGTCACGGTTGTCATAGCAACCATCGCCCCGGTTATCGAGCTAAGCTGCGCCCCTGAGGTTGAGAAACTTGAAATAAAGCCTACCTCACTTGGTCGGTCGCCGTGATCAGAATCGCACCGCGCTCGGTGCCAGAACATTAAAGAGTCCCGCGCCGTACAAAAATACAGAAATACGTTTCTATTAAAACCAACATACGTGATATGGAAAATAAATTTTTCCTTATAATAATTGTTATATTATAAATAAATAATATTATATTATTATAAATAATTGGTGAAGTGCCACTTCACTTACTACCCCTGAATAGCCGCCCCTGACTGTTACACTTAAAACATCTTCAATACTAGTGTAGTTATGTTGGCACAAATTTAGGTTATGATGCTTTGTTGACAACGGTGACACGCACAAATTATGTAAACAGCTGTTTCCTTGCGGTGTCGAGTAACCGTCTGCTCTCCTCTAAAGTTGATTAAAAAGTGCCTCGAAATGGCATCTCAATCTGCCGTTCCGTCCTGTGGTCGTTGTAAAATTGGCTAATTTCTTGGATCTGATTGGTTCACGATCTTTAATTTGATGCACATACCCCCTCCGTGCAATATTTTAAATTGTTGTTCTTAGCGTGGGGAGTCTGGGTTTGAGATTATAAACATTTGCTCGATTTGACACAAATATTTTATAATTGTAATAACTTTCTTACTATGGCATAGATTTAGAATCTAAGCTTATCACTGTATTGGTAACACTTGGCTCTTCATTTAGGGTCTTCTCATGGTGTGCTTTCGTTCATTATTAAGGGAGTTAATGTTTGAGATTATCACATTACACTATTCACTATTAATTGTATTTATTCTTAAATTAAAACTATTTAATGGCAATAATATCTCCTTGTGAGCATGCCTTCCAAGTCCTTCAACACTTCTCACTTGTTTGTTACTTATATTTATTGACAAAATATAGTTCTTATGCTACCATTGATTTAGCCTAAGAGTCTATTAATTTTATTTACAAATTATTTATTATAAAAGGTATCTGGGTAACTTCTGTATTGCCCCAGTTGTAAACATTGAGTTGTTACAACTACTGTTTGTCTTTGTTTGTTGGAATATATTGTTATTCCTTGGTATTTTGGTCATTAATATGACCTCTATATGGCACTATGAAGTGTACCTTTAATTTAACTCTTATTTGGGAATGTAGTGTCTTTTCAGACCATTATTTAGTTTAGAATAGTTTACTAGTAGTAGTATATTGATAGTTAGTCTTGTGTTTTTAACACACTAGTCTGTCCCTTAGCGTATAGCATTGGATAATAGTAGTTACATCTGGTGTCATATGACAGGGGTGCTTATTTATTCTTATTACACATTATGTCCTTGCTTATAATTCTTTTATGCTATTATAATAGTGATTTTGTATCTTGCTTATGACATAGGTATCCTTCTGTTATTCCTATTTAGCATTACAATGTGGTTTTGTCTATGTTTCACATAGTGAATCTCATTTTGGCTGGTTTTGTTCACTTTCTTTACTTGAATTCTTAGATAAAGATTACTTTTGGTATCTGATATTGATATTGGTAGAAACCTTATTACTTCTACTTGATTTGGGGTACAAAATATTTTAGTTTAGATATGTTTTATCTACTATTAAATATGAAATTAAGTGGAAAGTACCTGTATCGAGGTTATGTGGTTTTATTATTTGTAGCAACAATGGGTGTATTGAGTTGATACAAATTTACATTTTTTAACCTTGCTTTTTCAAGTCTAATGTTATTAATGACAACTGGTAATTCATTATTTAGTTCTTTTTTCTATCTTACATGATTTTTTGATTACTTGACTAACAATTATTATAATTATGAGACAATTCCAATTCTCCTTTATATTACATTGATGCTGTGCATAACATGTCATTATGCTTTTATTTACAGCCTCTTTTATGTTAACATTATTGTTACTTTCACTCTTTGTCTAATATAGGATGTCCTACTCATTTACAATATTATTAGTTGTATATGGGTCATCTAAGTTACTCAGTTATTGTCTATATTTTCAATCTGTAAGTTCTTCAGTTATTATTTATACGGGTAGGATGTTAATCTATAGTTGACTGGCTCTTGGAATCTATATTTTATGCCATGGTTGTTATGTGTCTTTCTCGTAGTATGTTTCTTCCTTGTTTTCACTTGTTCCTTGCTGACCGAATCTATTGGGTTATTGGTTCCTGTGGTATTATTACTGTTCGCTGTATCTTCTTTCTTTTTATATGTTATTGTTATTGTTATTTACTATTACATTTTATTAACTCTTGTATTGTGAGTTTATTCTTCTTGATGAGTCGCTCATGTTTTCATTCTTGGCATTTTTGATTAAATACTTGGTGTGTCTTGTTGACTCAATTATTATGACATATGTTAATATTTTGGTTACTTAAATATTGGGCTCATATGTCTTGTTACAATATATACAAACGAGTGTTCAGAGTCGACACAGTTCATTCGTATCTCGGCACAATGAGTGTTGACAAATTCGGCAGACACCAGAGCACCGTCACGGAGCAAAGGGAGACGCGATGCAGTCTGCGGGAGGATATCGATATCGGATTGACGGTGGACGGAAGTAGGGGTAATATGACAGTTCGAATCAACTATCTTCCCCATGTTAAATACGCCCCTCCCCCGCCCCGCCCATTTGTGGAGGTGGGGGTAGGTGGGCGGTACCACGTGACCGAGTTGGGGGTAGTGGCCATGGCCATGTTGTAAAAGTAGTGGTGGGGGTATTCGTCGGCGTTGATAGGTTGGGGGTGTGGCCGCCGCCCGGATGTTGATTGGTCGTCGGCCAAGCCGCGGCCCAGCCGCCGCCTGGATGTCGATTGGTCGGCGTCCATGTTGGAAAAGTCGTCGGCCATGTTGGCTCCAACTCGTGAACGTCGGCCGGTGTCCAAAAAAAGTGTGCGGGTTTAGATTTGGACGTCGCCAGGCCACCGCCCGGCCGTGGCCCGGTCGTAGATTGGACGACGTATGGTTCGAATGTATGTGTCTGTGGTAAGTATATATTGTAAAAAAAAGGGTCACTGCGTTCTTCGAAATTCTCGATGACTTGGTCTCCGTGATCCGGTTCGCCGTTCGCCGTCCGCCGCCCGGCCGCCGACGGGACGCCGACGGGATGCCGTAGAAGATTGGTCGGCCTATATGTTCATGCACACGCTCGTGTAAGCAGCGCATAATTAAAAACCATTTCACTTGCTAAAATTTGTGTAAAAACACACAAATACCTGCATCATGCATGGAAAATAATTACCATTTATATTATTATGTTGGGTATGTAATATGTGTATGCTCATAGTTGAAAATTATTTTGTATAAAAATAATTGAAATGTGTGTTGAGGTAGAAAGGAATTTGCAGTTGGACGTTAGCTGTTCTTCAGCGGCATCTGGCGATCGTTGTAAGATAATTTTGATGAAAATAACAACTTGTACATAATATCCTGTATGCTGTGGAAGGCATGTAATAAATCTATGTTCATTGGTTGTGTAAGATTGGTGGGGGTAAATTTGAATTTTGGCGGCGAAGACGGTTATGTTTAATGACAATGTTTGTGTCGGTGGTAAGTATAGGCCTATATTGTGAAAAAAAAGGTAGTGTGTTCTGCATCGGACGGTTGTAGTAAAAAGGTGTAGAGTGTTCTTCTTCTTCTGCATCTGGCGGTCATCGTAAGATACTCTTGATGAAAATGATGACTTGTACATAATGTCCAGGGAAGGCGTGTATGCAGCTCATAATTGAAAACCACTTCACTTGTAAAAATTGTGTAGCACACTGAGGTTATGTTTAATGGAATGTATGTATCTGTGGTAACTATATATTGTGAAAAAAAGGTAGTGTTTTCTGCGTCTGGTGGTCGTTGTAAAAAGGTGTAGTGTCCTCTTCTTCTGCATCTGGTGGTCATTAGTTTAAAATTATTCTATAGTTACTTTCACAAGGTAGTGTATTACGATCATGCAATTATTTAAAAAAATTGAATTTTTTTTATTGTATTTAATAACACATGAGCTGTCGGTGCGCAACGACCGCTCGAGCTTGTACATTGGCGTAATGTACAGTTTTTAAAAATATTGTTAATGTTCACACTCATGAAAAGCGGAACCTGGTTCAACGCGTAAGGAAAGACTATTTTAAACGTCAGCGACGGCAGTCGGGTCATGGACGCTGTACTGTAAACTTACGTCAATTGGAGGACGTGAGGCGGTACGCGAGCAGCAAAATGTACAAACTCGCAAACGTGTTCCAAAGACGATGGGAGAAAGTAGTTTTGTACATCTATAAATTGCACGCGCACGCAGCGCGGAGTTTATTCAACGCCGAAGAGGCAGAGTTGACACACGCTAACAACGATGACACAAGCGAATTAAGAACAGAATTGGATAAGGTGGGAGAGAAGGACAAAGATTGGAGATCCATTTACAAGGTCGATAAATTATCTACAAGGTCGTAGTCATGTACGAATTACGTGGTCATAGTGTTAAAACCGGAAAAAGGGGGCGTGGTCCTATCAGAAAAGTGCTTAAAAGCGTGATACTTTTCGTCACACAGTCAGTACGGACTCTGATCAATCGAGCGGTGGACGTCTTACCGGTGGAACTGCATCTTCCCGGATACAGGTTCTGCAGACCGGGGACTAGACTGGAGGAGAAATTGGCACGCGGCGAACGCGGAATCAACGAGTTGGACGAAGCCTGTCGTGAACACGACATCGCGTACGCCAAGTACAAGGACAACGAACGCAGACGTGCAGCGGATCGCGTGCTAGTCGGCAAGGCGTGGGATCGAGTGAAGTCTTTGAACTCGGGTATCAGCGAACGAGCGTACGCGACCACAGTAGCCGCAGCGATGAAAGCGAAGTCGGTGTTACGCGGCGGAGTGTGCAGAGGACGTAAACGTCGTCGTCGCAGCGGAGCGGTCGTTAAGCGGAAAAAGGTAGCACGTACGACCGGGAGGAGGAGGAGAAGAACGACGACTAGGTCGGGAATTCGACGTCGACGGCGACAGAACGGAGGCGGAGGTAACCGCAAAACCGCTTCGGGTCTGTACTGCGTCCGTACCGAAAAAACTAGTAGAAATACCCGTGCGCCCGTTGTCCGATCGTGATCTGTACACGTACGCGAAAAATTGAACGTACCCTATTTCAGAGGTGTGTACATGCGCGACGCTTTACCGTGCTCACCGCCGTTGAAGAACGAGAGTGCCGTCGTGAATCTCGACGATACTGCCGGATCGGGCACGCACTGGGTATGCTACAACGAGCGAGGGGATAGGGTCGTGTACTTCGACGGGATCGGCAATTTACGTCCGCCGGTCGAGCTGATGCGGTACTTCGGAACGAGTGTGACCGATGTGCGTTACAATTACGCGCGTAAACAACCGCCGGACACGGTCGTCTGTGGACATTTAAGTTTAGATTTTTTGTCGTCGAACGATCACTAGACGACGAGATGTCTTCGCTTACGGTCACCGTCACGGATACGGATCCGAGCGCACTCGTCAGTGATATTTTCCGCCTCTCGAACTGACGGCGGGCGAATGGTACGCTGGACTGTTGGATTTCACCACGTACAACTCTATTCCGAACGTAGAAAGCGGCAGAAACAACGTCTTTCCCGTACCGAAGGGCGGTAGTGCGCGTAAAACGTTAGAACTCATCGAATTACCGACCGGCGCGTACGAAATCAGTGATATCGAAACGTACCTGAAGAAAGCGCTAGTCGACCCGAAATTCAGTCTGCGCGCCAACAACAACACGCTGAAATGTGAACTTTACTGTTCCTACGAGATTGATTTCGGTAGTACACAACACGGAACCGGTGCCATTCCGGGTTTCATCAAGAAAACCAAGTTGAAAGCGTATAAATTACACACGTCGGACACGCCAGTAAACATTAACAAATTGAACGTTCTGGAGGTAAGGTGTAACGCCATGCAAGGTTCGTACAAGGACGGACGGAACGAGCACATTCTGCATTCGTTCTACCCGACGGTTGAGCCGGGATTCAAGATAGTCAAAACGCCCAGCACTGTCATATACCTTCCGGTGAACGTGCAAAGTTTACGTAACATTACCGTATCGGTACACGATCAAGACGGTGGTATCGTGAATTTTCGCGGTGAAGTTATCACCGTGCGAATCCACCTAAAACGGATGTAACGATGGGTTTTTACTTCAACAATAGCTATTTTTCCGTTGCACCGTCATCGTCTCGCGCAAGACTCGTGAAGATAAAAGAAGATCGTACTTTCGGGAAACCCGTCAGTCGACGTTCGACGTTGAAGCGGTTAACACCGCCGAACCGACGCTATCTGATTTCACTAGGTTTCAAAGTCAAGAAAAACAAGTAACATGGTGGTCAGCGGTATCCTGGCGGTCGATCAAGGTCCGCTCTTCGACGACACCATCATGCATTTCGAGTACCACAGTCACGCGCCTTACGCGTCGTTGCGGTACGGTAACAACAATGAAATACGTATACCCATGATGCAGCAGGACGTCTTCGCTCTGCCGATGGAAAGTTTCCTGTACGACGAAGGCAAGCAAGAAGACCGGAGTGAGTGATACCGTCGAGGTAAACGTGAAACTGGTGAACAAAGCGATCGCGTTTCTCTTCGAAGAAATCTGTTACGAATTGGCCGGTGTGGAACTCGATCGGACCAAGAACGTCGGCATCACGTCCACGTTGAAAACCATGCTATTCATCGGCAAACCGGACGTCGCGTCAATGCGATAAAAAAATCCCGGATCGGTGGCACCGACGACTAACGAGATAACACCGAAAGGGAGCAACGGTGAATTCAACTTTTGCGTACCGCTGAGGATGTTGATGGGATTCGCTGAAGACTTTACGCGGATCATTTTAAACATGAAACAAGAACTGATACTGTTGCGCACGCCCACCGATTTAAACGCAATGGTGATGACGACGACTAGCAGCACGACTACGGCTAACGCCGATCTCGAACTGACTAAAATCTTGTGGATGGTTCCGTACGTGCACGTAAATAACGATACGCTGTTGGAGCTGATGCGGAAGGCCCCACCGCTGTCCATACCGTTTTGCAGTTGGGAACTCCACTAGTACCCGGCATTGCCGACTACCAGCAGGCAGACGAGGACGATCGAGACGCCGTCACAACTGGAGAAGCCGCGGTTCGTGATACTCACTTTCCAGACCGGCAGAAAGAACGATGTGAAAAAACACGCTGACAAATTCGATCACTGCAGGGTGACCAACACGCGACTTTTTCTGAACGACAAGTACTACGCATACGATAACCTGAACTTGGATATCGCTAACAGACTCTACGCACTGCTGTACGACATGTATTCTCGTTTTCAAAAATCGTACTACCACAGGACTCAATCCAACGTACTTCTATCACCGGACGAGTTCAGAGATAAAGCACCGCTATTCGTCTTCGATTGTAGCAGACAGGACGAGTCGCTCAAGTCTTCACCGGTCGACGTGCGACTGGAATTCGAGTCCTCGGAAAATTTCCCCGCAGAAACCACGGCCTTCTGCATGATACTTCACGATTCGCTCAACGTATACACTCCGCTGTCCAAAACTGTGCACAGACGAACTTGATTTCATCCCCTATTACCACTCGGGGTAGTTGTCCCCCCCACCACCACAAACAGGAAGTCGTGACCTGTATACATATTACCGAGTGTTGCATCATCTTGTGTCAGTTGAAAGAGTGCAGTTGACGGAGAACGTTATAGTTGCTGTGAACGTTGTGACTGTGTGTTATTACCCAACAACATGGCGTCGACAGGAGAAGACGAGGATGTTCGAACCGCTGTCGTCGAGTTTCAAGCGTTCCGCGGTGTGCAGAACGAGTACGTTGTCAAGGAGTTCGCCGCGTTAGACCTGTCTACACGATGTTTTACAGTGGCGTTTTTCGCGCCTCCTTACGAGCTATCGCGTCTCACCGCGAAAAAGATAAGAACTAACGAATGATTGGAACGACGCTATCACCGTCTGAGATGGGATGACGGTTACATTCCGTACACGGACGTGTCGCGTACGATCGCGCAAATCTTTGCGAATTTCACCACGATCTACACTAAAGTGTCGAATAAAGCCGCTTTTCTACGCGTCCACCATCGCAACGTTATCGACTTCAACGAAATGAACGCGCCGACGGCGAGCGATCGGTTGACGAACTCGTTACAATGCCCTATCGTGCACATCAGGACAACAACGGTAGAACTTTCACCAGGTGCGCGCTGCGTAGAGCGTTCTTCTACAGCGAGTGGTTGGTGAACGTGAGAAAACAACGTGCTTTACAACGGTGTACTATGTGCACGAACGTTATGTATAGCAAAATATTTTAGAGTGTGACCTTACGCTAGACAATGGGATGGAGCCTATTATATGCATGTGTATAGTAGTTAAGTATATACGGTGTACTCTGTGCGTGAACGTTATATATTTTAATGCATGTTTGTGTGTGACTTTACACTACACAATGCGATGTTGCCAATTATAAGTACGTGTATAGTAGTTCAGTATATACGTTTGTGTAACGGTTAGGATATCGAGGTATTTTGTTCACGTTATGTGCGAGAGATGAACGATTCCAACCGGCTATGTCACTGTCGCGGTAGAAATACTCATAAACGTGGTCCGGTTGTCCGAGACGAGTCACTGGCACGGTGGAAATACCAGTAAACTCATCTCGATTTAACCGAATTTTTGTGTATGTGATACGTGAAAAAAAAGACGCTTCTCGATATTCCAACCGATACCGAACTATTCATTTTAGTTTAAGTGAAAAAAAAATTAAAATAACAATAAAAAATAATAGCTTTAATCAGCATTGTGTGGTGTACGTCTGATTGTTTTTACCCAATACGTTAAAAGCACTGAGTTCTTAGCGTGTTAGATGTTTGGTAACGCTGGAGTAGGCCTGTTTCGTATAACCACGAAACGGGGAAACCGCGTAAAAAAAAGTGAAGCTTATATTTTCTCACCTCATGGGTCACTTAAAATTGATGAGAGTACATACCATTGTTGTAATTATACGTAATTACCGCATTGATATGTACTTATGACCCTAATTACAAAATTCACTACAAAAAAATTTAAGTCATTGTATTTCACAATACGCGACCGGTTACAGGAAAAGTATTGTAGCACCATCTCACCGTAACACAGTATGACACAATTCAATCGATAGAACTGTTGCATCATATTATTGTAAAACAGTATGGTGTTGGCAGGATGTTGTGGAGTAGTTATACTCAATACTCGGACTAGAGGGGGATTGTCCGTCTATATAAACAGACCTTATTGGCTAACTCTTCAGTCTTATCTCGACACTCGCGAGCGACGCATCGTCCGGAGCCCGAGCTGAACCACAGCATTGACCACGAGATGACCGCGACCGAAATGAACGAGAACTAGACCGAAATGAACGAGACCCGGGACCGAAATGAACGAGACCGAATTATTTAGCGACTAATTCGCGCCCGCTCGCACACACAAACACGGCCACGCCCTCTCGGTACAACATGTGGGGGCTCCGAAAACACCGATGGACCGGGGTGGTGGTGGTGATGACCTCACGATCATGACCTACCTCAACAGCCAGTGTTGTCATTGAAACAATAGGCTATTGTTTCAACACTGAATCAATAGACGCCTACTAAAACAATGACCTCATTGTTGTTTCAGTGACGTCACCAGCTGTTGAGGTAGGTCAAGAGGGCAGCTGTTCGTGACGTCATACCCCTCCACCCCCGTCCATCGGTGGCTCCGGAGCCCCCCAACACACTACTAACAACTACAAATTAATTACAATTACAAACATAATTTACAACGACAAACACAACGATACATTTCATAGTTTATTATAGCTACAAATAAAATAGAATATCAATTACTGAGGATGGCATAAATTGAGCAATGTTTTCAATAATTTTTTCAAATTTATCATCATTTCGATACCTTTGCCGCCACATTACGTATTCAGGCAGGTAGGAATCCAACATCAGTCGCAAAGTACACCATTGCCTTTTGGTCCCCATTTTGGCCTTAGCCCGCTCATATGCTTTCTACATTTTTGGTGTGGACTTGGGTTACTGGATTTACAAATTATATCGAGTGGTTCACTGTTAAATGTTGATAATTTTGATTTAAATTCTGTTATCCCCTCCACTTATCGGATAAAACGGTTGTGCCTAGAGCACATAGGCTACTGGTTTATTATAGGCACTAAAGTCCCTGCGGGTCTGTCCAAACCGCTCACAAGGAAACAGTCTCTTGTTTCACGACAAATTTCACCAAACACCCATTGATTTGGTAAAAGTCTTCCCCTATTTTTTTATTTTCGTGAAACAATTCTCGTCCACTTCTACATTCAAATTAGGTCCACCAATAACCTGTGGATTTTGTAATAAATGGTGCTCACACACTTCTCGCATGTATGAATTTCAATCCACGCATGTGGTGTGACTCATTTCCAACTCTTCATGACAGTATTGCACGGTTGTGTACTTCTTACTCCAACAGTAAATGAAGTAGGATACGATTGTGAGGAATTCTAGAGGGTGAAGTGCGTTGTTACTGTCGATTGCTACGTCGAGTAATTGCTCCGTAGCAACGTTTTTGCCTAACCAGTTTTTAAGCATTCTGAACATTATCCATCCGTATCTCTATTGAGGTGAGAAGCACTTTATACTTTCGAAAAAATATTTTTATTTTTTTTTCCGGAGGAAATCCATTTAACCACGCTGCTACACAGTCACTGCAAAAGATGAATAGAGTGCTTGTCCATAGCAAAGTTAAGAGTTTCTATTCTTTGGCATAGTTGTCGCTCGTCGTTTGACTTTCAGATTTTTCATTAAAATTAACTATATATTTTTTTCCCGCCGATTGGGTAGTTTAGGGTCCGGCGGGAAGCCAGTAAGTTCTCCGTCCAATGCGTCGCTGTAGTCGATTGCGGATTCTGCGGAACCGCAAGTCTCCGCTAAGGTTGCACCTAGTCGTACCACCGATGGTCGGGTTCCGCCGATATTCATAACGGATGTTAGCAACGTGATCGACTTTTTACGCCGACTCAGCAAGGCCGTCGTCCTGACAGAGAACGCCTCGGTCAAGCTCCAAGCGAGCGAGACCCTCCGCGTGATCTGCCGCAGCGCTTTGGATCACTTCGAGGTTGTCCAGTGTCTGGAACGTGAACAGTTCCAGTTTCACACCTCTTCGCTAGGTCGAGTCAAATCTGTGGCCCTCGTTTTACGGGGCCTTGACGTTCAATCTGACCCTTAGGCCGTCGTACGTAGACGAACTGCGTGATGAGGGCTATAAGGTTGTGGTGGCCTCCCGGGTTTTGGCGCTCGTAAGACTCTGCCGCTGATCAGGCTCCTTGGGAGAAAGGCGAGTCCACCCGGGCCCTCTTAGAATTGAAATTACTGTTCGGGCTCTGCGTCAGCGTGGAGCCCTGCCGTCAGACCGATTGCGTTTTTCAATGCCACTGGTGTCAGAGGGTTGGCCACAGCAGCTTCGCTGATTGGAACACGACGACCTGCGTTAGATGCGGCTGCCATCACTTGACGCAGGCCTGCGCTGTCCCCGATAGCTACAGATATTGTATTAACTGTCGAGGCCCTCATGCGCCCAATAATAAGCTCTCTCCAATCTAGAAGGAGCAGATGGACAAACTAGCAAAGCCGCTTCAATCGAAGCCTCGACAAGCCACGTTCTACTTCATCATCGGCCAAACCTGTTGCCCCGGCGGTACAGAAACAAAAGCCGAAGTCTGCTCCGGTTCCAAAACCAACAAGTGCAGTGAGACAGAGGACATCAGAACAGACCAAATCATCAGTCGCGCCCTCGGATACGAACGCGAGCCGAAGCCCACGCACTTGGTCCCTTTTCCGCAGGATAAAGAGGTTGATCCTCCCTGCCGCCGCCACCCAAGCTTCGATTTTCCCGAACAGGCAACCAGACTAGGAAATGTTCGACGAAACCCACAGGCCAGCCAAAACTTCCCACTGGACCTAAGCCAGCCCTCCAAAAGCCTGAGCAACCACCTGCTTGACCCGGCGGAACTATGCACCTGCGACTAGGCGCTCATCCCTAGTAACCGACGACGACCTCACCGCCGTTACCTACTTCCTTGCAAGCTACGACTTGCAAAAGGTAGCTTTAACCTTCAGGTCCATTCATGAGAGCTTGACCACCGCCTCTCTCCAAGACGAATTCCTTCTTCCGGTGGAACCCTGCCGTGTTATCGATCTGTTATGAATAACGGACAAACTCGGAAATCCCTCAAGGGAGACCTCGCAATCGTGATGTGGTACGCCAATGGTCTCATCTCCGGAATTCAGAACTATTAGAGTTCATTGTCCGCTCGAGACTGTCCAGCAGTTGATGAAGCTGTGGCCCTGTTCCATACGGTCGTCGTCTCGGCGGTGGACGTTTCCTCCCGAATGAAACTGGCGCGATTACCAGCGTACCCTCGATGAAGTTTCTCAGATTGCTTGCGAGAGGAGTCGGCTTCGGAGACCCGTGATCTGGCCGGCAAGGCTGCAATCAACAGAATGTCCAGCAAGTTGCGTCGTGACATGCTGGCGTTCCGTAGACGCAGCTGGGAACTGGGTGCAGGACAGGTGGATGGCCTTGTCGAGGACTGTAATGTCTGGTGGATTCTCAGTGTTCCAACGTGCGCTGCTCCCCGCACTGAAAGGACCGGTGGCCTTGGTCGCCCCGATGTAAAGGCTGAGTTCTTTGCTGACTGTTGCGAGCGACAGTTCGCCCCCAACCCATCCAAGAACTCGGTCTTCACTATGCATATCTGCCGCAAAGTAGAGCGCTTTCTTTCGGAGGGTATTACCACTAAGCCGGAGCATATCTCGCCGGAGAAGGTAGCTGAGAAGATCGTACAGCTCAAGTCACGAAAGATGCCTGAACCAGACGGTATTACGAATGCCGTCCTGGAGCGTCTTCCAGAGCGTGAGACTCGAATCCTGTCCGAGCTGTTTAACGTTTACTCCAGGTTGACCTACTTTCCGGCAAAATGGAAAACAGCCACCGTTATTATAATACCCAAGCCGGGAAAGAATTCTTCTCGCGCGGAGAACCTCAGACTTATCAGCCTTTTGTTCACGACGTCGAACATTTTTGAGCGACTTGTCCGGCGTCGGATCCGCGACCACCTAGAAAGATTGGACTAGTTGATCCCGGAAGAGTTCGGCTTTAGTAAGATAGACTCGTTGAGTCATCAACTGATGAATCTCGTGGGGAGCAATAACGAGGCCGGTTGCCAGGCCAAACAGACGACCTCTTTCTTTCTGGACGTAGAGAAAGCCTTCGACCGCGTGTGACACGAGGGTGTCCTTTATAAGCTAACAGAAGTCCTTCTCGCAGATTGCTAATTTTGATTTATTGGCAGCTTTCGAGACACTGAAGCTACTGAGTGGGAGTAGACCACGCTCTCTCTTTTCGGATAGGCGTATTACCACTGGTGTCCCTCAGGGCAGCGTGTTCGTCAATGAAACTTCTCAGGAGGCTGGAGTAAGGCTGTCTATTTGCAGATGACAAAGATTCTTTTACTGAGGATTACAATTCAAATTTCGCGGGCGTCAAGCTTCAGCGCTAACTCGACGCGGATGTGGGGCGGGCCGATAAGTGGAGAGTTACCGTTAACGCTACAAGAGCGCAGCGGTAATATTCTCAGGTAGCCTCAAGCGGCCTCGGCCGCCGCTGACCATAGGACCGTCGTGTTGTCCTGGACCAATAGTATGAAGTACTTCGGGCTTCATCTAGAATTCCGACTCATCTTGCGAACAACACACAAAAGATCCAACAACGCGCTTTGGCTTAAAACAGTAAACTTTGGTCCATGCTTTCAATTTCAGCGATGACCTCCGGCTAGGTAAGCTAATAGTCAACATACATGTGTTACCACTATATACCTATGCCTGTCCCGTTTAGGGATACCTGGCCGCTTGCCATAGAGAATCGCTCTAGAGCGTTCTCGACCGGACACTTAAACTCCCATGCGAAGTCCCTCGCAGGTTCTCTTCACTAGCACTACGAAGAGGTCTGGATATTCGTTCTCTTGATGAAAGCGGATTCTGGCCAGATGAGGTCTGGCGGGTAGAGTCTATGGTCGGGCGGCCCGACTAATCCACAATCACTAATTTCCGGACTCGGCAAATATACTACAAGGGCAGGTAAGTCTTGGAAGTGACCCTGTTTGCTAGCCTCGGCGGTATAATCCACCACTCGAGGGAAGCTTCCTGCCCTCCCACAAGTAGTAAAATAATATATATTAAACTCAAAACCACCTAGTGGCAGGAGTCCATTTGGAGACTTGGAACACTGTGTCCGTGATGACCCCTGCCACATCAGTCGGAGTTTACAAGCAGAAGCTCTAGTAGCGAAAACCAACCCCTGCCTTCACTGACGCACCCGAGGGTTGGTTATAGACCTGGAACTGAGCTGGTTGGAACTGCGCCTCGTGCTACAGCTGCTTTGACTGCCGCCTTAATTTGTAAGCCAGAAGTAAATAAGAAACCCAAGCAGCCGAAATAACCACCTGTGGTCAAGACAATCCCACGTCAAGCCCCAAATCCAACCCCAGTCCCCACAAGATTAAAAAAGCACGTTATCTGATAATGAGACGTCCCAGTCAGCCACTGCCGTCCCAGTTGTGGGGCCTGAAGAACCGACTCCCTCCAGTTCTGCGGACCACCCTGACCCTGCGGTGGATGCAGCCTCGTCACCCTAGCCACCCACGAGATAGCCTCAAGTCGCAGGCAAAGGTATGGTAAACAAGCTCCGTAGTGGTCAATCCGAAGCTCCTGCCACCCAGTCTAGACGGCCCTCGCATATTGACAACAAGACCAATGCTGTTGCTACTGTCCTGGCTCCTAATGCCTTCGCCAAATCCACTATCTCTGGCCCTAAACCCATGGCTTTCACCAAACCCTCTTTAACGAAGCCTTCGCGATCTTCTGCACAGACAGTCTCCGTGCATACTGCCTTGAACTCCACTTCTGCCGACACGAACATGTCGTTTCATTTTCAAACTAGTATTTTAGAAATTCAATATCAGACACACAGCTACATAAATATTTTGGTGAAATTACAAAATTACAAAAATAGCAACATTTTTAGTTTTATTATTAGTTAAGGGCGTGCCGGGGTTTGAATTTCCCGGCGCGGTTAAATTTGTTCAGTGCTGCCAACCGCGTTGGCAGTCCTTGCCAATGCCTTTGCCGACGCTACGGCAACGCGATTTAGTGAGCCTAGTCAGCCGTGTCAGCTGATGGCTGTGCGTTGATTGCAATTAGGTTAACCAAAGGCTTATTTTTGCAAATTGGGACAGGTTGTTTTATGCAGGATGTGGGACCAACTAACTCATGTGTCGTCCTCATTTCTCTGCCAGCCTTCGATCTGAACATTCCACTGGTCTGATGGCCCAGGATGTGTGTAGATCTTCTTAATATGCGGCTGTAATCTCGTTAAGACGTTCAGGTTTGTGTGGACTTAATTATATTATTCTATGTTTATTTAATTATGGATTATGTGCGTTATGATTGTGTAAAGGTGTATATGGCCCAGACTTAGGTAAAACTTATTTTATTGTAAAACTTATGCCTTGTAAAATTTAATCTACTCGTTACTTCCTGTCTGGAAACAATTGTTGGTGGTTAACACTTATTCTGATAAAGTTAATTGAAATTAATTATTATAATTTAATGAAAATAAGCAATCTTGGGATTAATTAGAGTGAATAAGGTGTTAATAAAAGATTGTGAAAGGGATTGCAGTGTTTGTGTTCCGAGGCGAGAAAGTGTTATGTCTGGGTGTATTAACTGGTGGCTAATCCCCAAATAAAAATGTTATAGGGTCCCTGCACCAGCCAGGAGAAAGGGAAAAGTTTGGTGGTCACACTAACACCCGTGACCACCAGCAGAGCAGTTTCACCATATACTCCCCGAAGCCGTCAGACACTACAACGCTGAACGAGCCTAATACACCGAAGGATCCAGATAGCCCCGGAACGAGTTCCAGTAGACAATCACCGTAGTCCAGAGACAATTTGCAACTCTGCTAGTACACTGTTCATCATGGTACCACTTGGGTTCTTCTCCACAAAACACAGGTGGGAAAGTTTCAATTATCATTCTTCAATCTACATCAACTCCATAGACTGACTATCCTTGTGTTCACATTAAATATCTGGATTAAGAACTGAAAATATATCAAAATCACGAGAACTCAAGTTGTTAAAAGATTGTTAACTGACTACTTTGTAACTTGTCGGACATACACCATGAGGGAGTAGTTAAATTGTTTTGCTAGAGCATGGGTTCCTCCCTTAAACTATTTTGAGTCTGATCTGTATTACCCTTATTTATTATAATTAGTGTGAAGGGTTATTTGTGTTTTATTAATTGGTGGGGTTAACTTAGTTTGGTTCGTCATTTCAACTGTAAGAATGCTCGTGGTGATCTCCCTCATTGGGTATGCTGATCTGCACATTAATGTATATATAACTTATGTTTATTTTCTTACAACAATATAAATTAATCACTGTATGTTTTAACACAACATAATTGGAACATTGTGTCACCAACTGGAACTTAATAAATTGTTACTTGTTAAAAGGGCGTTGATTACAAATCCTGTCACTCTGTTTGGCTCCAGCACACTTTTCACTTCCTCTAGGTTTACTAACCTAGTCTTAAATTTCACATAAACCTATAAATCCTAACCGCTACAAATGGTAGCAGAGCGTGGTTAGAAAATCTACATGTTCTGACCCGGAAATGGCAGGATTTACAATTGGGTTAAACAAGAAAAATTTTGCGTCTGAAATGAAGATTTTGAGAATTAAGTGTTTATGTATATTGCATTTTGATATTTAAGTGGGTCTATGAAATGGAATGAGTTTGAATCAAATTTAACCAGTGTTTGTGACACAATTTAATCTTTGATAAATCTATAAAAATATTTGCTATTTTATGAGAAAATATTATATTACGATTATTATTGCTATTGCGGGTTATGTAATTAATTGTTATTATTAAATTGTAAAACCGGAAGTAACATTATGTAACTTTGACGGGTCACACACATTTATATGTTTGTAGGTGAGGTACTCTAATTCAAGTTTGCTTATGGGGTGTGTTGAATCTAGTTCCCGGTTTGGCTTTAATTTAGGGTGTACAGATAGAACCGGGTACTTTCAATTTAGTGGGTTATATATGTTTTTGTGTTAGTTTGAATTATGTTCTGCACAGATCTGACTCTCTCAGACATTGTCGGTGTTGGTCGTAGCCTGTCCCGCCCTGTTGGAGATTGCCCTCATTTGTTGAAAGTTCTTTGGTCCCTTGAATCATTATGTCTTAAATGATAGTCATAATGGGGTTTTTTCTGAATAATTGAGTTACTGGGCCATGTGATCGGACTAAGCCTGAACAAGGTATATTTAAGTATTTTATGAGAATGAGGTCATAGTCCCTTGCTGTTGAGAAAATGAGTTTTTGATTTTTGAATTATGCTTGGGTACACACAGTTGCACTGTGTGTTTTAAAATTCTCTAGACTTTGAGAATTGTTAGTATTGATGGTACTTCACTGTAAACTTACTTGTTGTATTTACTCATACGTCGTTTCGGAGTGGTGTGCTCCTTCGTCAGTGAGTTTGGATACAGAAATGTGCAAGCTGTCGGTAATTTTTAACGGTTTGGTTAACAGGCTGAGTGTGGGGGTGGAAGTGGAGGGGATTGGCACAGGAGTTTGAATTGTTGTAGGTGTTGTTTATTACTGTGTCAAATAGTGTGTTTGATTAAAATTGTAAATGGTCATTGAGTATGTTGCTTTAGTTAATTTTTAATGGATAGTAGTAGGTAAATGTTTATTGGATGTTGTATATTTGTGTTAGTTTTGCGTATCATTATTGTTGTTGTGTGTATTTGCCTTGTTTGGTGATTTCGGGGAGCCTGTACTGCTTTTTCGTCGTCACCCCTTTTTTCTTGCTTTGCTAGGGGACCTTGAACGTCACTTGCAGTAAGACAAGTTTTCCTCTTGTGTGCCGTGTGTTTTCTCTTGTGATTTGTATATATATATATATATATATATATATATATATTGTAACAGTACATATGTTACCACACTCACCTAAGTACTGAAAATTAATTTGAAGGCCACCACTAGAAAAAATACATTAAAAGGTCTAGAATACCACCAAGTATACTAAAGAAAAGTACCATAAGTTAGAATAAGTGAAGCATCATTGAAAGGAATTCACTAGTAAATGCACCAAGAAAGAAGAAAAGAAGAATAAAGACGAGACGACCGACATACTATACCCAATAGATCAGTGAGAAGGACACCACACAACCAAAGAAGAAAGAAAAATCAGTGAGGAGGACACAACACAACCAAAGAAGGAAGAAGAGTCAGGAAGAAGAAGACAACAAGCACAACTTCAAGAAAGAAGAAGGAAGAACCAGTGTGAAGAAGACAAGTGAAAACCACATCATGTATAAAATGAACAATAGTGAGGAGGAGATCAGTGAAGAAAGAAGAAGGAAGATCACCAGAGCAAACACCAGAAGAATAAGGGAAGAAAATTGAAGTAAAACAACCTAACATAAACCTTGAAAGAATATTTGTATTAAGAAGAAGGAAGAAATGTTAGTTAATTATATGATATGAATCCCTAAGCTGTATGATAAAGTCAACATTGACAACAACTCATTTAATGAACACATTTATTGTTTATGTGAACCACATTATTGTAAATAAATATTAAATATTGTAAATAAAGAGTCACAAGCAACCTGATTTATGACAAGATGAGTTTATGATAACTAAATGATGTGTAGTTATAGAATAAACAGAGAAATATGTAACCAAAATAGTGAATGACCAATTGTACAGTGGGAATTATGTACATACAAACCCACTAATTAACAACAAATAAGATAATACAGGAGTAAACTAAATATGAACTATTGATAACCAATAACCAATGTACAAACATGAAATGAAAACCAGTCGAATAGTTTAAGATAGAAATATACAGCCATAAACAACTTTTCAATGTTTACTGAACCTATGACATAACCTAATCTGGGCATCCAGTTTTCAATAAAACTTGATAAAAAATGAACCAAAACAATGTTAGACCAAAATGTAATGAGCTAGGAAGTAAATAGAGCATATAAGGAATGTTTTGTACACGATAGCTAATAGTATAATAGTATATAAAAGCTATATTTAAGTAATACAAGTATGACCAAATGCTTGTAATGGCAAAGTGACACTATGCAACCAAAATTATGTAATAAACACATTGTACAGAGCAAGTAACCCAATTAATGATTTGGTGTCGGACAGAATACTATTCCTATGAGCAATTGTAACCAAAATAACCATTTAAATAGTTTATATAAATGTAATTATAACTCAACCATTATGACAACTAGCTGTAAATAAAGTTTACAGAAGCCAAACCTTGCTAATCACAGAGTAAAATGCAGAGTGAACTGCCTCACAATAACTATAAGGTCCTAGTGACTATTTCAGTTATCAATCAGAGAACCATACATCTAAAATGTCTATGATATTAAGCATACTATCAAGTAACGCCATTTGGACATAACAAGCCCAATTCATGAGTGATAATACAAGCACTAAACTAATAATGTAGGGAAAGAGAACACTGTCAGTAGTGACTTAACCCGTCAATGTATAAATATACCATGTTAGAACTTAAGCAAATATTGTTATTAATAGGATATAAGAGAAACCAAAATGTATGACAATACTACCAAGTAAAGCCATATAGGCATAGCAGGCCTGATTCATATGTGATAATTAAGGCATTAAACAAACAAGTTAGGGAAAAGAACACTGTCAGTAGTGACTTAACCCATCAATGTTTCATTACAACTTGTTAAAAGTTAATCAAATACTATTATTACTGTGTAATGAGCAAACCAAAAATGTATGACCATAAGTTTAAGAGTGAAGCTATGAAAAAGGACATAGTATTAATAATAGGACATAGTCTTAAGAGAAATTTGTACAGTAGATTAAGAGTGAGACATTACTATAAAAAATAACATAAAAACCATGAATTGTTAATAACTAATGGTTTAATGGACACCAAGCATAAATGCTAAGTGCTAAGTCTGATAACCCTTATCAGAAATATATGATAAGGGGACTCAAATTAATCGTCTTTCAAAAACACGAACAATGAGAGTAAGCACAACATTCTCAGTGCAATTATAAGAAAGATATTAGACTTTTAAAAATAATTGCATTGTGCTTAGCCCTTCCGCATAGTCATGTAAACCAATTTTTCATAATCTTGACCCCAAAGTCTGACGCTTAGGATAGCGTCTATTTTGACGAAGTCTACCGTAAATAAACGAATTGGCGAAAACTGACCAATCAGAACACATAAAAAATCCGAAAGTCATCATTCCAGCCCATGAGCCGGAGACAGTCTTACAACAACAGCGAAGCGGAATGCACGCTAGTCAACGTCTCAGAAAAACGTGCGTTTGACAGCAAAACGGCATCAACCATGTTAACCTCAAATTGAGACATAAGTTATCTATCAGAAGAACCAGTGCAGTATATTTACAAGTGTAATCTAATCGGAGTTTATGCGCATAGGAGTGTGTGCAGTGTTGTGATAAAGTTCAAATAATTAATTAATCAATTTTAATTAATTAAAAAAGTGTTAATAATTAATAAAGTGTAAATCTTCAACCGACGAGAGACGCAAGTATTATTAATTACGAATATTATGTCATGATAGTCTATAAGCAAAATAATTGAACGCTAAAAGCGATTAAAATTGAAATATAGAAACAATTCAATTCCCTATACTTAATAGAAGGGAACCAATAAATACAAATGAACAATGTTGAAATTGGACGTTATGAATAATGACAGTTTAACTATTTGTATACTGTAAATAGCTAGGATAAGCATAGACATTGTGATATCAATGAAGAGTATACGTACTCTAATACCATCAGTAGATGAAGTATAAATATTTTGTTATTAAACTCAATTAATAGTTTCGCCGGTGTGCGATAACTATAATAAACAAATTACATTTACCTGAAATGGGAGTATCCAATTTCATAGATGATTGTAGTACATGATAATGGATTATAACAATCACTATCAATCATTAATAAATAATTCACTACTTTTAACCAAATAATGTTGCACTAAACTATGTATGAAGCATGTGCCTACCTATGAACGGTGGTTCATATTTTATATTTTCTCATTAATAATCATTGAATTTTTATTTTTATGTTGACTCTAACCGTAGCTATTATTCCAAGAAGGTGTATTTTGCAGTTTAAAAGAACCTACTACTTTTGTTATTATCATCATTATTAAATTTTCAAGTCGAACAATCCGACATAACCTACAAATTTGTCAAACCACATTGTATTACTAATCAGAGGCAGTCATGCCAACTAGAGCTCATCATTTGTTTTAGAGTTCATGTTTACTTTGAAAGTATTTATTGTTAACTAAAAAGAAGGATAACACTCCTTATTGTATTGAATTTCACTGTGTGTTATTTGAATAAATTGCCATTATTGTTTTTTACCAGTGAAAGAGTTGACTTTATTTGTAACAGTAAAATTACAGCTTAGAGGAGAAACACGAGGCGGTTGGTACCTTACTGAGAATGCGAATTATTCAAATTGAATGATTCCTTGTTTTGTTTACAACCGTTCAGATCAACATACTTACAATCTTATACAATAATAATATATATGAGTTGTTATGTGTACCATATCTGTGTTTGTGTATGTTAGTGTATAGGAAGAAACAACTGATCTCCTCAAGACAGCTGATCTACAAAGAGTCAACGGAACGTCCAGTGAAAGAATTTTAACAGTAAATATAATATACAAAATTACATTATATAAACAGACAACTAATACGACGAAAAAAGAGTAAGTACCGAGTTATTCAATCCTGGATTCAACAATAGGTTGAATTGAGGGGAATAAGTCACTAAACGGTATAAAATAATAATAAAATTTGATATAGAACAATCACGATTAGCCGAGAGCAAGACCCAATTAACCGTAAAAGAACCCTGAGACAATTTAATAATAATAATAATAATAATATTTAAACCATAAATTACAAATTTGACGAACCCAACGCGGGACTTTAAGGAGAGGAAGTTCCGTCTTTCAACAAATTGGCGCACAACGTTCGAGCAAAATTAGGCGAAAAAATATCCAACCTAATTTACTAAATAATTATTAACCTAATTTTCGAGGCAGCTGCAATACACCGGACTAAAAATGCAACGGAGAGCAACCTCTAAGAGACGTGCGGCGGAAGCAGATAAAGAAATAGACATGGATGATAAGGAGGCGACGCCGATCGAAGATCTAGAAGAAATATTACCTCCTACAGAGCCCAGCAGACCCATACAACAAGAGGAACCAATGGAGAAACCCACGCAAACGGGAGACGCCGATTTATTGGAAATATTGAGGGCGATAAATAAGAATAACGAATCGTTAACAAAAAATATTGAATCGATGAATAAGAAGATGGAAGATAGCCAGAAGAAGACGGAAGAATCGCTGAACAAAAATATTGAATTATTAAAAGAAGAATTGAAGGAAGACGGCCAGCAGAATATTGCGTTATTAAAAGAAGAATTGAAGGAAGACGGCCAGAAGAATATTGCATTATTGAAAGAAGATTTTAACGAGAAATTAATTAAAAATAACGAGTCCCTGACCAAAAATATGGAGTCGATTCACAAGAAGATGGATGACAACCAGAAAAATAATGAATTATTAACCAAAAATATAGAATCATTGAAGGAGGATTTCAAAGCGGAGTTAAACAAGAAGACGGAAGAAACAAATAAAATCATAGCTTCATTGAAGGAAGACACCCAAGAGTTGAGCAAGAAGATTGATGACAGCATCGAAGATAGTAATAAGAAGATTGAAATTATCAACCAGAGACTCGAAGACAGTCACGAAAAATTGAATACGAAAATAGGAGAGGAGATAACCGAAGTCAGACGGGAAGTTTCTGAAATCGGCGAGAGGTGTGAAGAGAACCAACAAGAAATACAGAGAACGAAAGAGACACTTCAAACTCGAGTAAATAACATCGAAGAATCCCATTTAAATAAATTCGAAATCTTGACTAAGAAACAAGAAGACTTGGGAACGAGATGTGAAGAAATCACCGCCACCGTGAATGATGTTCGGGAGCAAGTACACACTGACAAGGAGAAGATGGCTGAACTTCAACGGCGAGAACTCAATAATTTCAGGGAAGAAATTAATTTATTCCGGAGTCAACCAATCCAAGTGACCGGAATAACGAACATAGAAAATCGTGAACTAATAAACTTCCAACATTATAAAAGGAATCCAATGGAGTTCATCGAAAGAGTGGAAGAAAATATCGCCCGTACACGCGAGACTAGATGGTCTACTATAAGGAACATGTTAGACGAGTACTTTAAGGACGTGCGTGATAACTGGTGGACGGCTACCCGACATGATATACAGAATTATGCAGAGTTCAAAGCGTTATTTAAAACGAAATACTGGTCCGAATCGGCACAGAACATAGTGCGGGACGACATCTGCAACGGGAAGTATGACCGCAGTAAAGGGGCATCACTCACCGCATACTTTTTAGGCAAGGTATGTATGGCCAGAAATCTTGAGCCAAAGATACCTGAAGAATGCCTTGTCACGAAATTAGCGTATCACTTCGAAGAGGGCGTGGCCAGAGCGAGACTGAACGGACAAATAAGAACGATCCAAACTATGTCCGCATTATTAGAAAATTATGAGCAGGAGAAGTACTATCGGAGGAGTCGACAGGGACCCGACCCATACTTCGATAGAAACGGTCAGGCCGGATACCGAAATAATTATCGAGGTAATTATAATAATTCAAACCGAGATAATGCTGACCAGAACCTGAGGCCAAATAATAACGGGAATAATCATCCGCCAGATAGAAATAACCCGAATTACAGGCCTAATTATAATAATAATTATAATCAAAATACCCCTAATAACCACCACCGTCCTAATTATAACAATGGGAATCAGCATCGACCAAATAATGGTAACCACCCTTACCGTCCGAATAATAACAATCGCCAGTACCGACCGAACAACGGGAATAACCACAACCCGAGCAATTTTAGAAGAGCTAACTACGTTCGTGCTGACGACAGAAACGGAGGGAGACGCTTCTATCAGGGACGTCGAAGCTTCAATGAAGATAATAACCCGTATAGTCAGGACGCAAGGAATAGCGAATCCGGGTACGACACACGAAGGAGCCGCAGTAGCGAAGATATAAACAGAAATAATAATAGCGGACGTCAATACAACAATCCGACTAGACCAGAAGAACGGGAAAATAGAAACCCCAACACTAATGACAGGAGCGGAGAAGAAAACGCTACCTCTTTAAACGGACAACGGCAGTGAAAACTCACTTCGAACCCTCACTGATCCGATCTATTGGGTACGACGAACTACGACGACGGACAAACAATCAAGCGACATTTACTATCATACGCAATCACTACCTGAAGGACATCAGAGAAGATCTGATGGAAGAAGAAATTACAGAAAACAATAATAATAACAACAGCGAAATCGCGTATATTTCCGCCGAAGTGAATGGCGTGTTGACTAAAATCATGATAGACACTGGAGCCAATGTATCGCTCATCGATCAACTAGAACTTAATAAAATACAGAACAGGAGTAAGGAACCCATATCGACCTTACCGATAAATAATATTATTTTGATCGGAGCGACCGGACGACAAAATAAGACCATAAGAAAGCAAGTCCAACTAGAAGTCACCAGTCAAGGGAATACCCTTCCTATAATATTTTTAGTAGCCAGTGGGTTACCATTCAGTTTGTTGATAGGCTGTGACGTATTAAGAAAGTACGCAGCTATAATAGATATGAGCAGAGCAAAAGTATCTCTGAGCTCAAATTGTGTGCAATGGACGGCGGAATTAATTGGAAGCGAAGAAGCCCCTCACGACCGAATCATTTGTTACATTCACGAAGATAATAATTATAGGAACGAAATACCTAGAGAAGAAATAAATTGTGACTATGAAAATGACGACTTATGGGAGGAAAAATTAGAAGAAATCCGGAGGTTCCAGACAGCCAAAAGCGATAGAAGAATAACCGACAACCAGGTGGAAAGATTGATTGCAATTTACGAGCGGTATAGACACGTATTTTCCAATGCTCCTGGAAAAGTAAAGGATTTCCAATGTGAGATTAAATTCAAGGAAGCAGCCGATTTTAAGAAGAAATCATACCCCATTGCCTATTCGCAAAAAGAAGCGGTCCGAGCGGAAATAAATAGACTTATCGATGAAGACATTATCGAACGTAGCTGTTCACCTTATACAAATCCTATAGTGGCAGTGCCGAAGAAAAACGGCCAAGTAAGAATATGTCTGGATGCCAGAGAAATCAATAAAATCATAATTAACGACCGAACTTCACCAGGGGAGATCGAAGAGCTATTAAAGAAATTCCACGGTACCCGTTTTATTAGCATTTGGGATACCGTCTGCGGGTATTGGCAAGTGGAGTTGCACCCCAATAGCCGAAAATACATGGCATTCATATTCGAAGGGCGAACCTACCAATTTAAGAGGCTACCCTTCGGGTTAGTAAATTCAGTGGCCATTTTTGTGAAGTGTATGGACCAAGTTCTAGGTCAAGAGGCCCTACAATTCACTACGGTATACGTTGACGATCTATTAATTACGTCTGATAACTGGGAAGATCATTGTGACCGTATTGAGAAGGTGTTATCAAAACTGGCAGAAAATCACGTGACACTTAAACTAGAGAAGTCGAAGTTCATCGCTGATGAAGTACAATTCTTAGGATTTAACCTATCCGAAAACGGCATTACACCATCACAGGAAAAAATCGAAGCAATACAATCATTCCCAACGCCCAAGAACAAAAAGCAGTTACAGTCATTTTTAGGTATCTGCAACTATTACCGTAAGTTCCAAAACAACTACTCAAAATTAACGGCCGAATTTTCGCAACAACTATCCTCTAGAGATAAGTGGAAGTGGGGAGCAGAACAGGATGCCACTTTCAAACTAATAAAGGAAAAATTCTTAGAATCAATAATGTTACGCCACCCCGACTTTAAGAGAGCATTTTATATGAATTGCGACGCCAGCGACGTGAGTCTAGGATCCGTCCTATATCAAGAAGATGACCAAGGAAATCACCTTGTGGTTAGCTTCGCCAGCAGAGTCCTGAACAAGAGTGAGCGCAACTATCATACTACCGAAAAAGAATTACTCAGCATTGTATTTGCCTGCAACAAATTCCGAACTTACATTTTGGGTTACTCTTTAACCGTAAGGACAGATCACAAATCGATATCCTTTTTGAAAAATTGCAAATTGAGCCACGGGAGACTTACCAGATGGACGTTAGCGTTACAGGAATATAATATTAACTGGGAGTATGTGCCTGGAAAATACAACGTAGCAGCAGATGTGTTATCGAGAGTCAACATCCAAAACCAAACTTTCGAGGGAGAAAGAGAGACGGTAGCCAAAGTATATCACATTATAAAGGACAGGACAGAACTAGCCGAGATAATAAATAAAATAAAACTCCAACAAAGAAGCGAGGAGAAATTGAACAACATTCGCCAGAGATTAATAAATAAAGACGAGAGAGTTACCCCATACTATTGTGTATACCAGGACGTCCTATTTATAAGAAACACTAACCAAAGTAACCAGTGGAAATTACTTATACCCAAAACTATGGAAAAGGAGATCACCATGGATTACCACATTAGATATGGTCACATGGGGGCTATTAAAGTCATAAAGGCATTAGAGGAGAATGTGTACTTCAAGGATATCAACAGGAGAGTACGCCGTTACATTAGGAATTGCCACCTATGTCAGATGGTAAAGTGTAACAACGAGAGGAAGGAGGGTTTAATGATAGCAATCACCTCATCCAAGAAGCTAGAAAAGGTATTTGTTGATATTTGCGGCCCATTACCAAGGAGTGGGGGAAGACGACAATACAAATTCATCGTCATTATCTTCGACCACTACACTAAATATACAAAGTTGTATCCGATCAACAGAGCCACCACAAAGAATCTGTTGAGTATAATTATGAGTAAATACATGGTAGAGGTAGGCGTGCCAGGGTCGATAATCACTGACCATGGAACCCAGTTCAAGGGAAGAGTATGGAGAGAAACACTGCTGAGTAAGGGAGTGAGAACCTTCAAAACCTCAGTGTACCACCCTAGCAGCAACCCCGCTGAACGAGTTCTCCGAGAAGTAGGAAGAATCCTGAGAACGTACTGTCACCAACAACAAAGAAAGTGGGAAGAGTATTTACCAGCTGCAGAGGATTTTATCAACCTGGCGTACCATCAAGCAATAGATACAACCCCATTTACCGCTATGTTTGAGAGAAGACCTCCTAGAGAAATTATAGAATTAATAGAATTTCCCCCAGGCGATGATTACACCTTTGACCAAATAAAATTTTATAACAAGACCGTCGAACGAGCGGAGAAAATGCGAGAAAAATATAAGAAGCAACAACCCAAAATAATCCAGTACAAAATGGGAGAACTAGTGTTACTAAAAAATCGAGAGCTCCCCAGTACCCTTGAAGGAATTGCAAAGAAGTTCCTACTACTATACACTGGACCCTACACTATCGTAAAGGATAATCAAAACAACACATACGAAATTATGGATACAAATACCAATAGAACCAAGGGAGTCTATAATCAAGCTTCACTGAAAAAATATAATCATCCAGAATAAAGGTTCACCCAACTAACCTTTGAAGGAGTAGAGAAGAAGAAGATCAAAGTGAATAAAAACAAGAGAAGGACATAATTATGGAAAGAAAAGGAAAAGAAAAATATTTATTAAGTGAACAAAATGTATCATTATTATATTATCACTTTATATCATAATTATCGAATATTGTATGCCCAATGAACCAAAAAATATAACCGTCCAGAATAAGTGAAGGACACCATCACTTGAAGGAGTTGAGAAGAAGAAGACCAAAGAGTGTAAAACAAGAGAAGGACATAATCATGGAAAGAAAAGGAAAAGAAAAATATATATTAAATGAATATTGTGACCCCAAGAGTAACTATAAAATAAAATATTAAGGTATCATTATGTTATCACATTGTATTATAATTATCAAATATTGTATGCCCAATGAACCAAAAAATATAATCATCCAGAATAAGTGAAAACCACCATCACTTGAAGGAGTAGAGAAGAAGAAGATCAAAGGAAGAAAAACAAGAGAAGGACATAATTATGGAAAGAAAAGGAAAAGAAAAATATTTATTAAGTGAACAAAATATATCATTATTATGTTATCACTTTATATCATAATTATCAAATATTGTATACACAAAAAACGAAAAATATAATCATCCAGAATAAGTGAGGAAGAGCATCACTTGAAGGAGTAGAGAAGAAGAAGACCAAAGAGTGTAAAATAAAAGAAGGACATTATCATGGAAGGAGGAAAAGAAAAATATTTATCAAGTGAACAAAATGTATCATTGTTATGTTATCACTTTATATCATAATTATCAAATATTGTATACACTATAAAAAAAAAAAAAAAAAAACTGAAAAAATATAACCATCCAGAATAAGTGAGAAGACCATCACTTGAAGGAGTAGAGAAGAAGAAGATCAAAGTGAGTAAAAGAGAAGGACATAATTATGGAAAGAAAAGGAAAAGAAAAATATTTATTAAGTGAACAAAATGTATCATTATTATATTATCACTTTATATCATAATTATCAAATATTCAATACACTAAAAACGAAAATTATAACCATCCAGAATAAGTGAAGGACAACATCACTTGAAGGAGTAGAGAAGAAGAAGATCAAAGAGAATAAAAATAAAAGAAGGACATTATTATGGAAAGAAAAGGAAAAGAAAAATATTTATTAAGTGAACAAAATGTATCATTATTACGTTATCACATTGTATTATAATTATCAAATATTGTATACCCAATGAACAAAAAATTATAATCATCCAGAATAAGTGAGAAGAGCATCACTTGAAGGAGTAGAGAAGAAGAAGACCAAAGAGAGCAAAACAAGAGAAGGACATAATCATGGAAAGAAAAGGAAAAGAAAAATATTTATTAAGTGAACAAAATGTATCGTTATTATGTTATCACTTTATATTGTAATTATCAAATATTGTATACCTAATAACTCACCAACAGAAGAAGAGGCTATTCTGATGGAAAGAAGAAAAATGTTTATTAAGTGAATATTGTATAAAAAAGAAGAAATTTTATTAATCAAATATTGTATTAAATATTGAATGAAATATGTTTGTCAAATGAATGTTATATGTAACATGAGGAAAAGAAGACTAATATCTGATGGCTAAACCATAACGAAAGCAAGCAACTAGTGAACACACTTGAGATATTTTAAACAATGTTTACTATCACTTTAAGAAAAAACGTAAAGTAAGTTCCAAACTAAGTAAGTTCCAAAACAACTATTATTTATTATTTTGTTATTATGCCGTAAGGTTTATGTTATATACATCCTTACTGACTAAATATTCTATTCTACTAATTATTGTATTAAAGAAAATTTTATTTCCAGACTACTCAGTCAATTAGTGTGTTTCAATATATCAACATTTAAATATCGTCTTATATATTGTAATGTAACTCAAAAATATCAATAGTTACTGAATTTATCTTTTGTTTCTCAGTACTGATTTATATCAAACGCTAATTTTTACTTAAATGCTTTGTATTCTTTTCATTGCAATACTAATTTGAGCTCTTGTTTACGTTAATCTTACTTCAATAATATCTATGATTTTAATTCTAATTTACAATAAACATTGGCTCTTACTTTTAAATAGAACAAGAATGTCTTTAATTGTCTTTGAGTTAATTGTTCGATTAAGAGATAAATAAGTTGTTTATCACCTTATTGTCGTCAATCATACTCAATCATTGGATCCCACTGTAATCTTCCTCGTCTCGAACTTCAGCATCACTTCCTCTTGTCCAGCGTCGTCTCTCTCTTGTCCAGCGTCGCTCCTCTAGAGTCCAGCGTCGCCTCGCTCTTGTCCCCTTGTCCAGCGTCGACTCTCTCTCTGTCCAGTGTCGTATCGCTCTCTGGAACTTCTCCTCGTGCTGTTTCGGACGTCAGTTGATCTTCTTATGTGGATCTTCTTATGTAATTTTGTTATTACTTAAAAATTGTTTGTTTTACAATCCAGTTACATAACTGTATGTAACTGGAAGGATGAAACTATTTACAAAAATTTAAATATTCTGTGCGGACGGGCAGAAGCTCCCGCTGCACTGTGGGTGATTTAAGAAAGAGAACCACTGTAGCGTGTGTGTCCTATTTATACCCATGTATTGGTCAACACCTGCGGTTGTACGAAATCGACATGTCAGAAACTGTCTCTGGGTTCAGTTCCCCCACTCTTTGTCAATTTCGCTATTTCTTATATTTCTGCGAATTGCAGAGTCCTGTAAGTATACTCTTATAGTCATCTTATAACTATTTTCAAAACACATGTTCACTGTAATTTTGGACATTGCAACTTAACCCTTTCGATTTGTACACAGTTATTTCACTACTACACTCGTACGGTGTGTCACTTTCACGTGGTTTTTGTACTCAGTATTTAGTAAATTTTATTACATTTTATTGTGTTTTTTGGATTTACTCCTTAATTATAGTTTATGAATAATTACGGAAAAACAGTAATTATGCAATTATTCATCTTGGGGTGGTAAACTCGCCTGCATAGACCTGCGTTCACACACACTAGCAAAATACTGGTGTACACACTTTCAGTTACATTTGTGTGTGTGTGTGTGTGCGTCGATTCAGGTCGAAACACCTGTTCATATTTTTGTCTGGGCCAAGCTTGCAATCCCTGACATGCTTATTTCTAATACAGTATTAATTATTTACAGTTTATTAGGTATATTTAAATTTTTATATTCAATGCTCAGTACATCACTTATTTGTACTGTCGCAATATATATATGTGTGTGTGTGTGTGTGTGTGTGCGCGCGTGTGTGTGTCGGGCAGCTTGCTCTGCTTTTTCGCAGTCACCCCCTTTTTCTTGCTTTGCTAGGGGACCCTGAACGTCACTTGCAGTAAGACAAGTTTTCCTCTTGTGTGCCGTGTGTTTTCTCTTGTGATTTGTATATATATATATGTGTGTGTGTGTGTGTGTCCATTTTAATCTTGTAATTCTGGTGGCTGAGAATAGGAGCTCAGTCTATGTAGACTATTACTTAAAGATGATCTAGAGTTTGGAGTTCACTCGCGCTCGGGGCTGTTCTTTCCCAGGTTGTTGATGGTGCTAGGCAGCCAGTGGCTTTTGTATCGTGGACCTTGACCCAATAAGAAAAGAAGTCATCTGTTTATGAGCTAGAGTGTTTGGCAGTGGTATACGCTCTAGATAAGTTCAAGCGTTTCTTGGAACATGCTGAGTTCCTACTTGAGACGGATAATCAAGCCCTATCTTGGATTCTTGCTCATCCCCGGCAACTGTGTAAAATTGGAAGATGGGTGGTAAAAATTTCATCCTTTAAGTTCAAGGTGCAATACATTAGGGGAACTCAGAATGTTGTTGCTGACGCTTTGTCCTGCATGTTTTCCTTACCCAGTGAAGTACCATCTAAGCAACCCTGTGCCTTATTATTAGACTTCCCGCTAGCCTTTACTGATGTATTACCCCATCAGTTAGATGATGAAGAGTTGGGTCCCATCATCAATAAGTTGAAGAGGGTATCGTATAGGCCTCTTATTTCTTGTCCAAGGGCGTCCTATGTTGCAAAGAAAGAAAAGGACGCGCCCCTAAAATCGTGCTGCCTAGCAAGTTAGTACCCATGGTCTTCAGCTTCTATTGTGCCGTACGTAGGTGTACGGCAAATAGCGGTTCTAAGGATTCCGGGCGTTATTTTCTTGCATCTGGGGAGTTCGCTTTGGACAGGTTCTCTTCGCTATCTATGAGACGTTACGGCGACTGTTTGTTACTTTCCCGCCATCTAGTAGACGTCGCTGTAACTTCGGACTAGGGTATCTTCCTTTCCCGCTGCTAGAGTGAGCCTGCTGTATTCCGTTGTGGGTTGTAGAGCGCCTTTGGAACTCGGCCAGCTGTAGTTATCAGCTGTGGAGTTTTGTCTTGACTCGAGTTTTGGGTTGATGTCAGCTGTTCTATTCGGGAGCTGTTCACCACGTGTTGGTCTCAATTGTTGAGTGCTGAAAAGTTTCGTGGTTTTCTTTTTTTTATGCCGGCGTTGAGTGAAACCATTATGTCAGGCTAAGGGAAAAGCGTGCTAGGGGTCCTCGGGGGGCCGGCATCCGTGAATCTGGGAAGACCAAGATGTGAATTATGTGATAGATTGTGTGAGTATTGAACAGGTATTGTGATGTGAGGTATTGATGCACCATGAACAGGTATGGAAAAATAAAATTATTAAATTTTGCCCTGGGACTTTATGGGTCGGGTCTGGCTGATTTCTCTAACACTACAAAAAAAAAGAGAGGGGACAATAGTTTCTTAATACTGGAGTTTTGTCACTTCTTGGTACTCTTGTAATCTCATGTACTATTGAAACATGCCGGTTTTTGCAGAACTTGAGTAACTTCGCATGTTTCTCTCTAATGATGAGTAGCTTCGCCGCTGTTTGCGGTGACCGTGTATTCTATGGACAAAACTTTTCTTACCTACAAAAAAAACCAAAAAAAAAACAAAAAAAAAACTTAAGAAAATGTGTTGGGAATCGGCCGAGGCGTTCATTTGGCCTAGTGAAGCAAAATTCCTTAATTGCTCTTTGAATGACTCAGGGTGATATTTGTCTTGTGTTGAATTGCCAGAGCATGTAATGGCCAGTACATCTTTTACTATAGTCTGTGTGGAACTTGTATTGTGGCTGCCTTTTTATTGGAACTTGTAGATCTGGTTGGGAAAAGAGTTGCAGTCTACCTCCAGTTGTAACAATGCCTTACCTTGTGATAAAACAGTAATTCAGAAGCATCCAACCTATTAAATAAAATGTCTGAACTGTTCTACAAGAGGAAATTTTCTCTCTTTATGTATTTATAATGTTTGTAGAGATATATGTAACTGATTATCTGATGTTTTTTATATAATTGTGCACTCTGAAATCTGTAAGCCTTGGGGCTACACCAGTTTATACAGGTTTATGGCAGGGGGGGAGCACATGCACTTGTGAGTTCCACACAAGTATATATTATCTATCTCATTTTGCATGTTACTTTATTGATTAGATGAGTCTTCTTTCTAGTGTTTGAGTTAGATTTCAGAGGGCGCATGTTGTTGGGTAATGTAATTGTTTGGATTGTTGTGGCTGTAATGCTTGTTAAAGGTTTTATAAATTTTGTATAGTGTTCAGTATGGCCTGTAAGAGTTCTTTAAATGTTTTATATATTTTGCATAGTTTTCAGTATGGCCTGTCAGAGATTTTAAATGTTTTATATATTTTGCATAGTTTTCAGTATGGCATGTCAGAGATTTTAAATGTTTTATATATTTTATAGAATTTCAGTAGGCTATGTAAGGGTTTTTAAAGGTGATATATATTTTATATACTTTTCATGGAATTTGTCTTAAATATTAAATTTGAATGTTTTGAAAATTTTAGATTCTGGTTACCCTGTCATGGATTTTGAATATTCACATATTTTCTATAATTCTGATAGAATACCTTCTGTCTGGACATTATGAATCATTTTCAGAAAACATGTAATATTTTGTAGATGTTTTACAGATTTATATATTTCTCATGAAATAATTTTACATAATAAATTTTGAATATTTTTTGAAATGTTAAATTGGAGTGTCATGTAATATAGTGAATATTTCACCTACTTATAGATTTTAATGAAATAACCTCACAACCTGATTTTATGAGATTTCATTGTAACAAAACACTATATGATAGCCTCAATAAACTTGTGTTAATTTTTGAAGTTTTAAAACTGAGGTCACCTCATTCCTCCAATTACCCAAAGGTTATCCAGCATGCGGATATTCTTCCACTAGGAGGCCTCTCCTAGTTCAGTGAAATGGTGAGCCGGTCATCAAGGTAAGTTGTGGTTTTTTGAAATTTATTTTTCGGTTGTCAGTTTTGGAAAGTTTAAAAATTGTTGTGACGTCATGGGTGATGAGCGGCTCACTATCATAATTCTCCAACTGGGGTAGGTGGACAAAAAGGAATTTCAAAGACCATTTCCAGTATCAGGAAGCATTTTACCTGGAAAGGCATGGATAGAGACATTGCTGCTAGGGTTAAGGTGTGTCATCTTTGCGGATTAAGCGAGCCTGCCCAAAACACTAAGTTGGGTTTGTTGTATTGGACGTGGCGAGAAGACCAATGGGAAAGTTATTCATCGACTACATGGGACCTCTCCCACGTAGCAAGTCAGGTAATTTTTTTCTCCTTGTTTGTGTGGATGCTTTCTCTAAGTTGGTATGGCTATTGCCCTTACGGGAGTAATTAACTATACTAGCACTTCAGAGCAATATATTTCAGCATTTCGGACTTCCGGCCATCATTGTCTCTGAGAATGGTCCACAATTCATTTCGGGTGAATTCCGGCAAATGTGTTTTGCCAACGGTATCTGACATGTAACCACTTCACCTTATTACCCTCAACCGTCCCACGCGCAAAGATTTAACCGGAATCTTAGATCTGCTCTGGTTGCTTATCACGCAGAGCAACAGAATTGTTGGGACCAGAATCTCAAGTGGTAACAGTTAGCCTTCAATACGGCCCTCCATGAAAGTCATAAGGCCGTTCCCTTTGAGGTGATGTTTGGATTCTCGCCCACACTTTCATTGGCCAGCTTGTGGAAAATTGAAGATCTTCTGCCTAAACTTTCCGACATTAGGACAGCAGATAGGTGGAAAGGAGCCCAGAAGAATCTGCTCCGTGCGCACGAGCGTGTCCGTGTTCGTTATAATCATGGGCGAACTCCCTATCCCTTTAAGGATGAGGATTTGGTCTATTGCCAGAGCCACCCGATCAGCTCAGCTGTGGACAAAAGAGCCGTCAAGGTATGCTATCGTTAGTCCGGTCCATACTGCATTCTAAGGTTTGTGTCACCAGTGACGGTGAGGTTGGGAGATCCCAACAGTGATGTTGAGAAGTTGACCACTCACATATCCAAGTTGAAATTTTGCCATAGGGCATTTGTAGGTGAGTGGTGGTAGAGGAGTTGTTCTTAGTTAAGGTGTTGAGTTGGCTCTTTGGTTATCAGTTTGTGAGTTTGGGAGGCCTTAGGAATTCAGAGCTCTAGTACGCGTAAGTTTTCTTACCTTTCTTCTTCTTCTGTCTCTCGTCTCTGTACACTGACCCTGATCAAGTCATCATACAGTTATCACACACTTATACATATACACACCCAGGTACTCATGCACTCACACAGTTTTGATTTCTTATCCTTTTCTTCTAGTCTTGTTTCCTCTGACCCTCTGTCTTCCTGTGTATGGTCTATTTTTCCTGAGACTCCCGAAGTAGCCAAGAGATGCTGTTATGTTTACTTTTGTTTTGGGCAACCAGGTTGCCCTTTTGGGGTGGGGGTGATCCGGGGTTTGAAATTCCCGGCGCGGTTAAATTTGTTCAGTGCTGCCAACGCGGTTGGCAGCAGTCCTTGCCAATGCCTTTGCCGACGCTACAGCAACGCGATTTAGTGAGCCTAGTCAGCCGTGTCAGCTGATGGCTGTGCGTTGATTGCAATTAGGTTAACCAAAGGCTTATTTTTGCAAATTGGGACAGGTTGTTTTATGCAGGATGTGGGACCAACTAACTCATGTGTCGTCCTCATTTCTCTGCCAGCCTTCGATCTGAAAGTTCTACTGGTTTGACGGCCCAGGATGTGTGTAGATCTTATTGATATGCGACTGTAATCTCGTTAAGACGTTCAGGTTTGTGTGGACTTAATTGTATTATTCTATGTTTATTTAATTATGGATTATGTGAGTTATGATTGTGTAAGGGTGTATGTGGCCCAGACTTAGGTAAAACTTTATTTATTGTAAAACTTATGCCTTGTAAAATTTAATCTACTCGTTACTTCCTGTCTGGAAACAATTGTTGGAGGTTAACACTTATTCTGATAAAGTTAATTGAAATTAATTATTATAATTTAATGAAAATAAGCAATCTTGGGATTAATTAGAGTGAATAAGGTGTTAATAAAAGATTGTGAAAGTGATTGCAGTGTTTGTGTTCCGAGGCGAAAGAGTGTTATGTCTGGGTGTATTAACTGGTGGCTAATCCCCAAATAAAAATGTTATAGGGTCCCTGCACCAGCCAGGAGAAAGGGAAAAGTTTGGTGGTCACACTAACACCCGTGACCACCAGTAGAGCAGTTTCACCATATGCTCCCGGAAGCCGTCAGACCGAGGAATGCTGAACGAGCCTAATACACCGAAGGATCCAGATAGCCCCGGAACGAGTTCCAGTAGACAATCACCGTAGTCCAGAGACAATTTGCAACTCTGCTAGTACACTGTTCATCATGGTTCCACTTCGGTTCTTCTCCACAAAACACAGGTGGGAAAGTTTCAATTATCATTCTTCAATCTACATCAACTCCATAGACTGGCTATCCTTGTGTTCACATTAAATATCTGGATTAAGAACTGAAAATATATCAAAATCACGAGAACTCAAGTTGTTAAAAGATTGTTAACTGACTACTTTGTAACTTGTCGGACATACACCATGAGGGAGTAGTTAAATTGTTTTGCTAGAGCATGGGTTCCTCCCGTAAACTATTTTGAGTCTGATCTGTATTACCCTTATTTATTATAATTAGTGTGAAGGGTTATTTGTGTTTTATTAATTGGTGGGGTTAACTTAGTTTGGTTCGTCATTTCAACTGTAAGGATGTTCGTGTTGGTCTCCCTCATGGGGTATGCTGGTCTGCACATTAATGTATATATAACTTATGTTTATTTTCTTACAACAATATAAATTAATCACTGTATGTTTTAACACAACATGATTGGAACATTGTGTCACCAACTGGAACTTAATAAATTGTTACTTGTTAAAAGGGCGTTGATTACAAATTCTGTCACTCTGTTTGGCTCCAGCACACTTTTCACTTCCTCTAGGTTTACTAACCTAGTCTTAAATTTCACATAAACCTATAAATCCTAACCGCTACAAATGGTAGCAGAGCGTGGTTAGAAAATCTACATGTTCTGACCCGGAAATGGCAGGATTTACAATTGGGTTAAAAAAAAAAAATTTTGGGTCTGAAATGAAGATTTTGAGAATTAAGTGTTTATGTATATTGCATTTTGATATTTAAGTGGGTCTATGAAATGGAATGAGTTTGAATCAAATTTAACCAGTGTTTGTGACACAATTTAATCTTTGATAAATCTATAAAAATATTTGCTATTTTATGAGAAAATGTTATATTACGATTATTATTGCTATTGCGGGTTATGTAATTAATTGTTATTATTAAATTGTAAAACCGGAAGTAACATTATGTAACTTTGACGGGTCACACACATTTATATGTTTGTAGGTGAGGTACTCTAATTCAAGTTTGCTTATGGGGTGTGTTGAATCTAGTTCCCGGTTTGGCTTTAATTTAGGGAGTACAGATAGAACCGGGTACTTTCAATTTAGTGGGTTATATATGTTTTTGTGTTAGTTTGAATTATGTTCTGCACAGATCTGACTCTCTCAGACATTGTCGGTGTTGGTCGTAGCCTGTCCCGCCCTGTTGGAGATTGCCCTCATTTGTTGAAAGTTCTTTGGTCCCTTGAATCATTATGTCTTAAATGATAGTCATAATTGGGTTTTTTCTGAATAATTGAGTTACTGGGCCATGTGATCGGACTAAGCCTAAACAAGGTATATTTAAGTATTTTATGTGAATGAGGTCATAGTCCCTTGCTGTTGAGAAAATGAGTTTTTGATTTTTGAATTATGCTTGGGTACACACAGTTGCACTGTGTGTTTTAAAATTCTCTAGACTTTGAGAATTGTTAGTATTGATGGTACTTCACTGTAAACTTACTTGTTGTATTTACTCATACGTCGTTTCGGAGTGGTGTGCTCCTTCGTCAGTGAGTTTGGATACAGAAATGTGCAAGCTGTCGGTAATTTTTAACGGTTTGGTTAACAGGCTGAGTGTGGGGGTGGAAGTGGAGGGGATTGGCACAGGAGTTTGAATTGTTGTAGGTGTTGTTTATTACTGTGTCAAATAGTGTGTTTGATTTAAATTGTAAATGGTCATTGAGTATGTTGCTTTAGTTAATTTTTAATGGATAGTAGTAGGTAAATGTTTATTGGATGTTGTATATTTGTGTTAGTTTTGCGTATCATTATTATTGTTGTGTGTATTTGCCTTGTTTGGTGATTTCTGGGAGCCTGCTCTGCTTTTTCGTCGTCAACCCTTTTTTCTTGCTTTGCTAGGGGACCTTGAACGTCACTTGCAGTAAGACAAGTTTTCCTCTTGTGTGCCGTGTGTTTTCTCTTGTGATTTGTATACATATATATATATATATATATATATATATTGTTATAGAACAAGTATAGATTCTGTAGTATAGTATAGTATAATATCGATGTGGTGTGTGATCTTCTATCACTTCTGCCCCGCGATGGAGCGCCAACTTGTTATAGAACAATTTTCACAGGTGTAATGTACTATACAGTGTACAGTGTAATTGTATTTATAGTGTTAGTTGTAGTGTGCTTGCAGATAAGCTCCGGTATCTGCTGTGATGTTGTTTTTATAAAAACTGCTCCAATTATAATTATTAGGAGTTATTAGTGTGATTGTATAATCTGTATAAGTGTTTATGAATAATTCACTCTTTCGATTTAAATAAGTTTTGCGCACTTTTTGTTGTATGCCTCCCTCACTTACCACAAGTATCGGTTTCAGTCCTGTTCTGTGATGGTTGTTGCTGAAATACATACATTTAAAATGCACACAAATATTCAATTTGAATATTCAAAACAGTTAGTACACACAATATGAATGAACTAGCACATATAGGTAATACTTTAAATTACTCTCTGTTTGAATTCTTCCGCCACCTTTGGTAGAACTGTTTTAAAAGAAATAATGTAATTTCTATTTGAAATGATACTCTTGTTCATAGGTAAATAAGTGAAGGTTTATTAACAAATTTTAAAATGGCAAATTTCAAAACAATTAACAATCATTTGGTTAATAACCCTTTAAATAATAATTACAATTGATTAATTTTAACATAAAACTCTATCCAGGCTCAATGCTGGTAGTCCTGTCTTTAGTACAATAATTTGAACTTATAAGGTTATGTTTTCTTGTTAATATATTATCAGGTTGTTAGGTTCTTTGAGGATACATGATATCAGTGTCAAGATGTAATATTAATAGAATTAATATTGTTGAACAATGGTTAAAAATAACGAATAAATATAAAACAATGAAATTTAATACCATATGTATGGTAAGTATGTAATTATCGTACGCCTGGATGCGCACGCACCTTATAAAATTCTATAGCAAGCGTCAGACTCGTGGCTTGTACAGTTTCAATGTATCGTTTTATTTTCAACAATGAGTTTGAAAAATATATATTTTCAAGAGAAAAAATTAATAAAATACAAAAAAAAAACTCTTGATATGATTTCTATTTGGTTTGGAAATTATTTGAGAACAGATGCAACAGTTAAATTAATAAGCTACCGCTACCAATTTGAGGTTAGCGATCACAGGTAATGCTATCACAGTAAATGATTTCTTAATGGTTAATATTTCTTAATTTATATTTCTGAACATAATATTAGTAACCTTTTAACATGTTACTATTAAAATTGCTTTATACTTTTTTTTTACGTAAGTTAATGTTATTTATTTCAAAACATCGAATAATCAAAACAAGTTTAGTCAAAAGAGTGACTAAACGTTAACTCTTGTAATTAGTGATAATTACTTTAAACATACGTTTTATAATTATAAAATTAATTAAAATATTTATTTAATATTTTAATAAGTAAAAATTGACATTTCTTGAAATTCTAATAATTCCATTATAAGTTTGGTGCTGCGCTAGTAATGACTCGCGTAGTATCAAAATGTCTATTTCAAAATATTATTTTTGAAAATCAAAGTTATTTAAATAAAATAATGTACTCCCTGTTTATTATCACAACACTCGCGAGTACGATCGGGATTATACACTATCGTACTTATATTGTTCGGTAATCCCGCACATATCACTCGGAAGTATATTTGTTGTGTCAAGGTTATGTCTGTATATCAACTTAATGTCAATGTACGCGCACAAATTTGAAAATATTACTTTTTCATGGTGTCGAGTTGCGTGACCTATTCGTCTGGAAGCTGTTCGTAGACTGTTACAATTTGCCAAAGCGTCTCTCTCGTGTCTGACAAAATGCGTTGATTTGATTGGCTGTAATCATTATAGTCTTCACCCCAAAGGCCTATGTTTTATTAAAATATTTGGTGTTTTACCAAATTTCGACTTTGGGTCCTGGTTTATGTGACGTAAGCACTAGTGTAAAAAATACTTGAAAAGTTAATAATTACAATAACTTCCTTATTGAACGTCCTATCGTTACATGAGTTATGTCATTGAATTATAGACATTTTCTTCTTTAATTTAAGTCTAAACAACACTATTTTATTTACATTGCTTCTCTTAAAATAATGTTTTTATTAATTATCTTGGTGTTTCTTATTTTTATAAGTTTTTTGACACCAGATTTAATTATTTTTAATAAAAACACTTTCTAAATAAACACTTGGAGTCCATTTCTCACTTGGTTTGATTTGTTATTTGGAAATAATTATTTCCTTAACAATAGCTTATTTTAGCGTCATTAGGCATCCATCTTGGTTTTTATATAAAAGTATTTAAAATGAATTTCCCTTATCTAATACAAGTAATCTTACAATCTAATAATACTAAAACGATTATGTACATGATTTCTCACTTAAATATCCTCACATGATTGTATTAAATATAATACACATACTGTCTTATTCCTCTTCTACCGGTCTCATACAATTGTCAATATAATTTTAGTCTTTTCTAAGTGAATTATATTATGTATGAAATGTCATTAGTGTACATATATTGTACTTAATGTATTACACATATTAATCAGTTTCTAGCTAGTTTAGTACCCTTCAATTCTTTAATAATGGGTTTGTTCCTATGGTGTCTCAACATAGTGGTCATTTATTTTTCATAAAAACAATACTTAAACTGTTATTATTACATTATGTTTGTGTTTCTACATTGGTATTAGACATTACTCCTACTTTTGGTAATGTTCTCATTTACTCTTAGATAAATTTATATGTCATATTTTACCTAAGTAACTTACTTAACATGGTTGGTTTATATGTGATTTCTGTCACTATGGTCAGTTGGTTTCTAATTATTTGCATATATACTGACTGTTTTTATAGTTCTAATCTGTTCTCAAAGTTGTATTGATTTTCCCTCTAACTACTGGTAATATTGGAACAATCTGTGTTTAATCTTTAATACACTATTTTCCTTAACTAATGGGCCATATAGTGGTCCATCTTACATCTGATTGTTTGTATATGGTTAGTTAGTTTACATCATTTTGTTTATAATACTGTTGTTATTATGTTAAAGATCTGTTCTCAAACCATTACCAGATATTAGTCTTACTACTGGTAATATGGTTATTCACTTTAGTATTGGTTTTGATATTGCACTTTGCCTATTTGAATTGGCATATTTGTTGCATCTTTGCTATAGCTGTCTGCCATTGCATTTGATTGGTTTTATTTACATGGTTGCATTTTAATACATTGTCTATTAGGATGTATTGTTATTTATAACAATACCTTAATTGATATCATTGTTGGTAACCATTTGTTTTCATTGATATGTTTGGTTTTCTGTTTAACAGGTACCTTCGCTATGGGTTATGTAACAATGTACCATCTGTTTTAATGCAGTATGTCTCTATTACTTACATGGTGTCAGCATGGTATTTCACAATAATATTTTACTTATTTTGTGACACATGTTTATACATTCCTTCTTAAACATTAATACATATCTTATTGTATTATTTATGATATTTTTCTAGTCATAGGTTGACTTCAATTCAATCCATTTTGTTTGATACAATGGTTTTTTATATTGTTGTCAGTTCTTTACCAAAAATAAAACATAGTTATATTGTTCTATTTTGTTTCATTTTGGTGGACTTATGATTATCTGTGTTAATCACAACTTTATTAAATGCGTCACACTCATTGTTCGTGTCTATTTGACTTATTTAACATCTTGTTGTTTTCATCATGGAATTAACATATTTTCATATACTTATAAACTTCCTCACTATAATTGTTTGTGTGGTTTTATCAATAGAAATAGTTAGTTATTCACATGTTTCACATCTATTAAGTACGCACTGTTATTGTTTGTGTTTCCTTAAATGCTAATCACTGTTTTTCATCCTCACATTTGATAATCATTATTTCACTTGTCACTTAATTAGTTTTTGGTGCACGTGGTTTATGTTGATTTCTGGTATGATTTATTCATCTTCTTCTCTCTTCTGAGTCAGCTTTCTTGTCCTTCTTCTTTCTTCTTTCTTGTTATTTTCATTGTAGTCATTATTCTTTAGTCGTTTCCCCTCACTTTTGGAGTTTGTTAATTCTTATTTCGTCGTTTCCCCTCAATTTTGGATCCTATTGGGTCTATGTTTGGTATTTTGTTTTGGCTCATGTCATTTTCTTTCTTATTTTTCGTAGTTGATGTCACTAGATTGATATTATCTTATTCATAGTTGGATTTTCATATTAACACATTTGTAGATACACACTTTATATACATGGATTTACTTATCTAGATTTACATTCATATTTTTTCTCTTACTTGCCGTCCTTTAGGCTCATTTTATGTAACTGCCATATTTGGTTATGTTACATATGCCTTCCTTTAAGAATTGATTAATTCTGAGTTATGATTATACTATATTTTTCTATGAAGAATTTATCAATTATTGTACATTCCATATTGATTTACATGTTTTTTCCATATATCCTTTCGCTTTCTGCTCTTTGAATCATATTTATTTCTTCTCTATGTAATTACTTCCCTCGTTTATTTAGTTCCCTAACATACATTTAGCTGGGGCAGTTTAGAGCGGCTCACTTTGGCTATTCGACTCTACTGGCCATACTAATTTCAATAAATATGGAGGCAAATCATCTCCTTTAATAATAATAAATGATTGCTGGCATTACTCTTCAGTCAATTCATCTCAAATCATTAATAATAATAATAGTGGTCGTTTTTCCGACAAATAATAAATATTCTTGGGATTAATTCTCGCATCTGCGGTTTGTACATTGTGATTCTCTCTTTTCTTGATTCAACTTAACTAATTCTTCACATATCATCGGGATATTTTGTTTTACATTTCCTCACTGGTATACTCTCATGAGCTTCTTCGTTGGTATTTTCTTTTTTATTCTTCTTCATCATAGATTAATCTCTTCATTCTGTGTTACCTTGAACGTTATTTCGACATAATCTTCGTTCCAAATTCATTCTTCTAGATACTATGTATTAGTACATTTATTTTTTCTTTCCTTTTCCAGGTTTTAGTTGGTATTTGTACTTCATGTAGTGCTGGTTTTTCTTTATTCAAATATAAATTTGTCGTGTGTGGTCGTTTCTCTACAGTAATAATGTTCACTTGGTTTATTCTTCCAACTCTTCTTTTTTATATAGTAGTACGGGTGAGATGTTGTTATTCAACTGGTTGACTAGGCTCTTGGAAATAATGAGTTTGCTTCATATATGCCTGGGATGTAATGTGTCTGTCTCGTATTGACATTCCTTTTTTATAGTAGTACGGGTGAGATGTTGTTATTCTACTGGTTGACGTGGCTCTTGGAAATAATTTGTGCCAAGGTTGTAGTGTGTCAGTCTCATATTGACATCTTTTTTATATAGTAGTAGTACGTTATCATTAATGAATACAATGTTCTGATTCCTTTACATAAATTCTCTGGGATCATTTTTTCCCACATTATAAAATGACAATATACATTCAATGTTTAATACATAATTACATAGTTACTTTTCATTTAATATAAACATATAATAATCTTCATGATAATAATTCACCCTTTTTTCTTCAGTCAATATCTATTTTTATAATCATATTTTCACTTTTCATTTTGTAAATAACAATAATCTTCATGGCCACATTTCATTTTTCATCTTGATATAGTTAATAGCTATATTCATAATTATCTTTTCATTTTACACAATAAACATTTTCATCCTTTACATAGTATTAATAATAAAATAATCCTTATCGCTCACTTTTCACTTGTAATTTCATATTTCAATTGTCAACGTATTTTTTCATCGAAGTCTGATTATAGGTCCTACCGGTTATCATAATATTCGGTCCCATAATCCAGTGTATATGTTATTTTTTAGCCGTAATCGTCGTTCTCCTCTCTCCTTGTCGATCGGACTTCTTTAGTATCCATACTTCCGTCCGTTCTTGATCTATATCGGGCTATCATCTGGTTTTTCCATTTGCAAGTTGTTAGGCCTGAGTCCGCCTTCCATTCCTCTGTCTTCTCTCTCTCGCTCTCTTCAATACATTTGTTTCTGTTGTTCTTCTGGTGGCTGTCCTTACTGATGTTTGATAACTCCCTCAATTTGGTTTGGGTACCTTCACCTATCCTTTGATTGTGTACTTCCGTTAATTGACTCCTCTCCTTCCGCATTTCTCTTATCTTTCTGGCGTATCCTTCGACAATCCGGTCCCATTTCTCTTGGTCGCTTTCCTTTTTCTTAAAGTATCTTACTCTTCTTTTGGAAATACGTGGTTGAGATATCCTGTTTGTAATCTTCTTCTTTGTTGTTACATAATTTTCCTTCTCGTCCATCTCCATGATACTCCTCCGATACTCCTTCCTGAAGACCCTTTCTTCATGGTTGATAATTGGTAAATTGACCACATTAATCAGACCATTTCTAGTCATTTCAATTAACTCTTTGGTAACTCTTGTCTTCCTCGGACGTAGGGTTCTTCTTTCTTCCATCTTCACTTCTTCCGTTTCCATAATTATTGGGATCTTCTTGTCTCCACTATCTTTGGGCTCTAGATTCGTCGGTTCCATGTTTTTATCTTCAGGTATTTTTTCAACTTCCATTCGGTCGTCATCCATTGGTAGCTCATTTGGTTCCAAATGTTCTTCTTCGGGTACTTCTTTAGTTTCTGGTTTGTTGTCGTCTATTTTCTGGCTGGATTGTTCCCTCTGTTCTCTCTCTCTTCTTAATTTTTCTCCGAATTTTCTGCTCTCCTCTATGGTTCTATCTATTACCTCTATTGTACTATTATGGCACACATCCAGTTTTTTACTCAATGATTCTCTCATGGATGTCTGGCCTTCCATTATCCTGTTCAATCCCTCCTTAACGGATCGGTTGGTTTCCTTCATTGCATCTACGCTCCTGCTTATTGATTCCCCTATGGATCGATTGGCTTCTTCTATTAATGACCGATTGTTTTCCACCATCTCCTTATGGGACTCGTCCAATTTCTTCATTATTTGCTTGAACATTTCCATCATTTGGATCTCTTGTGCTTTTGTTAATCCCGACATCTTGATCTTCTGATAATGTTCCTGCTGTCTTCTCACGAATTAGTATATTTAGGTTATTAGTTATTGTATATTTCCCTATCTCGTGCTCAGACGTTGGGCGCCAACTTGTTATATAATATTATAGTATAATGTACTATACAGTGTACAGTGTAATTGTATTTATAGTGTTAGTTGTAGTGTGCTTGCAGATACGCTCCGGTATCTGCTGTGATGTTGTTTTTATAAAAACTACTCCAATTATAATTATTAGGAGTTATTAGTGTGATTGTATAATCTGTATAAGTGTTTATGAATAATTCACTCTTTCGATTTAAATAAGTTTCGCGCACTTTTTGTTGTATGCCTCCCTCACTTACCACAAGTATCGGTTTCAGTCCTGTTCTGTGACGGTTGTTGCTGAAATACATACATTTAAAATGCACACAAATATTCAATTTGAATATTCAAAACAGTTAGTACACACAATATGAATGAACTAGCACATATAGGTAATACTTTAAATTACTCTCTGTTTGAATTCTTCCGCCACCTTTGGTAGAACTGTTTTAAAAGAAATAATGTAATTTCTATTTGAAATGATACTCTTGTTCATAGGTAAATAAGTGAAGGTTTATTAACAAATTTTAAAATGGCAAATTTCAAAACAATTAACAATCATTTGGTTAATAACCCTTTAAATAATAATTACAATTGATTAATTTTAACATAAAACTCTATCCAGGCTCAATGCTGGTAGTCCTGTCTTTAGTACAATAATTTGAACTTATAAGGTTATGTTTTCTTGTTAATATATTATCAGGTTGTTAGGTTCTTTGAGGATACATGATATCAGTGTCAAGATGTAATATTAATAGAATTAAGATTGTTGAACAATGGTTAAAAATAACGAGTAAATATAAAACAATGAAATTTAATACCATATGTATGGTAAGTATGTAATTATCGTACGCCTGGATGTGCACGCACCTTATAAAATTCTATAGCAAGCATCAGACTCGTGGCTTGTACAGTTTCAATGTATCGTTTTATTTTCAACAATGAGTTTGAAAAATATATATTTTCAAGAGAAAAAATTAATAAAATACAAAAAAAAACTCTTGATATGATTTCTATTTGGTTTGGAAATTATTTGAGAACAGATGCAACAGTTAAATTAATAAGCTACCGCTACCAATTTGAGGTTAGCGATCACAGGTAATGCTATCACAGTAAATGATTTCTTAATGGTTAATATTTCTTAATTTATATTTCTGAACATAATATTAGTAACCTTTTAACATGTTACTATTAAAATTGCTTTATACTTTTTTTTTACGTAAGTTAATGTTATTTATTTCAAAACATCGAATAATCAAAACAAGTTTAGTCAAAAGAGTGACTAAACGTTAACTCTTGTAATTAGTGATAATTACTTTAAACATACTTTTTATAATTATAAAATTAATTAAAATATTTATTTAATATTTTAATAAGTAAAAATTGACATTTCTTGAAATTCTAATAATTCCATTATAAGTTTGGTGCTGCGCTAGTAATGACTCGCGTAGTATCAAAATGTCTATTTCAAAATATTATTTTTGAAAATCAAAGTTATTTAAATAAAATAATGTACTCCCTGTTTATTATCACAACACTCGCGAGTACGATCGGGATTATACACTATCGTACTTATATTGTTCGGTAATCCCGCACATATCACTCGGAAGTATATTTGTTGTGTCAAGGTTATGTCTGTATATCAACTTAATGTCAATGTACGCGCACAAATTTGAAAATATTACTTTTTCATGGTGTCGAGTTGCGTGACCTATTCGTCTGGAAGCTGTTCGTAGACTGTTACAATTTGCCAAAGCGTCTCTCTCGTGTCTGACAAAATGCGTTGATTTGATTGGCTGTAATCATTATAGTCTTCACCCCAAAGGCCTATGTTTTATTAAAATATTTGGTGTTTTACCAAATTTCGACTTTGGGTCCTGGTTTATGTGACGTAAGCACTAGTGTAAAAAATACTTGAAAAGTTAATAATTACAATAACTTCCTTATTGAACGTCCTATCGTTACATGAGTTATGTCATTGAATTATAGACATTTTCTTCTTTAATTTAAGTCTAAACAACACTATTTTATTTACATTGCTTCTCTTAAAATAATGTTTTTATTAATTATCTTGGTGTTTCTTATTTTTATAAGTTTTTTGACACCAGATTTAATTATTTTTAATAAAAAAACTTTCTAAATAAACACTTGGAGTCCATTTCTCACTTGGTTTGATTTGTTATTTGGAAATAATTATTTCCTTAACAATAGCTTATTTTAGCGTCATTAGGCATCCATCTTGGTTTTTATATAAAAGTATTTAAAATGAATTTCCCTTATCTAATACAAGTAATCTTACAATCTAATAATACTAAAACGATTATGTACATGATTTCTCACTTAAATATCCTCACATGATTGTATTAAATATAATACACATACTGTCTTATTCCTCTTCTACCGGTCTCATACAATTGTCAATATAATTTTAGTCTTTTCTAAGTGAATTATATTATGTATGAAATGTCATTAGTGTACATATATTGTACTTAATGTATTACACATATTAGTCAGTTTCTAGCTAGTTTAATACCCTTCAATTCTTTAATAATGGGTTTGTTCCTATGGTGTCTCAACATAGTGGTCATTTATATTTCATAAAAACAATACTTAAACTGTTATTATTACATTATATTTGTGTTTCTACATTGGTATTAGACATTACTCCTACTTTTGGTAATGTTCTCATTTACTCTTAGATAAATTTATATGTCATATTTTACCTAAGTAACTTACTTAACATGGTTGGTTTATATGTGATTTCTGTCACTATGGTCAGTTGGTTTCTAATTATTTGCATATATACTGACTGTTTTTATAGTTCTAATCTGTTCTCAAAGTTGTATTGATTTTCCCTCTAACTACTGGTAATATTGTGAAAAATCTGTGTTTAATCTTTAATACACTATTTTCCTTAACTAATGGGCCATATAGTGGTCCATCTTACATCTGATTGTTTGTATATGGTTAGTTAGTTTACATCATTTTGTTTATAATACTGTTGTTATTATGTTAAAGATCTGTTCTCAAACCATTACCAGATATTAGTCTTACTACTGGTAATATGGTTATTCACTTTAGTATTGGTTTTGATATTGCACTTTGCCTATTTGAATTGGCATATTTGTTGCATCTTTGCTATAGCTGTCTGCCATTGCATTTGATTGGTTTTATTTACATGGCTGCATTTTAATACATTGTCTATTAGGATGTATTGTTATTTATAACCATTCCTTAATTGATATCATTGTTGGTAACCATTTGTTTTCATTGATATGTTTGGTTTTCTGTTTAACAGGTACCTTCGCTATGGGTTATGTAACAATGTACCATCTGTTTTAATGCAGTATGTCTCTATTACTTACATGGTGTCAGCATGGTATTTCACAATAATATTTTACTTATTTTGTGACACATGTTTATACATTCCTTCTTAAACATTAATACATATCTTATTGTATTATTTATGATATTTTTCTAGTCATAGGTTGACTTCAATTCAATCCATTTTGTTTGATACAATGGTTTTTTATATTGTTATCAGTTCTTTACCAAAAATAAAACATAGTTATATTGTTCTATTTTGTTTCATTTTGGTGGACTTATGATTATCTGTGTTAATCACAACTTTATTAAATGCGTCACACTCATTGTTCGTGTCTATTTGACTTATTTAACATCTTGTTGTTTTCATCATGGAATTAACATATTTTCATATACTTATAAACTTCCTCACTATAATTGTTTGTGTGGTTTTATCAATAGAAATAGTTAGTTATTCACATGTTTCACATCTATTAAGTACGCACTGTTATTGTTTGTGTTTCCTTAAATGCTAATCACTGTTTTTCATCCTCACATTTGATAATCATTATTTCACTTGTCACTTAATTAGTTTTTGGTGCACGTGGTTTATGTTGATTTCTGGTATGATTTATTCATCTTCTTCTCTCTTCTGAGTCAGCTTTCTTGTCCTTCTTCTTTCTTCTTTCTTGTTATTTTCATTGTAGTCATTATTCTTTAGTCGTTTCCCCTCACTTTTGGAGTTTGTTAATTCTTATTTCGTCATTTCCCCTCACTTTTGGATCCTATTGGGTCTATATTTGGTATTTTGTTTTGGCTCATGTCATTTTCTTTCTTATTTTTCGTAGTTGATGTCACTAGATTGATATTATCTTATTCATAGTTGGATTTTCATATTAACACATTTGTAGATACACACTTTATATACATGGATTTACTTATCTAGATTTACATTCATATTTTTTCTCTTACTTGCCGTCCTTTAGGCTCATTTTATGTAACTGCCATATTTGGTTATGTTACAATATTGTAACGAATCTTTGTACATAAATCTAGGCATGTCGTGCCCCAAGCCCAGGGCGACAAAATTATGTATCAATACAATATTGCAAATATAATATAATTTAAATTTGTGATGCTCCACGTTGGAAGCGACAATTTATGTAACAATAAATATAATTTAATTTGGGTTTCAGGTGTATCTGTAATAAGAACTCTATGTAACTTGTAACGGTATTTCAAATTTATTTGTTATTAATAAAATTGTGCACATGGCACTTACTTCGACTTAAAACATTCGTTATTATTTTGTTATTATGCCGTAAGGTTTATGTTATATACATCTTTACTGACTAAATATTCTATTCTACTAATTATTGTATTAAAGAAAATTTTATTTCCAGACTACTCAGTCAATTAGTGTGTTTCAATATATCAACATTTAAATATCGTCTTATATATTGTAATGTAACTCAAAAATATCAATAGTTATTGAATTTATCTTTTGTTTCTCAGTACTGATTTATATCAAATGCTAATTTTTACTTAAATGCTTTGTATTCTTTTCATTGCAATACTAATTTGAGCTCTTGTTTACGTTAATCTTACTTCAATAATATCTATGATTTTAATTCTAATTTACAATAAACATTGGCTCTTACTTTTAAATAGAACAAGAATGTCTTTAATTGTCTTTGAGTTAATTGTTCGATTAAGAGATAAATAAGTTGTTTATCACCTTATTGTCGTCAATCATACTCAATCATTGGATCCCACTGTAATCGTCCTCGTCTCGAACTTCAGCATCACTTCCTCTTGTCCAGCGTCGTCTCTCTCTTGTCCAGCGTCGCTCCTCTAGAGTCCAGCGTCGCCTCGCTCTTGTCCTCTTGTCCAGCGTCGACTCTCTCTCTGTCCAGTGTCGTATCGCTCTCTGGAACTTCTCCTCGTGCTGTTTCGGACGTCAGTTGATCTTCTTATGTGGATCTTCTTATGTAATTTTGTTATTACTTAAAAATTGTTTGTTTTACAATCCAGTTACATAACTGTATGTAACTGGAAGGATGAAACTATTTACAAAAATTTAAATATTCTGTGCGGACGGGCAGAAGCTCCCGCTGCACTGTGGGTGATTTAAGAAAGAGAACCACTGTAGCGTGTGTGTCCTATTTATACCCATGTCTTGGTCAACACCTGCGGTTGTACGAAATCGACATGTCAGAAACTGTCTCTGGGTTCAGTTCCCCCACTCTTTGTCAATTTCGCTATTTCTTATATTTCTGCGAATTGCAGAGTCCTGTAAGTATACTCTTATAGTCATCTTATAACTATTTTCAAAACACATGTTCACTGTAATTTTGGACATTGCAACTTAACCCTTTCGATTTGTACACAGTTATTTCACTACTACACTCGTACGGTGTGTCACTTTCACGTGGTTTTTGTACTCAGTATTTAGTAAATTTTATTACATTTTATTGTGTTTTTTGGATTTACTCCTTAATTATAGTTTATGAATAATTACGGAAAAACAGTAATTATGCAATTATTCATCTTGGGGTGGTAAACTCGCCTGCATAGACCTGCGTTCACACACACTAGCAAAATACTGGTGTACACACTTTCCGTTACATTTGTGTGTGTGTGTGTGTGTGTGCGTCGATTCAGGTCGAAACACCTGTTCATATTTTTGTCTGAGCCACGCTTGCAATCCCTGACATGCTTATTTCTAATACAGTATTAATTATTTACAGTTTATTAGGTATATTTAAATTTTTATATTCAATGCTCAGTACATCACTTATTTGTACTGTCGCAATATATATATGTGTGTGTGTGTGTGTGTGTGTGTGTGTCGGGCAGCTTGCTCTGCTTTTTCGCCGTCACCCCCTTTTTCTTGCTTTGCTTGGGGACCCTGAACATCACTTGCAGTAAGACAAGTTTTCCTCTTGTGTGCCGTGTGTTTTCTCTTGTGATTTGTATATATATATATGTGTGTGTGTGTGTGTGTGTGTGTGTGTGTCCATTTTAATCTTGTAATTCTGGTGGCTGAGAATATGAGCTCAGTCTATGTAGACTATTACTTAAAGATGATCTAGAGTTTGGAGTTCACTCGCGCTCGTGGCTGTTCTTTCCCAGGTTGTTGATGGTGCTAGGCAGCCAGTGGCTTTTGTATCGCGGACCTTGACCCAATAAGAAAAGAAGTCATCTGTTTATGAGCTAGAGTGTTTGGCAGTGGTATACGCTCTAGATAAGTTCAAGCGTTTCTTGGAACATGCTGAGTTCCTACTTGAGACCGATAATCAAGCCCTATCTTGGATTCTTGCTCATCCCCGGCAACTGTGTAAAATTGGAAGATGGGTGGTAAAAATTTCATCCTTTAAGTTCAAGGTGCAATACATTAGGGGAACTCAGAATGTTGTTGCAGACGCTTTGTCCTGCATGTTTTCCTTACCCAGTGAAGTACCATCTAAGCAACCCTGTGCCTTATTATTAGACTTTCCGCTAGCCTTTACTGATGTATTACCCCATCAGTTAGATGATGAAGAGTTGGGTCCCATCGTCAATAAGTTGAAGAGGGTATTGTATAGGCCCCTTATTTCTTGTCCAAGGGCGTCCTATGTTGCAAAGAAAGAAAAGGACGCGCCCCTAAAATCGTGCTGCCTAGCAAGTTAGTACCCATGGTCTTCAGCTTCTATCATAATTCTCCAACTGGGGTAGGTGAACAAAAAGGAATTTCAAAGACCATTTCCAGTATCAGGAAGCATTTTACCTGTTGGGCATGGATAGAGACATTGCTGCTAGGGTTAAGGTGTGTCATCTTTGCGGATTAAGCAAGCCTGCCCAAAACACTAAGTTGGGTTTGTTGTCATTGGACGTGGCGAGAAGACCAATGGGAAAGTTATTCATCGACTACATGGGACCTCTCAAACGTAGCAAGACAGGTAATTTTTTTCTCCTTGTTTGTGTGGATGCTTTCTCTAAGTTTGTATGGCTATTGCCCTTACGGGAGTAATTAACTATACTAGCACTTCAGAGCAATATATTTCAGCATTTCGGACTTCCGGCCATCATTGTCTCTGAGAATGGTCCACAATTCATTTCGGGCGAATTCCGGCGAATGTGTTTTGCCAACGGTATCTTACATGTAACCACTTCACCTTATTACCCTCAACCGTCCCACGCGCAAAGATTTAACCGGAATCTTAGATCTGCTCTGAATGCTTATCACGCAGAGCAACAGAATTGTTGGGACCAGAATCTCAAGTGGTAACAGTTAGCCTTCAATACGGCCCTCCATGAAAGTCATAAGGCCGTTCCCTTTGAGGTAATGTTTGGATTCTCGCCCACACTTCCATTGGCCAGCTTGTGGAAAATTGAAGATCTTCTGCCTAATCTTTCTGATATTAGGACTGCAGATAGGTGGAAAGAAGCCCAGAAGAATCTGCTCCGTGCGCACGAGCGTGTCCGTGTTCGTTATAATCATGGGCGAACTCCCTAACCCTTTAAGGATGAGGATTTGGTCTATTGCCAGAGCCACCCGATCAGCTCAGCTGTGGACAAAAGAGCCGTCAAGTTATGCTATCGTTAGTCCGGTCCATACTGCATTCTAAGGTTTGTGTTACCAGTGACGGTGAGGTTGGTAGATCCCAACAGTAATGTTGAGAAGTTGACCACTCACATATCCAAGTTGAAGTTTTGCCATAGGGCATTTGAAGGTGAGTGGTGGTAGAGGAGTTGTTCTTAGTTAAGGTGTTGAATTGGCTCTTGGGTTATCAGTTTGTGAGTTTGGGAGGCCTTAGGAATTCAGAGCTCTAGTACGCGTAAGTTTTCTTACCTTTCTTCTTCTTCTGTCTCTCGTCTCTGTACACTGACCCTGATCAAGTCATCATACAGTTATCACACACTTATACATATACACACCCAGGTACTCATGCACTCACACAGTTTTGATTTCTTATCCTTTTCTTCTAGTCTTGTTTCCTCTGACCCTCTGTCTTCCTGTGTGTGGTCTATTTTTCCTGAGACTCCGGAAGTAGCCAAGAGATGCTGTTATGTCTACTTTTGTTTTGGGCAACCAGGTTGCCCTTTTGGGGTGGGGGTGTGCCGGGGTTTGAAATTCCCGGCGCGGTTAAATTTGTTCAGTGCTGCCAACGCGGTTGGCAGCAGTCCTTGCCAATGCCTTTGCCGACGCTACGGCAACGCGATTTAGTGAGCCTATTCAGCCGTGTCAGCTGATGGCTGTGCGTTGATTGCAATTAGGTTAACCAAAGGCTTATTTTTGCAAATTGGGACAGGTTGTTTTATGCAGGATGTGGGACCAACTAACTCATGTGTCGTCCTCATTTCTCTGCCAGCCTTCGATCTGAAAGTTCTACTGGTTTGACGGCCCAGGATGTGTGTAGATCTTCTTGATATGCGACTGTAATCTCGTTAAGACGTTCAGGTTTGTGTGGACTTAATTATATTATTCTATGTTTATTTAATTATGTATTATGTGCGTTATGATTGTGTAAGGGTGTATGTGGCCCAGACTTAGGTAAAACTTTATTTATTGTAAAACTTATGCCTTGTAAAATTTAATCTACTCGTTACTTCCTGTCTGGAAACAATTGTTGGAAGTTAACACTTATTCTGATAAAGTTAATTGAAATTAATTATTATAATTTAATGAAAATAAGCAATCTTGGGATTAATTAGAGTGAATAAGGTGTTAATAAAAGATTGTGAAACTGATTGCAGTGTTTGTGTTCCGAGGCGAGAGAGTGTTATGTCTGGGTGTATTAACTGGTGGCTAATCCCCAAATAAAAATGTTATAGGGTCCCTGCACCAGCCAGGAGAAAGGGAAAAGTTTGGTGGTCACACTAACACCCGTGACCACCAGTAGAGCAGTTTCACCATATGCTCCCGGAAGCCGTCAGACCGAGGAATGCTGAACGAGCCTAATACACCGAAGGATCCAGATAGCCCCGGAACGAGTTCCAGTAGACAATCACCGTAGTCCAGAGACAATTTGCAACTCTGCTAGTACACTGTTCATCATGGTTCCACTTCGGTTCTTCTCCACAAAACACAGGTGGGAAAGTTTCAATTATCATTCTTCAATCTACATCAACTCCATAGACTGGCTATCCTTGTGTTCACATTAAATATCTGGATTAAGAACTGAAAATATATCAAAATCACGAGAGCTCAAGTTGTTAAAAGATTGTTAACTGACTACTTTGTAACTTGTCGGACATACACCATGAGGGAGTAGTTAAATTGTTTTGCTAGAGCATGGGTTCCTCCCTTAAACTATTTTGAGTCTGATCTGTATTACCCTTATTTATTATAATTAGTGTGAAGGGTTATTTGTGTTTTATTAATTGGTGGGGTTAAATTAGTTTGGTTCGTCATTTCAACTGTAAGGATGTTCGTGTTGGTCTCCCTCATGGGGTATGCTGGTCTGCACATTAATGTATATATAACTTATGTTTATTTTCTTACAACAATATAAATTAATCACTGTATGTTTTAACACAACATGATTGAAACATTGTGTCACCAACTGGAACTTAATAAATTGTTACTTGTTAAAAGGGCGTTGATTACAAATCCTGTCACTCTGTTTGGCTCCAGCACAATTTTCACTTCCTCTAGGTTTACTAACCTAGTCTTAAATTTCACATAAACCTATAAATCCTAACCGCTACAAATGGAAGCAGAGTGTGGTTAGAAAATCTACATGTTCTGACCCGGAAATGGCAGGATTTGCAATTGGGTTAAAAAAGAAAAATTTCGGGTCGGAAATGAAGATTTTGAGTATTAAGTGTTTATGTATTTGCATTTTGATATTTAAGTGGGTCTATGAAATGGAATGAGTTTGAATCAAATTTAACCAGTGTTTGTGACACAATTTAATCTTTGATAAATCTATAAAAATATTTGCTTTTTTATGAGAAAATGTTATATTATGATTATTATTGCTATTGCGGGTTATGTAATTAATTGTGTAACTAGACCCTGTATGCGGTCTTTACAAAAAAAGATAATAAAGAAAAAAAAATTTTATTTAAAAAAAATTAATTTAAAAAAAAAAAAAAAATTTTATGCTTGTTAATATGTCTATGATCAAGAAATAATTCTGTTTTAATGTTTTGGTAAAATTTTTAATAATTAATAAGGTATTCATTAATTATTTAGCACTTCTGGAAGATCTTGACAGAGTCCGGAGTTAATCAGATTAACTCCGGTCAGCAATCGATTTATGATTTTTCGTGCTGGTCCAATATCTCACTTTCTAAAATATTTTCTTCTTCTGGAAGTCTCGTTGCATTAATAAATAAACCTTAAATTAGCATGTGAAATAATTTATAGATACAAACAATTGACATAATTGGATTTATTAACAAATTTAAGAAAGGATCGATGTTTAATCGATTGTGAGCAATTGTCGACTCCGTCTCAGGAAATAATCGAGTTGTTCATACAGGTTATAATTTTTTACAAGTATTAGAAAAAAGGTTCTTGGAGCGATTATATTAATAGTCAGAGAAGGGTAAACGAGAAAGTATAACTTTTACAAATAAAGTAGTTTCAATAATTATTATCTAACAATATTTGAATAATCCTTATATAATGTTTAAAAAATTGAATTGTCAAACCATATGTAGACTATGATGTCAGGCGATGTTGGAGGCATTGATTCGCATTTTCAAGATGGCCGCTCGAAAATATGTCTAGGTTAAACGCCAATGTTGTCGCGAGAAAATCTCACTGCAAAATTGTCTTCATATATGTTTTAAATGTCCCTGCACTGGTGTAATCTGTCTAATATGTGGTTTGGTGTGTTCTGAAAAAGTGTTCCGTGTATACTGTTGTTAATTATGTTATTTTATTTGTGTTCACTTCTGTTGGTTAACTACTCAAAAACGGTTATGAGTTGTAGCATGAATTTTCACAAATATGTCGTTTTATTGTTTTAAATCACTTGTATCATGTAGTTTGGTGTTAGTTTTCACTATTGTCGTTACAGTTTTATTTGTTTATACTGGAAAAGTGTTTGTTTAACGTAACTCTCGTTCCACTGAAATTACTAAATAACCTTAGTACTCTTTTCTACACGGTTTTTAGGAACGTTATAATACATGAACTGTTCAGCTTGATATTTAACAAAGAACTAACTAACTTCCTTCACGTTAGTCAAAATCTGGCCCAGTTAATCTTTGAAAAAGTATTGTTAGAATATTTCGATTTCCCATACACATGATACAAAAATACATTATATATGGAATTTATTTAGTTTATTCATCACTTTCATGAATTATGAACCTTATCATTGGTTTAATTATCTCATTCCTTTTAAATTGATATATTGTAGTCCATATCTGTTGACATTTTTGTGGAAATTACCAAATTTCTTTCTTTTTGGAAATCTAGGCTCAAAAACTGGTTTCCGCCTTCATATAATTTTTCTGCCATTTTAAATGCTATTAATACCATTATAATAAATTTTAATTGGTCATATTTCTCTTCCTTTCCTTAAATACATATAAATTGAACCTTTGAACTGGTTTTTTGTTTTAATCTCTGAATTTAACACTCCTCTTTAAAAATAATTAAATTATATATTTCAAAAATTTACAATATTTTAAGGTATATTTCCTTATTATCGTTTTAACTCATAGGATCATTCACAGTAGTTGTTAACTGATTTACCTTACCTAAATCTTGTCAGTTTACAGAAATTATAAGTGAATTAACTGGTTTATATGGCTTCTGTGAATTCATCAAATGGCCTAGAGTTTAGAATTTTACATTTCTGTCCTTCTCAAATAAATTTAATCCTACTCCTCCTCTGACTTTACATAGTTATTATGACATAAAAATAAAATGGTTTATAAACTTATGGTGATGTGTAGTATCTAATTAATACTACTGTTAGTTAAAAATAATAATGAACATTATTTAGCATTCTGTACAATTGGACATATTGCTGACATGGTTTGAAAACATACATTTAACTCTTTTTTTAATTAACACAGCATACCTACTGAAACATTATTAATGGTATGTATGCTGTTATTTGGCAAACATAATTTATTTTAAACACATATAAATCTTATTGACTAAAAACTCTTACAAATATATGGATTTTATGGCTGTGAACAAATAGCCATTTTAAATATTTTAAACCTATGAATACTTAAATTAATTCCAGTCCTTTCTTGTCTAACCCATTATTATTCATTATCCCCTTCATCAGTAAACATGTACAACCATACTTTAGTTATTATCATTTTTACAAATGTCTTTTTATTAACAAAGTGACATTAAAATAATAAAATATTGGAAATCTTCCATTTTATTATTTTATGATGATGTGTATTATTGAATATAAAAGTTGTTATATAGCATATTGGTAAGTCATAGTATCACTACAACTTTAAGTTTATTGTATTTCCAAAAACACTTGCACTAGTTCACTTTCACTGGTGGTTCTGATATATTGAGTCTTATTATCTCAGACCAGACCTTTAGTAATCATGGACTGTTAAGACTTGTTTATTTTTTTTTATCACACAATAGCTTTAGTTGGTTCACTTCTTACTATACTATACAACACTTTTGGCTTATTAATATTTACATTTTATAGGGTTTTGGGATGTTATACTATCTTTAATTGTCTTTATGGGTTTGGGGTTCATGGTAGTTAATAATAGGTTTTATAACGGTGTTTCTTTCATACTATTTCTTCCTCTCTTCTTGTCTTCTTTCTTGTCTTTCTTATTATCTTCTTTCTTGTCTTCACTCTTGTCTTTCTTCTGGTCTTCCTTCTTCTTTCTTCTTGTATTCATTCTTCACTCTTGTCTTCACTCTTGTCTTTCTTCTGGTCTTCCTTCTTCTTGTCTTCACTCTTGGGTAAACCAAGGTACTTCGTGTTATCTTGACTGATGTTTGGTTTGGAGTATCTAATTTATTTTCTGATACTGACTTTGCTCTTCGCTAAAGGTTTCAGGGTATTGTTTACTTCCTGATAATAAACTCTACTCTTCCTTCTTCTTGTGTTTGGGGTATTTTGTTGTTTCACCACTCTTAAACTGATTCTTCCTTCTTTATTTTGTGGTTTCTAATTTGTTTACTGCTCCTAACGTCCTGGGTAAATTCCTGATTTATAATATGAGTTGCTTTTAAGTATTTCTTTGATTTTTAACAGTAGTTTTTTGTATAATTCGATGAGGATTTTTATTTTATTGTGGTTTATTCCTTGGAATTCATTAAATTTCATTCGATATTATATTAGTATATGTAATGTAATTATTGTTTATTATCTTATATGAATTAATAAGTAGTGGATTTTCTGTCACGCTACAGAATGCCCTTCTCCAGAAGTGATTTTTTCAGACTATACTTGCTTTGTCTGAAACAATTGCTTATGATAATTATTCTAGGTTTGTTATTATTCTTGACTTCCTTTCATTTTAAGAATTTTCCTATTTATATTTGAGCTTATGTCCTTCTCATTCTCACTTGATCTTCCTTGATAGTAATAGTCATCTGAGTTTCATATTTATTATTTTATTTTCATATTTCTTCTTAGTATTTTCTCCTTAGGATATTTCCTCCCTATCGTTCCCTACTTTGTGAGCTGGTTCAGTTCAGAGAGGCACTGTACGCTACTTCCTCTGCTGTCCAATACTTCACACATATTTGAGTCCAGAGGCAAATCATCTCTGCTCAAAAAACATATTAATACTGCTGGAATTATCTACAGACAGATTAAAATATTATTCAGAATAGTACACATTTGTTACTATTTAAAAAAGATATCTTTGGGATACTTCACTTATTACTTATTATATTGCTCAGAGATTTTAATATTCCTATCTCAGTTGTTCTTCTGACTCTTTAACTTGATGGTTCATTCATTTGATATTATGGTAGGAAGCTCTTCTATTAGTACTTTTTTCAACTTTTCTTATCGTATAAAGTTTTGGTTATTAATTCTTTATTTCTTTCTGGTTTTTTATTACAATCTGCATTGGTTTATAGTAGCATATTTTTATGACATTTTTAGTTTGTTTCTTTGTTTATATTAGTTCCACTTGTACTATGTTCAAGAACTTTCTTATAACTGTCGTTATTACAATTGACATTTAATTCATAATCATTTCATATTAATTTGTTTAATTACATATATCTTTGATATTATTCTCACATTACTCCTGTCATGGTTATAATTCTTTTGAATGAATGTTTTAATTAATTTTATAATGAGGTCATAATTTCTCCTCATACCACTTCAAAGTTTTATTACCTCATAATTCCACACAAATTTCTGTATTTTACTATATTTAATCACTCAAATCGTATCACACGGTTTATTCCCTTTCGTATCATTTTATGGAAAGTTTTTTACACTTTATATTGAAATTAGACATGATCATACTTCTCCAGAATTATTTGTTTTAATTCTAAAGTCTGTTTCCTTTATTCATCTCATCATGATCCTTTATAAACATGGTAAATATATTTTATGATTACCATAAATATGGTATTAATTCTCTTCTGTTTATTTCACCAAAGTGTTTTATAAATAATTGGTTGGTAAGTTGTGCTTACTCTTGGTTTGGAATCTTGATGGTTATTCAAAATTCATTCTTCTTATATTTCCATAAAGTTTTCTCAAATTTTTGGTATGTAAGGTGTGCTTACTTTGTTTTCAGAATTTAGACGATTTATTCTAAATTCTGTTTTATATTATTACCAAATAGTTTTTCGTAAATAATTGTATGTAAGGTGGTCTTACTTTTGTTTTTGAATTTTGACGATTAAGTCAAAATTCTTCTTATGTTATTGTTCCATAAAGTTTTTAAATCTTTGGTATGTAAGATGGGCTTACATTTTTTTTTAAATTTAGACGGTTTATATCTAAATTCCTTTTACATTCTTTTCAAATAGTTTTTCTTCAAATTCTTGGTATGTAAGGTGTGCTTACTTTGTTTTTAAATTTAGATGATTAAATTCAAAATTCCTTTTGTTATTCTCTTTCCAAATAGTTTTTCTCAAATCTTTGTTATGTAAGGTGAACTTACATTATTTTTAAATTTTTACGATTTCAAAATTCTTCTTATATTTCCATTATTTCTTATGATACTTTTCATAAATACTTGTAATAGTTTTCATAATTATGTGGTAAACACGTCATATTAGTTTCATAAATATTGCATGACTCTTTTTCTTGTCTTTATATCAAAAGTATTTCTTATTATTATTTTTCTTTTATACCCAGGAGGATGATTTTTATTAGGTTGCACAGTTGCTCATATTTCCTTTGTAAGGTGTAGTTCCTTAATTAATTTTCTTTCTTAAACCCCCGTCTTGGTTCTTCGTTCATTCTTCTTATTATTTCTCCTCATTGGTAATTATTTTCTTCTTCTTTGTTGTGGTTTTTGCCGTTGTCGGTTATCATGACATCAGTCCCTTTTTGTGGAGGTGTATGGTATTTGATTTAACCATAGTCTGTCATTTCAGTTGCTCTCATTGTCCGGATGACCATAGTCTTCATACTTGTTCCGGTACCAGTGACATTTTTAGCCTTTGCCTTGTATTTCATTCTTCTAGCCGTTATTCCTTTGTTGGCCACAAAGCTTATGTGGTTCCCTTTATCATATTGTTTTATATACCAATACGTCTCTGGTCCATATGTTGTATTGCCTGAAAAATATCTGTGAGGATCTTCATCTGAATTATTAATTATTTGCTTATCTGAAGCCCCATAATCTGGTTCACCATCACATATCCACTCTGAAGGAATACATTTTTGTGTACCTATACACTGGAACTGTCCTGGATGGCGCACTAATGGAACACATTCTGGTGATTCATCTGTGCCATCACCACAGTCTGGTAAGATGTCACATTTCCATCTTCCTGGAATACACTGTCCAGTCCCACACTGAAACTGATCTGGTCCACATGTTGTATTCCGTTTACCTCTGGTCCTTTCCCATTGGTAAACTATTGTCTGTTGGTACATTATTTCTGAGATTAATTTTAATCTCCTTCCGTAATTTCTGGAATTCCTGATTTCTTCATGGTTGGTAATAGGGACATTATTTACATCCATTAAACCATGGTTCATCATCTCTATTTCTTCCTTGGTTTTCATTAATTTCCTTGGAAGCGTTTTCCTCCTTTCCCTTGGTTCCACTTCCATATCTTTAGTATTTTCTTTGTTCCCGTTAGTTTTCTTTTCAGGTAATACTACTATTTGTTCCAAGGTTTTTTCGTTTGGTATTTCCTCTGGTTCTGGTTTGCTATCATTTTTTATTTCTTCGGTCTTCTCCTTTCTCAATTCTTTAATGTCCTCATCCATCTTCTCATTCCCGGATGTGATGGTTTTATTTATTTCACTCAAACCTTCCTTCCAGATTTGTCTGTTGTTATCAATTTTCTTGTTCAACTCTTCCATATTCTCGTCCATCTTTTTCGTCATCGATTCGTGCTGCTCATTCATCATCTTCATCATCTGCCTGAGCATTTCCTTTATCTTATCCGTTTCTTCTGGTGTAAGTTCTGCCATTTTGATTTATTGTTGTTGCCCTCCTTCCTGACTGGATAACCGCTGCCAGGCTTAAATTAACAAGCCCTCTAAGTTGGACACCAATTTGTAACGAAACGTGTTACAATCACTTTCTGATCTTCTTCCTTTTTAATTAAACCCCACTGTTTGGGCTAGCCAATTTGTAACAGTCCGTTACAATTAAAAATAAGATTAGAGGTTCGTTCAAAATAAACCTCCACGCTAGTAAGGTTTCGCTCCGCTGTGGGTACTGTAGTAACTCTTTTAAGCCCCACTGTTGCGAGCGTCAATTTGTAACGAGACCCTGTATGCGGTCTTTACAAAAAAAGATAATAAAGAAAAAAAATTTTATTAAAAAAAAAATAAATATAATGTTTGTTAATATGTCTATGATCGAGAAATAATTCTGTTTTAATGTTTTGGTAAAATTTTTAATAATTAATAAGGTATTCATTAATTATTTAGCACTTCTGGAAGATCTTGACAAAGTCCAGAGTTAATCAGATTAACTCCGGTCAGCAATCGATTTATGATTTTTCGTGCTGGTCCAATATCTCACTTTCTAAAATATTTTCTTCTTCTGGAAGTCTCGTTGCATTAATAAATAAACCTTAAATTAGCATGTGAAATAATTTATAGATACAAACAATTGACATAAATGGATTTATTAACAAATTTAAGAAAGGATCGATGTTTAATCGATTGTGAGCAATTGTCGACTCCGTCTCAGGAAATAATCGAGTTGTTCATACAGGTTATAATTTTTTACAAGTATTAGAAAAAAGGTTCTTGGAGCGATTATATTAATAGTCAGAGAAGGGTAAACGAGAAAGTATAACTTTTACAAATAAAGTAGTTTCAATAATTATTATCTAACAATATTTGAATAATCCTTATATAATGTTTAAAAAATTGAATTGTCAAACCATATGTAGACTATGACGTCAGGCGATGTTGGAGGCATTGATTCGCATTTTCAAGATGGCCGCTCAAAAATATGTCTAGGTTAAACGCCAATGTTGTCGCGAGAAAATCTCACTGCAAAATTGTCTTCATATATGTTTTAAATGTCCCTGCACTGGTGTAATCTGTCTAATATGTGGTTTGGTGTGTTCTGAAAAAGTGTTCCGTGTATACTGTTGTTAATTATGTTATTTTATTTGTGTTCACTTCTGTTGGTTAACTACTCAAAAACGGTTATGAGTTGTAGCATGAATTTTCACAAATATGTCGTTTTATTGTTTTAAATCACTTGTATCATGTAGTTTGGTGTTAGTTTTCACTATTGTCGTTACAGTTTTATTTGTTTATACTGGAAAAGTGTTTGTTTAACGTAACTCTCGTTCCACTGAAATTACTAAATAACCTTAGTACTCTTTTCTACACGGTTTTTAGGAACGTTATAATACATGAACTGTTCAGCTTGATATTTAACAAAGAACTAACTAACTTCCTTCACGTTAGTCAAAATCTGGCCCAGTTAATCTTTGAAAAAGTATTGTTAGAATATTTCGATTTCCCATACACATGATACAAAAATACATTATATATGGAATTTATTTAGTTTATTCATCACTTTCATGAATTATGAACCTTATCATTGGTTTAATTATCTCATTCCTTTTAAATTGATATATTATAGTCCATATCTGTTGACATTTTGTGGAAATTACCAAATTTCTTTCTTTTTGGAAATCTAGGCTCAAAAACTGGTTTCCGCCTTCATATAATTTTTCTGCCATTTTAAATGCTATTAATACCATTATAATAAATTTTAATTGGTCATATTTCTCTTCCTTTCCTTAAATACATATAAATTGAACCTTTGAACTGGTTTTTTGTTTTAATCTCTGAATTTAACACTCCTCTTTAAAAATAATTAAATTATATATTTCAAAAATTTACAATATTTTAAGGTATATTTCCTTATTATCGTTTTAACTCATAGGATCATTCACAGTAGTTGTTAACTGATTTACCTTACCTAAATCTTGTCAGTTTACAGAAATTATAAGTAAATTAACTGGTTTATATGGCTTCTGTGAATTCATCAAATGGCCTAGAGTTTAGAATTTTACATTTCTGTCCTTCTCAAATAAATTTAATCCTACTCCTCCTCTGACTTTACATAGTTATTATGACATAAAAATAAAATGGTTTATAAACTTATGGTGATGTGTAGTATCTAATTAATACTACTGTTAGTTAAAAATAATAATGAACATTATTTAGCATTCTGTACAATTGGACATATTGCTGACATGGTTTGAAAACATACATTTAACTCTTTTTTTAATTAACACAGCATACCTACTGAAACATTATTAATGGTATGTATGCTGTTATTTGGCAAACATAATTTATTTTAAACACATATAAATCTTATTGACTAAAAACTCTTACAAATATATGGATTTTATGGCTGTGAACAAATAGCCATTTTAAATATTTTAAACCTATGAATACTTAAATTAATTCCAGTCCTTTCTTGTCTAACCCATTATTATTCATTATCCCCTTCATCAGTAAACATGTACAACCATACTTTAGTTATTATCATTTTTACAAATGTCTTTTTATTAACAAAGTGACATTAAAATAATAAAATATTGGAAATCTTCCATTTTATTATTTTATGATGATGTGTATTATTGAATATAAAAGTTGTTATATAGCATATTGGTAAGTCATAGTATCACTACAACTTTAAGTTTATTGTATTTCCAAAAACACTTGCACTAGTTCACTTTCACTGGTGGTTCTGATATATTGAGTCTTATTATCTCAGACCAGACCTTTAGTAATCATGGACTGTTAAGACTTGTTTATTTTTTTTTATCACACAATAGCTTTAGTTGGTTCACTTCTTACTATACTATACAACACTTTTGGCTTATTAATATTTACGTTTTATAGGGTTTTGGGATGTTATACTATCTTTAATTGTCTTTATGGGTTTGGGGTTCATGGTAGTTAATAATAGGTTTTATAACGGTGTTTCTTTCATACTATTTCTTCCTCTCTTCTTGTCTTCTTTCTTGTCTTTCTTATTATCTTCTTTCTTGTCTTCACTCTTGTCTTTCTTCTGGTCTTCCTTCTTCTTTCTTCTTGTATTCATTCTTCACTCTTGTCTTCACTCTTGTCTTTCTTCTGGTCTTCCTTCTTCTTGTCTTCACTCTTGGGTAAACCAAGGTACTTCGTGTTATCTTGACTGATGTTTGGTTTGGAGTATCTAATTTATTTTCTGATACTGACTTTGCTCTTCGCTAAAGGTTTCAGGGTATTGTTTACTTCCTGATAATAAACTCTACTCTTCCTTCTTCTTGTGTTTGGGGTATTTTGTTGTTTCACCACTCTTAAACTGATTCTTCCTTCTTTATTTTGTGGTTTCTAATTTGTTTACTGCTCCTAACGTCCTGGGTAAATTCCTGATTTATAATATGAGTTGCTTTTAAGTATTTCTTTGATTTTTAACAGTAGTTTTTTGTATAATTCGATGAGGATTTTTATTTTATTGTGGTTTATTCCTTGGAATTCATTAAATTTCATTCGATATTATATTAGTATATGTAATGTAATTATTGTTTATTATCTTATATGAATTAATAAGTAGTGGATTTTCTGTCACGCTACAGAATGCCCTTCTCCAGAAGTGATTTTTTCAGACTATACTTGCTTTGTCTGAAACAATTGCTTATGATAATTATTCTAGGTTTGTTATTATTCTTGACTTCCTTTCATTTTAAGAATTTTCCTATTTATATTTGAGCTTATGTCCTTCTCATTCTCACTTGATCTTCCTTGATAGTAATAGTCATCTGAGTTTCATATTTATTATTTTATTTTCATATTTCTTCTTAGTATTTTCTCCTTAGGATATTTCCTCCCTATCGTTCCCTACTTTGTGAGCTGGTTCAGTTCAGAGAGGCACTGTACGCTACTTCCTCTGCTGTCCAATACTTCACACATATTTGAGTCCAGAGGCAAATCATCTCTGCTCAAAAAACATATTAATACTGCTGGAATTATCTACAGACAGATTAAAATATTATTCAGAATAGTACACATTTGTTACTATTTAAAAAAGATATCTTTGGGATACTTCACTTATTACTTATTATATTGCTCAGAGATTTTAATATTCCTATCTCAGTTGTTCTTCTGACTCTTTAACTTGATGGTTCATTCATTTGATATTATGGTAGGAAGCTCTTCTATTAGTACTTTTTTCAACTTTTCTTATCGTATAAAGTTTTGGTTATTAATTCTTTATTTCTTTCTGGTTTTTTATTACAATCTGCATTGGTTTATAGTAGCATATTTTTATGACATTTTTAGTTTGTTTCTTTGTTTATATTAGTTCCACTTGTACTATGTTCAAGAACTTTCTTATAACTGTCGTTATTACAATTGACATTTAATTCATAATCATTTCATATTAATTTGTTTAATTACATATATCTTTGATATTATTCTCACATTACTCCTGTCATGGTTATAATTCTTTTGAATGAATGTTTTAATTAATTTTATAATGAGGTCATAATTTCTCCTCATACCACTTCAAAGTTTTATTACCTCATAATTCCACACAAATTTCTGTATTTTACTATATTTAATCACTCAAATCGTATCACACGGTTTATTCCCTTTCGTATCATTTTATGGAAAGTTTTTTACACTTTATATTGAAATTAGACATGATCATACTTCTCCAGAATTATTTGTTTTAATTCTAAAGTCTGTTTCCTTTATTCATCTCATCATGATCCTTTATAAACATGGTAAATATATTTTATGATTACCATAAATATGGTATTAATTCTCTTCTGTTTATTTCACCAAAGTGTTTTATAAATAATTGGTTGGTAAGTTGTGCTTACTCTTGGTTTGGAATCTTGATGGTTATTCAAAATTCATTCTTCTTATATTTCCATAAAGTTTTCTAAAATTTTTGGTATGTAAGGTGTGCTTACTTTGTTTTCAGAATTTAGACGATTTATTCTAAATTCTGTTTTATATTATTACCAAATAGTTTTTCGTAAATAATTGTATGTAAGGTGGTCTTACTTTTGTTTTTGAATTTTGACGATTAAGTCAAAATTCTTCTTATGTTATTGTTCCATAAAGTTTTTCAAATCTTTGGTATGTAAGATGGGCTTACATTTTTTTTTTTAAATTTAGACGGTTTATATCTAAATTCCTTTTACATTCTTTTCAAATAGTTTTTCTTCAAATTCTTGGTATGTAAGGTGTGCTTACTTTGTTTTTAAATTTAGATGATTAAATTCAAAATTCCTTTTGTTATTCTCTTTCCAAATAGTTTTTCTCAAATCTTTGTTATGTAAGGTGAACTTACATTATTTTTAAATTTTTACGATTTCAAAATTCTTCTTATATTTCCATTATTTCTTATGATACTTTTCATAAATACTTGTAATAGTTTTCATAATTATGTGGTAAACACGTCATATTAGTTTCATAAATATTGTATGACTCTTTTTCTTGTCTTTATATCAAAAGTATTTCTTATTATTATTTTTCTTTTATACCCAGGAGGATGATTTTTATTAGGTTGCACAGTTGCTCATATTTCCTTTGTAAGGTGTAGTTCCTTAATTAATTTTCTTTCTTAAACCCCCGTCTTGGTTCTTCGTTCATTCTTCTTATTATTTCTCCTCATTGGTAATTATTTTCTTCTTCTTTGTTGTGGTTTTTGCCGTTGTCGGTTATCATGACATCAGTCCCTTTTTGTGGAGGTGTATGGTATTTGATTTAACCATAGTCTGTCATTTCAGTTGCTCTCATTGTCCGGATGACCATAGTCTTCATACTTGTTCCGGTACCAGTGACATTTTTAGCCTTTGCCTTGTATTTCATTCTTCTAGCCGTTATTCCTTTGTTGGCCACAAAGCTTATGTGGTTCCCTTTATCATATTGTTTTATATACCAATACGTCTCTGGTCCATATGTTGTATTGCCTGAAAAATATCTGTGAGGATCTTCATCTGAATTATTAATTATTTGCTTATCTGAAGCCCCATAATCTGGTTCACCATCACATATCCACTCTGAAGGAATACATTTTTGTGTACCTATACACTGGAACTGTCCTGGATGGCGCACTAATGGAACACATTCTGGTGATTCATCTGTGCCATCACCACAGTCTGGTAAGATGTCACATTTCCATCTTCCTGGAATACACTGTCCAGTCCCACACTGAAACTGATCTGGTCCACATGTTGTATTCCGTTTACCTCTGGTCCTTTCCCATTGGTAAACTATTGTCTGTTGGTACATTATTTCTGAGATTAATTTTAATCTCCTTCCGTAATTTCTGGAATTCCTGATTTCTTCATGGTTGGTAATAGGGACATTATTTACATCCATTAAACCATGGTTCATCATCTCTATTTCTTCCTTGGTTTTCATTAATTTCCTTGGAAGCGTTTTCCTCCTTTCCCTTGGTTCCACTTCCATATCTTTAGTATTTTCTTTGTTCCCGTTAGTTTTCTTTTCAGGTAATACTACTATTTGTTCCAAGGTTTTTTCGTTTGGTATTTCCTCTGGTTCTGGTTTGCTATCATTTTTTATTTCTTCGGTCTTCTCCTTTCTCAATTCTCTAATGTCCTCATCCATCTTCTCATTCCCGGATGTGCTGGTTTTATTTATTTCACTCAAACCTTCCTTCCAGATTTGTCTGTTGTTATCAATTTTCTTGTTCAACTCTTCCATATTCTCGTCCATCTTTTTCGTCATCGATTCGTGCTGCTCATTCATCATCTTCATCATCTACCTGAGCATTTCCTTTATCTTATCCGTTTCTTCTGGTGTAAGTTCTGCCATTTTGATTTATTGTTGTTGCCCTCCTTCCTGACTGGATAACCGCTGCCAGGCTTAAATTAACAAGCCCTCTAAGTTGGACGCCAATTTGTAACGAAACGTGTTACAATCACTTTCTGATCTTCTTCCTTTTTAATTAAACCCCACTGTTTGGGCTAGCCAATTTGTAACATTCCGTTACAATTAAAAATAAGATTAGAGGTTCGTTCAAAATAAACCTCCACGCTAGTAAGGTTTCGCTCCGCTGTGGGTACTGTAGTAACTCTTTTAAGCCCCACTGTTGCGAGCGTCAATTTGTAACGAGACCCTGTATGCGGTCTTTACAAAAAAAGATAATAAAGAAAAAAAATTTTATTAAAAAAAAAATAAATTTTATGTTTGTTAATATGTCTATGATCGAGAAATAATTCTGTTTTAATGTTTTGGTAAAATTTTTAATAATTAATAAGGTATTCATTAATTATTTAGCACTTCTGGAAGATCTTGACAAAGTCCGGAGTTAATCAGATTAACTCCGGTCAGCAATCGATTTATGATTTTTCGTGCTGGTCCAATATCTCACTTTCTAAAATATTTTCTTCTTCTGGAAGTCTCGTTGCATTAATAAATAAACCTTAAATTAGCATGTGAAATAATTTATAGATACAAACAATTGACATAAATGGATTTATTAACAAATTTAAGAAAGGATCGATGTTTAATCGATTGTGAGCAATTGTCGACTCCGTCTCAGGAAATAATCGAGTTGTTCATACAGGTTATAATTTTTTACAAGTATTAGAAAAAAGGTTCTTGGAGCGATTATATTAATAGTCAGAGAAGGGTAAACGAGAAAGTATAACTTTTACAAATAAAGTAGTTTCAATAATTATTATCTAACAATATTTGAATAATCCTTATATAATGTTTAAAAAATTGAATTGTCAAACCATATGTAGACTATGACGTCAGGCGATGTTGGAGGCATTGATTCGCATTTTCAAGATGGCCGCTCGAAAATATGTCTAGGTTAAACGCCAATGTTGTCGCGAGAAAATCTCACTGCAAAATTGTCTTCATATATGTTTTAAATGTCCCTGCACTGGTGTAATCTGTCTAATATGTGGTTTGGTGTGTTCTGAAAAAGTGTTCCGTGTATACTGTTGTTAATTATGTTATTTTATTTGTGTTCACTTCTGTTGGTTAACTACTCAAAAACGGTTATGAGTTGTAGCATGAATTTTCACAAATATGTCGTTTTATTGTTTTAAATCACTTGTATCATGTAGTTTGGTGTTAGTTTTCACTATTGTCGTTACAGTTTTATTTGTTTATACTGGAAAAGTGTTTGTTTAACGTAACTCTCGTTCCACTGAAATTACTAAATAACCTTAGTACTCTTTTCTACACGGTTTTTAGGAACGTTATAATACATGAACTGTTCAGCTTGATATTTAACAAAGAACTAACTAACTTCCTTCACGTTAGTCAAAATCTGGCCCAGTTAATCTTTGAAAAAGTATTGTTAGAATATTTCGATTTCCCATACACATGATACAAAAATACATTATATATGGAATTTATTTAGTTTATTCATCACTTTCATGAATTATGAACCTTATCATTGGTTTAATTATCTCATTCCTTTTAAATTGATATATTATAGTCCATATCTGTTGACATTTTTGTGGAAATTACCAAATTTCTTTCTTTTTGGAAATCTAGGCTCAAAAACTGGTTTCCGCCTTCATATAATTTTTCTGCCATTTTAAATGCTATTAATACCATTATAATAAATTTTAATTGGTCATATTTCTCTTCCTTTCCTTAAATACATATAAATTGAACCTTTGAACTGGTTTTTTGTTTTAATCTCTGAATTTAACACTCCTCTTTAAAAATAATTAAATTATATATTTCAAAAATTTACAATATTTTAAGGTATATTTCCTTATTATCGTTTTAACTCATAGGATCATTCACAGTAGTTGTTAACTGATTTACCTTACCTAAATCTTGTCAGTTTACAGAAATTATAAGTAAATTAACTGGTTTATATGGCTTCTGTGAATTCATCAAATGGCCTAGAGTTTAGAATTTTACATTTCTGTCCTTCTCAAATAAATTTAATCCTACTCCTCCTCTGACTTTACATAGTTATTGTTACATAAAAATAAAATGGTTTATAAACTTATGGTGATGTGTAGTATCTAATTAATACTACTGTTAGTTAAAAATAATAATGAACATTATTTAGCATTCTGTACAATTGGACATATTGCTGACATGGTTTGAAAACATACATCTAACTCTTTTTTTAATTAACACAGCATACCTACTGAAACATTATTAATGGTATGTATGCTGTTATTTGGCAAACATAATTTATTTTAAACACATATAAATCTTATTGACTAAAAACTCTTACATATATATGGATTTTATGGCTGTGAACAAATAGCCATTTTAAACATTTTAAACCTATGAATTAATTCCAGTCCTGTCTGGTCTAACCCATTATTATTTATTATCCCCTTCATCAGTAAACATGTACACCCATACTTTAGTTATTATCATTTTTACAAATGTCTTTTTATTAACAAAGTGACATTAAAATAATAAAATATTGGAAATCTTCCATTTTATTATTTTATGATGATGTGTATTATTGAATATAAAAGTTGTTATATAGCATATTGGTAAGTCATAGTATCACTACAACTTTAAGTTTATTGTATTTCCAAAAACACTTGCACTAGTTCACTTTCACTGGTGGTTCTGATATATTGAGTCTTATTATCTCAGACCAGACCTTTAGTAATCATGGACTGTTAAGACTTGTTTATTTTTTTTATCACACAATAGCTTTAGTTGGTTCACTTCTTACTATACTATACAACACTTTTGGCTTATTAATAATTACATTTTATAGGGTTTTGGGATGTTATACTTTTTTTTAATTGTCTTTACATGGTAGTTAATAATAGGTTTTATAACGGTGTTTCTTTCATACTATTTCTTCCTCTCTTCTTGTCTTCTTTCTTGTCTTTCTTCTTATCTTCTTTCTTGTCTTCACTCTTGGGTAAACCAAGGTACTTCGTGTTATCTTGACTGATGTTTGGTTTGGAGTATCTAATTTATTTTCTGATACTGACTTTGCTCTTCGCTAAAGGTTTCAGGTTATTGTTCACTTCCTGATAATAAACTCTACTCTTCCTTCTTCTTGTGTTTGGGGTATTTTGTTGTTTTACCACTCTTAAACTGATTCTTCCTTCTTTATTTTGTGGTTTCTAATTTGTTTACTGCTCCTAACCTCCTGGGTAAATTCCTGATTTTATAATATGAGTTGCTTTTAATTATTTCTTTGATTTTTAACAGTGGTTTTTTGTATAATTCGATGAGGATTTTTATTTTATTGTTGTTTATTCCTTGGAATTCATTAAATTTCATTCGATATTATATTAGTATATGTAATGTAATTATTGTTTATTATCTTATATGAATTAATAAGTAGTGGATTTTTTGTTACGCTACAATTGTTATTATTAAATTGTAAAACCGGAAGTAACATTATGTAACTTTGACGGGTCAACACATTTATATGTTTGTAGGTGAGGTATTCTAATTCAAGTTTGCTTATGGGGTTGTAACGTATTGCCACGTTACAAATCCAGGGAACCCATCTTAACTGACAACTGCCAATTACATGGGCTGCCTACGTTGTAACGAACTGTTATTAAAGTCTAATTAATTGAACAAATTACTTAATATAACTATAAGGAGACAAGGGAAGGTATTTTACTGATTTATGCACTCATTTTCATGTGTAACAAGACGACTTCTCTTTATTGACAACAGTTACTAAAAGATCCTATGACATCATTAATTAAACTAAAATATTTAAATGCTTTTCATAAAACCTTGGGATCAAACTGATTATGTATTCTTATACCTCGGATCCGAGTTTACTTTAAGTATATTTATAGTAATGACTTCTAATCATTTTCAGTTCATCTAGATGCTTGCAAGACTTCTTTGACCATTTTAAGAATGGTATTATTACTTGAAGTGATAATAAATTACATTTACATTTAAGGCGTTACAACGTATGATAATTGAATCTTACAGTAAACTCTTAGATTGTCTCATTTTAATTTTAAATAAAATTAATCGTCTTTGAAAAGTCTCTTTTTGATGTGAGTTGTGTATCAAATATGATTAACTCTCGATAGCCAAGCTATCGAGTCACCTTTACAATTGGTCGTAGTAACCTCGTCCTGGGGTGTCTGTCTTGGGAATTCTTGTAGTCGGCGTCATCATCTGGGTCGGGTCTTCGGCAAGAATTAGGTCGGATGTTCACTGCGAAGATTGAAGTTTCTTTGGTGAAAGTAGGTGTAGATTCACGGAGGTCCTCGTCAGCGTCTTATGCATCGTATACGTGTATTTATGAAGTTTATGCAGATCACATCTTCAGGAGTGATGTTGTAATTGGATTTACCTCTTGAGGGGAGACGTCATCTTGCTTACCACTAGTTAAGTTATTGTTTTACTTATTACATTTTCTTCTTAACACATCTTTATATTATTCATACATTACACAATGCTCTCCACGTTTAGCAGTGGTAGCTAATATTCTAAAGTTAAATAAGAAAACAAATACATTTTGGTGGAGCTCTCGCTCTTACGTCTGTACGGTGTGACGGCAACATAGCGACTCTTTCTCGATTCAACTGGCACATAACAACGGAGAGGGGCAAGTACTCCGCGAGAATATAGTTCCTATTTTTATTTAAGTTAACATTCTTATTACCAAAAACCATACATTAATTATACATATATAATTTAAGTGAGTTATTTTAACTACTATTCGTGCCTTCAAATTTCTAATTATAAACATTATGATTTTTATATCTTCCTAAATTACAGACGACTCGATAATTACGTTGAGTCCGGAATTAACAGGTCACCGCATGATGACTAGCAAAGGGTTAACTATGATAATAATAACTTTTTAAAATTCGACCTTTTTTATTAGTGCTTCTGTTGATTTTCATTCACTTCTCATTATCATACTGATTTAATACAGGGGCTTTAGGTTTAATAGTGCGATTTAAATATACTTTATCGCTCACAAACTTAATTTTTATTTATTTAAGTTTACAGTTAGAATTAAATCGTCACAGGGAGTGTTGAATCTAGTTCCTGGTTTGGCTTTAATTTAGGGTGTACAGATAGAACCGGGTACTTTCAAGTTAGTTGGATATATATGTTTTTGTGTCAGTTTGAATTATGTTCTGCACAGATCTGACTCTCTCAGACATTGTCGGTGTTGGTCTTAGCCTGCCCCGCCCTGTTGGAGATTGCCCTCATTTGTTGAAAGTTCTTTGGTCCCTTGAATCACTATGTCTTGAATGATAGTCATAATGGGGGTTTTTCTGAATTATTGAGTTACTGGGCCATGTGATCGGACTAAGCCTGAACAAGGTATATTCAAGTATTTTATGAGAATGAGGTCATAGTCCCTTGCTGTTGAGACAATGAGTTTTTGATTTTTGAATTATGCTTGGGTACACACAGTTGCACTGTGTGTTTTAAAATTCTCTAGACTTTGAGAATTGTTAGTATTGATGGTACTTCACTGTAAACTTACTTGTTGTATTTACTCATACGTCGTTTCGGAGTGGTGTGCTCCTTCGTCAGTGCGTTTGGATACAGAAATTTGCAAGCAGTCGGTAATTTTTAACGGTTTTGTTAACAGGCTGAGTGTGGGGGTGGAAGTGGAGGGGATTGGCACAGGAGTTTGAATTGTTGTAGGTGTTTTTTTTATTACTGTGTCAAATAGTGTGTTTGATTAAAATTGTAAATGGTCATTGAGTATGTTGCTTTAGTTAATTTTTAATGGATAGTAGTAGGTAAATGTTTATTGGGTGTTGTATATTTGTGTTAGTTTTGTGTATCATTATTGTTGTTGTGTGTATTTGCTTTGTTTGGTGATTTCGGGGAGCTTGCTCTGCTTTTTCGTCGTCACCTCATTTTTCTTGCTTTGCTAGCGGACCCTGAACGTCACTTGCAGTAAGACAAGTTTTCCTCTTGTGTGCCGTGTGTTTTCTCTTGTGATTTGTATATATAAAATATATATATATTGTAACGTAACAGAAATACGGTCCTCGATGTTACATAAATAAATTATTAAAATTAGAATAGGGAAGAAAATATTTTAATTTTCCACACTTATAAAAAGGTCAGAAAATAAATTCATCATTGTTTAAAAGTAATAAAAATGCAAGGTAATAATAATAATAGAAGATAAGCATGTAATAATGATAATAGTGATAAACCTCAAGGTTCAGTGAGAGGTAAATAAAAAACATTGACAAATATTGTAAAAAAAGAAAAAATTAATGTTGACTATTTCACAGTAATTGATGTGTTTAAAATAGATAAGAATAAGTAAATAGTGTATGACCTGAGTTACAAAAAAATACTTGTTATGAATTGTATGATGTTATATTGTTATCACAACTGTGATGTTATAGTTTGTGTTATCATATGAAAGTTTTCCTGTTGTTAGAATATCAAGTAATTAAGTAATATGTATTATTCATTTACTGTTGTAGAACTGTGGTTGAACTCAGTTACTGAGTATTAGTTAGTTTCATTTGTATGTGTTATCTATAGGTCAAGATAAAGTTGTTGTTAGATATTATAATGATAATTATTTGTATACATGTACATAGATAAAAAGTTGATTACAATTGTAAACTTGGATAAAAAGGCTATAATAATTGTTAACAAGTTAAATTCAGAAGTAGATCAAGGTAGAATAATAGGCATAACAGCCAATAACAATATATAATAAATCAGATCAGAAAGGTTAGGTAAAGAAATTAGTAACAAATACTAAATATAATTCAATGAGTTAGTAGAAATTAATAATAATTAATAATAAATAATAAACAAACTCAAACTAAACAAATTATGGTAATGCCATAGTGCAATGATACCGATAGATAATGTTTGGTAACGGAAAAATAATATTTATTAAAAGAAACAGACTAAGAGTGAAAAACCGGCAAAATATATAAGAATTAGTAAACAAGCTATAAATAAGATTATATTCTTATATAATGGAAGTTTAGTAAGGAATTATTTTGATGAGTGGAAGAATATTATATGAAATGATTACAATATAACACAATATTGAATAAGAATAAAAAAAAGGTTGTTGCTAGGGATGACAAGATGGATATAATTTGTTGATTTGATTATTGAATTTTTTGACATGAACGAGAAGAGTTTAACTAAGAGAGATACTCAATAAAAAACTGAATTAATTTGGAATACTAAATAAATCAAAATTTACAATAAATGAATGACAAATTGCAATAGTTTGGGTCAAATAACCATTAACCAAATTATATAATTGGATGGTATAAAACGATAATAAGTAACTAAAATTAAAGGAAGAACTTGGATTGCCCAATTTCGGATCATGAACAGAATGTTAAATTAACGAAGTAATAAAACCAGAGAAATAACTACCTGCATAAAGATTTAATCCTCTAAAACAAATAAAACTAAAATAACCACCAAATTACATTGGAACTTGCAATTTACACCTTCCAATAGAAAAACGTATCGGGATTCGGAGTTCGTCGAAGCACGTAATCACAAGCTTGGACATTGGTGAACAAAAGGAGCGATATTTCTGCATCACCCAAGGACCAAGAATTCCACTTTATTTACAACTTTGGAGACAAGACGGACGAAGATCAGTTCATCTGCTTTCGATACGGACCAGACGTTAATAGAGGTTAGACGTGAACAGCCTCCTCGAGCTGCGATGTCCAGCGGACGGTAAAGCTTCAATTACTTAAATAATATTTAATAAAATAAAACGTTACATTGTAATACCTTGTATTCCTATTTATGTATTTTCTGATCTTCCCAACAGTTGAAAGAACCTTTACGCCCTGTATTTAAAATAATTATAAAAAACCATAACTGAATTTAATATAAAACCTTGTACCGATCGATAATCGATTAATTCAGACTTATAGCCTTTTCGTATCTAAAGTAAGAACAATCTTGTTGGACATTAAATATTAAAAACTAATAAAGAATCATTGCAGAAATTCAATATCTTCTCATTTATGTATGATTTAACGGAATGTGAATAAGAAATAAAATAGATAGAGAGTATAACCAATAATCACCGTACGCGGTGGGTTAACCTCCAAAATTCCCTTGTCTGGGAACCACAGCGCTATTCGCGGACTTCTCAGGTATTAAAGAGAGGAGAATTCCATACAAAATTTCTCTCATTCTCTTCAAAGCAGAATAGGCTTGAGCGGAATTTTCGATTAACACCCTACCTATATAAGTTTCACTCACATCAACACACTTATATTAAATAGAGAGATAAGGTAGATATAATTAACAACATCACGACACCTACTAAATTAAGATACATAAGAAATTGACACATTAATCTTAAGGAGAAGGAGGGAGGTGTGTAATAAATTGACGAACCCAACAGTGGGGCTTAACCCAAAAATACCCCTTAAGTAATAATATATATATGTATATATATATATATGTGTGTGTGTGTGTGTGTGTGTCCATTTTAATCTTGTAATTCTGGTGGCTGAGAATAGGAGCTCAGTCTATGTAGACAATTACTTAAAGATGATCTAGAGTTTGGAGTTCACCCGCGCTCGGGGCTGTTCTTTCCCAGGTTGTTGATGGTGCTAGGCAGCCAGTGGCTTTTGTATCGCGGACCTTGACCCAACAAGAAAAGAAGTCATCTGTTTATGAGCTAGAGTGTTTGGCAGTGGTATACGCTCTAGATAAGTTCAAGCGTTTCTTGGAACATGGTGAGTTCCTACTTGAGACCGATAATCAAGCCCTATCTTGGATTCTTGCTCATCCCCGGCAACTGGGTAAAATTGGAAGATGGGTGGTAAAAATTTCATCCTTTAAGTTCAAGGTGCAATACATTAGGGGAACTCAGAATGTTGTTGCTGACGCTTTGTCCTGCATGTTTTCCTTACCCAGTGAAGTACCATCTGAGCAACCCTGTGCCTTATTATTAGACTTCCCGCTAGCCCATACTGATGTATTACCCCATCAGTTAGATGATGAAGAGTTGGGTCCCATCATCAATAAGTTAAAGAGGGTATCGTATAGGCCCCTTATTTCTTGTCCAACGGCATCCTATGTTGCAAAGAAAGAAAAGGACGCGCCCCTAAAATCGTGCTGCCTAGCAAGTTAGTGCCCATGGTCTTCAGCTACTATCATAATTCCCCAACTGGGGTAGGTGGACAAAAAGGAATTTCAAAGACCATTTTCAGTATCAGGAAGCATTTTACCTGGAAGGGCATGGATAGAGACATTGCTGCTAGGGTTAAGGTGTGTCATCTTTGTGGATTAAGCAACCCTGCCCAAAACACTAAGTTGGGTTTGTTGTCATCGGACGTGGCGAGCAGACCAATGAGGAAGTTATTCATCGACTACATGGGACCTCTCCCACGTAGCAAGTAAGGTAATTCTTTTCCCCTTATTTGTGTGGATGCTTTCTCTAAGTTTGTCTGGCTATTGCCCTTACGGGAGTAATTAAACATACTAGCACTGCAGAGCAATATATTTCACCATTTCGGACTTCCGGCCATCATTGTCTCTGAGAATGGTCCACAATTCATTTCGGGCGAATTCCGACGAATGTGTTTTGCCAACGGTATCTGACATGTAACCACTTCACCTTATTACCCTCAACCGTCCCACGCGGAAAGATTTGACAGGAATCTTAGATCTGCTCTGATTGCTTACCACGTAGAGCAACTGAATTTTTGGGACCAGAATCTCAAGTGGTTACAGTTACCCTTCAATACGGCCCTCCATGAAAGTCATAAGGCCGTTCCCTTTGAGGTGATGTTTGGATTCTCGCCCACACTTCCATTTGCCAACTTGTGGAAAATTGAAGAAATCTGCCTAATCCTTCCGACATTAGGACTGCAGATAGGTGAAAAGAAGCCCAGAAGAATCTGCTCCGTGCGCACGAGCGTGTCCGTGTTCGTTATAATCATGGACGAACTCCCTATCCCTTTAAGGTTGGGGATTTGGTCTATTGCCAGAGCCACCCGATCAGCTCAGCTGTGGACAAAAGAGCCGCCAAGTTATGCTATCGTTGGTCCGGTCCATACTGCATTCTAAGGTTTGTGTTACCAGTGACGGTGAGGTTGGGAGATCCCAACACATATCCAAGTTGAAGTTTTGCCATAGGGCATATATAGGTGAGTGGTGGTAGAGGAGTTGTTCTTAGTTAAGGTGTTGAGTTGGCTCTTGGGTTCCCAGTTTGTGAGTTTGGGAGGCCTTAGGATTTCAGAGCTCTAGTACGCGTACGTTTTCTTACCTTTCTTCTTCTTCTGTCTCTCGTCTCTGTACACTGACACTGATCAAGTCATCAACAGTTATCACACACTTATACATATACACACCCAGGTACTCATGCACTCACACAGTTTTGATTTCTTATCCTTTTCTTCTAGTCTTGTTTCCTCTGACCCTCTGTCTTCCTGTGTGTGGTCTATTTTTCCTGAGACTCCCGAAGTAGCCAAGAGATGCTGTTATGTTTACTTTTGTTTTGGGCAACCAGGTTGCCCTTTTGCGGTGGGGGTGTGCAGGGGTTTGAATTTCCCGGCGCGGTTAAATTTGTTCAGTGCTGCTAACGCGGTTGGCAGCAGTCCTTGCCAATGCCTTTGCCGACGCTATGGCAACGCGATTTAGTGAGCCTAGTCAGCCGTGTCAGCTGATGGCTGTGCGTTGATTGCAATTAGGTTAACCAAAGGCTTATTTTTGCAAATTGGGACAGGTTGTTTTATGCAGGATGTGGGACCAACTAACTCATGTGTCGTCCTCATTTCTCTGCCAGCCTTCGATCTGAACGTTCTACTGGTCTGACGGCCCAGGATGTGTGTAGATCTTCTTGATATGCGACTGTAATCTCGTTAAGACGTTCAGGTTTGTGTGGACTTAATTATATTATTCTATGTTTATTTAATTATGGATTATGTGCGTTATGATTGTGTAAGGGTGTATGTGGCCCAGACTTAGGTAAAACTTTATTTATTGTAAAACTTATGCCTTGTAAAATTTAATCTACTCGTTACTTCCTGTCTGGAAACAATTGTTGGAGGTTAACACTTATTCTGATAAAGTTAATTGAAATTAATTATTATAATTTAATGAAAATAAGCAATCTTGGGATTAATTAGAGTGAATAAGGTGTTAATAAAAGATTGTGAAAGGGATTGCAGTGTTTGTGTTCCGAGGCGAGAGAGTGTTATGTCTGGGTGTATTAACTGGTGGCTAATCCCCAAATAAAAATGTTATAGGGTCCCTGCACCAGCCAGGAGAAAGGGAAAAGTTTGGTGGTCACACTAACACCCGTGACCATCAGTAGAGCAGTTTCACCATATGCTCCCGGAAGCCGTCAGACCGAGGAATGCTGAACGAGCCTAATACACCGAAGGATCCAGATAGCCCCGGAACGAGTTCCAGTAGACAATCACCGTAGTCCAGAGACAATTTGCAACTCTGCTAGTACACTGTTCATCATGGTTCCACTTCGGTTCTTCTCCACAAAACACAGGTGGGAAAGTTTCAATTATCATTCTTCAATCTACATCAACTCCATAGACTGGCTATCCTTGTGTTCACATTAAATATCTGGATTAAGAACTGAAAATATATCAAAATTACGAGAACTCAAGTTGTTAAAAGATTGTTAACTGACTACTTTGTAACTTGTCGGACATACACCATGAGGGAGTAGTTAAATTGTTTTGCTAGAGCATGGGTTCCTCCCTTAAACTATTTTGAGTCTGATCTGTATTACCCTTATTTATTATAATTAGTGTGAAGGGTTATTTGTGTTTTATTAATTGGTGGGGTTAACTTAGTTTGGTTCGTCATTTCAACTGTAAGGATGTTCGTGTTGGTCTCCCTCATGGGGTATGCTGGTCTGCACATTAATGTATATATAACTTATGTTTATTTTCTTACAACAATATAAACTAATCACTGTATGTTTTAACACAACATGATTGGAACATTGTGTCACCAACTGGAACTTAATAAATTGTTACTTGTTACAAGGGCGTTGATTACAAATCCTGTCACTGTGTTTGGCTCCAGCACACTTTTCACTTCCTCTAGGTTTACTAACCTAGTCTTAAATTTCACATAAATCTATAAATCATAACCGCTACAAATGGAAGCAGAGCGTGGTTAGAAAATCTACATGTTCTGACCCGGAAATGGCAGGATTTGCAATTGGGTTAAAAAAGAAAAATTTCGGGTCGGAAATGAAGATTTTGAGAATTAAGTGTTTAGGTATATTGCATTTTGATATTTAAGTGGGTCTATGAAATGGAATGAGTTTGAATCAAATTTAATCAGTGTTTGTGACACAATTTAATCTTTGATAAATCTATAAAAATATTTGCTTTTTTATGAGAAAATGTTATATTATGATTATTATTGCTATTGCGGGTTATGTCATTAATTGTGTAACTAGACGCTGTATGCGGTCTTTACAAAAAAAGATAATAAAGAAAAAAAATTTTATTAAAAAAAAATAAATTTTCAAAAAAAAAAAAATTTTATGTTTGTTAATATGTCTATGATCGAGAAATAATTCTGTTTTAATGTTTTGGTAAAATTTTTAATAATTAATAAGGTATTCATTAATTATTTAGCACTTCTGGAAGATCTTGACAGAGTCCGGAGTTAATCAGATTAACTCCGGTCAGCAATCGATTTATGATTTTTCGTGCTGGTCCAATATCTCACTTTCTAAAAATTTTCTTCTTCTGGAAGTCTCGTTGCATTAATAAATAAACCTTAAATTAGCATGTGAAATAATTTATAGATACAAACAATTGACATAAATGGATTTATTAACAAATTTAAAAAAGGATCGATGTTTAATCGATTGTGAGCAATTGTCGACTCCGTCTCAGGAAATAATCGAGTTGTTCATACAGGTTATAATTTTTTACAAGTATTAGAAAAAAGGTTCTTGGAGCGATTGTATTAATAGTCAGAGAAGGGTAAACGAGAAAGTATAACATTTACAAATAAAGTAGTTTCAATAATTATTATCTAACAATATTTGAATAATCCTTATATAATGTTTAAAAAATTGAATTGTCAAACCATATGTAGACTATGACGTCAGGCGATGTTGGAGGCATTGATTCGCATTTTCAAGATGGCCGCTCGAAAATATGTCTAGGTTAAACGCCAATGTTGTCGCGAGAAAATCTCACTGCAAAATTGTCTTCATATATGTTTTAAATGTCCCCGCACTGGTGTAATCTGTCTAATATGTGGTTTGGTGTGTTCTGAAAAAGTGTTCCGTGTATACTGTTGTTAATTATGTTATTTTATTTGTGTTGACTTCTGTTGGTTAACTACTCAAAAACGGTTATGAGTTGTAGCATGAATTTTCACAAATATGTCGTTTTATTGTTTTAAATCACTTGTATCATGTAGTTTGGTGTTAGTTTTCACTATTGTCGTTACAGTTTTATTTGTTTATACTGGAAAAGTGTTTGTTTAACGTAACTCTCGTTCCACTGAAATTACTAAATAACCTTAGTACTCTTTTCTACACGGTTTTTAGGAACGTTATAATACATGAACTGTTCAGCTTGATATTTAACAAAGAACTAACTAACTTCCTTCACGTTAGTCAAAATCTGGCCCAGTTAATCTTTGAAAAAGTATTGTTAGAATATTTCGATTTCCCATACACATGATACAAAAATACATTATATATGGAATTTATTTAGTTTATTCATCACTTTCATGAATTATGAACCTTATCATTGGTTTAATTATCTCATTCCTTTTAAATTGATATATTATAGTCCATATCTGTTGACATTTTTGTGGAAATTACCAAATTTCTTTCTTTTTGGAAATCTAGGCTCAAAAACTGGTTTCCGCCTTCATATAATTTTTCTGCCATTTTAAATGCTATTAATACCATTATAATAAATTTTAATTGGTCATATTTCTCTTCCTTTCCTTAAATACATATAAATTGAACCTTTGAACTGGTTTTTTGTTTTAATCTCTGAATTTAACACTCCTCTTTAAAAATAATTAAATTATATATTTCAAAAATTTACAATATTTTAAGGTATATTTCCTTATTATCGTTTTAACTCATAGGATCATTCACAGTAGTTGTTAACTGATTTACCTAACCTAAATCTTGTCAGTTTACAGAAATTATAAGTGAATTAACTGGTTTATATGGCTTCTGTGAATTCATCAAATGGCCTAGAGTTTAGAATTTTACATTTCTGTCCTTCTCAAATAAATTTAATCCTACTCCTCCTCTGACTTTACATAGTTATTATGACATAAAAATAAAATGGTTTATAAACTTATGGTGATGTGTAGTATCTAATTAATACTACTGTTAGTTAAAAATAATAATGAACATTATTTAGCATTCTGTACAATTGGACATATTGCTGACATGGTTTGAAAACATACATTTAACTCTTTTTTAATTAACACAGCATACCTACTGAAACATTATTAATGGTATGTATGCTGTTATTTGGCAAACATAATTTATTTTAAACACATATAAATCTTATTGACTAAAAACTCTTACAAATATATGGATTTTATGGCTGTGAACTAATAGCCATTTTAAACATTTTAAACCTATGAATACTTAAATGAATTCCAGTCCTTTCTGGTCTAACCCATTATTATTTATTATCCCCTTCATCAGTAAACATGTACACCCATACTTTAGTTATTATCATTTTTACAAATGTCTTTTTATTAACAAAGTGACATTAAAATAATAAAATATTGGAAATCTTCCATTTTATTATTTTATGATGATGTGTATTATTGAATATAAAAGTTGTTATATAGCATATTGGTAAGTCATAGTATCACTACAACTTTAAGTTTATTGTATTTCCAAAAACACTTGCACTAGTTCACTTTCACTGGTGGTTCTGATATATTGAGTCTTATTATCTCAGACCAGACCTTTAGTAATCATGGACTGTTAAGACTTGTTTATTTTTTTTATCACACAATAGCTTTAGTTGGTTCACTTCTTACTATACTATACAACACTTTTGGCTTATTAATAATTACATTTTATAGGGTTTTGGGATGTTATACTTTCTTTAATTGTCTTTACATGGTAGTTAATAATAGGTTTTATAACGGTGTTTCTTTCATACTATTTCTTCCTCTCTTCTTGTCTTCTTTCTTGTCTTTCTTCTTATCTTCTTTCTTGTCTTCACTCTTGGGTAAACCAAGGTACTTCGTGTTATCTTGACTGATGTTTGGTTTGGAGTATCTAATTTATTTTCTGATACTGACTTTGCTCTTCGCTAAAGGTTTCAGGTTATTGTTCACTTCCTGATAATAAACTCTACTCTTCCTTCTTCTTGTGTTTGGGGTATTTTGTTGTTTTACCACTCTTAAACTGATTCTTCCTTCTTTATTTTGTGGTTTCTAATTTGTTTACTGCTCCTAACCTCCTGGGTAAATTCCTGATTTTATAATATGAGTTGCTTTTAATTATTTCTTTGATTTTTAACAGTGGTTTTTTGTATAATTCGATGAGGATTTTTATTTTATTGTTGTTTATTCCTTGGAATTCATTAAATTTCATTCGATATTATATTAGTATATGTAATGTAATTATTGTTTATTATCTTATATGAATTAATAAGTAGTGGATTTTCTGTTACGCTACAATTGTTATTATTAAATTGTAAAACCGGAAGTAACATTATGTAACTTTGACGGGTCAACACATTTATATGTTTGTAGGTGAGGTATTCTAATTCAAGTTTGCTTATGGGGTTGTAACGTATTGCCACGTTACAAATCCAGGGAACCCATCTTAACTGACAACTGCCAATTACATGGGCTGCCTACGTTGTAACGAACTGTAATTAAAGTCTAATTAATTGAACAAATTACTTAATATAACTATAAGGAAACAAGGGAAGGTATTTTACTGATTTATGCACTCATTTTCATGTGTAACAAGACGACTTCTCTTTATTGACAACAGTTACTAAAAGATCCTATGACATCATTAATTAAACTAAAATATTTAAATGCTTTTCATAAAACTTTGGGATCAAACTGATTATGTATTCTTATACCTCGGATCCGAGTTTACTTTAAGTATATTTATAGTAATGACTTCTAATCATTTTCAGTTCATCTAGATGCTTGCAAGACTTCTTTGACCATTTTAAGAATGGTATTATTACTTGAAGTGATAATAAATTACATTTACATTTAAGGCGTTACAACGTATGATAATTGAATCTTACAGTAAATTCTTAGATTGTCTCATTTTAATTTTAAATAAAATTAATCGCCTTTGAAAAGTCTCTTTTTGATGTGAGTTGTGTATCAAATATGATTAACTCTCGATAGCCAAGCTATCGAGTCACCTTTACAATTGGTCGTAGTAACCTCGTCCTGGGGTGTCTGTCTTGGGAATTCTTGTAGTCGGCGTCATCATCTGGGTCGGGTCTTCGGCAAGAATTAGGTCGGATGTTCACTGCGAAGATTGAAGTTTCTTTGGTGAAAGTAGGTGTAGATTCACGGAGGTCCTCGTCAGCGTCTTATGCATCGTATACGTGTATTTATGAAGTTTATGCAGATCACATCTTCAGGAGTGATGTTGTAATTGGATTTACCTCTTGAGGGGAGACGTCATCTTGCTTACCACTAGTTAAGTTATTGTTTTACTTATTACATTTTCTTCTTAACACATCTTTATATTATTCATACATTATACAATGCTCTCCACGTTTAGCAGTGGTAGCTAATATTCTAAAGTTAAATAAGAAAACAAATACATTTTGGTGGAGCTCTCGCTCTTACGTCTGTACGGTGTGACGGCAACATAGCGACTCTTTCTCGATTCAACTGGCACATAACAACGGAGAGGGGCAAGTACTCCGCGAGAATATAGTTCCTATTTTTATTTAAGTTAACATTCTTATTACCAAAAACATATACATATATAATTTAAGTGAGTTATTTTAACTACTATTCGTGCCTTCAAATTTCTAATTATAAACATTATGATTTTTATATCTTCCTAAATTACAGACGACTCAATAATTACGTTGAGTCCGGAATTAACAGGTCACCGCATGATGACTAGCAAAGGGTTAACTATGATAATAATAACTTTTTAAAATTCGACCTTTTTTATTAGTGCTTCTGTTGATTTTCATTCACTTCTCATTATCATACTGATTTAATACAGGGGCTTTAGGTTTAATAGTGCGATTTAAATATACTTTATCGCTCACAAACTTAATTTTTATTTATTTAAGTTTACAGTTAGAATTAAATCGTCACAGGGAGTGTTGAATCTAGTTCCTGGTTTGGCTTTAATTTAGGGTGTACAGATAGAACCGGGTACTTTCAATTTAGTGGGATATATATGTTTTTGTGTTAGTTTGAATTATGTTCTGCACAGATCTGACTCTCTCAGACATTGTCGGTGTTGGTCTTAGCCTGCCCCGCCCTGTTGGAGATTGCCCTCATTTGTTGAAAGTTCTTTGGTCCCTTGAATCACTATGTCTTGAATGATAGTCATAATGGGGGTTTTTCTGAATTATTGAGTTACTGGGCCATGTGATCGGACTAAGCCTGAACAAGGTATATTCAAGTATTTTATGAGAATGAGGTCATAGTCCCTTGCTGTTGAGACAATGAGTTTTTGATTTTTGAATTATGCTTGGGTACACACAGTTGCACTGTGTGTTTTAAAATTCTCTAGACTTTGAGAATTGTTAGTATTGATGGTACTTCACTGTAAACTTACTTGTTGTATTTACTCATACGTCGTTTCGGAGTGGTGTGCTCCTTCGTCAGTGCGTTTGGATACAGAAATTTGCAAGCAGTCGGTAATTTTTAACGGTTTGGTTAACAGGCTGAGTGTGGGGGTGGAAGTGGAGGGGATTGGCACAGGAGTTTGAATTGTTGTAGGTGTTTTTTTTATTACTGTGTCAAATAGTGTGTTTGATTAAAATTGTAAATGGTCATTGAGCATGTTGCTTTAGTTAATTTTTAATGGATAGTAGTAGGTAAATGTTTATTGGGTGTTGTATATTTGTGTTAGTTTTGTGTATCATTATTGTTGTTGTGTGTATTTGCTTTGTTTGGTGATTTCGGGGAGCTTGCTTTGCTTTTTCGTCGTCACCTCATTTTTCTTGCTTTGCTAGCGGACCCTGAACGTCACTTGCAGTAAGACAAGTTTTCCTCTTGTGTGCCGTGTGTTTTCTCTTGTGATTTGTATATATAAAATATATATATATATTGTAACATAACAGAAATACGGTCCTCGACGTTACATAAATAAATTATTAAAATTAGAATAGGGAAGAAAATATTTTAATTTTCCACACTTATAAAAAGGTCAGAAAATAAATTCATCATTGTTTAAAAGTAATAAAAATGCAAGGTAATAATAATAATAGAAGATAAGCATGTAATAATGATAATAGTGATAAACCTCAAGGTTCAGTGAGAGGTAAATATAAAACATTGACAAATATTGCAAAAAAAGAAAAAATTAATGTTGACTATTTCACAGTAATTGATGTGTTTAAAATAGATAAGAATAAGTAAATAGTGTATGACCTGAGTTACAAAAAAATACTTGTTATGAATTGTATGATGTTATATTGTTATCACAACTGTGATGTTATAGTTTGTGTTATCATATGAAAGTTTTCCTGTTGTTAGAATATCAAGTAATTAAGTAATATGTATTATTCATTTACTGTTGTAGAACTGTGGTTGAACTCAGTTATTGAGTATTAGTTAGTTTCATTTGTATGTGTTATCTATAGGTCAAGATAAAGTTGTTGTTAGATATTATAATGATAATTATTTGTATACATGTACATAGATAAAAAGTTGATTACAATTGTAAACTTGGATAAAAGGCTATAATAATTGTTAACAAGTTAAATTCAGAAGTAGATCAAGGTAGAATAATAGGCATAACAGCCAATAACAATATATAATAAATCAGATCAGAAAGGTTAGGTAAAGAAATTAGTAACAAATACTAAATATAATTCAATGAGTTAGTAGAAATTAATAATAATTAATAATAAATAATAAACAAACTCAAACTAAACAAATTATGGTAATGCCATAGTGCAATGATACCGATAGATAATGTTTGGTAACGGAAAAATAATATTTATTAAAAGAAACAGACTAAGAGTGAAAAACCGGCAAAATATATAAGAATTAGTAAACAAGCTATAAATAAGATTATATTCTTATATAATGGAAGTTTAGTAAGGAATTATTTTGATGAGTGGAAGAATATTATATGAAATGATTACAATATAACACAATATTGAATAAGAATAAAAAAAAGGTTGTTGCTAGGGACGACAAGATGGATATAATTTGTTGATTTGATTATTGAATTTTTTGACATGAACGAGAAGAGTTTAACTAAGAGAGATACTCAATAAAAAACTGAATTAATTTGGAATACTAAATACATCAAAAGTTACAATAAATGACTGACAAATTGCAATAGTTTGGGTCAAATAACCATTAACCAAATTGTATAATTGGATGGTATAAAACGATAATAAGTAACTAAAATTAAAGGAAGAACTTGGATTGCCCAATTTCGGATCATGAACAGAATGTTAAATTAACGAAGTAATAAAACCAGAGAAATAACTACCTGCATAAAGATTTAATCCTCTAAAACAAATAAAACTAAAATAACCACCAAATTACATTGGAACTTGCAATTTACACCTTCCAATAGGAAAACGTGTCTGGATTCGGAGTTCGTCGAAGCACGTAATCACAAGCTTGGACATTGGTGAACAAAAGGAGCGATATTTCTGCATCACCCAAGGACCAAGAATTCCACTTTATTTACAACTTTGGAGACAAGACGGACGAAGATCAGTTCATCTGCTTTCGATACGGACCAGACGTTAATAGAGGTTAGACGTGAACAGCCTCCTCGAGCTGTGATGTCCAGCGGACGGTAAAGCTTCAATTACTTAAATAATATTTAATAAAATAAAACGTTACATTGTAATACCTTGTATTCCTATTTATGTATTTTCTGATCTTCCCAACAGTTGAAAGAACCTTCACGCCCTGTATTTAAAATAATTATAAAAAACCATAACTGAATTTAATATAAAACCTTGTACCGATCGATAATCGATTAATTCAGACTTATAGCCTTTTCGTATCTAAAGTAAGAACAATCTTGTTGGACATTAAATATTAAAAACTAATAAAGAATCATTGCAGAAATTCAATATCTTCTCATTTATGTATGATTTAACGGAATGTGAATAAGAAATAAAATAGATAGAGAGTATAACCAATAATCACCGTACGCGGTGGGTTAACCTCCAAAATTCCCTTGTCTGGGAACCACAGCGCTATTCGCGGACTTCTCAGGTATTAAAGAGAGGAGAATTCCATACAAAATTTCTCTCATTCTCTTCAAAGCAGAATAGGCTTGAGCGGAATTTTCGATTAACACCCTACCTATATAAGTTTCACTCACATCAACACCCTTATATTAAATAGAGAGATAAGGTAGATATAATTAACAACATCACGACACCTACTAAATTAAGATACATAAGAAATTGACACATTAATCTTAAGGAGAAGGAGGGAGGTGTGTAATAAATTGACGAACCCAACAGTGGGGCTTAACCCAAAAATACCCCTTAAGTAATAATATATATATGTATATATATATATGTGTGTGTGTGTGTGTGTCCATTTTAATCTTGTAATTCTGGTGGCTGAGAATAGGAGCTCAGTCTATGTAGACAATTACTTAAAGATGATCTAGAGTTTGGAGTTCACCCGCGCTCGGGGCTGTTCTTTCCCAGGTTGTTGATGGTGCTAGGCAGCCAGTGGCTTTTGTATCGCGGACCTTGACCCAACAAGAAAAGAAGTCATCTGTTTATGAGCTAGAGTGTTTGGCAGTGGTATACGCTCTAGATAAGTTCAAGCGTTTCTTGGAACATGGTGAGTTCCTACTTGAGACCGATAATCAAGCCCTATCTTGGATTCTTGCTCATCCCCGGCAACTGGGTAAAATTGGAAGATGGGTGGTAAAAATTTCATCCTTTAAGTTCAAGGTGCAATACATTAGGGGAACTCAGAATGTTGTTGCTGACGCTTTGTCCTGCATGTTTTCCTTACCCAGTGAAGTACCATATGAGCAACCCTGTGCCTTATTATTAGACTTCCCGCTAGCCCATACTGATGTATTACCCCATCAGTTAGATGATGAAGAGTTGGGTCCCATCATCAATAAGTTAAAGAGGGTATCGTATAGGCCCCTTATTTCTTGTCCAACGGCGTCCTATGTTGCAAAGAAAGAAAAGGACGCGCCCCTAAAATCGTGCTGCCTAGCAAGTTAGTGCCCATGGTCTTCAGCTACTATCATAATTCCCCAACTGGGGTAGGTGGACAAAAAGGAATTTCAAAGACCATTTTCAGTATCAGGAAGCATTTTACCTGGAAGGGCATGGATAGAGACATTGCTGCTAGGGTTAAGGTGTGTCATCTTTGTGGATTAAGCAACCCTGCCCAAAACACTAAGTTGGGTTTGTTGTCATCGGACGTGGCGAGCAGACCAATGAGGAAGTTAATCATCGACTACATGGGACCTCTCCCACGTAGCAAGTCAGGTAATTCTTTTCCCCTTATTTGTGTGGATGCTTTCTCTAAGTTTGTCTGGCTATTGCCCTTACGGGAGTAATTAACCATACTAGCACTGCAGAGCAATATATTTCAGCATTTCGGACTTCCGGCCATCATTGTCTCTGAGAATGGTCCACAATTCATTTCGGGCGAATTCCGACGAATGTGTTTTGCCAACGGTATCTGACATGTAACCACTTCACCTTATTACCCTCAACCGTCCCACGCGGAAAGATTTGACAGGAATCTTAGATCTGCTCTGATTGCTTACCACGCAGAGCAACTGAATTTTTGGGACCAGAATCTCAAGTGGTTACAGTTACCCTTCAATACGGCCCTCCATGAAAGTCATAAGGCCGTTCCCTTTGAGGTGATGTTTGGATTCTCGCCCACACTTCCATTGGCCAACTTGTGGAAAAGTGAAGAAATCTGCCTAATCCTTCCGACATTAGGACTGCAGATAGGTGAAAAGAAGCCCAGAAGAATCTGCTCCGTGCGCACGAGTGTGTCCGTGTTCGTTATAATCATGGACGAACTCCCTATCCCTTTAAGGTTGGGGATTTGGTCTATTGCCAGAGCCACCCGATCAGCTCAGCTGTGGACAAAAGAGCCGCCAAGTTATGCTATCGTTGGTCCGGTCCATACTGCATTCTAAGGTTTGTGTTACCAGTGACGGTGAGGTTGGGAGATCCCAACAGTAATGTTGAGAATTTGACCACTCACATATCCAAGTTGAAGTTTTGCCATAGGGCATATATAGGTGAGTGGTGGTAGAGGAGTTGTTCTTAGTTAAGGTGTTGAGTTGGCTCTTGGGTTCTCAGTTTGTGAGTTTGGGAGGCCTTAGGAGGTCAGAGCTCTAGTACGCGTACGTTTTCTTACCTTTCTTCTTCTTCTGTCTCTCGTCTCTGTACACTGACACTGATCAAGTCATCAACAGTTATCACACACTTATACATATACACACCCAGGTACTCATGCACTCACACAGTTTTGATTTCTTATCCTTTTCTTCTAGTCTTGTTTCCTCTGACCCTCTGTCTTCCTGTGTGTGGTCTATTTTTCCTGAGACTCCCGAAGTAGCCAAGAGATGCTGTTATGTTTACTTTTGTTTTGGGCAACCAGGTTGCCCTTTTGCGGTGGGGGTGTGCAGGGGTTTGAATTTCCCGGCGCGGTTAAATTTGTTCAGTGCTGCCAACGCGGTTGGCAGCAGTCCTTGCCAATGCTTTTGCCGACGCTATGGCAACACGATTTAGTGAGCCTAGTCAGCCGTGTCAGCTGATGGCTGTGCATTGATTGGAATTAGGTTAACCAAAGGCTTATTTTTGCAAATTGGGACAGGTTGTTTTATGCAGGATGTGGGACCAACTAACTCATGTGTCGTCCTCATTTCTCTGCCAGCCTTCGATCTGAACGTTCTACTGGTCTGACGGCCCAGGATGTGTGTAGATCTTCTTGATATGCGACTGTAATCTCGTTAAGACGTTCAGGTTTGTGTGGACTTAATTATATTATTCTATGTTTATTTAATTATGGATTATGTGCGTTATGATTGTGTAAGGGTGTATGTGGCCCAGACTTAGGTAAAACTTTATTTATTGTAAAACTTATGCCTTGTAAAATTTAATCGACTCGTTACTTCCTGTCTGGAAACAATTGTTGGAGGTTAACACTTATTCTGATAAAGTTAATTGAAATTAATTATTATAATTTAATGAAAATAAGCAATCTTGGGATTAATTAGAGTGAATAAGGTGTTAATAAAAGATTGTGAAAGGGATTGCAGTGTTTGTGTTCCGAGGCGAGAGAGTGTTATGTCTCGGTGTATTAACTGGTGGCTAATCCCCAAATAAAAATGTTATAGGGTCCCTGCACCAGCCAGGAGAAAGGGAAAAGTTTGGTGGTCACACTAACACCCGTGACCATCAGTAGAGCAGTTTCACCATATGCTCCCGGAAGCCGTCAGACCGAGGAATGCTGAACGAGCCTAATACACCGAAGGATCCAGATAGCCCCGGAACGAGTTCCAGTAGACAATCACCGTAGTCCAGAGACAATTTGGAACTCTGCTAGTACACTGTTCATCATGGTTCCACTTCGGTTCTTCTCCACAAAACACAGGTGGGAAAGTTTCAATTATCATTCTTCAATCTACATCAACTCCATAGACTGGCTATCCTTGTGTTCACATTAAATATCTGGATTAAGAACTGAAAATATATCAAAATTACGAGAACTCAAGTTGTTAAAAGATTGTTAACTGACTACTTTGTAACTTGTCGGACATACACCATGAGGGAGTAGTTAAATTGTTTTGCTAGAGCATGGGTTCCTCCCTTAAACTATTTTGAGTCTGATCTGTATTACCCTTATTTATTATAATTAGTGTGAAGGGTTATTTGTGTTTTATTAATTGGTGGGGTTAACTTAGTTTGGTTCGTCATTTCAACTGTAAGGATGTTCGTGTTGGTCTCCCTCATGGGGTATGCTGGTCTGCACATTAATGTATATATAACTTATGTTTATTTTCTTACAACAATATAAATTAATCACTGTATGTTTTAACACAACATGATTGGAACATTGTGTCACCAACTGGAACTTAATAAATTGTTACTTGTTACAAGGGCGTTGATTACAAATCCTGTCACTCTGTTTGGCTCCAGCACACTTTTCACTTCCTCTAGGTTTACTAACCTAGTCTTAAATTTCACATAAACCTATAAATCATAACCGCTACAAATGGAAGCAGAGCGTGGTTAGAAAATCTACATGTTCTGACCCGGAAATGGCAGGATTTGCAATTGGGTTAAAAAAGAAAAATTTCGGGTCGGAAATGAAGATTTTGAGAATTAAGTGTTTAGGTATATTGCATTTTGATATTTAAGTGGGTCTATGAAATGGAATGAGTTTGAATCAAATTTAATCAGTGTTTGTGACACAATTTAATCTTTGATAAATCTATAAAAATATTTGCTTTTTTATGAGAAAATGTTATATTATGATTATTATTGCTATTGCGGGTTGTCATTAATTGTGTAACTAGACCCTGTATGCGGTCTTTACAAAAAAAGATAATAAAGAAAAAAAATTTTATTAAAAAAAAATAAATTTTCAAAAAAAAAAAAATTTTATGTTTGTTAATATGTCTATGATCGAGAAATAATTCTGTTTTAATGTTTTGGTAAAATTTTTAATAATTAATAAGGTATTCATTAATTATTTAGCACTTCTGGAAGATCTTGACAGAGTCCGGAGTTAATCAGATTAACTCCGGTCAGCAATCGATTTATGATTTTTCGTGCTGGTCCAATATCTCACTTTCTAAAATATTTTCTTCTTCTGGAAGTCTCGTTGCATTAATAAATAAACCTTAAATTAGCATGTGAAATAATTTATAGATACAAACAATTGACATAAATGGATTTATTAACAAATTTAAAAAAGGATCGATGTTTAATCGATTGTGAGCAATTGTCGACTCCGTCTCAGGAAATAATCGAGTTGTTCATACAGGTTATAATTTTTTACAAGTATTAGAAAAAAGGTTCTTGGAGCGATTGTATTAATAGTCAGAGAAGGGTAAACGAGAAAGTATAACATTTACAAATAAAGTAGTTTCAATAATTATTATCTAACAATATTTGAATAATCCTTATATAATGTTTAAAAAATTGAATTGTCAAACCATACGTAGACTATGACGTCAGGCGATGTTGGAGGCATTGATTCGCATTTTCAAGATGGCCGCTCGAAAATATGTCTAGGTTAAACGCCAATGTTGTCGCGAGAAAATCTCACTCCAAAATTGTCTTCATATATGTTTTAAATGTCCCCGCACTGGTGTAATCTGTCTAATATGTGGTTTGGTGTGTTCTGAAAAAGTGTTCCGCGTATACTGTTGTTAATTATGTTATTTTATTTGTGTTCACTTCTGTTGGTTAACTACTCAAAAACGGTTATGAGTTGTAGCATGAATTTTCACAAATATGTCGTTTTATTGTTTTAAATCACTTGTATCATGTAGTTTGGTGTTAGTTTTCACTATTGTCGTTACAGTTTTATTTGTTTATACTGGAAAAGTGTTTGTTTAACGTAACTCTCGTTCCACTGAAATTACTAAATAACCTTAGTACTCTTTTCTACACGGTTTTTAGGAACGTTATAATACATGAACTGTTCAGCTTGATATTTAACAAAGAACTAACTAACTTCCTTCACGTTAGTCAAAATCTGGCCCAGTTAATCTTTGAAAAAGTATTGTTAGAATATTTCGATTTCCCATACACATGATACAAAAATACATTATATATGGAATTTATTTAGTTTATTCATCACTTTCATGAATTATGAACCTTATCATTGGTTTAATTATCTCATTCCTTTTAAATTGATATATTATAGTCCATATCTGTTGACATTTTTGTGGAAATTACCAAATTTCTTTCTTTTTGGAAATCTAGGCTCAAAAACTGGTTTCCGCCTTCATATAATTTTTCTGCCATTTTAAATGCTATTAATACCATTATAATAAATTTTAATTGGTCATATTTCTCTTCCTTTCCTTAAATACATATAAATTGAACCTTTGAACTGGTTTTTTGTTTTAATCTCTGAATTTAACACTCCTCTTTAAAAATAATTAAATTATATATTTCAAAAATTTACAATATTTTAAGGTATATTTCCTTATTATCGTTTTAACTCATAGGATCATTCACAGTAGTTGTTAACTGATTTACCTAACCTAAATCTTGTCAGTTTACAGAAATTATAAGTGAATTAACTGGTTTATATGGCTTCTGTGAATTCATCAAATGGCCTAGAGTTTAGAATTTTACATTTCTGTCCTTCTCAAATAAATTTAATCCTACTCCTCCTCTGACTTTACATAGTTATTATGACATAAAAATAAAATGGTTTATAAACTTATGGTGATGTGTAGTATCTAATTAATACTACTGTTAGTTAAAAATAATAATGAACATTATTTAGCATTCTGTACAATTGGACATATTGCTGACATGGTTTGAAAACATACATTTAACTCTTTTTTAATTAACACAGCATACCTACTGAAACATTATTAATGGTATGTATGCTGTTATTTGGCAAACATAATTTATTTTAAACACATATAAATCTTATTGACTAAAAACTCTTACAAATATATGGATTTTATGGCTGTGAACTAATAGCCATTTTAAACATTTTAAACCTATGAATACTTAAATGAATTCCAGTCCTTTCTGGTCTAACCCATTATTATTTATTATCCCCTTCATCAGTAAACATGTACACCCATACTTTAGTTATTATCATTTTTACAAATGTCTTTTTATTAACAAAGTGACATTAAAATAATAAAATATTGGAAATCTTCCATTTTATTATTTTATGATGATGTGTATTATTGAATATAAAAGTTGTTATATAGCATATTGGTAATTCATAGTATCACTACAACTTTAAGTTTATTGTATTTCCAAAAACACTTGCACTAGTTCACTTTCACTGGTGGTTCTGATATATTGAGTCTTATTATCTCAGACCAGACCTTTAGTAATCATGGACTGTTAAGACTTGTTTATTTTTTTTATCACACAATAGCTTTAGTTGGTTCACTTCTTACTATACTATACAACACTTTTGGCTTATTAATAATTACATTTTATAGGGTTTTGGGATGTTATACTTTCTTTAATTGTCTTTACATGGTAGTTAATAATAGGTTTTATAACGGTGTTTCTTTCATACTATTTCTTCCTCTCTTCTTGTCTTCTTTCTTGTCTTTCTTCTTATCTTCTTTCTTGTCTTCACTCTTGGGTAAACCAAGGTACTTCGTGTTATCTTGACTGATGTTTGGTTTGGAGTATCTAATTTATTTTCTGATACTGACTTTGCTCTTCGCTAAAGGTTTCAGGGTATTGTTCACTTCCTGATAATAAACTCTACTCTTCCTTCTTCTTGTGTTTGGGGTATTTTGTTGTTTCACCACTCTTAAACTGATTCTTCCTTCTTTATTTTGTGGTTTCTAATTTGTTTACTGCTCCTAACCTCCTGGGTAAATTCCTGATTTTATAATATGAGTTGCTTTTAATTATTTCTTTGATTTTTAACAGTGGTTTTTTGTATAATTCGATGAGGATTTTTATTTTATTGTTGTTTATTCCTTGGAATTCATTAAATTTCATTCGATATTATATTAGTATATGTAATGTAATTATTGTTTATTATCTTATATGAATTAATAAGTAGTGGATTTTCTGTTACGCTACAATTGTTATTATTAAATTGTAAAACCGGAAGTAACATTATGTAACTTTGACGGGTCAACACATTTATATGTTTGTAGGTGAGGTATTCTAATTCAAGTTTGCTTATGGGGTTGTAACGTATTGCCACGTTACAAATCCAGGGAACCCATCTTAACTGACAACTGCCAATTACATGGGCTGCCTACGTTGTAACGAACTGTAATTAAAGTCTAATTAATTGAACAAATTACTTAATATAACTATAAGGAAACAAGGGAAGGTATTTTACTGATTTATGCACTCATTTTCATGTGTAACAAGACGACTTCTCTTTATTGACAACAGTTACTAAAAGATCCTATGACATCATTAATTAAACTAAAATATTTAAATGCTTTTCATAAAACTTTGGGATCAAACTGATTATGTATTCTTATACCTCGGATCCGAGTTTACTTTAAGTATATTTATAGTAATGACTTCTAATCATTTTCAGTTCATCTAGATGCTTGCAAGACTTCTTTGACCATTTTAAGAATGGTATTATTACTTGAAGTGATAATAAATTACATTTACATTTAAGGCGTTACAACGTATGATAATTGAATCTTACAGTAAATTCTTAGATTGTCTCATTTTAATTTTAAATAAAATTAATCGCCTTTGAAAAGTCTCTTTTTGATGTGAGTTGTGTATCAAATATGATTAACTCTCGATAGCCAAGCTATCGAGTCACCTTTACAATTGGTCGTAGTAACCTCGTCCTGGGGTGTCTGTCTTGGGAATTCTTGTAGTCGGCGTCATCATCTGGGTCGGGTCTTCGGCAAGAATTAGGTCGGATGTTCACTGCGAAGATTGAAGTTTCTTTGGTGAAAGTAGGTGTAGATTCACGGAGGTCCTCGTCAGCGTCTTATGCATCGTATACGTGTATTTATGAAGTTTATGCAGATCACATCTTCAGGAGTGATGTTGTAATTGGATTTACCTCTTGAGGGGAGACGTCATCTTGCTTACCACTAGTTAAGTTATTGTTTTACTTATTACATTTTCTTCTTAACACATCTTTATATTATTCATACATTACACAATGCTCTCCACGTTTAGCAGTGGTAGCTAATATTCTAAAGTTAAATAAGAAAACAAATACATTTTGGTGGAGCTCTCGCTCTTACGTCTGTACGGTGTGACGGCAACATAGCGACTCTTTCTCGATTCAACTGGCACATAACAACGGAGAGGGGCAAGTACTCCGCGAGAATATAGTTCCTATTTTTATTTAAGTTAACATTCTTATTACCAAAAACATATACATATATAATTTAAGTGAGTTATTTTAACTACTATTCGTGCCTTCAAATTTCTAATTATAAACATTATGATTTTTATATCTTCCTAAATTACAGACGACTCAATAATTACGTTGAGTCCGGAATTAACAGGTCACCGCATGATGACTAGCAAAGGGTTAACTATGATAATAATAACTTTTTAAAATTCGACCTTTTTTATTAGTGCTTCTGTTGATTTTCATTCACTTCTCATTATCATACTGATTTAATACAGGGGCTTTAGGTTTAATAGTGCGATTTAAATATACTTTATCGCTCACAAACTTAATTTTTATTTATTTAAGTTTACAGTTAGAATTAAATCGTCACAGGGAGTGTTGAATCTAGTTCCTGGTTTGGCTTTAATTTAGGGTGTACAGATAGAACCGGGTACTTTCAATTTAGTGGGATATATATGTTTTTGTGTTAGTTTGAATTATGTTCTGCACAGATCTGACTCTCTCAGACATTGTCGGTGTTGGTCTTAGCCTGCCCCGCCCTGTTGGAGATTGCCCTCATTTGTTGAAAGTTCTTTGGTCCCTTGAATCACTATGTCTTGAATGATAGTCATAATGGGGGTTTTTCTGAATTATTGAGTTACTGGGCCATGTGATCGGACTAAGCCTGAACAAGGTATATTCAAGTATTTTATGAGAATGAGGTCATAGTCCCTTGCTGTTGAGACAATGAGTTTTTGATTTTTGAATTATGCTTGGGTACACACAGTTGCACTGTGTGTTTTAAAATTCTCTAGACTTTGAGAATTGTTAGTATTGATGGTACTTCACTGTAAACTTACTTGTTGTATTTACTCATACGTCGTTTCGGAGTGGTGTGCTCCTTCGTCAGTGCGTTTGGATACAGAAATTTGCAAGCAGTCGGTAATTTTTAACGGTTTGGTTAACAGGCTGAGTGTGGGGGTGGAAGTGGAGGGGATTGGCACAGGAGTTTGAATTGTTGTAGGTGTTTTTTTTATTACTGTGTCAAATAGTGTGTTTGATTAAAATTGTAAATGGTCATTGAGTATGTTGCTTTAGTTAATGTTTAATGGATAGTAGTAGGTAAATGTTTATTGGGTGTTGCATATTTGTGTTAGTTTTGTGTATCATTATTGTTGTTGTGTGTATTTGCTTTGTTTGGTGATTTCGGGGAGCTTGCTTTGCTTTTTCGTCGTCACCTCATTTTTCTTGCTTTGCTAGCGGACCCTGAACGTCACTTGCAGTAAGACAAGTTTTCCTCTTGTGTGCCGTGTGTTTTCTCTTGTGATTTGTATATATAAAATATATATATATTGTAACGTAACAGAAATACGGTCCTCGACGTTACATAAATAAATTATTAAAATTAGAATAGGGAAGAAAATATTTTAATTTTCCACACTTATAAAAAGGTCAGAAAATAAATTCATCATTGTTTAAAAGTAATAAAAATGCAAGGTAATAATAATAATAGAAGATAAGCATGTAATAATGATAATAGTGATAAACCTCAAGGTTCAGTGAGAGGTAAATAAAAAACATTGACAAATATTGTAAAAAAAGAAAAAATTAATGTTGACTATTTTACAGTAATTGATGTGTTTAAAATAGATAAGAATAAGTAAATAGTGTATGACCTGAGTTACAAAAAAATACTTGTTATGAATTGTATGATGTTATATTGTTATCACAACTGTGATGTTATAGTTTGTGTTATCATATAAAGTTTTCCTGTTGTTAGAATATCAAGTAATTAAGTAATATGTATTATTCATTTACTGTTGTAGAACTGTGGTTGAACTCAGTTATTGAGTATTAGTTAGTTTCATTTGTATGTGTTATCTATAGGTCAAGATAAAGTTGTTGTTAGATATACATGTACATAGATAAAAAGTTGATTACAATTGTAAACTTGGATAAAAGGCTATAATAATTGTTAACAAGTTAAATTCAGAAGTAGATCAAGGTAGAATAATAGGCATAACAGCCAATAACAATATATAATAAATCAGATCAGAAAGGTTAGGTAAAGAAATTAGTAACAAATACTAAATATAATTCAATGAGTTAGTAGAAATTAATAATAATTAATAATAAATAATAAACAAACTCAAACTAAACAAATTATGGTAATGCCATAGTGCAATGATACCGATAGATAATGTTTGGTAACGGAAAAATAATATTTATTAAAAGAAACAGACTAAGAGTGAAAAACCGGCAAAATATATAAGAATTAGTAAACAAGCTATAAATAAGATTATATTCTTATATAATGGAAGTTTAGTAAGGAATTATTTTGATGAGTGGAAGAATATTATATGAAATGATTACAATATAACACAATATTGAATAAGAATAAAAAAAAGGTTGTTGCTAGGGACGACAAGATGGATATAATTTGTTGATTTGATTATTGAATTTTTTGACATGAACGAGAAGAGTTTAACTAAGAGAGATACTCAATAAAAAACTGAATTAATTTGGAATACTAAATACATCAAAAGTTACAATAAATGAATGACAAATTCCAATAGTTTGGGTCAAATAACCATTAACCAAATTGTATAATTGGATGGTATAAAACGATAATAAGTAACTAAAATTAAAGGAAGAACTTGGATTGCCCAATTTCGGATCATGAACAGAATGTTAAATTAACGAAGTAATAAAACCAGAGAAATAACTACCTGCATAAAGATTTAATCCTCTAAAACAAATAAAACTAAAATAACCACCAAATTACATTGGAACTTGCAATTTACACCTTCCAATAGGAAAACGTGTCTGGATTCGGAGTTCGTCGAAGCACGTAATCACAAGCTTGGACATTGGTGAACAAAAGGAGCGATATTTCTGCATCACCCAAGGACCAAGAATTCCACTTTATTTACAACTTTGGAGACAAGACGGACGAAGATCAGTTCATCTGCTTTCGATACGGACCAGACGTTAATAGAGGTTAGACGTGAACAGCCTCCTCGAGCTGCGATGTCCAGCGGACGGTAAAGCTTCAATTACTTAAATAATATTTAATAAAATAAAACATTACATTGTAATACCTTGTATTCCTATTTATGTATTTTCTGATCTTCCCAACAGTTGAAAGAACCTTCACGCCCTGTATTTGAAATAATTATAAAAAACCATAACTGAATTTAATATAAAACCTTGTACCGATCGATAATCGATTAATTCAGACTTATAGCCTTTTCGTATCTAAAGTAAGAACAATCTTGTTGGACATTAAATATTAAAAACTAATAAAGAATCATTGCAGAAATTCAATATCTTCTCATTTATGTATGATTTAACGGAATGTGAATAAGAAATAAAATGGATAGAGAGTATAACCAATAATCACCGTACGCGGTGGGTTAACCTCCAAAATTCCCTTGTCTGGGAACCACAGCGCTATTCGCGGACTTCTCAGGTATTAAAGAGAGGAGAATTCCATACAAAATTTCTCTCATTCTCTTCAAAGCAGAATAGGCTTGAGCGGAATTTTCGATTAACACCCTACCTATATAAGTTTCACTCACATCAACACCCTTATATTAAATAGAGAGATAAGGTAGATATAATTAACAACATCACGACACCTACTAAATTAAGATACATAAGAAATTGACACATTAATCTTAAGGAGAAGGAGGGAGGTGTGTAATAAATTGACGAACCCAACAGTGGGGCTTAACCCACAAATACCCCTTAAGTAATAATATATATATGCATATATATATATATGTGTGTGTGTGTGTGTGTGTCCATTTTAATCTTGTAATTCTGGTGGCTGAGAATAGGAGCTCAGTCTATGTAGACTATTACTTAAAGATGATCTAGAGTTTGGAGTTCACCCGCGCTCGGGGCTGTTCTTTCCTAGGTTGTTGATGGTGCTAGGCAGCCAGTGGCTTTTGTATCGCGGACCTTGACCCAACAAGAAAAGAAGTCATCTGTTTATGAGCTAGAGTGTTTGGCAGTGGTATACGCTCTAGATAAGTTCAAGCGTTTCTTGGAACATGGTGAGTTCCTACTTGAGACCGATAATCAAGTCCTATCTTGGATTCTTGCTCATCCCCGGCAACTGGGTAAAATTGGAAGATGGGTGGTAAAAATTTCATCCTTTAAGTTCAAGGTGCAATACATTAGGGGAACTCAGAATGTTGTTGCTGACGCTTTGTCCTGCATGTTTTCCTTACCCAGTGAAGTACCATCTGAGCAACCCTGTGCCTTATTATTAGACTTCCCGCTAGCCCGTACTGATGTATTACCCCATCAGTTAGATGATGAAGAGTTGGGTCCCATCATCAATAAGTTAAAGAGGGTATCGTATAGGCCCCTTATTTCTTGTCCAAGGGCGTCCTATGTTGCAAAGAAAGAAAAGGACGCGCCCCTAAAATCGTGCTGCCTAGCAAGTTAGTGCCCATGGTCTTCAGCTACTATCATAATTCCCCAACTGGGGTAGGTGGACAAAAAGGAATTTCAAAGACCATTTTCAGTATCAGGAAGCATTTTACCTGGAAGGGCTTGGATAGAGACATTGCTGCTAGGGTTAAGGTGTGTCATCTTTGTGGATTAAGCAACCCTGCCCAAAACACTAAGTTGGGTTTGTTGTCATCGGACGTGGCGAGCAGACCAATGAGGAAGTTATTCATCGACTACATGGGACCTCTCCCACGTAGCAAGTCAGGTAATTCTTTTCTCCTTATTTGTGTGGATGCTTTCTCTAAGTTTGTCTGGCTATTGCCCTTATGGGAGTAATTAACCATACTAGCACTGCAGAGCAATATATTTCAGCATTTCGGACTTCCGGCCATCATTGTCTCTGAGAATGGTCCACAATCCATTTCGGGCGAATTCCGCGAATGTGTTTTGCCAACGGTATCTGACATGTAACCACTTCACCTTATTACCCTCAACTGTCCCACGCGGAAAGATTTGATAGGAATCTTAGATCTGCTGTGATTGCTTACCACGCAGAGCAACTGAATTTTTGGGACCAGAATCTCAAGTGGTTACAGTTACCCTTCAATACGGCCCTCCATGAAAGTCATAAGGCCGTTCCCTTTGAGGTGATGTTTGGATTCTCGCCCACACTTCCATTGGCCAACTTGTGGAAAATTGAAGATCTTCTGCCTAATCCTTCCGACATTAGGACTGCAGATAGGTTTAAAGAAGCCCAGAAGAATCTGCTCCGTGCGCACGAGCGTGTCCGTGTTCGTTATAATCATGGACGAACTCCCAATCCCTTTAAGGTTGGGGATTTGGTCTATTGCCAGAGCCACCCGATCAGCTCAGCTGTGGACAAAAGAGCCGCCAAGTTATGCTATCGTTGGTCCGGTCCATACTGCATTCTAAGGTTTGTGTTACCAGTGACGGTGAGGTTGGGAGATCCCAACAGTAATGTTGAGAATTTGACCACTCACATATCCAAGTTGAAGTTTTGCCATAGGGCATATATAGGTGAGTGGTGGTAGAGGAGTTGTTCTTAGTTAAGGTGTTGAGTTGGCTCTTGGGTTCTCAGTTTGTGAGTTTGGGAGGCCTTAGGAGGTCAGAGCTCTAGTACGCGTACGTTTTCTTACCTTTCTTCTTCTTCTGTCTCTCGTCTCTGTACACGGACCCTGATCAAGTCATCATACAGTTATCACACACTTATACATATACACACCCAGGTACTCATGCACTCACACAGCTTTGATTTCTTATCCTTTTCTTCTAGTCTTGTTTCCTCTGACCCTCTGTCTTCCTGTGTGTGGTCTATTTTTCCTGAGACTCCCGAAGTAGCCAAGAGATGCTGTTATGTTTACTTTTGTTTTGGGCAACCAGGTTGCCCTTTTGCGGTGGGGGTGTGCAGGGGTTTGAATTTCCCGGCGCGGTTAAATTTGTTCAGTGCTGCTAACGCGGTTGGCAGCAGTCCTTGCCAATGCCTTTGCCGACGCTATGGCAACGCGATTTAGTGAGCCTAGTCAGCCGTGTCAGCTGATGGCTGTGCGTTGATTGCAATTAGGTTAACCAAAGGCTTATTTTTGCAAATTGGGACAGGTTGTTTTATGCAGGATGTGGGACCAACTAACTCATGTGTCGTCCTCATTTCTCTGCCAGCCTTCGATCTGAACGTTCTACTGGTCTGACGGCCCAGGATGTGTGTAGATCTTCTTGATATGCGACTGTAATCTCGTTAAGACGTTCAGGTTTGTGTGGACTTAATTATATTATTCTATGTTTATTTAATTATGGATTATGTGCGTTATGATTGTGTAAGGGTGTATGTGGCCCAGACTTAGGTAAAACTTTATTTATTGTAAAACTTATGCCTTGTAAAATTTAATCTACTCGTTACTTCCTGTCTGGAAACAATTGTTGGAGGTTAACACTTATTCTGATAAAGTTAATTGAAATTAATTATTATAATTTAATGAAAATAAGCAATCTTGGGATTAATTAGAGTGAATAAGGTGTTAATAAAAGATTGTGAAAGGGATTGCAGTGTTTGTGTTCCGAGGCGAGAGAGTGTTATGTCTGGGTGTATTAGCTGGTGGCTAATCCCCAAATAAAAATGTTATAGGGTCCCTGCACCAGCCAGGAGAAAGGGAAAAGTTTGGTGGTCACACTAACACCCGTGACCACCAGTAGAGCAGTTTCACCATATGCTCCCGGAAGCCGTCAGACCGAGGAATGCTGAACGAGCCTAATACACCAAAGGATCCAGATAGCCCCGGAACGAGTTCCAGTAGACAATCACCGTAGTCCAGAGACAATTTGCAACTCTGCTAGTACACTGTTCATCATGGTTCCACTTCGGTTCTTCTCCACAAAACACAGGTGGGAAAGTTTCAATTATCATTCTTCAATCTACATCAACTCCATAGACTGGCTATCCTTGTGTTCACATTAAATATCTGGATTAGGAACTGAAAATATATCAAAATCACGAGAACTCAAGTTGTTAAAAGATTGTTAACTGACTACTTTGTAACTTGTCGGACATACACCATGAGGGAGTAGTTAAATTGTTTTGCTAGAGCATGGGTTCCTCCCTTAAACTATTTTGAGTCTGATCTGTAGTACCCTTATTTATTATAATTAGTGTGAAGGGTTATTTGTGTTTTATTAATTGGTGGGGTTAACTTAGTTTGGTTCGTCATTTCAACTGTAAGGATGTTCGTGTTGGTCTCCCTCATGGGGTATGCTGGTCTGCACATTAATGTATATATAACTTATGTTTATTTTCTTACAACAATATAAATTAATCACTGTATGTTTTAACACAACATGATTGAAACATTGTGTCACCAACTGGAACTAATTAAATTGTTACTTGTTAAAAGGGCGTTGATTACAAATATTGTCACTCTGTTTGGCTCCAGCACACTTTTCACTTCCTCTAGGTTTACTAACCTAGTCTTAAATTTCACATAAACCTATAAATCCTAACCGCTACAAATGGAAGCAGAGTGTGGTTAGAAATCTACATGTTCTGACCCGGAAATGGCAGGATTTGCAATTGGGTTAAAAAAGAAAAATTTCGGGTCGGAATGAAGATTTTGAGAATTAAGTGTTTATGTATATTGCATTTTGATATTTAAGTGGGTCTATGAAATGGAATGAGTTTGAATCAAATTTAACCAGTGTTTGTGACACAATTTAATCTTTGATAAATCTATAAAAATATTAGCTTTTTTATGAGAAAATGTTATATTACGATTATTACTGCTATTGCGGGTTATGTCATTAATTGTTATTATTAAATTGTAAAACCGGAAGTAACATTATGTAACTTTGACGGGTCAACATATTTATATGTTTGTAGGTGAGGTACTCTAATTCAAGTTTGCTTATGGGGTGTGTTGAATCTAGTTTCCGGTTTGGCTTTAATTTAGGGTGTACAGATAGAACCGGGTACTTTCAATTTAGTGGGTTATATATGTTTTTGTGTTAGTTTGAATTATGTTCTGCACAGATCTGACTCTCTCAGACATTGTCGTTGTTGGTCTTAGCCTGCCCCGCCCTGTTGGAGATTGCCCTCATTTGTTGAAAGTTTTTTGGTCCCTTGAATCACTATGTCTTGAATGATAGTCATAATGGGGGGTTTTCTGAATTATTGAGTTACTGGGCCATGTGATCGGACTAAGCCTGAACAAGGTATATTTAAGTATTTTATGAGAATGAGGTCATAGTCCCTTGCTGTTGAGACAATGAGTTTTGATTTTTGAATTATGCTTGGGTACACACAGTTGCACTGTGTGTTTTAAAATTCTCTAGACTTTGAGAATTGTTAATATTGATGGTACTTCACTGTAAACTTACTTGTTGTATTTACTTATACGTCGTTTCGGAGTGGTGTGCTCCTTCGTCAGTGAGTTTGGATACAGAAATGTGCAAGCAGTCGGTAATTTTTAACGGTTTGGTTAACAGGCTGAGTGTGGGGGTGGAAGTGGAGGGGATTGGCACAGGAGTTTGAATTGTTGTAGGTGTTTTTTTTTATTACTGTGTCAAATAGTGTGTTTGATTAAAATTGTAAATGGTCATTGAGTATGTTGCTTTAGTTAATTTTTAATGGATAGTAGTAGGTAAATGTTTATTGGGTGTTGTATATTTGTGTTAGTTTTGTGTATCATTATTGTTGTTGTGTGTATTTGCTTTGTTTGGTGATTTCGGGGAGCTTGCTCTGCTTTTTCGTCGTCACCTCATTTTTCTTGCTTTGCTAGCGGACCCTGAACTTCATTTGCAGTAAGACAAGTTTTCCTCTTGTGTGCCGTGTGTTTTCTCTCGTGATTTGTATATATATATATATTTATATATATATATATATTGTAACATAACAGAAATGCGTTCCTCGACGTTACATAAATAAATTATTAAAATTAGAATAGGGAAGAAAATATTTTAATTTTCCACACTTATAAAAAGGTCAGAAAATAAATTCATCATTGTTTAAAAGTAATAAAAATGCAAGGTAATAATAATAATAATAAAAGATAAGCCTGTAATAATGCTAATAGTGATAAACCTCAAGGTTCAGTGAGAGGTAAATAAAAAACATTGACAAATATTGTAAAAAAAGAAAAACTAATGTTGACTATTTCAAAGTAATTGATGTGTTTAAAATAGATTAGAATAAGTAAATAGTGTATGACCTGAGTTACAAAAAAATATTTGTTATGAATTGTATAATGTTATAATGTTATCACAACTGTGATGTTATAGTTTGTGTTATCATATGAAAGTTTTCCTGTTGTTAGAATATCAAGTAATTAAGTAATATGTATTATTCATTTACTGTTGTAGAACTGTGGTTGAACTCAGTTATTGAGTATTAGTTAGTTTCATTTGTATGTGTTATCTATAAGTCAAGATAAAGTTGTTGTTAGATATTATAATGATAATTATTTGTATACATTTACATAGATAAAAAGTTGATTACAATTGTAAACTTGTATAAAAAGGCTATAATAATTGTTAACAAGTTAAATTCAGAAGTAGATCAAGGTAGAATAATAGGCATAACAGCCAATAACAATATATAATAAATCAGATCTGAAAGGTTAGGTAAAGAAATTAGTAACAAATACTAAATATAATTCAATGAGTTAGTAGAAATTAATAATAATTAATAATAAATAATAAACAAACTCAAACTAAACAAATTATGGTAATGCCATAGTGCAATGATACCGATAGATAATGTTTGGTAAGGAAAAATAATATTTATTAAAAGAAACAGACTAAGAGTGAAAAACCGGCAAAATATATAAGAATTAGTAAACAAGCTATAAATAAGATTACATTCTTATATAATGGAAGTTTAGTAAGGAATTATTTTGATGAGTGGAAGAATATTATATGAAATGATTACAATATAACACAATATTGAATAAGAATAAAAAAATGGTTGTTGCTAGGGACGACAAGATGGATATAATTTGTTGATTTGATTATTGAATTTTTTGACATGAACGAGAAGAGTTTAACTAAGAGAGATGGTCAATAAAAAACTGAATTAATTTGGAATACTAAATACATCAAAAGTGACAATAAATGAATGACAAATTGCAATAGTTTGGGTCAAATAACCATTAACCAAATTGTATAATTGGATGGTATAAAACGATAATAAGTAACTAAAATTAAAGGAAGAACTTGGATTGCCCAATTTCGGATCATGAACAGAATGTTAAATTAACGAAGTAATAAAACCATAGAAATAACTACCTGCATAAAGATTTAATCCTCTAAAACAAATAAAACTAAAATAACCACCAAATTACAATGGAACTTGCAATTTACACCTTCCAATAGAAAAACGTATTTGAATTCGGAGTTCGTCGAAGCACGTAATCACAAGCTTGGACATTGGTGAACAAAAGGAGCGATATTTCTGCATCACCCAAGGACCAAGAATTCCACTTTATTTACAACTTTGGAAACAAGACGGACGAAGATCAGTTCATCTGCTTTCGATACGGACCAGACGTTAATAGAGGTTAGACGTGAACAGCCTCCTCGAGCTGCGATGTCCAGCGGACGGTAAAGCTTCAATTACTTAAATAATATTTAATAAAATAAAACGTTACATTGTAATACCTTGTATTCCTATTTATGTATTTTCTGATCTTCCCAACAGTTGAAAGAACCTTCACGCCCTGTATTTAAAATAATTATAAAAAACCATAACTGAATTTAATATAAAACCTTGTACCGATCGATAATCGATTAATTCAGACTTATAGCCTTTTCGTATCTAAAGTAAGAACAATCTTGTTGGACATTAAATATTAAAAACTAATAAAGAATCATTGCAGAAATTCAATATCTTCTCATTTATGTATGATTTAACGGAATGTGAATAAGAAATAAAATAGATAGAGAGTATAACCAATAATCACCGTACGCGGTGGGTTAACCTCCAAAATTCCCTTGTCTGGGAACCACAGCGCTATTCGCGGACTTCTCAGGTATTAAAGAGAGGAGAATTCCATACAAAATTTCTCTCATTCTCTTCAAATCAGAATAGGCTTGAGCGGAATTTTCGATTAACACCCTACCTATATAAGTTTTACTCACATCAGCACCCTTATATTAAATAGAGAGATAAGGTAGATATAATTAACAACATCACGACACCTACTAAATTAAGATACATAAGAAATTGACACATTAATCTTAAGGAGAAGGAGGGAGGTGTGTAATAAATTGACGAACCCAACAGTGGGCTTAACCCAAGAATACCCGTTAAGTAATAATATATATATGTATATATATATATATGTGTGTGTGTGTGTGTGTCCATTTTAATCTTGTAATTCTGGTGGCTGAGAATATGAGCTCAGTCTATGTAGACTATTACTTAAAGATGATCTAGAGTTTGGAGTTCACCCGCGCTCGGGGCTGTTCTTTCCCAGGTTGTTGATGGTGCTAGGCAGCCAGTGGCTTTTGTATCGCGGACCTTGACCCAACAAGAAAAGAAGTCGTCTGTTTATGAGCTAGAGTGTTTGGCAGTGGTATACGCTCTAGATAAGTTCAAGCGTTTCTTGGAACATGGTGAGTTCCTACTTGAGACCGATAATCAAGCCCTATCTTGGATTCTTGCTCATCCCCGGCAACTGGGTAAAATTGGAAGATGGGTGGTAAAAATTTCATCCTTTAAGTTCAAGGTGCAATACATTAGGGGAACTCAGAATGTTGTTGCTGACGCTTTGTCCTGCATGTTTTCCTTACCCAGTGAAGTACCATCTGAGCAAACCTGTGCCTTATTATTAGACTTCCCGCTAGCCTTTACTGATGTATTACCCCATCAGTTAGATGATGAAGAGTTGGGTCCCATCATCAATAAGTTAAAGAGGGTATCGTATAGGCCCCTTATTTCTTGTCCAAGGGCGTCCTATGTTGCAAAGAAAGAAAAGGACGCGCCCCTAAAATCGTGCTGCCTAGCAAGTTAGTGCCCATGGTCTTCAGCTATTATCATAATTCCCCAACTGGGGTAGGTGGACAAAAAGGAATTTCAAAGACCATTTCCAGTATCAGGAAGCATTTTACCTGGAAGGGCATGGATAGAGACATTGCTGCTAGGGTTAAGGTGTGTCATCTTTGTGGATTAAGCAAGCCTGCCCAAAACACTAAGTTGGGTTTGTTGTCATCGGACGTGGCGAGCAGACCAATGAGGAAGTTATTCATCGACTACATGGGACCTCTCCCACGTAGCAAGTCAGGTAATTCTTTTCTCCTTATTTGTGTGGATGCTTTCTCTAAGTTTGTCTGGCTATTGCCCTTACGGGAGTAATTAACCATACTAGCACTGCAGAGCAATATATTTCAGCATTTCGGACTTCCGGCCATCATTGTCTCTGAGAATGGTCCACAATTCATTTCGGGCGAATTCCGGCGAATGTGTTTTGCCAACGGTATCTGACATGTAACCACTTCACCTTATTACCCTCAACCGTCCCACGCGGAAAGATTTAACAGGAATCTTAGATCTGCTGTGATTGCTTACCACGCAGAGCAACAGAATTGTTGGGTCCAGAATCTCAAGTGGTTACAGTTACCCTCCATGAAAGTCATAAGGCTGTTCCCTTTAAGGTGATGTTTGGATTCTCGCCCACACTTCCATTGGCCAACTTGTGGAAAATTGAAGATCTTCTGCCTAATCCTTCCGACATTAGGACTGCAGATAGGTTTAAAGAAGCCCAGAAGAATCTGCTCCGTGCGCACGAGCGTGTCCGTGTTCGTTATAATCATGGACGAACTCCCAATCCCTTTAAGGTTGGTGATTTGGTCTATTGCCAGAGCCACCCGATCAGCTCAGCTGTGGACAAAAGAGCCGCCAAGTTATGCTATCGTTGGTCCGGTCCATACTGCATTCTAAGGTTTGTGTTACCAGTGACGGTGAGGTTGGGAGATCCCAACAGTAATGTTGAGAATTTGACCACTCACATATCCAAGTTGAAGTTTTGCCAAAGGGCATATATAGGTGAGTGGTGGTAGAGGAGTTGTTCTTAGTTAAGGTGTTGAGTTGGCTCTTGGGTTCTCAGTTTGTGAGTTTGGGAGGCCTAGGAGGTCAGAGCTCTAGTACGCGTACGTTTTCTTACCTTTCTTCTTCTTCTGTCTCTCGTCTCTGTGCACTGACCCTGATCAAGTCATCATACAGTTATCACACACTTATACATATACACACCCAGGTACTCATGCACTCACACGGTTTTGATTTCTTATCCTTTTCTTCTAGCCTTGTTTCCTCTGACCCTCTGTCTTCCTGTGTGTGGTCTATTTTTCCTGAGACTCCCGAAGTAGCCAAGAGATGCTGTTATATTTACTTTTGTTTTGGGAATAGTATAAAAGTGAGCATTAGAAAACACTTCCGGGTTCCTGTTGAAAACACTTCCGGGTTCCAGTTCATGACGTCATAGAGGCCCTGGCAGCTGGTGTCCGAGCTGTCCATATGACGTCACTGTTGTGTGTGTGTGTGTGTGTGTGTGTGTGTGTGTGTGTGTGTGTGTGTGTGTGTGTGTGTGTGTGTGTGTGTGTGTGTGTGTGTGTGTGTGTGTGTGTGTGTGTGTGTGTGTGTGTGTGTGTGTGTGTGTGTGTGTGAAACACTTCCGTGTTCCAGTTCATGACGTCACACAGGGTCCCTAGTCGCTGGCGTTCGAGCGCTGCATGGCTAAACCTGTTTCATGACGTCATAGAGGCCCTGGACGTTGGTTTCTGCATGTCCAAAATTTGGGAGCCGAAAACAATGTGTAGCGGATGGGGGTACCCGGAATTCGGTGGTTGACGAGGGCCTGGACGCGCAGAGGCAATGTTACTACGACGTGTCATCGGGTACAGTTACGCGAAATTTTGGGGCTTCGGGTACCGAAATTTGGTGATATGGTCCATCGGGTACCGTTACCCGAAATGTTTAAATCAACGGATGGGGGTACCCGATAGGTGGGTACGCCCTAACCGGGTTCCAGTTCATGACATCACACAGAGGCCCTGGTAGCTGGTGTCCGAATGTTAAAACACTTCCGCGTTCTGGTTCATGGCTTCCCCGACCGGTCTGGTTTATTTTGATGTAACAAAATAATCGTTCTCTCTTTGTAGCGTATGGGGGGGTATCCGAAATTTTAATGTCAGAAATTTGGTACCCAAATGATTAAAACAACGGATGGGGGTACCCGAAATTTGTGGCTACGCCCACATGACGCATGTATAAAATACTGGTTATGACGAAACAGGAGGCTAGGCAGCTGGGTTCTGTCACAGTGGATATGATAGCTGGTTCGACGACGACGTAGAGAGCGTGATGTCTGAAATTTGACACCCGAAATGTTTAAAACAACGGATGGGGTTACCCGAAATTTTTGGTGTCTGAAATTTAGTACCAGAAATGTTTAAATCAACGGATGGTGGTACCCAAAATGTTTGGTGTCCGATTTTTGACACCCGAAATGTTTAAATAAACGGAGGGGGTACCCCCTAAAACAAGTCCTGCATGTCTAAATTCTGGACGGGGAGGGGGTACCGTTACGCGAAATTGATCGGTTAAAATGTCGGGCAATAGGTACCTGACGGGTTCCGAAATTTGGTGATTAATGACATCCCGACGCGGTTTCTCAGGTACCCAAAACCGGATATTGTATTATTATAATGTTTATATTGTGTTAATATAAAACAGATGCATCGATTTGAATACTGTTTAGAAAATATATATTCTTATTATGCGTTACTAAAATTATTTAACTGAATAAATATATTTACTCCTGTGACGATTCGCCTGTAAACCATTCAAACAGGGTCTAAGCTGGTACACGCGGTGTGTTTGTGTGTGAGAATTGTAAGGTGCAGTGCTCTCTTTCTGAATGAGAGGAATATATCTCTACTCTAAAACCGGTTTCTTCGCTGCTACATTCCGTGAGAGAGAGACATACATCTCAACTTGTGTTGCTTCGCTAGCGCTTATTCAAGTATAATAGGAATTACTGCATTTGTTTAAAGGGTATAATAATAAAAATAACAAAGGTTATGGTTTATATATAAGTTTTAATACTATCGAAAGCTTTTACAATCAAATCATAAGCTATAATTTTTCTTTCTATCTCTACACACACACTTTCTATATTCACAAGACAATTATAATTGAGCAAAACATACGCGCTCTCTCTATATACATAACTAAACAAAATAAGCACACTCTCTCTCTCTCTTTCTCTCTCTCTCTCTCTCTCTCTCTATATATATATATATATATATATATATATTTACGTAATTATACAACATAATCTTTTTTCTCTCTCGCTTGCTCTCTCTTTTGCAGCCTTGAAGGCTCTCTCTCTCTCTCTCTCTCTCTCTCTCTATATATATATATATATATATACATATACACACACACACACACACACACACATAATTAACAAAATAATAATTACATTTACTACAACCAAAACAAGCCTTAAGCTCACTCTTTATACACACGTTTTAATAATACAATGTATTTCCTTATATATATATAACAATAATAATAATAACAATAATAATAATTAATAACATACAATATTACAATGTTGATGTGTAATATGTTAATAATAACATACTAAATGTAGACACACATCAAATGATAATTACTATGGTGTTAAATACATCAAAATGTATGGTCTAAAATGGTACACCAAAACCATGAATTAAACTCTTTTTAGTATTTTAGATAATAACAGATGTAACAACGCTTATAAAGCGCACATTCAGTGGAATTATGCCTTAACCAATTATATTTTTTTTCGACAATATAATTTTTTAAAACAATAATTGTTCTTCAGAGTGTAAATTCTCTCCACTCACAAGCACTCAGAATGTTACAGTGGTCACCATATGGTGGTGAACGACATACATCTCCCTCGCATTCGCACAAACACATAACATCGAAACAAGGTTTCTGTAACTATGAGAGAAACACATAAAAATTTAATTAACACATTAATGATTGTTTATCTCAACTTTTTATGTTATAAACCACATACGTTTTAATAATTAAAAACAGAATATAATGTCTTTCAAGACACACTTATAATAATAATACTTGATCAAATACAAGAGAATGTAGACACATCAAATGATAGTTAGTGTGGTATTAAAAAAAACATGTATTCTGATTTAAAGTCATTTTGATATCTTAGATAACAACAGACGCGACAACGGTTACGAAGTGGACATCCTCTAGAGTCATGCCTTGACCACTCATATTTTTTTATCTGCGAGGTATACTCTGTACCAGTAAAATTATACATCATGTAGTACATCTGATTAACCAGCTTTGTTTTATCAATTAGCAAATCTTTTATTTGAAGATATTCAATATTATGGTTGTTACAATAACTAATTGGTGTTTTGAAGAGTTTGAAAAACTCATTACGAATAAATACTTTCATTTTGTTAACATTCTTTTCGTTTCGTATTGATATCCATCGACTCACTGTCTTACGATTATTTCTAAAATTATAATCGAATTTAATCATGTCGCATTGACATGAATCTATTATTACCATTTATTTCTCTGTTTAAAAGTTTTTTACAATATTAGATCCAAGCAACACCTTGTTCTTTCTCTGAAAATGAAACAGTTAACATTAAAAACGACAAAAAAAAAGAAAAATCTACTTCAACATTTAAAAACATTTTACTATTAATGTTTTTATTACTATTATTATTATAATAGATCAATCCTGTTCTCGTTTATTTGGTCTGGAAAAAAAAGAGAAAAAAATTAATACATAACCACTTCTGTATAAGTAAATATTAGTGGTACTGAAATATCATATTCACATAATCAATATCCAACTGCACGCTCACTTTCTCGTTCGCCAGCGGAGTGTGTGAGGTTACGCATAGTGATAGGACACAAGGCTTCATAGCTTTCAATTGGTCCTCTGTAACTACGTCACACCATCTTTTAGGTAGGTATACATAGAACAGTTTGTCCTCCGGCTGAGGACAGGCTCCGGTATCTTCCAAATCTACGACAACTGACTCCCCGAATTTCGTTTTCACAAATTTCATATGAATTATATGATACTTTACTCCTAAAGAAAGACTTGACACGTCTCTTCTTGGTAAAATATCTTCAACTGTCTTCGCGTTCGCAACGATTTCTTCCATGGCGAGTACTGATGACTACACAGGGAAACACTTTCGTATTTATTCTCTTTCCCCCGACCACTAGGACTACGTTCCTTCCTTCTAAAGCGTCATCTCCTTCGGTCACGACCGGACGACGACACCCTACCCAGCACCCCGCAACTCCAACGGAACGGTAACGGCTACAATTTTGCTTCCTACCCCACCCCGCGTCGTCTCGGGCCACCATCTGCTTTCGGTCACGACCGGACGACGACACAGACGCCGGTTGCAACCTAGCTTCCTACCCCGCACCACCACTCCACACCTCCACCCCGCACCGCATCGAGTCCGTCGGTCACGGTCACCGGCGACAACCTAGCTTCCTATTCCTACCCCGCACCCCACCACGCACCCAGAGCCTCACCACCACCACGCACCTCGCCGACATATTTTGCTCAATTACTTTGTGCCGTAACTATGACAGCGTTACGACAACATACGAATTTGTTTGTTGCTCACGCTACGAATTTGGACGCTCACGCTATCTATGTGAGACTTTGGACAACTTGACTTTTCGGTCCCGCGGCGTGGAGCAGAGTTGTCGTTGACTAGACGGGAGGCTGGTTGTTGACGAAAGAAAGGTGTTCAGCTGTGTGCATGCAGCGAGCTGTTTGCCAGTTCAGCGTCTGGACAAGTATTGTTGTTCCATTTTTAATGCCGGTTTTTTTTTATAATTGATTATGGAAGGCTAAGTAAAATGTGTGCCAAGGGGTCTCTGGCCTGGCAGCCGTGAACCTAATGGTGAGGCCAAGATGTAAAGTGTAAGTAGATTGAGGAACTCAGAAGAGCATGTGCTATTGCAAAATCGGACAGGTATGCAAAAATGAAAATTATTCAATTTTTCCTAGGAGGTGCTTTTGCACTACTTGAGTTTCGGGTCAAGTGAGGGCCTGGCTAGTTCTTAACTCAAAAAAAAAACAAAAAAACAGTTGCTTTAATTCTGGATCTGTTTTTTTCAACTTACTGGATACCTGGAATGCTCAGGTGTCCGTAGTTATTGCAAATTCATATATCTTTTAAATGGTGAGGTCAGCTCATGCTGCTAGTAGTGACAGTAATACCTTATGTGCAAAACCTTTTTTTTACACACAAAAAAAAGAAAAACAAAAAAAAACAAAAAACTAACTTAAGAAAATGTGTTAGGATTTGGCCTGCGTGCCCATGTGCCTAGTGAATGCTGAAATCTAGCCCAAGTTCCTTAATTTCTCTCAGTATTATTCAGTGTTGTTCACATAAATGTCTTGTGTTTGAATTGTGAAAAGCATGTAATGTACAGTATAAATTTGTCTATAATCTGTGTTGAACTTATATTGTGTCTGCCTTTTATTGGAACGTATAAATTTGTTTATGAAAAGAGCTGCAGATCACATACAATTGCCATAATATGTACTAGAACTGTAATTCAGAAGTATTCATCATGTTAATAGAAATGACTGAACTTTTGTACAAGATGAAATTTCCACTTTGGGATTTACTATTTATTTTAATTCTCTATCAATGTACAGTCACTGTTAAAATTCTTTTGTATATGTATATACTCATAATTCTATGCACAAAACATGTTTACATTTTTGAGAGATATATACCTGATTATTTGATAGTTTTTTTAATAATGGTGTGCACTCTGAAATCGGAAAGCCATTGTGCTACACAAGTTTATACACGGTTAAGGAAAATTGAGCACACACACATGTGAATTCCACACAAAGTATATAATTACCTACCTTATGTTTACATTATACTTTACTAATTATATGATTCTCCTTCCTAGCTTGATTGAGATTTCAGAGGGCGCATGTTGTTGTGTAATATAATTGTTTAAATTGTTGTGGCTGTAATAATTGTTGTAGGGTAAAATTGTTCGTTAAATGATTTATAAAAATTGTCTATATTATTAAAATTGTTTATAGTACAACCAGAGGGGGGCTGTAAAAGGAAAAAAAAAGACTTGTTGTTATTAAATGTATCATATTTCGAAAACCTCTGGAGTTACTCTTTGTATTTAGTAATGTTAATATAATTATTTCCAAATAGGGAAATTCTATTTGGTGAAGGTTAAAAATGTACTGTCGAGGCTTGTTGCATGTCATGGTTATTTTGAATACCATGTAATATATTTTTAATATTTTACATATTTTATATATTTCTAATAGAATACTTTCACAGCCTGGATACTATGAAATCTCTCATTGTAAGGAAAACAAAATTTTATAGAATCAATAAATTTGTTATTTGCGGAATTTTAAAATTGAGGTCACCTCATTGGTCCAATTACCTAATGGTTTCCCAGCATGTGGCCATTCTTCCACTAGGAGGCCTCTCCTGGTTCAAGTGAACAAGTGAGCCGGTCATCCAGGTGAGTTGTAGATTTTTTATTTTTTTTAATGAAGTCAAACTTGTAAAATGTGTTAAATTCGGAAAGTTGAAAATTGTGTTGTGATGTCATTGGTGATGAGCGGTTCACTAATGGTAGCAGAGCGTGGTTGGACGTAGGCCTGGCCACCTCTGTACCGAAATTGGAAATGGATGCGGTGACCTCAATATCTTAGTTGGACATGTTCTGTCAGTTGTGATGTGTTCACTATTGTTGTAAATCATGGTCTTTGGGTGCGGTTGCCGGGCCGGGACACCTGGGGGGGGGGGTTTGCACAGCTTGGTGATTCCTGATTGTATCTTGGGGTGTTGTTAAGTGTTTATCTGTTTGTTTGTGTTCTTGTTTTGTCTTTGTCTTTGTTGTCTTCTAGCACATGATCTTGGTCTTGGTTGTTGTTCCGGTGTCGGGTCGGGGACCCTGAGGTACCTTGATTGTTATCACTTGGTTGTATTCAGATCCTTGTTGTGTGAAACTATGGCAGAGGCGGGGCAGAGTAGTGGTCGGCGTGAAGGTCGCGGTCTGGTGCCCGAGTATTTTACGAAAGATGAGCTCCAGTTCGAGATACGCTTGCGGGATGGGGTTCCTCAGAGGGATGTGGCGTCCTTGAGGAGACAACTGCGGGAGCTGCTGGTGGGGGACGCCCCTCCGGAGAGTCGAAATTGAGGATTTGGAGGAGGAGCTGGCCTTGTGTGTGGACAAGTGGACCGAGTTCTCCACCTTGATGGAGGACTCGGAATATATGGGGAGTTCCACCCGTGTTTGGCAGCGGGTGACCCAAAGAATGCACCACTTGTCCGCTCGTCTTAGTAATTTGCTGTTGCAGGACGATCTGGAGGAGGAGGTTAGGCGGACTGCGTCGGCCCTGCAGTCAAAAATTGGCCTACCGGGGGAGGCTCCAGAAAGTCCTGGTAACCCTAAGGAGATGCTCACGCGCCAGACCGTGGCCACTGAGCGGGTGGATCTCCTGGGGGAGGCCTGTAGTGCTCTGGTGGAGGAACGTCCTTCTATTTCGGTGGGCAGTCGCCCCCAGGGATTTCAGGGGGATCATGTGGAAGTCCCTCGAGGGTTTGGTACAGACCTTGCCAGCGTAAAGTATGAGTCATTGCTGAACCCCATTTATGACCTCCTCCGTCGGCTTCCAGTGGTCGACGGTTTGGACCTTGACCAGCTTGTGAAACTCTTTGAAGGGATTTTCGGCATTTATGATTTCCCTGGGGTGACTGGTGTTTCGTTGTTAAAAATGATCTACCCGTATTGTCGGGCGCCCCTGCTGGATCGTGTAGTCTGGCATCTAGGCGCGGGCGGGGATTTTGAGGCGTTCCACAGGGATGTTCTGGAACTGTTTATGCCCGGGAGGCTGCATAACCGGATGCGGCAAAGATTATTTTATAGAGTTCAGGGGCACGGGGAAAAGTTAAACGTGTTTATTAATTCTATCAAAAGTGCTGCGGGTGGACGTGTCGGAGGCTGAGGTGGTGCGGGTTATTTTGGAGGGCCTCAATCCTCAGGAGATGTCAAGGTTGGTGTTTTTGGAGAGACCGCGTAGCTTCGCAGATCTTAGCAGAGCTTGTGTCTTCGCCCGCACCATCCAGATGAACGATGAGGCTCGCTCCGGCAGTTCCGAATTCCCTGTCCCCTGTTCCCTGTTCCCCATCTGGTCAGCAGCGGCCTACCCGGGAGCAACGTGGTGGCAACTCTGAGAGGAAAGAATACCGTTGTTATACTTGTGGTAAGATGGGGCACTTGGCCCGGAATTGCCCTCTCAAACAGTCGGAGGTCTCGCGGGAGAACCGTCCTTCAAAAAACGGCCTGCGTGGGGGGGATTGAGGGGACGCCGGTCCCTCCCTACGTGTGGTAGCGTTAGCGCATCCCAGGTCCCGTTATGTGCTGTTGATACAGGACACCCATCCGGGGAGTCCTATCCTAAGCCGATTCGTCCTGGCCTCTCCTTGTGTCCATATTTGGAGCTGGATGTTGGGAATGGCCGTATTAGGGCCCTGGTGGACTCCGGATCGGCACGGTGTCTGATCTCCTCCCGGGTTTACCAGCAGTTGGTCAGGGAGTCTTTGATTCGGTCAAGTGCTCTTTCGTCGGTGGTGTGTTGGACGGCCTCGAGGGAGGTTTTGCCGACCTCCAAATTGGTGGCCTTTAAATTTAAAATAAATTATTTTTCGTGGGTGTGGGAGTTTCTTGTCGCTCCGAATCTGAGCGTTGATTGTATTGTGGGTGCGGACTTTATTGTGAAAAGTGGTCTGGTCCTCGATATCCAGGGGCACGTATGTTTCTTTAAGTTTAACCGTGCCGTACGCATTCCTTTTTTTGGATATTGGGATGAGGCGGGGGAAGGACTTGAAGAACTTCAACCCCCGGCGTCCATTAATAATTTGAGCCAATCCCAACAGACCACTTTCCGTCAATTGTGTGAGGAGTTCCCCGAGGTGCTGACTGCCAACCTCGGACTCACTCACAATTTGGAGTATCGTATCCGTCTTTGCGACTCCTCGGTTGTCCGTTCGCACCCGTATAAATTCGCTCCGCCCAAAATGACCATTTTGCGTGAGAAGGTGCAAGAATTGTTGGACCAGGGGGTTATTTAACCTTCCACGTCGGCCTATGCCAGTCCAGCATTCCTGGTGCCTAAACCGGGAGGGAAGCATAGGCTGGTTATTAATTACCGGAAATTAAACCAAAATATAGAAGTTGAGTCGGTGCCCCTCCCGGACCTGCATTCGGCCTTTGACTGGTTTTCGCAGGCCGATATTTCACCATTTTTTACCTTAATTCGGCTTACCACCAGATTCATTTACACAAGGATTCTCGGCCGTACACAGCCTTTTGCGTACCGTGGAACCTGTATCAATATAAGAGAGTCCCCATGGGACTGGCGGTTGGTGCTCAGACGTTAACACGTCTACTAGACTCTGTGTTCCACGATGTTAAATTCCAGTACGTGTTCAATTATCTGGATGATCTTCTCATTTACAGCTCTTCCTTAGAGGAACACATGAACCATCTCCGAGAGGTGTTGTGTCGCTTGAGGCGCGCGGGGCTTACGGTAAATCCCGACAAGGTGAAATTTGCCCAGGAGGAAATTTCTTTCCTCGGTCACCTTGTGTCTCATAAAGGGGTCACGGTTGACCCAGAGAGGACGCAGGCAATCCGGGATTTTCCTCCTCCTCGGGATGCTAAAGGGGTGGCCCGCTTCGTGGGTATGGTAAATTTTTATCGGCGGTTCATCCCGGGGGCTGCCAAAATTGCGGCTCCCCTAAATTCCTTAAGGAAGAAAGGTGCCAAATTTGTGTGGGGCGACGAGCAACAGCGTGCCTTTGAGGCCCTGAAGGAGTCCATTCTGTCGCCGCCCGTGCTTCGGATGCCTGATTTCACGAAGCCCTTTGTTGTGCAATCTGACGCCAGCTCTGAGGCGATCGGGGCCGTGCTCTCGCAGGAGGTGGATGGTGCTCGGCAGCCAGTCGCCTTTGTATCTAGGACCCTTACCGACACTGAAAAGAAATCCTCGGTGTATGAGTTGGAGTGTTTGGCGGTAGTCTTCGCCCTGGACAAGTTTAGGAGGTATTTGGAACATGCTGAGTTCCTATTAGAGACCGACAATCAGGCTCTCTCTTGGCTTCTGGCGCACCCCCGTCAATTGGATAAACTTGGCCGCTGGGTGGTCAAAATTTCATCTTTTAAGTTTAGGGCACAGCATATACGGGGGACCCAAAATGTTGTTGCCTATGCTCTGTCCCGTATGTATCATCTACCCAGTGAGGAGCCAATAAATGAACCCTGCGCCTTACTCTTGGAGTTTCCCCTCGCCTTTACTGAGGTTATCCCTCATCAGCTTGATGGTGAGGTGTTGGGTCCCATTATCGATAGAATTAGATCAGGCGAGATGAAGGCTCCCTATCATCTGTCCAAGGGCGTCCTCTGCTGTAAGGAACGTAGAGGACAGGTCCCTAAGATAGTGCTGCCGAGCAAGCTGGTATCCATGGTCTTCCAGTATTATCATGATTCCCCGGTAGGAGGCCATTTGGGTGTTTCAAAGACCATCGCCGCGATCAGAAAGAACTTCATCTGGAAAGGCATGGACCGGGACATCGCCACCCGGGTGAAGTGTTGTCATCTCTGTAGTCTGAGCAAGCCCGCTCAGAACACCAAGTTGGGGTTGCTGTCTTCTGGGGTGGCTGGCAGACCGATGGAGAAGGTTTTCATCGACTACGTGGGTCCTTTCCCCCGTAGCAAGGCCGGGAATTCGTTCCTCCTTGTTTGTGTGGACGCCTTCTCTAAGTATGTCTGGCTACTTCCCTTGCGTCAGGCTAGTGCTGTCACTACCATCTTAGCCCTTCAGACCAGCATCTTTCAGCATTTCGGGCTTCCCTCCATCATTGTCTCAGACAATGGCCCCCAATTCATCTCGAGGCAGTTCCGGAACATGTGTTTCAGGCACGGCATTCGGCATGTAACCACTTCCCCTTATCACCCGCAACCTTCCCACGCTGAGCGATTCAATCGCAACCTTAGATCCGCTCTCATCGCTTACCACGCGGAACAGCAGAACACGTGGGACCAGAATCTTCAGTGGTTACAAATGGCCTTCAATTCTTCTCTTCATGAAAGCCATAGAGCCGTGCCTTTTGAGGTCATTTTTGGTTTCTCCCCCGCTCATCCCCTTAGCAATTTGTGGAGATTGGAGGATCTTCTCCCGGATTCGCCGAACGAGGGGGTCTCTCACAGGTGGAAAGAGGTGAGGAGAGCCCTGCTCCAATCGCACGAGCGCGTTCGGCGTCGTTATAACGCGGGGAGAGTCCCCAAACCTTTCAAGGTGGGGCAGTTAGTATATTTCAGGAGCCACCCGCTCAGCTCTAAGGTGGAGGGTCGCGCCGCCAAGCTTTGCTATAGATGGTTGGGACCCTTCCGGATTTCCGAGTTTGTCTCGCCTGTTACTGCCAGCCTGGTGGGTCTGGAGGATGGGATGAAGGTGAGGGTGGCCCATGTGTCACATTTGAAGGCGTGTGCTCAGGTGGAGCTTCCTTGAGTGAAGGATTGGTATTGTTTACCACAATTAGGTTAATTAGGGTCCTCGGGTTTGGTTTTCGGGGGGCTTCTCTGGAGGAATTGGGTTTTAATGTTTTACTTTTTAGTGTTTTTTTGTTTTGGGGAGGGTTAATTGGGGTTTTAAAGTTTTATCGGTATTTTAGCTCCTTTCCTTTCCTTTCTTCTTTCTATTGCTTTAGGTCGCGACCGCTCACACTCCCCGTATCTTCTACACTTACACACACCCAGCTACACACACACACACACACCTTGTCCTTCCTTCTGGTGTCCTTTCGTTTTCAACTTTCGCCGGATTTTATCTTTTTATTGGTTTTCAGTGAGTCCCCGCTCTTCCTCCAGTGGTGGCAGTCCCAGTGTCGTCCAACCCGTTGGACTCCTTTTGTTGTGGGGGTGTGCCGTAACTATGACAGCGTTACGGCAACATACGAATTTGTTTGTTGCTCACGCTACGAATTTGGACGCTCACGCTATCTATGTGAGACTTTGGACAACTTGACTTTTCGGTCCCGCGGCGTGGAGCAGAGTTGTCGTTGACTAGACGGGAGGCTGGTTGTTGACGAAAGAAAGGTGTTCAGCTGTGTGCATGCAGCGAGCTGTTTGCCAGTTCAGCGTCTGGAAAAGTATTGTTGTTCCATTTTTAATGCCGGGGGTTTTTTTTTAAATTGATTATGGAAGGCTAAGTAAAAAGTGTGCCAAGGGGTCTCTGGCCTGGCAGCCATGAACCTAATGGTGAGGCCAAGATGTAAAGTGTAAGTAGATTGAGGAACTCAGAAGAGCATGTGCTATTGCAAAATCGGACAGGTATGCAAAAATGAAAATTATTCAATTTTTCCTAGGAGGTGTTTTTGCACTACTTGAGTTTCGGGTCAAGTGAGGGCCTGGCTAGTTCTTAACTCAAAAAAAAAAAAAAAAAAAAACAGTTGCTTTAATTCTGGATCTGTTTTTTTCAACTTACTGGATACCTGGAATGCTCAGGTGTCCGTAGTTATTGCAAATTCATATATCTTTTAAATGGTGAGGTCAGCTCATGCTGCTAGTAGTGACAGTAATACCTTATGTGCAAAACCTTTTTTTACACAAAAAAAAAGAAAAACAAAAAAAACAAAAAACTAACTTAAGAAAATATGTTAGGATTTGGCCTGCGTGCCCATGTGCCTAGTGAATGCTGAAATCTAGCCCGAGTTCCTTAATTTCTCTCAATATTATTCAGTGTTGTTTACATAAATGTCTTGTGTTTGAATTGTGAAAAGCATGTAATGTACAGTATAAATTTGTCTATAATCTGTGTTGAACTTATATTGTGTCTGCCTTTTATTGGAACGTATAAATTTGTTTATGAAAAGAGCTGCAGATCACATACAATTGCCATAATATGTACTAGAACTGTAATTCAGAAGTATTCATCATGTTAATAGAAATGACTGAACTTTTGTACAAGATGAAATTTCCACTTTGGGATTTAGTATTTATTTTAATTCTCTATCAATGTACAGTCACTGTTAAAATTCTTTTGTATATGTATATACTCATAATTCTATGCACAAAACATGTTTACATTTTTGAGAGATATATACCTGATTATTTGATAGTTTTTTTAATAATGGTGTGCACTCTGAAATCGGCAAGCCATTGTGCTACACAAGTTTATACACGGTTAAGGAAAATTGAGCACACACACATGTGAATTCCACACAAAGTATATAATTACCTACCTTATGTTTACATTATACTTTACTAATTATATGATTCTCCTTCCTAGCTTGATTGAGATTTCAGAGGGCGCATGTTGTTGTGTAATATAATTGTTTAAATTGTTGTGGCTGTAATAATTGTTGTAGGGTAAAATTGTTCGTTAAATGATTTATAAAAATTGTCTATATTATTAAAATTGTTTATAGTACAACCAGAGGGGGGCTGTAAAAGGAAAAAAAAAGACTTGTTGTTATTAAATGTATCATATTTCGAAAACCTCTGGAGTTACTCTTTGTATTTAGTAATGTTAATATAATTATTTCCAAATAGGGAAATTCTATTTGGTGAAGGTTAAAAATGTACTGTCGAGGCTTGTTGCATGTCATGGTTATTTTGAATACCATGTAATAAATTTTTAATATTTTACATATTTTATATATTTCTAATAGAATACTTTCACAGCCTGGATACTATGAAATCTCTCATTGTAAGGAAAACAAAATTTTATAGAATCAATAAATTTGTTATTTGCGGAATTTTAAAATTGAGGTCACCTCATTGGTCCAATTACCTAATGGTTTCCCAGCATGTGGCCATTCTTCCACTAGGAGGCCTCTCCTGGTTCAAGTGAACAAGTGAGCCGGTCATCCAGGTGAGTTGTAGATTTTTTATTTTTTTTAAGGAAGTCAAACTTGTAAAATGTGTTAAATTCGGAAAGTTGAAAATTGTGTAGTGATGTCTTTGGTGATGAGCGGCTCAACTTTGTCTGGAAAAAAGAAATTTGTCTGTCGCTCCGCAACGACCGGGTTTACCCCACCCCGCACCCCACCACCTACCGCAATCGAGTCCGTCGGTCACGGTCACCGGGGATTCAACCTAGCTTCCTACCCCGCACCCCGACCCGCGTCGTCTCGGGCCACCATGTGCTTTCGGTCACGACCGGACGATGACATCCTAGCCCGCACCCCCACCCGGACCGCTACTCCGCACCGCAACGGATATGGCTACCCCGCACCTCCAACCTACACGGCTACAACTTTGCTTCCTACCCCGCACCCCGCGTCGTCTCGGTCACGACCGGACGATGACACCAAAATTTGACGAGAGGCAGTTACCGGACCGCGAACATTTTTACAACGGGTTGACAGAGTCGGATATAAACGAAGAAGATTACGCGCACGCTCGAGCGGTTTGGTCGGCTTTCGACATGCAAACGTTCGGTGATTATCATGACCTTTATTTAAAAACGGATGTACTACTGCTTGCTGATGTATTTGAAAAGTTTTGAAACATGAGCCTGCAGTACTACGAACTCGATCCGTGTAACGTTTTTACCACCGCCGGTTTAGCGTGGAACGCAATGCTGAAAATGACAGGAGTCAGGTTAGAGTTACTCCGCGACATAGACGTACACCTGTACATCAAAAAAGGTATCCGGGGCGGTTTAGCAGCAATTTCTAATCGGTACGCCAAAGCCAACAACCCGTACATTCCCGATTATGACGCAAGCAAGCCGCACAACTATTTACTCTACCTCGATTGTACCAACCTGTACGGAACGGCTATGACACAGCCTTTACCACTGTCCGGTTTTCGATGGTTGGAACGTAAAGAGATCGATAAGTTGAACGTGCACGCGTTACGCGACGATGGTGACACCGGTTATATCCTGGAAGTCGATCTGGGGTATCCACATTACCTACACGACTTACACAGTGACTACCCTTTAGCACCCGAAAAGCGTACTATTACGGACAGTATGCTTTCACCGTACTGCTATCGCATGAAGCTGTTAAAAGACTTTGTGTGTAGTAACGATAAGGTAGAGAAACTGATAACGTCCCTCGAGGACAAGACAAAATACATTGTTCATTACAGAACATTGAAACTCTACCTCGAACTAGGAATGGAGTTGAAAGCGATTCACCGTGTGTTAGCATTCACACAGTGCGTATGGTTGAAACATTACATCGATTTTAATACGGAGCGACGAAAGGAAGCCAGAAACACCTTTGAAAAAGACTTTTTTAAGTTAATGAATAACGCACCGTACGGAAAATCGTTGGAAAACGTACGGAAGCGAATCGATTTCAAGTTAGTTCCAAACGAGAAGAAACTTCACAAACTAACCGCTAACCCCAGGCTACAACATTTTTTCATCTATAACGAGGACCTGGTAGGTCTCACGATGAAAAAAACATCCATTACACTGAACCAACCTTTGTATGTTGGGTTCAGTGTATTGGATATTAGTAAGCTGATCATGTATCGGGTCCATTACGGATTCACGATGAATACGTACGGGTCACGTGCACGTCTATGTATGACGGACGCTGACTCTCTGTTGTACGACATTCGCACCGACGATGTGTACAAAGACATGGAGGAGCATCTCGAACTCTTTGACACGTCGGAGTACCCTAAGACACATCCGTGCTATAGTGAAACAAACAAGAAAAAGTTGGGTACGTTTAAAGACGAAACAAATGGGATACCGATACTTGAATTTGTCGGGTTGCGCGCAAAATGTTATTCATTCGTTACGGCAAACGATAAAGAGAAAAAGGTAGCGAAAGGTGTGCCACGTTCCGCGATAGCTACACAGTTGAAACATCAACTTTATAAGCAATGTGTAAAGACCACTTCTCAAACTTATACTACGGCGCAGACTATCCAAAGCGAAAAACATAACATATACACAAGAAAGCTTACAAAATTATCGCTGCCACCGTACGATGACAAACGATATGTCTTGGATGACGGCGAAACAACACTGGCGTACGGTCATTATAAACTCTGTCAACCCAGACGCGAGATAATTCAGCAAGCGAGAAAATCCGTTATAAATTATGCGTTCGATATACGTTGATATAAGACTCGCTTGCAGGAGCAACACACTGTCAGTAGAGACGATGAAGTCGGTGAGGTTCAGTGAAAACGTAACGGTATATCTCGTACCAAAATTTTGCGATTCGCGTTTCGGGTGGCGATATGGAAAACGTATGCAAAACTATTGCAAAAGAATTGCACAGACCGGTGAGAAGGAACTTTTCCAGACGTGCGGTGGAGGTGAAGGGGTTACACGATCTCTACCAAGCGGATTTGGTGGAAATGATACCGCATGCCAAGTTGAACAAGGGGTACAAATATCTAATGACTGTAATAAACGCATTTAGCAAGTATGCATATGCGATTCCCTTAAAAACTAAATCGGGTGTTGAAGTAGCAGAGGCTCTCGAACCAATAATTGTAAAAAATAAAATGAAATACCTGCAAATGGATAAGGGGAAGAGTACTTTAACACTACCGTACAAGCTTTACTAAAGAGATTCAACGTCAAATACTATTCAACGTATAGCGAGAAGAAAGTGTCCATCGTAGAGCGATTTAATCGTACGTTGAAAACGAACATGAACCGCGCGTTCAGCGAGCAAGGGGATTATCGGTGGTTGTCGCTTTTGCCTAAACTGGTGATGGAATACAACGACAGAGTGCATAGAACTATAGAGATGAAGCCGCGACAAGTCGACAAGAGCAACGAGCGAATTGTGTTGGAACGAATAAGAAAAAATACTGCACCGCGTAAAGTGAGCAAGAAACATAAGTTTAAAATAGGCGATCGAGTGCGTATAAGTAAATACAAAATCACATTCGCTAAAGATTATACACCAAACTGGACGAACGAGATATATACAGTGCACAGAGTTCAGCCAACCGTACCGGTTACGTACTTGTTGAAAGATCACACAGGTAACGTTGTGGAAGGTGGGTTTTATGAACAAGAATTGAGTAAAACCAGCGTTGGTGATGTGTATCTCGTTGAGAAAATATTACAACGTAAAGGTGATAGCGTGCGAGTGCGCTGGCTCGGCTTTGACGGTAAACACGATTCGTGGATACATAAAAAAGATCTGATATAATAACATTACCACAGTATTTAACCGAACGTAAACGAGTTGAGATGAAGATTGAACAACAATCGTTAAAGTTAAATGTTACGAACGTAGACTCTGCTAAGTACAACGGTGAAGTTGCATATAATAAACACAGTCCACTGTTTCCAAACAGTTCGATGTATCGTGTGCGGCGGGTCATGTAGCGGGAAGTCAAACGTTGCCTTTAACATGTTATTCGATTCAAACGTACTGCGATTTCAGAACCTGTACGTGTTCTCCAAATCGTTATTTCAACCAAAATATCGTATGTTGGAAGACGTTTTTAATGCTCTCGCTGACGAAGGTTCACATACAGTGAAAACGATGAAGTACCACCTCCGCACGAAATTGTACCTAATTCAATTATGTTGTTTGATGATGTGGTATGTGAACAGCAGAATAACATAAGAAAATATTTCGCTATGGGGCGGCATAGTGGCGTGGACACTATGTACCTTTGCCAAACGTATAGTCTGGTGCCAAAGCAACTGGTTCGTGATAATGCCAATTTCTTGGTTTTGTTCAGACAAGATGATCTCAATTTACATCACGTTTACAACGATCACGTTAACACAGATATGAAATACGAAGAGTTCAAAGCGATGTGCGCCGAAGCGTGGAAGGATCGTTACGGATTCATAGTTATCAACAAGGACTCGCCGATAAACGCGGGTAGATACAGAGTGGATTTCGATCGTTTTATACATAAATAGAATAGTTTGTGCAAGAAAGTCATCAGTGTCAAGATGGATGACACGCAATTGACACATGAAATCGATGCAATTAGCGATAACATAAGACAAAAGTATCGCGCGTTGAAACATGACATCAGAGAGAACGATGAAGCTTTAACGAGAAAGTACAAACCTCTTTTGGAACCGTTAACCCAGATTTCGGAAAAGTTGAATGACTCCAGTGATAAAATTTAAAAAAAATAAAAGTTGAAGATGAAGATACGAAGGCACCTGTTGAGACGAAAACACCATCACAACCTCGTTTACTCAGAACGGAAGTGTTACCACAAACGCCTGATGTCGAAACACCGAACGTGACTCTTGAAGAGTTTTAGCAACACCCGAAGGTCGACGCAAGCACAAGAATACGTTGAACAGTCTGTCGAAGGTCCACTCGCGAAGAAATACTTACTACTCGCTTTATCTGATGATCGAGAAAAACAGATGGATCATACGTACGGTGTCCGTAATGTTGCAGACAAATGGATGGTGGGCAATTCGGTGTTGGAGATCAATCAAGACGATAGCTTCTACATAGCTGGAAAACGATACAGTGGTACACCGGGTCTCTACGAACTTATGTTTATGAAAGAACCCAACAAGAGCGTCTACGATGAAAACGATTTAGCAGCGTACAAATCTATACTGTCGGACACTAACGCTCATAAACATTATCATTTACCCGGTACTAAAATAAATAGAAACAAAGGTGTAAAGTACAGAGAGATAATCGCCCGATTGTTCCCACCGCGGAGCGGACGTGGTATCGATTACGTACACTGGAACGATCCCAACGAACTGGTTAAACGGTTGAGACTGCTGGTAAGTTCAAAACGCGCCGGTCACACCGGACACGACAACGAAATCATCTCCGTTGTGGAGGAATTACGTGAAGCCAACATTATCGTATAAATTTTATGAACGTCGGTGTAACAACTCATTGACGTCAACACTGTCAACATGTGTGGATTAGATTTGACACCTGACTTTGAAGTCGAAAACGAGAGACTGAAAACCTTTACATCATGGCCTGTGCATTTCATCAGTCCGACCGCTATGGTTGCCGCAGGCTTTCATTACACAAATGAAATTGACAGGGTTCGATGTTCATTTTGCGGTATAGGAATCTTTCATTGGAAAGAGGGTGACGATCCGATTGTGTTACACACGCGATGGTCACCGCAGTGTCGTTACTTAAAACGGTTAGCACATCTTTTGTAGCGTGCAGTCGTACAATGGTTGTGGACAAGTTCGGGAGACATCAAAGTGCCGTGAGCGTGCGACGAGAAACAAAAAGACAATTACGCAATAGTGTAGGATTTAAGATTACGAATGATGAGCATATAGATGTTGAAAACAAAAAGATCCGCAATCTGAACGAACCGGATGCAGCAAAGGATGCTGTATCCCTGACTTATATGCAAACACATTGTCTGCTACTCGATAATGAACGTAAAAGCGTGGACGTTAAAGGGTGTAGATTGAAAAATGTTGATACTCCTGTAGACGTTAAAGACGTAGTCAACAAGTATTACGTTGATGACAACTGTATACAACTCTCGAGTCAAGAGAGAGGTGAGGTCATCGATGCACGAGATCGATGGGTAATCAACGTTCGGAATCCCGAACAAGCGACCGATGCGGTCAACAAAAAGTACGTAGACTCGAACGCCATTAAAAAAGTATCGAACAGCTATTTGTTTGGGCAGAGCTGGTTGTCGGGAGTGAGTTCACCGATTTTTTTTTATGATGCGGTTGACTTAAAATACATGATGCAGAACACCGTTAGCTTGGGCGAAGATGGTGTTTTCAAAGCAGCGGAAAAGAGAATAACAGACGTAGCGGATGGTTTTGCGGAGAGCGATGCTGTTAACTTAAAACAATTAAATGACGTGAGACGATACGTAAAGAGCGAGATGTATAAAGTCGTAAAAACATTGCAGTATCAACTGGATTACTACTTATTGAAATTGTCTAAGCCACGTAGTTCAGAAGACGAGTGGACACTCGACACGAAGGAAATAAAAAGGTTAATAGATGACTACGATAAAAACACAGAAGAGAAAGACTGGAGATCGGTTTACGATGTACAACAACGTTAAGAGGAAAAAGGTGTGGGGTGTCGGAAACGTGCTTAAAAACGTTGTACCGTCCGTTGTTTCGTCAGTTATCAATCGCGCGGTGGACGCACTACCTGTCGAATTACATCTGCCGGGTTACAGATTCTGTGGACCGGGCACGAAACTCGAAGAAAGATTAGCGCGTGGTGATCGCGGAATCAACCAATTAGACGAAGCCTGTCGCGAACATGACATCGCTTACGCTCAATACGAAGACAACGAAAGTAGACGTATTGCAGATCGTAAACTCGCGGAAAAAGCGTGGGGACGGGTAAAGACTTTGGATTCGGGTATCAGCGAACGAGCTTATGCGACAGCAGTTGCAGCGGCCATGAAATCAAAATTAGCAATAGGAAGCGGCCGACGTCGTAAAAATAAAAAGAATGTGAGTAGTCGTGGTCGTGGTGCTGGTGGTGGGATGAAGAAGAGGAGGAAGAGAACTGTCCGAACCGCTAGGAAGAAGAAGAGACCTGCGTCCGGATTGTATCTACGTCCGTACCGAAAAAACTAATTCACATACCGCTCCGCCCGTTGTCCAAAGATGAATTACGTGTGTACGCAAAAAAGCTAAACATACCGTATTTTAGAGGTGTTTACATGCGCAACGCATTACCGGATACAGCGCCGTGGAAGAACGAAAGCGTCATCGTAAATTTGGACGACGAGAGCGGACCGGGAACCCACTGGGTATGTTACAAGAAGCGTGGAAATCGAGTACACTATTTTGACGGGTTAGGTAATTTACGTCCACCTCTCGAGCTGATGCAATATTTTGATGATACAGCCGACGTTCGTTACAACAATGAACGGAAGCAACCTCCTAACACGGTCATCTGCGGTCATTTATGTTTAGACTTTTTATCGTCTTCTGATCAGTAAACTTCAGCATGTCGTCGCTAACGGTCACCGTGACGGGTACCGACGCTGCAAATCTCGTGTGTAACTTTTTCCCACCTCTCGAGTTATACGGTGAATGGTACTTTGGTCTATTGGATTTTACATCGTATAATTCAATACCAAACGTTACTGAAGGCAAAAATAATGAATTTCCAAGGATCAGTGGTCCGTCATCAAGTTGCCTACCGGCACCTATAAAATCAGTGATATCGAAACGTATCTGCAGAAACAGTTAGGCGAGAGAACAATCAGTTTACGTCCAAACAACAACACATTAAAGTGTGAAATTTACTGTAAGCATGTCATCGACTTGTCGCATACACCGAATACCATTGCAAGTATGTTAGGATTCAAGGAGAATCAGCAGCTGGAAGCGTATATAACACACGAGTCGAACGTACCCGTCGACATAATCAAAGTTAACACCGTTCACGTACGGAGTAATATCGTACAGGGTGCGTACAAGGACGGCCAGGACCAACACACATTGCATTCGTTTTATCCGACCGTGGCACCAGGTTTCAAAATAGTTGAAACACCGACAAACATAATATACTTACCGGTAAACGTACAACGCGTTGACAACATAATTTTGTCTCTCGTTGATCAGGACGGGGATTTAGTCGATTTTCGCGGTGAAGTTATCACGATACGACTGCATCTGAAAATATGGGATTGTATTTCGGACAAACGTCACCTGTAAAAAGGGAGTGTGTACGATAGAAACATGGTAGTCGGTGTTCAACGTTGAAGCGATTGACATCAAGGAACAAGCGTTTCTTACTTTCACTTGGATTCAAATTATACGATTAAAATAATGTCGGGTGAAATTCTAGCTATCGAACGAGGAGCGGCTTTCGATAACAGAATCGTTAAGTTCGAATATCGTACGCACGCACCGTATGCTTCCACCCGATACGGTAACAACGATGAAATACGTGTACCCATCCAACAACAGGATGTTTTCACTTTACCGGCGGAGAGTTTTCTGTACATCGAAGGAACATTGACCAAGGTTAACGCTACCGACACAACGTTGAACGTGAAATTAATCAACAATGCAATGGCTTTCTTGTTTGAGGAGATCCGTTACGAAGTGTGCGGTGTGGAAGTGGATCGTACAAAAAACGTTGGAATTACGAGCACTGTGAAATTGTTACTATCGAGCAATGAGCATGAAAGAAAGCATCTAATCAATGCAGGATGGGTGACAACAACCGACGAGTCCTACCGGTGATTTTACGTTTTGTCTTCCGTTAAAAATGCTACTCGGTTTCAACGAAGACTATACACGCATCATGCTGAACGTTAAGCAAGAATTGATTCTGTTGCGTACCTCTACCGATCAGAACGCAATGGTGCTAAAAGAATCAGGTGCAACTGCAAACGGTAATCTCGTAATAAACAAAGTACACTGGAAGATGCCCTATGTGCGCGTGTCAAACAAGTACCGAATACCGCTATTGGAGCACATCGAGGAGGATCATGAACTGGTGATGCCGTTCCGCAGTTGGCAATTGCACGAGTATCCCGTTCTACCGACACCAAATCGACATTCGTGGACCTTGAAGACATCATCACAGTTGGAAAAGCCACGGTATGTGATACTGATATTTCAGACGGACAGGAAGAACAATATAGCGAAAAACGCGTCGAAATTTAATCACTGCAATTTAACAAATGTCAAGCTATTTCTGAACGATAAATACTATCCGTACGATAACCTGAACCAGGACATCGATAAAAAACGTTACGCACTGTTCTACGACATGTATACACGTTTCCAAACATCATACTACGACCGTCGCAACAGAACGCCTCTTTTGACACCTAATGAATTTATAACGAAAGCACCGTTGTTTGTCATCGATTGTTCCAGACAAGAAGAACCAATCAAGTCGTCTGCCGTTGATGTGCGTTTAGAATTTGAATCTAGTAACAATTTTCCGGATAAAACCACCGCTTACGCTTTGATTATTCACGATAGGATAGTACAGTACACAGCGTTGTCGAATACTGTTCATCGTTTGTCATGAAAACTTGTTCTCCCCTCTACCATTTTATAAAGATAGGTATTAGCGAACTCTAGCTTGCAACAACCTCAGTCCATTTCAAAGATGGAAGGTGACTGTGACAGCAGCAGCAGCAGCAGCCATTGTGAGTATAACGTTTACTTGTCTCTTGCAGAGTCTTGGATATCCGATCAACTCGTACTCTAAGTTCGTTACCGTCGGACTGTTTAAAGAACTCAACTATGAACCGGGTGTTTTGTTTACAAACGGGAAAAAGAAACGTATATTACTTGATTTTTCTGAGTGGAATTACTTGATGATCTTTCATGAACAGTTACTATCCAGTATGTTATTGTACGAAGAAGGTGAAAACCGTGAAAATAAAAAAAGTGTGATGATCAGTCATCACTTTGGGAAAACGTTTGTTCGGATTAACGGTAGTAAGAACGAAACATTTGTTTTCACAGAACCCGAGTGGATGCGTTTTGGTTATTTATTAACCGTACTAAAGAAATATCTTATTCGCTTGTTTTATGATCAAGATCACTTCAAATCGTACATTAATCAAGTAGTAGCCAAGGGGTGTTATGTACCACCATCCTTCTTTTTCCCCTCGTTTTTTTCGATTGGAAAGCAGTCGTCATGACCAACAGCTAACATTTGATCGTCTTTACGATGAACTGGTGTTGGAAGGAAAAGTAGAGGGGAATTTCAAAAAATTAACGTACTCGATGCGGACATGTGTCACTCGGAAAAATGAACTTGAATAGGACGGTTATTGCCGAGTTTGAAGCGTTTCGCGGTGACAAAAATGAATATGTAATCAAAGAGTTCGTTACAGTTGACATAACAACCGGACGTTTTGTTATCGTGTTGTTCGCTCCACCATACGAAAGTGCACGACTGCACCAGAAATTCCGAAAAATCAATGACTGGTTAGAAACACATTATCACAGGATACGATGGAACGATGGTAATGTACCGTACAAGAATATGGTACGCATCGTTGCAGACATTTTTTCAGATTATCCTGTTGTATATACAAAAGGGTTTGAGAAGGCAAATTTCTTACGACAGTTGTATCACCATGGTGAGGTGATTGACTTAAACCATATTCAAGCACCTGTAGTTCCTAGATCCTTTGTATCCATCATACAATGTCCTGTTCCTCATCGTCAACCCGTTACCACTCCCCCCTTACACTGTGCATTGCGCAAAGCTTTGTTTTATGCAGAATGATTGCGGCAACGATATAAAATATAGTCGGTTGTGAACATGTTTTCATCATGGTGTTGGTGTGAATGCTACGTGACAGAAATGTCCATAAACGTAGAATTAGGTACCGTAGTGTGTGCGTGTGTGCTAACCTTGACTACGTCACTGTCGCGGTAGAAATACTCATAAACGTAGTCCTGGTAATTCGAGACGGGTCACTGGCACGGTAGATATACCTGTAAACTCGTCAAGGACCAGTATGGGTGTGAAAATTACTCATTACGGTACAGCAAATGTGAATACGCATCATGTATGAACAACATATTTACCCGATAAAAAAAATAAAAAAATAACAAAAAATAAATAAAGTAAATAAATAAAATATATATGTACTGCTTTTATACATTGGCTTAGCATTGCATAGTGTATCTTATCATTATCTACCACTGTATTAGTCAATAATACAGCGATAGATAACGTGGAGTAGGCCTGTTTACGAATCTGTATAGTTGGGGAAACCACGTTAAAAAAAGCGTAGCGGTCTCTCATTCGCCTCTGGCCGCTAGGAAGAGGATGAGAGGTAAAAAATAAAAGTATAAAAAATGTTTATTAATTTTTAATAATAAATAAACTTATATTGTGCTTTTATGGTTTTACACATAGGACAACAGTAGATATCACTCGTCCACCTCATAGTTGCAAGTAAGAGACGAGAATTATAAGTACAAAAATAATTACAGTTAAACGACAACGGCCCCTTGGTGTAGTGGATGCATGCCGGTTTGGAGTACCGGAGGTCCCGGGTTCAAATCCCTGAGGGGCCATAATTTATTTTTTGCAGAAACCAACTGTCTCGGCTCGCAGTCGAACACATGCGTCATGTCGGGTACCCCCATCGGTTGATTTAAACATTTCGAGTGTTAAATTTCGGACACCAAAAATTTCGGGTAACCCCATCCGTTGATTTAAATATTTCGAGTAACGGTACCCGATGGACCATATCACCAAATTTCGGTACCCGATGCCCCCCAAATTTCGCGTAATGGTACCCCCCGTGCAGAGTTTAGACATGCAGGACTTGTTTTAGGGTGTCCCCCCCCCCATCCGTTGATGTAAACATTTCGGGTGTCAAAATTCGGACACCAAAAATTTCGGGTACCCCCATCCGTTGTTTTAAACATTTCGGGTGTCAAATTTCAGACATCACGCCCACTACGTCGTCGTCGAACCAGCTATCATATCCACTGTGACAGAACCCAGCTGCCTAGCCTCCTGTTTCGTCATAACCAGTGTTTTATACATGCGTCATGTGGGCGTACTAAAATTCTGACATTAAAAATTTCGGATACACTACAGAGAGAGAACGATTATTTTGTTACATCAAAATAAACCAGACCGGTCGGGGAAGCCATGAACCAGAACGCGGAAGTGTTTTAACATTCGGACACCAGCTGCCAGGGCCTCTGTGTGATATCATGAACTGGAACCCGGTTAGGGCGTACCCACCTTTCGGGTACCCCCATCCGTTGATTTAAACATTTCGGGTAACGGTACCCGATGGACCATATCACCAAATTTCGATACCCGATGCCCCCAAAATTTCGCGTAATGGTACCCGATGACACGTCGTACTAACATTGCCTCTGCGCGTCCAGGCCCTCGTCAACCACCGAATTCCGGGTACCCCCATCCGCTACACATTGTTTTCGGCTACCAAATTTTGGACATGCATAAACCAACGTCCAGGGCGTCTGTGACGTCATGAAACAGGATTTAGTCATGCAGCGCTCGGACGCCAGCGACTAGGGCCTCTGTGTGACGTCATGAACTGGAACACGGAAGTGTTTCAGTCACACATACACACACACATACACAAAACAGTGACGTCACATGGACAGCTCGGACACCAGCTGCCAGGGCTTCTATGACGTCATGAACTGGAACCCGGAAGTGTTTTCAACTGGAACCCGGAAGTGTTTTCTAACGCTCACTTTTATACTACTTTTGGGCAACCAGGTTGCCCTTTTGGGGAGGGGGTGTGCCGGGGTTTGAATTTCCCGGCGCGGTTAAATTTGTTCAGTGCTACAAACGCGGTTGGCAACAGTCCTTGCCAATGCCTTTGCCGACGCTATGGCAACGCAATTTAGTGAGCCTAGTCAGCCGTGTCAGCTGATGGCTGTGCGTTGATCGCAATTAGGTTAACAAAAGGCTAATTTTTCCAAATTGGGACAGGTTGTTTTATGCAGGATGTGGGACCAACTAACTCATGTGTCGTCGTCATTTCTCTGCCAGCCTTCCATCTGAACATTCCACTGGTCTGATGGCCCAGGATGTGTGTAGATCTTCTTAATATGCGCCTGTAATCTCATTATGACGTTCAGGTTTGTGTGGACTTAATTATATTATTCTATGTTTATTTAATTATGGATGATGTGTGATAGCATTGTGTAAGCGTGTGTGTGGCCCAGACTTAGGTAAAACTTATTTTATTGTAAAACTTATACCTTGTAAAATTTAATCTACTCGTTACTTCCTGTCTGGAAACAATTGTTGCTCGTTAACACTTATTCTGATAAAGTTAATTGAAATTAATTATTATAATTTAATGAAAATAAGCAATCTTGGGACTAATTAGAGTGAATAAGGTGTTAATAAAAGATTGTGAAAGGGATTGCAGTGATTGTGTTCCGAGGTGAGAGAGTGTTATGTCTGGGTGTATTAACTGGTGGCTAATCCCCAAATAAAAATGTTATAGGGTCCCTGTACCAGCCAGGAGAAAGGGAAAAGATTGGTAGTCACACTAACACCCGTGACCACCAGCAGAGCAGTTTCACCATATGCTCCCCGAAGCCGTCAGAGCGAGGAATGCTGAAAGAGCCTAATACACCAAAGGACCCAGATAGCCCAGGAACGAGTTTCAGTAGACAATCACCGTAGTCCAGAGACAATTTGCAACTCTGCTAGTACACTGTTCATCATGGTTCCACTTGGGTTCTTCTCCACAAAACACAGGTGGGAAAGTTTCAATTATCATTCTTCAATCTACATCAACTCCATAGACTGGCTACCCTTGTGTTCACATTAAATATCTGGATTAAGAACTGAAAATATATCAAAATCATGAGAAAACTCAAGTTGTTAAAAGATTGTAACTGACTACTTTGTAACTTGTCGGACATACACCATGAGGGAGTAGTTAAATTGTTTTGCTAGAGCATGGGTTCCTCCCTTAAACTATTTTGAGTCTGATCTGTATCACCCTTATTTATTATAATTAGTGTGAAGGGTTATTTGTGTTTTATTAATTGGTGGGGTTAACTTAGTTTGGTTCGTCATTTCAACTGTAAGGATGTTCGTGTTGATCTCCCTCATGGGGTATGCTGGTCTGCACATTAGTGTATATATAACTTATGTTTATTTTCTTACAACAATATAAATTAATCACTGTATGTTTTAACACAACATGATTGGAACATTGTGTCACCAACTGGAACTTAATAAATTGTTACTTGTTAAAAGGGTGTTGATTACAAATCCTGTCACTCTGTTTGGTTCCAGCACACATTTCACTACCTCTAGGTTTACTAACCTAGTCTTAAATTTTACATAAACCTATAAATCCTAACCGCTACAAATGATAGCAGAGCGTGGTTAGAAAATCTACATGTTCGTGACGGAAACGGCAGGATTTGCAATTGGGTTAAAAAAGAAAAATGTTGGGTCTGCAATGAAGATTTTGAGAATTAAGTGTTTATGTATATTGCATTTTGATATTTAAGTGGGTCTATGAAATGGAATGAGTTTGAATCAAATTTAACCAGTGTTTGTGACACAATTTAATCTTTGATAATTCTATAAAAATATTTGCTATTTTATGAGAAAATGTTATATTACGATTATTATTGCTATTGCGGATTATGTCATTAATTGTTATTATTAAATTGTAAAACCGGAAGTAACATTATGTAACTTTGACGGGTCACACACATTTATATGTTTGTAGGTGAGGTACTCTAATTCAAGTTTGTTTATGGGGTGTGTTGAATCTAGTTTCCGGTTTGGCTTTAATTTAGGCTGTACAGATAGAACCGGGTACTTTCAATTTAGTTGGTTATATTATGTTTTTGTGTTAGTTTGAATTATGTTCTGCACAGATCTGACTCTCTCAGACATTGTCGGTGTTGGTCGTAGCCTGCCCCGCCCTGTTGGGGTTTGCCCTCATTTGTTGAAAGTTATTTGGTCCCTTGAATCATTATGTCTTGAATGATAGTCATAATGGGTTTTTTCTGAATAATTGAGTTACTGGGCCATGTGATCGGACTAAGCCTGAACAAGGTATATTTAAGTATTTTATGAGAATGAGGTCATTATCCCTTGCTGTTGAGACAATGAGTTTTTGATTTTTGAATTATGCTTGGGTACACACAGTTGCACTGTGTGTTTTAATATTCTCTAGACTTTGAGAATTGTTAGTATTGATGGTACTTCACTGTAAACTTACTTGTTGTATTTACTCATATGTCGTTTCGGAGTGGTGTGCTCCTTCGTCAGTGAGTTTGGATATAGAAATGTGCAAGCTGTCGGTAATTTTTAACGGTTTGGTTAACAGGCTGAGTGTGGGGGTGGAAGTGGAGGGGATTGGCACAGGAGTTTGAATTGTTGTAGGTGTTGTTTATTACTGTGTCAAATAGTGTGTTTGATTAAAATTGTAAATTGTCATTGAGTATGTTGCTTTAGATAATTTTTAATGGATAGTAGTTGGTAAATGTTTATTGGGTGTTGTATATTTGTGTTAGCTTTGTGTATCATTATTGTTGTTGTGTGTATTTTCCTTGTTTGGTGATTTCGGGGAGCTTGCTCTGCTTTTTCGTCGTCACCCCCTTTTTTTTTGCTTTGCTAGGGGACCCTGAACGTCACTTGCAGTAAGACAAGTTTTCCTCTTGTGTGCCGTGTGTTTTCTCTTATGATTTATATATATTGTAATGGTACATATCTTCACCCAACCATAATGAAGAAGACATGACAAGATAAATTATTTAGTCATTAACACTAGAATAAAAAGGGATGAATTAGAATAGAAGAATGGGTGAATCAGAATAATAAAAAGATCAGATATATCAAGGTAGTCAGAACAGTAACTTATATTAATAAAGTAGTAACAAACAAACAAGTCAAAATGGTAAATACAGAAACAAGACGATTTAACCTGAATAGATGGTAAGTGAGAGAGTAGAACTAGCCCCAAAGGACCAAGAATAACCTAATAGTGACAACTGCAAATGGACTAGAAATAGCCACCACACAAACATAAGTGTAAATAAGAAGAATAGTGACTAAAAGTCAATTAACATATAAGTGTAATGATACAATCAGCCACAACACTAAGGAAGTGACGTATAATGTATGACAAAAGAAAGTGAACTAAGAAGGAACACCAAACTTGTATTAAACCAAAGAAATAGAATCACTAATGATAATTGTATATAATATTAATAATTGTAAGGACAGACAAGTTAGAGATACTAATCATTAAGTACTTAAGATATAGAAGGGCACAATAACCCCAAACAAATAGAGTAAACTAAGACAAATCACATTAGAATAATACTAACATATTAGTGGTACAATAAAACGACATGAACTTGTTAATATTATAATTAAACCTTGTAAAGTGAGAGGTAGAGAGTTAGAGAAATAGTGAACATAGTAAAGTGAGAAAGAGAATTTAAAGTTAGGTAATACCCACTAGTAACACTTAAATTAAACATATAAAGTGCAAAGTGATAGTGTGAAAACCCCAAATTAAATAGAACCCTATTGATAGGGATAGACACCAAATAATCAGTGAAAAAACACTAAAGAGTTAAGAGTGATCAAAAATCATCAGTGAGTGGTAAAAAATAAGTGAAGGCTGATAATGGCTAATCACAGAAAGGACTGTGGCACTTAATAGCAATTATCCAGTGAACACAAGTGTATTAATAACAAAATGAAACAAAGTGTAACAGACTAGATAATAAGTAGGTTTTAGATAATAGTAGTACTTACTACTTGTCATATTTTAGTTTGCAAATCTTAATGTTAGGTAATAATTTGTTAATTAGTATTGTTAATCATGTATTCAAGAACGAATGACTATCAGTGTGTTAATACACCAAAATATATAATTTTATTCACAGAAATAAGAATCCAATATCATTAATTTAAAATGATACATTAAAGAATATTTTTCATGACAAACTGATAATAATAAAAAAAGATATTAATATTAGATAGTAAACAGTTGTTGAAGATTCAGTTATGGCTTAATGTCATTTAGAGTTAGTCATAACAATATACCATTGTATTAATATGTTTAATTCATGTTTATGTCTTTATTTTTTATGTCAAGTAATAATTATAATTCATCAAAGAGTATGGGGAGATGAAGAGTACGAGTGGATAATATGTTTCAAATAATTATGTTTAAATGAATAAGAATTTTGTTTTAATAACTAAGGTTTATGTTCCAATAATATGTTTGAATGATAAGAATTATAGCTATGAGAATTGTTAAAACCATTAGATATTATGTTATATGTTGTAAGAAATAAGATTTTAAAACCAACAGAAACCAGTAAACAAGAAACAAACCATACATTCAAATACAACGACACTAAAAATGAGTTATCACAGTAGACAAATTAATATAGGGAAACAATAAAATTACACACAATTACAAGAACCGACTTAAACATTGAACAAATGAACAGAATCTTGTATTACAACAATCAGGACCCATTACAAGGAGAATAAAATGTAATATCAGTAATTAAAGAAAAATAGTCAATTGCTGTTTAAGCCTATGCAAATTCCCAACTGTCAACTACAAAAAACTTCAATTTATAGAATTAAACACTGACATTAGGAAGACTAAACCACATAAACTATGAAATACTAATAGACAATCATGTTAAGGCAGACATATTATGATAATAATGTAAATTGAGAAAACAGTATAATTAAATAAAATTAACAAAACTGTCAAAATGTTGATACCTAAGTGAACACTCTAATATTAAGTGTCAAATTAATCCTTGAGCAAAAATATGAACAGTGGTGATAATATTTACTACTAAAAAGGGAGTACTGAAGATTAATTACATTTAGAAGATCTGTAACCAGTTTAAATAAAAATTCAAATACCCTAACAATACTCTTTAGCCAATTTCAGCCAATCAAAAACTTTGAGTAACCATGACAACAACCGAATATTGACTAATTTCAGTTAGGAACAATACTTTATGTAGTGACGCCTAACTGGAGAGACGCCACGCCGTGAAGGGCCCAAATTTTCCACAGAAAAACAGCATAAGTGCCCACAATTTTGAGAAGGAGTAGCAGTACAACCGATGAGAGGTCATTACAACTAATTTACACCAAGGACCAGTTCGGAATTAATCCAGATGACCGGAAAATACTTGTAATTCAACTTGAAGATGACAACCGATTTTGAGCCCAAGATCAGAAGTAGGAAGAATAAACACCGGCCCATTACTTTACATGGACGACTGACAATACCCATCATATCTACTAACGTTGAGTATTGCTGAATTTATTTGAATATAAATAAAACAAATTCTCTTTCAAAAATTCTAACTTTAAAATAAAACTCTCACTATCACTGAATATTTTCAAGGATTAATAAAATAAAGAAATAACTTTGTAAACATTGAATGAACACATGATAACCTATGTTACACAACGACACTGTCACACTTCAACACCACAATATTTAATTTATAGCAAACCTTGTATAATTTTAATGATCACAAACTTTTAATGATATGTTCTAATTTTGTTATCTTGTTATGTAAACCTCTGTTTCGTACTTAAAAGAACCCAATTGGCAGATTTATTTTGTGAAATAATAACCAGAGTCAATTGTAAACATTGCACTGCCAACCTAGCGCTCCGCAGAGGGAGAGATTACATTGCCGAGGCTAAAAATTTTATTATAACAGTTATTATTTTTATGAAGCGTTAACGATAATTAACAAGCAAAAGCCTAATAAAAAAGTGCGTACTGGTAACAAACTGTCCAGTATTTATTTGTAGAAAATATTATGTATGTTTTGTTTACTAGCAGTGGGTCGACATAACCAACATTAATTCAAGTTGGTAACACGTTTTCCCCCACTCACACGAGAATCAGTTACAAGCCAGACGGCGAACTATTCGAATTTTCGATAACAAATCACCATACTATACAAATAAAGACTTTTAATTGTTTTCAAGAAAAACAATTTGGCGCCTACCCGGAATTACTATCAGTGCGAGAAGGGACAGGCAAGGCACGCAGGCTACCAGACGCTTCCGAACGACACAATTTACGTTCGACAAAACTAACAACTAAACAAACATTAAACGTTAAAAAATATTTGAATACAAACGACCCACACACTTCTCTTATTACAAAGTGGCGCACCAACTAGTGAGGCTAGATTGACGAGTAATATTAACGTCTAGCGGCAAGTACGACAGAAGGTCAACAAGATGAAGAGAGCATCATCATTAAGGCGGACGAAGGAGGCCGAAAAGGAAGTTCGAGCGGAAGAGAAGGAAGTGACTTCGGTAGAAGACGCCGAACAAATGTTACCTCCCATGGAGCCAGTCAAACCCGTGCAGCCAGAAAACCAACCGGAAAAACCAACACAGACTGAGGACGAGAGATTCCAAGAGATGATGGGAACGAACAAAAATATAACGTCATTAAAGGAAGATTTCAAGGGAGAATTGGAGGAGTTCAAGGGAAAATTGGACAAAAATAAAGAGGAAATTAATGAAAAATTGGACCAGAACAGGGAAGAAACCAATAAAAACATAGAGTCATTAAAAGGTGATAACCAAGAACTCAGCCAACAGATGGCCGAAAATAATAAAAAAATAGACGAACTGAAGCAAGACAGCCAGAGAAATATGGAGGTACTGAACCAAAAGATGGCTGAGAACAACGAAAAAGTGAATAAGAAAATCGAGGAGGAGATGACGAGTATACGGCAAGAGATTTCCGAAATACATGGGAAATGGGAAATTACGAGCCATGAGCTGCAACAAACGATGGAAGACTTCGGCGAACGAATGACCAACATGGAAGAAGACAGTCAGATCCGAATAGAATCTATAAAAACCGCAACCGCCCAAAACAGATTTTGGAGAGAAATGCCGGGAGATCGACACCGCCGTAAACGAAGTTCGCGGACAAGGTCAACAAAACAAAAACAGAATTGAAGAAATCCAGCAACGAGAGATTGCCAAAATCAGGGAGGAGCTGGAAGTAATTAACAACAGACCGCCAGTAATGACACAGTACCAGCACATGGACAACCGGGAAGTAATTAACTTCAAACAATACCGGCGAAACCCGATGGAATTCTTGGAGAGTGTGGACGAACAACTGGCCAAGACTCGGGAGAATAGATGGACCATTATCCGAGGGTACCTGGACGAGTATTTTCGTGATATAAACGATAATTGGTGGACGGCCACGAGACACGATCTCACGAGTTACGAAGAATTTAAAGACGTGTTCAAAAGGAAATACTGGTTGGAAGCAACACAAAACATCGTGCGAGACAGTATATGTTTCGGCAGGTATGACGCCACCAGAGGGACGACTTTCACGGCATATTTCCTGGGAAAGGTATGCCTAGCAAGGAATCTGGAGCCGAAAATCCCAGAAGAAAGTTTAGTGACGAAACTCGCCTTTCATTACGAAGAGGGTGTCTCCAGAGCGCGGCTGGGTAGCCAAATTAAGACCATCCAATCCATGGCAGCTCTACTAGAAGATTACGAAAGGGAGCGTTATTACCGTAGGAGCCGACAGCGGGACGACAGGGGCGAAAACAAAAATTTTCAGAACGGCTACCAATATAACAACAATAACCACCGTCCTAATTATAACAACCGTAACAATGCGAATAACCCGACTAACGAGTCGCATAATAGAACAAATAACAATCCGACCAGCCAACCAAATAACGGCTATAATAACAATAATAGGCCGAACAATCAGAATAATCAATACAATCGGCCAAATAATACACATCAACCCTATAGGCCGAATAACACCAGTTACAACCGGCCAAATTTCAACAGCAATACAAATGACAATAGAAATCGCAACAACACAGATCGTAACTATCGTCAAGTGCATTATGTGAGGGCCGAAAGTGACGGCGGGAACAGATCATATTATCAAGGACGACGAAGTGCCGACCGGAATGCGTACGGACACCAATACAGTGATCGTAATTACGGACGTGACACCAGAACCAACACGGGCCGGAGACGAAGCCAAGAAGTGTACAGGCGTGACCGGTACGAAGAGGATCACAACCAGCCTGAAACCCGACCGTCAACGAGCGGAAGTCCGCCAACAAATCAGCAAGACGATCGTAACAATCAGTCCGAGATGACGTTAAACTAGGAGCGGCAGGGAAAAACCTACTCGTACCCTCACTGAACCAGTCTATTGGGTTAAATCGCATCGTTACTCAAACCAACGGCGAACACACAATTACAATCGTGCGCAATAATTATCTGAAGAATTTTATAGAGGAACTCCTCGAAGAAGGTAGCAACCAATCTGATAGTAAACATAACGAGATTGCTTATATTTCAACGCAAGTCAACGGACTACCAGCACAAATTATGATAGACACTGGATCCAATAACTCATTAATCGACAGTATTGAGCTTCAGAAAATTCAAGAAGCAAGTAAGACAATTATACTTACGCTACCCATCAGCAACATTGTCCTTGTAGGAGCGACCGGACGACAAAACAGAACCCTCCGAAAACAAGTGCAACTCGAACTGACAAGCAACGGACAAACCGTGACAATGACGTTTTTAGTAGCCAGTGGATTGCCATTCCGGATGCTAATTGGTTGCGATATGCTGCGCCAGTACTCAGCTATAATTGACCTGAGCAAATACAAACTTATTTTGAAGAAGAATGACATACAATGGATAGCTGAACTGACCAATAGTGAAGAAATACAGCCACATGAAACAATGTACCATATCCAAAAGTACAGAAATACTGGAGAACATGTACTAAATAATGGGATTTATGACGAGACCGACAATAAAGAACTATGGCAAGAAAAACTCGAAGAAATCCGAACTTTCCAGAGAGAGAAAACGAGCGCTCAATTAACAGCTCAACAAGCTGAACAACTGATCGAAGTATATAAGCGTTACAAGCACGTATTTTCAAATACACCTGGAAAGGTCAGAGATTATCAGTGCGAGATTCAATTCCGAGAGCCTGTCAACTTGATAAAAAAATCTTACCCGATCGCATTCTCATTAAAGGAGGCGGTGAGAGCAGAAATCAATCGGTCAATAGCTGAAGACATAATTGAACCAAGCTACTCACCTTACACCAGCCCTATCCTTGCAGTTCTAAAGAAACACGGGAAGGTGAGAATATGTCTAGACGCCCGTGAGATCAATAAGTACATAATAAATGATCGTACATCCCCAGGAGAAATAGATGAGATCCTGAAAAAATTCTATGGAACAAAATTCATCACAAGTTCAATGGCTGTGCGGGACGAAGGGCTTGCCCGTCGCCAGCTCGTGCACTACGTTCCGAGCTTCAGAAAGAGCTCCTGCCGTAGGGACTACTGATCTCTGGGTTTAGGGTGTGGCCTGCTACCGGCCGTGGGTTTTCAATTAATTATTTAATTGAGGGCGAGTGTTCGCCGAGGCCGGATCCAAGATTCTCCTGGCACAGATTGGTAGCGACCGAGGGCGCTAATGAGATGGTTGCCCTGGAATCGGGCGGAGCGACGATAGAATTTTCGGGACAGTGTCCGTATAGTGGCGTCCAGGGAACGGACACGCAGGGATTCACGGATGGTTTTGTTGGATGTCAGATAATGGGCTTTGCATGCCCAGCGCAATCCTCGGTCGAGGAGAGACTGTAGCTTTCGCTTATGGGTCTTGGCCAAGTAGCCCCAAACGGGCATCGCGTAGGTAACCATCGGCGCCACATAAGTGGAGACGATAAGCTTCCCTAGGCGGCGGGTCATGGCGTTGCTACATAGTATGGGTCGGAGTTGATAAAGACAATGGGCGGTCTGTCGGGCTACTTGCGCAGAGTGTGTCCGCCAGGTGAGACGTCGGTCGAGGTGAACCCCGAGGTACCTGACCTCTCGAGACCAGGGCAGAAGTGTATCGCCTACGTAGAGTCTGTCGGGGAGCCTAAAGCGTCTGGAGAAGACTACTGCTATGCTCTTGGCTGCGTTGATGGCAACTCTCCATTTCTCTGCCCACTCAACGTATTCGTCCAATTGTTCCTGGAGCCAGATAACGGCCGTCTCAGCACGACGATCGACAGCGTACACTGCCGTGTCGTCGGCGAACATGGCCAACCTGGTGCCAGGCAACTTGGGCACGTCGTTGACGTACACAGAGAAAAGCAGGGGGCCCAAGACGCTTCCCTGAGGTACACCAGCAGTAATAGCCCTTTCCGAAGAAAGGGTGTTATCAACTCGCACGCGAAAGGTTCTGTTCCGAAGAAAGCTAGCAATCAGATGAAGGTAGCAATCCGGAAGCAGAATCTCCGTAAGTTTGTAAAGTAGGCCTGGATGCCAAACACGATCGAAAGCCTTCTCGACATCAAGGAAAACGGCGACGGTCTGCTCCCGCGAGCAACCGGCCTCGGCCACGGTCTCCACGAAACGCATCAATTGATGCGTCGAGGAGTGCCCAGCACGAAAACCGAATTGCTCGGGGACCAGAATATCGAACCGTTGAAGGTGATCCGTTAGCCGTCGCTGGACTAGTCGTTCGAAGACTTTCGAAGTGGACGACAGCAGGCTGATAGGCCGGAGGTTCTCGGCGAACTTGGGGTCTTTTCCCGGCTTCGGGATCATCGTGACCGTAGCCGAACGCCATTTCTTAGGAAAGTAGGCGAATCGGAAGCAGGCATTGAACAAATCGACCAGGAAGCGAACTCCCCGGTCCGGAAGTCTCTGTAGGGCGGTGTTATTAACACCGTCCGGTCAAGGGCTCTTCCGGGGCCGAAGCGCTAAAAGCCTGTCCGTTACCTCTTCCACCGAAGTGGGTTCAGGTTCGGATGTGATCGGGCTGCCGAGAGAAGCCTCAACTTCGGCTTCTATCTCCTCGTCGGAGTCTGGGTCCCCGGACGGGTTAGGAGTAAATTGAAGCTCCAGGTACCCGGCCAGGAACTCGGATTTCTCGTCCGGCTTGGCAAGGGGATGTCCACCAGGCCCGTTGATGGCCGGGAGTGGAGGACGGCGCCTCTTCCCGGTCATCGCGGTAGGTAACCTGTAAACGGAGGAGTCTCCCTCCGGTGCATCATCTGCCATTTTGGCGACCGTAAATTCCCAGCAGCTTCGTCGGAAGGCCTGCAAGTCACGACGTAACTTGCCGGCCGCCCGATTGAAGCTGGCCTTGTCGTCCGGATCTCGCGTCCGCTGCCACCGTCTCCGAAGTCTGTTCTTCTCTAAAGCGAGAAGACGGACTTCTGGGATCCGGTGATAATCGGGCGTGAGATTAGGCTTCATCCGTGAGCACACGCCGACGGAAGAGACCACGGCATCATCGAACAAGGCGACCGCCTCGTCGATGTGCTGAGTGGTATCAAGCGGAACCTCCTCGGGAAGCCTGCGACAAAAGGCAGGCCCGAAGCGGTCCCACTCGACCACTCTTCGCGCTGCTCTCCCAATCGTGTGTTGGGTAGGTACGTGCACCTCGATGGGACAATGGTCAGAGGACAGTTCCGTTAACACGGATACCTCAATCTGGTTGACAACGCCCTTGACAACTGCAATGTCTAGTATGTCAGGTCGGGCTCCAGGTCGGAGGGGATAGTGCGTCGGTAGTCCGGGTCCGTAGGCTCGTAGTCGGTGGTCGTGAAGGTACCTGCTAAGCGCCCTCCCGGATGGCGTAGTCAGTCGACTACCCCAGTCGGGGTGTTTGCAGTTCAGGTCACCTGCAAGAATTACCTTCCTATGCGCACTGAAAATTGCGGACAGGTCGGCGTCTAGAACTGGTTTGGTCGGCGGTTTGTAAGCCGAAACCAGGAGGACACCTCCGAGAACACCGGAGAGTTCAACGGCTGTGGTCTCGATATTTTGGCGAGGAGGCAAGACCACGCGGTGATGTGCAATGCAACGTTTCACCGCTATGGCCGTACCACCCCCCGCGATCTGCCCAGGTCTATCGTCCCTGTAAAACGCATAGTTGGGCAATCTCACGTTGTTATTGGCCCTAAGCCAGGTCTCAGAGAGGAGAAGCACGTCGGGCTTGCGACGGGCTAGGAACTCTCTAAGTTCCTCGAGTTTGGGCAGAAGGCTGTTGGCGTTCCACGCTATAATGGAAAGGTCGCGCTTAATGGAGGTAATTCTGTTAGCGTGGAGCATTACAGAAGACCTATAGCGGTTGCAGCTTCCGCGAGGAGGAGGAACTTTTCAGTCGGGGTCGCCGTGCGAAGACGCTCCCGAATGGATCGATACAGACGGGCCACTTCTTCGAGGTCATATTCCTCGAAGAAAGACTTTACCTCGGCTAGAGCTGAGGGGGATGTGGACGACGATGAAGCAGATGGGGCAGGGTCGCTGCGGGCGGCGGCAGCATAGCTGCGGGCTGAATTCACCCGAGATGCGTTCCTGGGTGGGCGCTCGGTCCTTTTAGCTGCAGGACGGGGCTCTACTCTGGACTGCCGAGCAACCCCAGCGCCGGAGCGCTGCGTTGGTCTGGTTTGCGGTTTCTGGGCAGGGGGAGCGGGAGCAGCGTTTTTCTGTCCAAATTCATCAGTACATGCGACATTGTCTACGGCTATTGGCAAGCTGAATTACACCCATCCAGCAGAAAGTACATGGCGTTTATATTCGAAGGACGGAACTTCCAATTCAAAAGATTACCCTTCGGATTGGTGAATTCGGTAGCAGTATTTGTAAAAATTATGGACCAGATGCGTTGCAGTTCACAACAGTCTATGTAGACGACTTGTTAATAACTTCAGATGTGTGGGACGAACATTGTCACCGAGTAGAATATGTGCTGAAAAAACTATCAAATAACCATATAACCCTCAAGCTGGAAAAATCCAAATTTTTATCTGATGAAGTGCAATTTTTAGGGTTCAACTTGTCTGGAAATGGGATAACACCATCACAAGAAAAGGTGGAGTGCATACAGAAGTTTCCAACACCAAAAAATAAGAAACAACTCCAATCATTTCTCAGTCTATGCAATTATTACCGAAAGTTCCAAAAGAAATTATTCTGAAATGACAGCTAAATTTTCACACCAACTGTCATCTAAGAACAAATGGACGTGGGGAGTCGAACAAGATATAACACTCCAACTGATTAAAAATAAATTCATTGAATCAGTAATGTTACGTCATCCTAATTTCACTAAACCATTCTATTTAGATTGCGACACCAGTGATGTTAGCCTTGGATCCATTTTGTACCAGGAGGATGAAGAGGGAAATCATTGTGTGATAAGTTTCGCAAGTAGAGTGCTAAACAGCAGTGAAAGAAATTATAACGTTACTGAGAAGGAATTGCTGAGCGTTGTGTTCTCATGTAGAAAATATAGAACCTACATATTGGGATACCCAATTACAGTGAGGACTGACCACAAGTCCATATCATTCCTTAGAAATTGTAAGTTAAGTCATGGAAGATTGACTAGATGGAGTTTGATATTGCAGGAGTACGATCTAAATTGGGAATACATCCCAGGCAAGAAAAACATTGTAGCAGATACCCTATCCAGAGTAAACATTAAAGAGCAGACGTACGAAGGAGAAAAGGAAACTGTTATCAAAATATACCACATAATTAAAAACAGAACTGATTTGGCCAACATTATGAAAGAAATGGAATGACAACAAGCACAAGATCCCAAATTAAGCAAACTTCTATCACGCTTAACAGACAAAGATGACCACATATCCCAATATTATTGCAAACACCAAGGGATACTTTTCATAAAACCACAAAATAAATTCATAACGTGGAAATTAGCAATACCTCAAGCCACAGAGAAGGACTTAATTCTCGATTACCATGAAAGATATGGGCACATGGGCGCATTAAAAGTGGTAAAAGCCTTACAAGAGCATGTATACATGAAGGATGCTAACAGAAAGGTAAGGAAATGTATAAAGCAATGTCACATATGCCAACTAGTGAAGATCAACAATAACAGAAAGGAGGGAACCATGATACCTATAACTACATCTTGTAAATTGGAGAAAGTCTTCGTTGACATATGCGGACCATTTCCGCGTAGTGGAGGAAGGCACCAATACAAATACCTCATCATTGTATTTGACCACTACACAAGGTTCACAAAGCTTTTCCCCATCAATCGTGCCACTACCCAAAAAATTTTGAAAATAATCCTAGAGCCATACATTAGAGAAGTGGGAATGCCCAAATGCATCATTACTGATCATGGAACGCAATTCAAGGGACGAAGATGGAAGAACACTTTACTAAATCATGGAATAAAAACGTACAAGACATCAGTGTACCATCCCAGCAGCAACCCTGCAGAGCGAGTCTTGAGAGAAGTGGGGAGAATTCTCCGTACATATTGTTATGAGCAACACAATGAATGGTCTAAATACATACCAGCAGCCGAAAATTTTATAAACTTATCGCACCACCAATTTATTGAAACCACACCATATACTGCAATGTTCCAAAGACCACCACCAAGAGAAATTACTTCCCTAATCCAATTTCCGAATGACGAAGGATATCAATTCGATGAAGTTCAATTTCGTAATAAAATATTAGAAAAGACTGACAAAATCAGGGAAAAATATAAGCAAATGCAACCGAAGCCCATACAATATCAGATTGGAGAGCAAATATTACTCAAAAACAGAGGATTTCCAAGCACCATGGAAGGGATAGACAAGAAGAAGCTATTGTTACTGTACACAGGACCCTACATAGTAAGCAAAGACAACCAAAATAATACATATGAGATCGTAGACCCAAGGACACAAAGAATAAAGGGGACATTTAACCAAACCTCTATGAAAAAATATTATTAAAAACGAGAAAAAACCATCCCGAAACCAATTAATAAATAACTAGTGTTAAACAGTAAGAAAAAATAAACAAAACAAATAATAATAAAAAGATCATGTATACCATACCCACTAATAATATCGAATCACGAAGAGCTAGAGAGTGTGAATAAAAGGAAAAGAATATAATTTGAAATAATGTATTGTATAAACTAAATAATAATAATGTGAAGAATTCTACAAATGATATTTATTTAATAGTCGCACTAAGACTACTTGTATAATTTTATAATGATTGACTGTAGATAAGTCTAGCAATCAAATGTGTATTTTATGCCGGAGCAATGGAGTCAAAAGTACCCCTCCGATCCGATTCAATATAATGATAGGGAAAATGTTAGAGAATTAGATATCTAAGGGATAAGAACGTTACAATAAAATACGATACGAAGATCAAGAAAAATATTGACACTCAAAAATAAAAAGAACCTATTGCTCTAAAATAACCAGTGATTGAGAAAGTAAAATGAAATCATGATTGATAATTCCAATCAATAAACTGAACGATATTTGTTGAAATAATCAATTTTAGTGGCAGGGCAATATGTAATGGTACATATCTTCACCTAACGATAATGAAGAAGACATGACCAGATAAATTATTTAGTCATTAACACTAGAATAAAAAGGGATGAATTAGAATAGAAGAATGGGTGAATCAGAATAATAAAACGATCAGACATATCAAGGTAGTCAGAACAGTAACTTATATTAATAAAGTGTCAAATAGTGTGTTTGATTAAAATTGTAAATTGTCATTGAGTATGTTGCTTTAGATAATTTTTAATGGATAGTAGTTGGTAAATGTTTATTGGGTGTTGTATATTTGTGTTAGCTTTGCGTATCATTATTGTTGTTGTGTGTATTTGCCTTGTTTGGTGATTTCGGGGAGCTTGCTCTGCTTTTTCGTCGTCACCCCCTTTTTCTTGCTTTGCTAGGGGACCCTGAACGTCACTTGCAGTAAGACAAGTTTTCCTCTTGTGTGCCGTGTGTTTTCTCTTATGATTTATATATATTGTAATGGTACATATCTTCACCCAACCATAATGAAGAAGACATGACAAGATAAATTATTTAGTCATTAACACTAGAATAAAAAGGGATGAATTAGAATAGAAGAATGGGTGAATCAGAATAATAAAACGATCAGACATATCAAGGTAGTCAGAACAGTAACTTATATTAATAAAGTAGTAACAAACAAACAAGTCAAAATGGTAAATATAGAAACAAGACGATTTAACTTGAATAGATGGTAAGTGAGAGAGTAGAACTAGCCCCAAAGGACCAAGAATAACCTAATAGTGACAACTGCAAATGGACTAGAAATAGCCACCACACAAACATAAGTGTAAATAAGAAGAATAGTGACTAAAAGACAATTAACATATAAGTGTAATGATACAATCAGGCACAACACTAAGGAAGTGACGTATAATGTATGACAAAAGAAAGTGAACTAAGAAGGAACAACAAACTTGTATTAAACCAAAGAAATAGAATCACTAATGAAAATTGTATATAATATTAATAATTGTAAGGACAGACAAGTTAGAGATACTAATCATTAAGTACTTAAGATATAGAAGGGCACAATAACCCCAAACAAATAGAGTAAACTAAGACAAATCACATTAAAATAATACTAACATATTAGTGGTACAATAAAACGACATGAACTTGTTAATATTATAATTAAACCTTGTAAAGTGAGAGGTAGAGAGTTAGAGAAATAGTGAACATAGTAAAGTGAGAAAGAGAATTTAAAGTTAGGTAATACCCACTAGTAACACTTAAATTAAACATATAAAGTGCAAAGTGATAGTGTGAAAACCCCAAATTAAATAGAACCCTATTGATAGGGATAGACACCAAATAATCAGTGAAAAAACACTAAAGAGTTAAGAGTGATCAAAAATCATCAGTGAGTGGTAAAAAATAAGTGAAGGCTGATAATGGCTAATCACAGAAAGGACTGTGGCACTTAATAGCAATTATCCAGTGAACACAAGTGTATTAATAACAAAATGAAACAAAGTGTAACAGACTAGATAATAAGTAGGTTTTAGATAATAGTAGTACTTACTACTTGTCATATTTTAGTTTGCAAATCTTAATGTTAGGTAATAATTTGTTAATTAGTATTGTTAATCATGTATTCAAGAACGAATGACTATCAGTGTGTTAATACACCAAAATATATGATTTTATTCACAGAAATAAGAATCCAATATCATTAATTTAAAATGAGACATTAAAGAATATTTTTCATGACAAACTGATAATAATAAAAAAAGATATTAATATTAGATAGTAAACAGTTGTTGAAGATTCAGTTATGGCTTAATGTCATTTAGAGTTAGTCATAACAATATACCATTGTATTAATATGTTTAATTCATGTTTATGTCTTTATTTTTTATGTCAAGTAATAATTATAATTCATCAAAGAGTATGGGGAGATGAAGAGTACGAGTGGATAATATGTTTCAAATAATTATGTTTAAATGAAAAAGAATTTTGTTTTAATGACTAAGGTTTATGTTCCAATAATATGTTTGAATGATAAGAATTATAGCTATGAGAATTGTTAAAACCATTAGATATTATGTTATATGTTGTAAGAAATAAGATTTTAAAACCAACAGAAACCAGTAAACAAGAAACAAACCATACATTCAAATACAACGACACTAAAAATGAGTTATCACAGTAGACAAATTAATATAGGGAAACAATAAAATTACACACAATTACAAGAACCGACTTAAACATTGAACAAATGAACAGAATCTTGTATTACAACAATCAGGACTCATTACAAGGAGAATAAAATGTAATATCAGTAATTAAAGAAAAATAGTCAATTGCTGTTTAAGCCTATGCAAATTCCCAACTGTCAACTACAAAAAACTTCAATTTATAGAATTAAACACTGACATTAGGAAGACTAAACCACATAAACTATGAAATACTAATAGACAATCATGTTAAGGCAGAAATATTATGATAATAATGTAAATTGAGAAAACAGTATAATTAAATAAAATTAACAAAACTGTCAAAATGTTGATACCTAAGTGAACACTATAATATTGGATGTCAAATTAATCCTTGAGTAAAAATATGAACAGTGGTGATGATATTTACTACTAAAAAGGGAGTACTGAAGATTAATTACATTTAGAAGATCTGTAACCAGTTTAAATAAAAATTCAAATACCCTAACAATACTCTTTAGCCAATTTCAGCCAATCAAAAACTTTGAGTAACCATGACAACAACCGAATATTGACTAATTTCAGTTAGGAACAATACTTTATGTAGTGACGCCTAACTGGAGAGACGCCACGCCGTGAAGGGCCCAAATTTTCCACAGAAAAACAGCATAAGTGCCCACAATTTTGAGAAGGAGTAGCAGTACAACCGATGAGAGGTCATTACAACTAATTTACACCAAGGACCAGTTCGGAATTAATCCAGATGACCGGAAAATACTTGTAATTCAACTTGAAGATGACAACCGATTTTGAGCCCAAGATCAGAAGTAGGAAGAATAAACACCGGCCCATTACTTTACATGGACGACTGACAATACCCATCATATCTACTAACGTTGAGTATTGCTGAATTTATTTGAATATAAATAAAACAAATTCTCTTTCAAAAATTCTAACTTTAAAATAAAACTCTCACTATCACTGAATATTTTCAAGGATTAATAAAATAAAGAAATAACTTTGTAAACATTGTATGAACACATGATAACCTATGTTACACAACGACACTGTCACACTTCAGCACTACAATATTTAATTTATAGCAAACCTTGTATAATTTCAATGATCACAAACTTTTAATGATATGTTCTAATTTTGTTATCTTGTTATGTAAACCTCTGTTTCGTACTTAAAAGAAACCAATTGGCAGATTTATTTTGTGAAATAATAACCAGAGTCAATTGTAAACATTGCACTGCCAACCTAGCGCTCCGCAGAGGGAGAGATTATATTGCCGAGGCTAAAAATTTTATTATAACAGTTATTATTTTTATGAAGCGTTAACGATAATTAACAAGCAAAAGCCTAATAAAAAAGTGCGTACTGGTAACAAACTGTCCAGTATTTATTTGTAGAAAATATTATGTATGTTTTGTTTACTAGCAGTGGGTCGACATAACCAACATTAATTCAAGTTGGTAACACGTTTTCCACCACTCACACGAGAATCAGTTACAAGCCAGACGGCGAACTATTCGAATTTTCGATAACAAATCACCATACTATACAAATAAAGACTTTTAATTGTTTTCAAGATAAACTATTTGGCGCCTACCCGGAATTACTATCAGTGCGAGAAAGGACAGGTAAGGCACGCAGGCTACCAGACGCTTCCGAACGACACAATTTACATTCGCCAAAACTAACAACTAAACAAACATTAAACGTTAAATATTATAATACAAACTGCACACGACAACAATAGCTTATTACAATATGTGTGTGTGTGTGTGTGTGTGTGTGTGTGTGTGTGTGTGTGTGTGTGTGTGTGTGTGTGTGTGTGTGTGTGTGTGTGTGTGTGTGTGTGTGTGTGTGTGTGTGTGTGTGTGTGTGTGTGTGTGTGTGTGTGTGTGTGTGTGTGTGTGTGTGTGTGTGTGTGTGTCCATTTTAATCTTGTAATTCTGGTGGCTGAGAATATGAGCTCAGTCCATGTAGACTATTACTTAAAGATGATCTAGAGTTTGGAGTTCACTCGCGCTCGGGGCTGTTCTTTCCCAGGTTGTTGATGGTGCTAGGCAGCCAGTGGCTTTTGTATCGCGGACCTTGACCCAACAAGAAAAGAAGTCATCTGTTTATGGGCTAGAGTGTTTGGCAGTGGTATACGCTCTAGATAAGTTCAAGCGTTTGTTGGAAAATGCTGAGTTCCTACTTGAGACCGATAATCAAGCCCTATCTTGGATTCTTGCTCATCCCCGGCAACTGGGTAAAATTGGAAGATGGGTGGTAAAAATTTCATCCTTTAAGTTCAAGGTGCAATACATTAGGGGAACTCAGAATTTGTTGCTGACGCTTTGTCCTGCATGTTTTCCTTACCCAGTGAAGTACCATCTGAGCAACCCTGTGCCTTATTATTAGACTTCCCGCTAGCCTTTACTGATGTATTACCCCATCAGTTAGATGATGAAGAGTTGGGTCCCATCATCAACAAGTTAAAGAGGGTAACGTATAGGCCCCTTATTTCTTGTCCAAGGGCGTCCTATGTTGCAAAGAAAGAAAAGGACGCGCCCCTAAAATCGTGCTGCCTAGCAAGTTAGTGCCCATGGTCTTCAGCTACTATCATAATTCCCCAACTGGGGTAGGTGGACAAAAAGGAATTTCAAAGACCATTTCCAGTATCAGGAAGCATTTTACCTAGAAGGGCATGGATAGAGACATTGCTGCTAGGGTTAAGGTGTGTCATCTTTGTGGATTAAGCAAGCCTGCCCAAAACACTAAGTTGGGTTTGTTGTCATCGGACATGGCGAGCAGACCAATGGGGAAGTTATTCATCGACTACATGGGACCTCTCCCACGTAGCAAGTCAGGAAATTCTTTTCTACTTGTTTGTGTGGATGCTTTCTCTAAGTTTGTCTGGCTATTGCCCTTACGGGAGTAATTAACCATACTAGCACTTCAGAGCAATATATTTCAGCATTTCGGACTTCCGGCCATCATTGTCTCTGAGAATGGTCCACAATTCATTTCGGGCGAATTCCGGCGAATGTGTTTTGCCAACGGTATCTGACATGTAACCACTTCACCTTATTACCCTCAACCGTCCCACGAGGAAAGATTTAACAGGAATCTTAGATCTGCTCTGATTGCTTATCACGCAGAGCAACAGAATTGTTGGGACCAGAATCTCAAGTGGTTACAGTTAGCCTTCAATACGGCCCTCCATGAAAGTCATAAGGCCGTTCCCTTTGAGGTGATGTTTGGATTCTCGCCCACACTTCCATTTGCCAACTTGTCGAAAATTGAAGATCTTCTGCCTAATCCTTCCGACATTAGGACAGCAGATTGGTGGAAAGAAGCCCAGAAGAATCTGCTCCGTGCGCACGAGCGTGTCCGTGTTCGTTATAATCATGGGCGAACTCCCAATCCCTTTAAGGTTGGGGATTTGGTCTATTGCCAGAGCCACCCGATCAGCTCAGCTGTGGACAAAAGAGCCGCCAAGTTATGCTATCGTTGGACCGGTCCACACTGCATTCTAAGGTTTGTGTCACCAGTGACGGTGAGGTTGGAAGATCCCAACAGTAATGTTGAGAAGTTGACCACTCACATATCCAAGTTGAAGTTTTGCCATAGGGCATATGTAGGTGAGTGATGGTAGAGGAGTTGTTCTTAGTTATGGTGTTGAGTTGGCTCTTTGGTTCTCAGTTTGTGAGGCCTTAGGAGGTCAGAGCTCTAGTACACGTACGTTTTCTTACCTTTCTTCTTCTTCTGTCTCTCGTCTCTGTACGCTGACCTTGATCAAGTCATCATTCAGTTACCACACGCTTATACACATACACACCCAGGTACTCATGCACTCACACAGTTTTGATTTCTTATCCTTTTCTTCTAGTCTTGTTTCCTCTGACCCTCTGTCTTCCTGAGTGTGGTCTATTTTTCCTGACACTCCCGAAGTAGCCAAGAGATGCTGTTATATTTACTTTTGTTTTGGGCAACCAGGTTGCCCTTTTGGGGTGGGAGTATGCCGGGGTTTGAATTTCCCGGCGTGGTTAAATTTGTTCAGTGCTACCAACACGGTTGGCAGCAGTCCTTGCCAATGCCTTTGCCGACGCTATGGCAACGCAATTTAGTGAGCCTAGTCAGCCATGTCAGCTGATGGCTGTGCGTTGATTGCAATTAGGTTAACCAAAGGCTTATTTTTGCAAATTGGGACAGGTTGTTTTATGCAGGATGTGGGACCAACTAACTCATGTGTCGTCGTCATTTCTCTGCCAGCCTTCGATCTGAACATTCCACTGGTCTGATGGCCCAGGATGTGTGTAGATCTTCTTAATATGCGCCTGTAATCTCATTATGACGTTCAGGTTTGTGTGGACTTAATTATATTATTCTATGTTTATTTAATTATGGATGATGTGTGATATGATTGTGTAAGCGTGTGTGTGGCCCAGACTTAAGTAAAACTTATTTTATTGTAAAACTTATACCTTGTAAAATTTAATCTACTCGTTACTTCCTGTCTGGAAACAATTGTTGCTCGTTAACACTTATTCTGATAAAGTTAATTGAAATTAATTATTATAATTTAATGAAAATAAGCAATCTTGGGACTAATTAGAGTGAATAAGGTGTTAATAAAAGATTGTGAAAGGGATTGCAGTGATTGTGTTCCGAGGCGAGAGAGTGTTATGTCTGGGTGTATTAACTGGTGGCTAATCCCCAAATAAAAATGTTATAGGGTCCCTGTACCAGCCAGGAGAAAGGGAAAAGATTGGTAGTCACACTAACACCCGTGACCACCAGCAGAGCAGTTTCACCATATGCTCCCCGAAGCCGTCAGAGCGAGGAATGCTGAACGAGCCTAATACACCGAAGGACCCAGATAGCCCCGGAACGAGTTCCAGTAGACAATCACCGTAGCCCAGAGACAATTTGCAACTCTGCTAGTACACTGTTCATCATGGTTCCACTTCGGTTCTTCTCCACAAAACACAGATGGGAAAGTTTCAATTATCATTCTTCAATCTACATCAACTCCATAGACTGGCTACCCTTGTGTTCACATTAAATATCTGGATTAAGAACTGAATATATATCAAAATCACGAGAAGTCAAGTTGTTAAAAGACTGTAACTGACTACTTTGTAACTTGTCGGACATACACCATGAGAGAGTGGTTAAATTGTTTTGCTAGAGCATGGGTTCCTCCCTTAAACTATTTTGAGTCTGATCTGTATTACCCTTATTTATTATAATTAGTGTGAAGGGTTATTTGTGTTTTATTAATTGGTGGGGTTAACTTAGTTTGGTTCATCATGCCAACTGTAAGGTTGTTCGTGTTGTTCTCCCTCACGGGGTATGCTGGTCTGCACATTAATGTATATATAACTTATGTTTATTTTCTTACAACAATATAAATTAATCACTGTATGTTTTTAACACAACATGATTGGAACATTGTGTCACCAACTGGAACTTAATAAATTGTTACTTGTTAAAAGGGTGTTGATTACAAATCCTGTCACTCTGTTTGGCTCCAGCACACCTTTCACTTCCTTTAGGTTTACTAACCTAGTCTTAAATTTCACGTAGTGGTCGTTGCCCACGACTGCTACAAGGGAGGCTGCTGAAAAAATTGTTTTGAAAAGAGGGCTGAAAACCTTAAATATTGGGAAACACTGATCCAGAGTTTAGATTTTGTTAATTCTATTATGCACACTTTTCAAATATTTATTAAGTGGTTTATAATTATTAACTGTATAACTGACACAAACACAAGATATGTACAGGAATTGATTACTTGATCATGTTCACAAAACTCTAAACATGTTTAAGTCCTAATGATTTTACAAGTATATGTTTTGTTCACTCTATTTAGTTCATTTTCAGTGGTATGAATAAATTATTCTCTCAATAAATTTATCCATATTAATAAACATGGATAAATAAACATATCCATATATTTAATACCATCCATATTATTTTTATGGATGGTATCTGTTATAATGTTTATGATATTGTTTTATTTCGTTTCTAGATACTTAATTTCGTGTAAGGCTTATTTTATTTCAGTCAGTGTCATTTTAGATAACAGGTATTGTTTTAGAGGGATTTTTCTGAAGAACTAATCCAGTTGTGGTAAATATAATCTCTTTGACATATTTTAAGAACAGTAACAAATTAAAAATGTTGAAATACACTATTAATGCCATTATAAATAAATGGTTATAATGTTTGTGTGTTATTATAATGTTATAAACTGTCTATTAAATGTTGTGTGTGTGTTTGTATGTGTGAGGAGGAGAGAGAAAAAAGAAGATAGACAGACAATTACATGGAAATAAAAACTTTATGTTTAAAATTGTCTAGTGATATAAACAATATATTGCATGCAATTTATTTTTGTAATACTTTAATAAAAATAGATACCATATTACTAGCTATCAGTTTATAATGTTTGTTGCTAACAAATTTGTTTAATGAATTAAAAACAAAATTTAGAATGAAAACAAGTGCCATCAAATTATAATAATTATTTATTTCGGATCAATTTAATATACCTACTGCAGGAAATAGATTAAACCATATATCTATATATACTCTGATAAGAAGATAACCCAACACTGAGATAAAGCTTCCTAGTAGTATATTCACCAGCTGTTTTATAACATTTTGGGGAAATACACAGGTCAGTTTTTGTTACTGAAGTGAACTTTCCTTATTAGTTTTGCAAGTATTGCAAAAAGTGAAACTGTTATTGTAGTTGAGGCAATAGTTCAAACACTCTGCTAACCATATGTCATTATACTTAAAAATATTTATTTTTTAGTAATGTTTAGTGATGTAATTTGACCTTTTCTAATGTGAATTTAAATACACTGATCACATTGTCATTAACTTATCATTGTGTAATGTTATTGTTCTATGGTAATGAAGGAGGAGTCTTTTGATTTCATGGAGAAGTGAATGTATAAACAACCACTTTTACAAGTGGTGTAGTGCGTTTTAGTTAATATTAGAAGTGAACATATGGTAAACAAGATGTAGTTAATTGAGATAAAATTTTTTATAAGTGGATTCAAAATTTAATTTCATAAAAATGTCAAATTTTTTAAAAGACATAAATGAATCCATGATATCAATACCACAAACTGATGATGATGATGGAGTGACTATATATATTATATCTATTCACATTGGTGAAATAACGTGGACAGTTCGAAGACGTTACAAACAGTTTGTCGAACTACATGATAAACTAGTTAGTGCCCATGGCGTTGCTCATGATCTTCTTCCGCCAAAAAAGGTAATCGGGAATCGAGAAGAAGAATTTGTTAAAAGACGACAGTTTAAATTACAGAAGTACCTAACACATGTGCTTTATAATTTTAAGCAAATTGAGAATGTGCCTCAGATAATGGCAAAAGCTCTGGCTTTGTTTCTTGACTTTCACAAATATGATTTGTTTTACATGCTTCAAGAACTAGCTGCGGACTTTTCTGTGAGAGGCAATCTAATTTTGTCTAAAGCAAAAATTCACGTGTTTAATATACTCCACGTAAGTAAGGCATTTTTAATTAAACACACACACACACACACACACACACACGCGCGCACGCGCGCGCGCACGCACACACATTGCACTCAATTATAGTTTAAGTATTTTATTATTTAATAACAAGTTAACAAACATAATCAGACATAATCAGATGCTAATTTGTTTTAAGTATTTTCTAACGTATTTCAAAAAATAAAATGTGTTATTCAAATCATAATTACACATACCACATAACCTACAGCATTATTTCGATAATAATATAGGTAATAATAATTATTATTATTTTATGCATATATGTTGAGCTATTGAGCCAATGTTCGACACACAGTCTGACCAGCAACCAAATGCAAACTTTCATGTGGCCAACGTTTGTCCAATGTTGGACACGTAACATGGTCTGGTGTTTAAGTAAACAATCTAGATTTCTGAAGGATTTTAGACATGTATCAAAACATCACATAACAGTAATGCCAATGTAACTATAATGTTACTAAAGATACTTCTTACAATAAATTAAAAATAATAAATTATGATTATCAACAACAAATAATGTTTCATTTAACAAAATAATTCATTTACAAAGTGTCCAGCTTGATCTACTTCCTCAAACACATTGTCAACTATACACTTCATCAAATTGTGCCATGGATTAGGCAAAATAAGTTTTTAAAATGTCAAAACTTGTCTGTAATTTTAGCTGGTAAAATGTTTAAAACACACACACACACACACACACACACACACACACACACACACACACACACACATACACACACACACACACACACACACACACACACACACACACACACACACACACAACAGCCAATTTATGTGAAAGTTATTTTTACTTTATCTATAAATAAAATAATACATTCAAAAAATAATAAATGTTTACTTTTATTTCACAAACCATGAACAATACACAACGTAAAGTAAGGTGGGGTTGGCTCTTGAACAGTGGATACTGGATATCTATATTGTGTAACAAAACGTTTAATTCAAAATTTTTAATATTCACTTTTAATTTTCACTATATACAATTTTTGTTCAAAAGTTATGCCTTCCCTTGTCACAAAATGTAATTTCAAAGAGAACTCCTTAATTTGAACAAAAGTGAGTTTTGTTACACATCGTGAGTTTAATATAGTAAACCACAAGAATATTAACACACAAACAACTGGGCTATCACTACCTTACTTTAAGGTATAAATTTTTGTGGTTTCTAAAACAAAAGTGAATATTGTAATGATGATGGAACGTTCTCGAACAATGGAGAGTGTTGTTCTAATGTTTCTCGGCTAGCCCAGGAGGTGCGCGTTTCTGCCAAGGCTGCATTCAAGTATCCTTTACAGCAGTCATAGGCAACCTTTGAATTTATGAGGGCGCATATATAACTGAGGACGAGTTCAATGGGTGCACCCCTCCCCATCCCATCAATTGAAAATATAAAGGTGTGGAGCTGGACATTGGACATCAATGGTCAATAGCTGGATGTTACAAACATTAACTGTCACTTTATAATACCCTTGCGCTTATATTTAATGACGTGGAACCCAAATCAAAAAAAGTTTTGCAGCATTTTTCATATAAATTAAAAAAAAATTTCACATTAGGAGTAGGTCAATGATAATCTGTCATCGTGCACACTAAACTAACAAAACTTAAAAAAATTGTTAAATAGGAACACATTTTAATAAATATAAATTAAAGAACTTACCATAATAAAAACTAATTATTTCTAAAAAGTCCACAGAAATGTAAAACTTGACAAAATTGCATTTAAAACATAAATGAAGGTTTCAGTTCCATTTCTTGAAAACACTTCTTCTTCTTCTATGGCGTCACAGTTTGAAGTCAAACCAGTCATCCACCTCCATTTCTCCCTGTCCTTACCGATCAATGTCCATCATTTTATTTTAAGTAAATTATCAGCATCCCTCGCCACTTGGCTTGGGTCTCCTGACAGGCCTATTACCCTTGACCTGACTAAACAGCAACTTCCTAGGTTGTCTTCCATCCTAATGATATGTTCTGCCCATTGCAATCTATGCAGTCGGATGGTGGTGGCCAGATCATTGTCTTTATAAAGCTTGTATAGCTCCTCATTGTCATGCATTCTCCATATCCCGTTTACTTGGATTGGTCCATATATTCTCCTCAAAATTCTCCTTTCAAAAGTATTGACTATGTTAATGGCTTGTTTGTTCAGAGTCCAAGTCTCGCTGCCATATGTTATCACCGGTCTAATCATAACTTTATATAATGTGACCTTGGACTGATGGTGGATATTCCTTGTCTTTAATATAGATGTCAATGAAGCATATGTTCTATTTGCAGCCTGTATCCTTTTTCTTATTTCATTTTTTTTTCATTGTTTTCTGCCATCCAACATCCCAAATATTTAAACTTGAAAACACTAACTTACATATCTGTGATAATCTGTACTTTCACTTGTGAACATTTACGTTTCTTATTTGCCTCGAACGTTTTGGTGTGGTGTACACCATCCTCAGCGAGATTCTGTATTTAAACCTCACTGAGGAAGGTGTACACCACACCGAAACGTTCGAGGCAAATAAGAAACGTAAGTGTTCACAAGTGAAAGTACCGTTTATCACTAATATTAAGTGCGTGAATGAAGAGGATGAACCATCAAAACAACTAACTTACAGTAATTATTCTATTAGAAAAAAGTAAAATTTGAAACGGCCTGTACTATTTTATACTTCGAAGCAGGTACAATGCAGGCGCATTCGTTCATTTAAAAGAAAAGAAAATTACAAATTGCTTCGCCGGCGTGTCAAACCTTATCGACAGATGCAGGGTTGTCAACTGCTGCTCTAGATTTTTCGAGTGCTTGTTAAGGACACATAATACGAAACATTAGTCTGGAACTCTGCAGGCTATAAATAGGTGACACCTGCTGCTTAGAAGTCAGTTATAAGTGGTAATTATTGAAGCGTGTTTTGAAATATTGTGGTGAAGTGATTATTGTGTTATAATTAGTGTGGAATTCTAATGGCTGACATTATTATTGCAAGTGGACAAATTTAACTTGAATTTTTTAACGAGTTGATTACAAATTGTTAATTGTGATTAATTAAAGCTGGTAATTAGTGATTTCATTGGTGTCTGTATTTGTTTCCACTGTACCATATGATGATCAGTGAGACCGTCGTAACAGTGGGTCAGAAGTATGACAGAACCTTTAACAATGGAAACAGATGTCACTTTGTACAAGACTAGTGTAATTTGTAATTTATCTGAAAATATGGATGCCATTCAGATAAAATGTCAGATGTTGCAGAAAGAGGAACAATGCCGAAAAGGGACAGAAGAAGCAGAAAAATGACAGGATGAGAAAAGCAGACAGGAGAGAGAGAAGAGGCAGAAAAACAGCAAGACAAGAAATGTAAGCAGGAAGCAGATGACATTAAAACATTGATATACGAGCAAACGCAGATGCAGAGCTGGGTCTATTAAGAGGTGAGCTTTCTAAAGAAGTTACTAGAATATCGGAGGTTCAAGAATCAATGACATTAAAAATAGTTTAAGTAGAAAAATCTGTCTCAAGTGTGGAAGAAGCTATGTCTACAAAAATATCTGTCATAGAAGAGTCCATGACAAATAAAATGTCTGAAGTTGAGGATACGGTAACAACTATATATATCTTACTATATATTGCAAGAGTCAATTGCAAACATGAAAGAGCAATTTAAAGTGAAGTTGAGCAGTTAATGAAGATACAACCGTGTATTTCAAAACAATTTTCTGAACAGACCATACCTATGGTAAAGACAGAAAAGACACAGAAAATAAGACAGTAGAGAAAGTCACTTTGCCTGCAGTTGGGGCAGTTCATGTCAATGCCCCAACATTTGATGGAAGCACTCACTCATATCTTCGACAATTTGAAGCTGCTTCTAGCACAAATAATTGGATGGAGAAAGACAAGGCAGTTTCACACATTCTCACTTTAAAAGGACCTGCTGCAGAGCTAATACAGAAAGTGCCATCTGACAGTTAGAACATCTATGCCGAATTAACAAAAGCTCTGGAATTACGGTACGGTGGCCAGCATTTGTGTGAAGTCTACCGTGTTCAACTTAAAGTGAGGCAATAGTGTTCAGGGGAGAGCCTTCAAGGGTTTGAAGCAAATGTCGACTGACTGGCGAGATTGGCTTATCGTGAAGAATTGGAGGACTTCCCAACATGGATTGCTCACATTGTGTTTATGGATAGTATCAGTGATAGCCAATTACAACAAGTGTTGAGAATGGCACGGCATCGGAATAGCACAGACGCTCTTGTTCATGCTCTCTGTTTTGAAGCTGCAACGTCGGTGACCTTGTAACCCCTCTTTCAAACTTTTAGACTTTATAAAAAAAAAAACCCTTTTTTTTTTTAAAGAGGGGGCACTAGTTATTTAAAACTAGGCAAGAGCCTAGAGAAGCCAAAAATGCGCTGGGTCCAGTATGACGGGACTTGCAATTAAACTCGGTTGTTAAACAACAATAACAAGTTTTATTTAGCCATTTCAAGTAACTTTGTAAGTATAACTCTCAGTACACAATATACTTTCATAGAATTGAAAAATTTCATTACAAACTTTTACTCCCCTCCCTGGCATTACAATCCTCTGAAAATATACACGTGTAATCTCATAAAATTAGAATATATGTAAACATCATCATAATAATTTCTCCTAAATATACATAAATAGACCATCAATCAATATAGTTACATAAATACACGTAGCACACACATATCTATATACCCACATATTCAACACACATGTTCACCTGGCAGGCAGCCTATATATATTTCACCATGCCTCCGAAGAATATAACCCTCAGTATCCGTGACCAAGACCCCCATCCCAAACTACTGTAAACGGGTAAAGTGCCCAGCCTCCATTAAAAACTTTTCATTAAAACCAATCCATTAACCCATCCGGGTATGACTGAGTTGCAACCAATGAAATTATTACAAGTAAGCAAAATTTAGAAAAGTTCCCCCCCAGATAGGACTGTGCCATCGCCAGGTCAACATGGCTGCACGGCCTTATAAAATGTATAATAGAATTTATGATTGAAAGTAAGACTCGATAGTGTGCTCATATTAACAACTGAACAATTAATACACTGGCTATGGCAGTAAAAGAAAATGATGAAAATTCACTTATTACTGAATTATTACATGGTTAACATAAATTTTATAAAATATATAATAACAATTTTAATTAAAAATTTTTTAACATCAGACCCTAATAAAACACATTTGAGGTGTTCATACAGAATTGGCTTGACCACAGGCGAGGCCATGCGCACAACCAGATCCAGCAAACTATGACATGTTATGGACCTGTGGATAACGGCACCAACAGGTGACGTCCACAGGTTACAGCACCTCCCCAAACCTTTAAATAATCTAAAAAAAACAAAACCCATATAGAGCTATGGATACCATCAAGTAATGCAAGCATAATTCACCGCCCTATAAATCAGTAACCTTAAGTAACGCACACTTTTACCATAAAAGAAAATTTCGCAGCAAAATTCGGTGACACATGACCCCGTCTGGGTTCACACTTACTCAGGGGGGCTTAAGGGTTAGTAAAATAAAACTGACAAAATTTGTAAGCACTAACTGTCTCGCTGGACTTGTGCACCAACAACTTTAACTGGAGATGTTCCAGGAATAGAATCAGATGTTCTACATTGTAGAGGCCAAAAATATTTATAAAAGGGTTAAATGTCACCTGGTATAATCCGGCACAAAACCTGAGGTACTCATGGTGTATTGTCCAGTTCTTCCTCCTGACGGCACAGACAGAGAATCACTCGTTTAATGCCATTGGTGGCAGATGTTCGGCCACCAGCTGAAGTGAATCGGTAAATCGTCTTAGGTCAGGAACCTGGAGAATCGCGTAGTCGTTTATCTAAGCATAGTAGATATTAGCAGACAAAATTCAAACTGGTAGCCGCCGGGAGAGAATGGTTGATGAGCTGCATTCGGCTGCCTGACGAATACTGGTCAGCGCAGTGACAGAAAAAACGTTACGTATCGCTCCCCACAGAGCGCGCGCGGATCGGCAAACAAGCATGCAGATAACAGAGTAGACTCCGCTCAGAAATTAATTCACATACCCCGCAATGACAGTCACATAATTAACTGGGAAATAGCCGAGTATTCCAAAACTCGGCACAACCTACATTAATCAAAGTATGTCATCATGTTGTAGCCAAATGGATCCAATATCACAATATCATCAGAACAAACGGAATAAAGAGACGATTCAAGAACAACAGTTTAAGAAGTCAGTAGGACTACAACGATCTTTCAAACGAAAGGATAAAGACAAAAGATCTAAGTGTTACAATTGTGGGAAAAGTGGCTATCTTCAAGTAGATTGTTGGCAGACGAAAAATCGGAGAGAAGAGAGTGAATGCACCAATTGGAGATTGAAAACTGGACAGTCTCCATGGTTCATAAAACCACAGGTTACCTGAGTGTTAAAGGATTAATTAAAGGCAAACTTGCAGCACTTACAGTTGACATGGGCGCTACAGTGCTATTATGTGCCCCGACTTAGTCAACAACTGCCAGCCTCAGTTTAGCTCTTGTACAATAAAGACTATGACTGGAAGCCCCATCAAAGTGTTAGGAAAGTTAAACGTATGTGTACTCCTGGGTCTTCACGAGTTTAGCTACCAACTGCTTGTTGCAGACATTGTTGATGAAGTGATTCTTGTCTTGGACATTATGAATGCCTACGGATTTGCTATGGACTTAAGAGAGAATGTCCTCTAGGTTGTCCAAGAAAATATGAAACTTTGCATGGCTAAAATTTCAGGGTCTGCCAACCATTTGATCAGGCAAGTGGCAATGGCCAAAGAAGAAGTCAACAGGTGTGATCAAGAGGAACCCTTCCTATTGCAAATGGAAATGGAAGAAGAACCAGCAGAGGAAGTACCAATGTGTGTAATGACAAAAGAAGTGATTGGAAAGCCAACTGTAGTTGTCGAGGGAAGGCCCTTGCTTATTCATAAGTTAATGGAAGCACCCGGGGGAAAAGTTGTTGAAGTCAAGCAAGAGGTTATTAACAAGAACCAAACAGACTTGGACCAGCTAATTGCGTATAGGATATTATAAAAACCATAGCAGAAAATAATGGTTATGATAAAAGAATAATAGACTCCTTAATTTAAAAAATAACAGAAGAAACTTATTTTAAAAGAATTTTATTCCATAGAGCCAGACCAGGGTAACAAAAAAAAAATTTTCATTTAAGAAATTACATTCCGTTTATAACAGCTGGGATTAATAATAGGTTAAAAAAGCATGGTCTTAACATGGTATCAGTAAACAAATGTAATCTTTTTTCATTACTAGTAAACAATAAAGAAAAATCAAACACAAGAGAGAAATGCGATGCTATTTATATCGGACAATGTGGCCGTGCTCTGGAACATTGCATTTCTGAACATAAGAAAACGGTTTTCACTAATACAGGTTTTACAGATCATTGCTTACAGCACAATCACTTCATAGATACAAAAAACATAACACTACTGCACAACATACAAAAAGGTAAGAAAATGGATTTATTAGAAATTCTAGAAATTAGAAAAGCAATAAAGTAACAAAAATTTAACAAACAAACAAATTGAACAAACTGAATTCTGTTTTATCCCCTTTATTAAAAGTTGTTATTTATTTTAGTTAATGTTTGTATTTTGCTTTCCGATTATACTTAGTTTTTACAGACACTTGACCTTTCCTGCTTCCTCATCCCCACCATCATTCACACCCCACACATGTCCGGATACACGCCTAAATACATATTCACCACCCTCACATCCTTTGTTTAGTTTAGTTGTTCACTGATCTCTTTGACAATAGCTTAATAAGCTGAAACAGCTGTCAGAGTTAAATTAAAAACTGTGAAACATACCAATAGTGTTTATATATTTTTAAAAAGCCTTTGTAGAATATTATAACAGTACCTTTTTACATATTCAAATTTAATTTGGGTATAATGCAATTTAGGTAGCCCCACGTTCTTGGAGTGCCAAAATGTATGACAATACAAATTAACAATTTAAATACATTTAATTTTGTGAAGCCACAAAATTCATACAACATTACTGTTAATATGTACCAATTACTGGGGTTTGGGTGTAATAGTAATAAGAGTAGTCATTGATTGAATTGTAACAAGTTTTCATCAATTTATTCAAAAAAAAACAAGCGTTTTTAAAAATTTCATTTACTTCACTATAAACCTTCATTATTGTTTGCTTAATGTTCAATTGTTGCAGTACATTTACCATAAATAAATCTTATATCCTACAGTAACAAAATTATATTCTAAGTCTTTATTTGTTAATCTTAAAATTTTGACTGCTCAGTCTGATTGTGTGCTTTACTGCAGTTTTGTTTTATTTTCTTTATATAACTTTCACTACGTTACTTTATGCATTGCATACATATTACTCATTTATTACTTTACAAACTTTCAATAAAATTTAAAGTGACTAAATTGATTGTTGTTAATCATCAAAGAAAATGTTTATTAAATTTAAATTAGATTCTCTGAATTTCTATATCTACATTTTACATAACTTTTATTTATTTTTTTTTTAATTTCAAAGTGTCTTTTAAGTGTTTTTAGTCTTTCACATAAAATTTATAAATTGATTATTTGTCACCTTGATTCTGTAGCTCATACCCATGTCCTCCGTTGATCCGTAGGTCCTCTTCTGATGGAGTTCCCTGCCCGTTCCTCGGTTCCACTTGTCGTCCTCCAGTTACTCGTCCCTCATGGTCCCATCTGGTTGCTGTAGTTTAGAGTGATATGTTGCTCTGCACCCGCTGTTGTTGTTCTAGCAGACGCCTCTATTGTTCTGCATAGCGTTCCTCTGCCTGATGTAACCTCGTTGCTTGTCTTGAGTGACGGACGTTTGTGGATGTAGACATTGAAGAGTATGTTCTATAATCGTATTCGTAACCAAACCAAGAGTTACTGTTTGATACTTAGATGAACATATTGTCCATCCGACTTTACCGTTCAATTAACAAAATTTAAAAATCGCGTCGATACTGGACATAGCGTCCCGCCGCTTCTGAAGACTGATTGAGAATAATTTGGCTTCTTCCGTACCCTTATTTATATTTGAGCATTGTACTGCACCTGTTGGGACAGAATTCAGCCTGTCAGAAATATCATGGAGGCGTCACTTCCCCCACTATCGTCCAATTTCATATTTTCGCACATTTCTGCCAATTGCAATGTCTAATGTGGATTACAAGGTGCTCTAACGATGGATAATTTAATTACACATGTTCAATGTAATTACCATGTAATCGCATAATTCGTGTAATTACTACGCTCTTAAAATCACACTGAATTCACACTGCACGTCCTTTTCACGCCGTTTTTTCACTGCACATGTGTATTAATTTTATACATATTTAGAAGTCTTTAAATTTTGTTTATGGTTTTCTTATAATTAAATAAAAACTATAATTTAACACATATTTAGGGTGAGATTGCAAACTTTCATGCTTGAACCGGCCTCACACACACACATTATTTACTACTGTACACACTCTCAGCGACAATCGCGTGATCATGTAGGTCGGTTCCTGCATGTTTGCATGCAGTATTTTTAACATCAACTCAGCTTTCAATCTCAGACCTGCTTATTTATTACATATTTATATAATCTATTACATGCACAGTACACCATATGATTGTACTGTCGCAATATATTGATATAAACCAATTCATAAAAACTGTAGTTGTATATAATAATAACATGTTCTCTGCTGGTGTATTTTGCCTATTCCGTCCTTCTGGGCTAAAATATTATTTTATCATTTTTGTGTGTATTAGGCTACTAAATTGAGGTTGGTTGGCATTATCATGCCCACAATGCAAGAATTGTGATCTTAAGAGCTTTCGGTCAATGTGGATCAGTGCGGAGCTTGGTGTGGGTAATTTTTGTCATCCCATGCCACGTTGGTCATGCTTTTGGTCAATACTATTGTAGAATATTGAATGTTATCAACCAAGCACTCTAATGAAACAGTGGAAATTCAGCAAAAGTGGATTAAGTACCATAAAACCTAAAGTCATTATTCACTACAAGAAAGGAAAATCTTCAGTAGACCTTTCTGACCAAATGGCATCATATTTGTCACCCCTCAGGAAAACTGTGAAGTGCTACAGAAAATTGGCTGTAGAGTTACATACGTCAACATCCATGGTCAAGTTGTACAACTGTCAACATCCTGTTCAAAGAATGTACTAGAAAAAAATCATTGGCATAATCGACTTACAGAAAGAAGTTATCTGATATTTGACTTCAGCCAAGGAATAAAACAGTGAAGAACAAATATTCACAATATTAGAAGAAAGATGATGGGGAAGCTGCCATGAGTTGGTCAAAAGGAAGAAAGAGCAGTAGCTGTGCGAATCCACATCCACTTAGCAAACTTTGCATCAAACTTGTGCTTTTCAAGGAGTGTAAAGAATGTTACATAAGAGCTGTATGAGAAGGAAAAGAGCCTCAAGAAAGAAGAAAAATAAAAAAAGTTACTATTTTGCTCAGGGTGTCCAAGAGAACTTTACTTCTGCTTAACATGTATTAAAACTTTACATAGAATAATTTAAATGTAATTTTTTGAAACGTTTTGTATTATCATAACTATAATTTACTACTTTGTTTTATGTTTAACTAGTTTGTATATCCAACAAAAATATAAAAAAACAAAATAAAGAAAAAATGAAAAAATTAAAAAGTAAATATTAAAATAAAATTAATAAGTTTTTATGTGCATTCAACTCTACACACCTTGCTGGTCATCCATTATTAGCAGTAACATTATATGTGTGACCAAAAGCATGATACATGGCATAAAACATAGGGCTGATTCTTCGGTCATAATGACCTTAGGTGTGATAGGGACAACATAACACGGTGTGATAGCACAGATCCATTTTCGGTCATTATGACCAACACGGCAGAGAATGTGTGTGTGTGTGTACACAAATAATACATTCATTATAATACTATACTGCTTATGTAATATTTCAGATTCATGCAATAAGTGAAACTCTGAAAAACCCATTAACAAGAATTCAACAAGTAACAATGCGCTATGGAACAGGTTATGATAGACGTAACGATTTTCAATTTATTCTCAACGTTTGTAACCATTTACAATCAGTCATCATTGAAGGGTCTTGGAGCTGTGTAGATGCCAGCAACATTGTTCCGAATCACTACAGTTATAATTTAACAGTATTTGAAAATATGAGAACACTTACTCTTCGCAGAGTTGTTTTTGAAAAGATCGATGATGCTGACATGCTACGTAAAAATCTAGTGTCCTTAAAAATTAATCAATCCCGGATAAAGAACCTCAAACAAATTTTGGTTTTGAACGGATCAAATGACAGTTCTGAAGAACAGTTGTGGGAGAGATTAACTGAACTCGATGTAAGTGAGAACAAACTACAGGAATTTGGTAAGTAATATTAAATTATTTTATTCTTGTTTTTAAAACAGACTTATTATTAAACACTGTTTCTGAAAGAAATTCTGGTAATTTTGTTACAATGGTACAAGTTGTTACTGCAATTCAGGTTTTGTTCAGTAATACATTAAATATAGTGTACGATCCAAAGCTGTCCAGTGAAGTTTTTCCAATTTTGTTTACATAGCAGCAGCAGCATGGAGCTGGGCATTATCATGAACAAGGAAGATGTTGCAGATCGGAACCTGCACCTTTCAGACCGATAGGGCTCTATAATCTTGCCCAAGAATTCAGAAGTTAGGCATCATTTATTGCTCTCTGTTCAAGTAAAAAATTGATGTACACAATACCTTTAGCATCCCAAAACACAGTTATGAGAACTTTGCCAGCAGCAAATGTGTTTTTGCCTTTACTGAAGTTGTTTCATCTCTTGCATGCCACTCCATATTTGAGCTTTTTGTTTCAGGAATGTAATGACGTAACTATGATTCATCACATGTGAGAATGTGCATAAAACACAAGACTCCTGGTGCAAAGTGATTCAGAAACTTCTGAGAAATTTCACCTCTAACAGCGTTGTGCTCTGTATTCATAATTTTTGGCAGCCATCTTGCATTTTGTGTATCTTTTTCTCTTTTTCAATGATTGTCTGCACACTTCCATAACTTACTAAAGTTACTGCACTAATTTCATGAACAGTTATTTGTCAGTCAACATGAACAAGGTCTTTAACTTTTAAAATGTTCTGTGGCATAATGCTGGTTCTGGGACTACATATGTGAGTGAGAGTAGAAACTTCTTTCTTACCTTTGCAAAAAAAACTAATGACATTTGTACACTTGTTCCTTCAAAAGTGAATTATTGCAGAATTGTGTGCACAATCTGTCCAAAATTTCAGCTGGTCTAACACCTTCACATACTAAAAACTTGATTATTACACACTGCACAACATATACGTATGCCGTATATATGTGTATGATTCCTTGTGACAACTAAACAAACAACTTTATAATGAAGTGTCTAGTGCTGCGTACGTCTAGGCACTACTACAGTTGATGACTATTGTTAACATTAACATGTGGTAAAGTATCTGGTGCCAATTTGAAAAGTCTCATTTATATGTGATTGACCCTTGTATTTATTTTAATAAACAGGTGTATACTAATATCTACTATCTACTAGTAGAGATGTACTTTTACAGAAGCAAAATGCTTACATATTTAGAAAGCAATAGATTTCACTAGAATTGTTTTTAAATATTTGATTACTATCAAGTATTTGGTACCAGCAACATTGACAACAATGTATGAACTAAGTTTAAAATGCGTTCTTTGAAATCTGCTGTATTTTCTGGAAACAGTGTGTTCCTTCTGCGTAAGTACATCTTATACACACAGACAATACAGATAATAAAATATAAAAAACATAAATGTTTATATTTTTTGTACAATTAGTTTTAATTGGTATACAGAAAAAATAAAGTTTCATTTAGTCAAAAACACAAATCTGAAAATTTGGTAGCATTAACATAAGGGTAAGGGTAATAAAAGGGATAAGTCAAATTTTTTCAAAATTGACTTTTTTATGACACTAAAAGCATTATACATAAAGGTTTTCAATGCACTTGTCAGAATTGAAGTTCAGTCTATTAAAAAAAAATCATAAATGAAATCAGCCAAGGGAAATAAAGGAGATCCGTCTACACATACTGTACTACATAACTGTAGATAAGTTTTAATTGTATATTTTTTGTTCCTAGCCAAGTAGCTATACCTCAATTTTCCAGTGGACAGTGACTGATACGATTCATTAAACAACTCAGAAGTGATTGATTATTTCAGGGGTTTCAAGTTATTTTGTTCAACTTATGAATTAAGGCTGTTATATTACATGGAGACGTTAGTGGATTCATGTGTGTGTTATTTTTATAAGAGTAGTGATTACTGAGTGTGTCATCAACAAAGGAAGATAACAATGGTTGTGCAAATGCTGTGGAACATGTAAGAGCAAAAAGGAAAACTATGGGAGGATGACAGACGTACAAAAAAATTAACTTAATGACACATTTTACAAGAAAATTGCTACTGTCAGATAAAGCGTTTTTTACCACATGACAACAAAAAATTGATATTAAAGAATTTTAATGTTATGACTACTACAAATGGTAAGGAATCATATTTGTGTTGTCTTATATCTGTTCTTCTTGTAACTTGGCTTCATAATTGATAAACAGAAGGTGAAGCAAGAGTTAATGAAGCAACGTTTAAATACAGATTCTGTGGTAAAGTAAATAGTAAGTGAGTGTGTTTGATATTTTTAAGAAAATGTTTTATCCATACATGGAACTGTGGAAAGAAGAGTAAAACATATTAAAAATGCTTTAAACAAAACTGTATTTAGTTAAAAATGTTCAAACAGGGAAACATGATAACTAATTTTTGAAAATTTGTGAAAATATTTTATATCTGATTCACAACCACATCAGATCTTTTCCTTAAAGGGACAATTATTACAATTTAAAAGATTCGAATAAAGTGTCAACCCAACGCTGAGAGCCAGAAGGGTGAAATCAAGAAGAAGAGAAGAACAGAGTGTACCTGTCCCAAGATGTCAACGTTTTTGAAATGTTCCAAGACAAACACACAAGTTGAATAGAGACCTATGATGAATACTGAGAAATTTTTCTGAAAGAATTCAACATAAATTTTTATAATCCCCATGCTGACACTTGTTCAATATGTTGTACAAGAGAAAACGATTTCCCTTTTGATTTGATTATGCATCAATTTTTAAATGTAAACAATACTGTTTAATAAAGTAAAGTTCTTTTTTGATTACCAAAATTAGTTTACTTTTGCTGTTATAGAAATAAAGGTGATAAACCCAAGGAACCCCATCGATTCCAAAAACAGTTTGTACTTGTTTCATTTCAAAAATTAAAACTTTTGGTTAAACATTTTTTTTTATAAACATAATAAGCTGTTTTAATAGCCTGAAAGAAAAACATTACAATAAATGTGAACATGAAAATGTTCTTAGATTTTTTCAAGTTTAAAATTGCTGTCCTGAAAAATATATAAAAAGTAGACTTATCCATTTTATTTCCCTTGCCCTTAAATCTGTATTATTAATTAGTGATGTAAAAATAAACAGAATGGAAATCAGTATGAGCTGTCTTGCATATATCAAAAATTTATTTTACAAGAAGCTGTAGAATAAAACATTTTGAACAGAAAGTTTTGAATGGTTTGAAATAGTAAATAGCATGCCTTCAACATTTAAGTATGTAAAATAATATGCTTTAATATTTTTTCAGATGAGTCAATGAAATTAATGCCAAATTTGAGACAACTAATTGCAAATGACAACCAGATATCTGAACTGAATGACATACGGTGCCTAACAAATTTGACTCACCTTTACTTATCAGATAATCGAATTAACAGTGTTTGCAGTTTATATGCTTGTGTTGGGAACATAAAACATATTGACTTGTCACATAATGAAATATCTTCATTAAAAGGATTTGAAAAACTAGAAAGCTTAGAGAACATTAACTTGAAAGCAAATAAAATAGCAGACATAACGGAAATTCAGAATATTAAATTACTTCCCAATTTGAATCATCTAGTTTTAGCTATGAATCCAGTTGTAAATATTATTGACTATCGTTTAAAAGTTTTAAAACAATTTGGGGAACGTTCAACAATTATTTGGCTTGATGAACAAAAGAGCACACATAAGGAATTAAAACATCTGTATCATTTAAATGAAATGAACGGTATTCAGTTACAACTAACTGAGACGCTGTAAGAAAAATATATGTTATATGATTGTACAGTAAAAGCTCTGTATAACAAAATTCAAGGTACTGCTATACATTTTCATTATAGAGAAATTACGTTACTGGGAAAGTTAGTAAATTTACCATTTTTTCTATATCTGCTGTCAAACTATACCGCGAAACAAGATAAAGAAAACAAAATTGGAGTATACTTAAAACTGTTTTCTAAGTAGTTACTATTTATACATTAGAAATAATGGTAGTAATACAATAAAAGTAAAAAGACTGATTTCTATGCAGGTCTTTCAGAGAAAACAAATGCGAATTAAGTACACTAGTACAATCCTACTCACTGTATTAAGATTAAATTTAAAAACCGTTCTCACTCATACTGCACTAAAAAAAGAACCTACAATAATAATAATCTATTTACAAGTGATTATTTTATAGTTTTTTCATAAAATTGTAAGTCAAATTTCTCAATTATAGTTAAAAATTTTTACTCACTTCTTAAATGATTTTTTTAAATTGTTTGTGTCTTGTTTTGTAATACTTATTTTTAGTCTTACTTTCTATATTTATTACTTGTTTTGCTTCACAGCAATTTTTACTGTATGTCAATTGATCTTTAAATTTTTGGAGCCAATAGCTGTAAGTTCTGAATGTTGTTATCCCTCATTTATTTGTGAAGAATTCAGCTTTTGTTTTTATTATTGATCTGTTAGTTGGGAATTAGAGGATTCATTGACTTCGTAACTACTGTAGTACTGTTCATCTGCTTATCTACATTTGCGGACGAGTGCTCAAATTTGTTTAACAGCTGTTTCCTTCATTGTGCATCTTCAGTATTTTGTTTAATTTGCTTTTTTGTTCTGTATTGTTGTTACCATCAACAGAGCCAGTTTAAAGTCACATCAAATATTGACTGACTTAGTAGCTTTCTCTAGTAGTCGAATAATATTAAGTTTTTCTTTGATCAAAAGAATTTCATGTTTGCTGGCCATCAATGAAGTTAGACATTCACCGTAATACTCAATAAAAAAACATTAAATTAAACCACTACTTGTGAATAGATGTTCTTACTCAGCAATGTAGGCTAAGTATGTTCACAACATAGAAACTTGTTAGCATAAAGGACAGATTGAATAACAAAACACTGTTTGACTGTGTTTTAATATAATTTACATGGAATTCCAAATAAGAATTGCAGTACTGAGCACAGTTCCATTTTTAGAAATCTTTGTAGCTTATTCATCAAGTACATACACCTATACCTACAGTAGCACATGCACTGTGTCCCTATAGTTGTCGGCAACTACTGTACAAAAGACAATAACAGTAAAAGCTGTAGGATTTACAGTAATAAGCATCAGGTATTTTCATAACCTGTTTCTATTCAGGTACAGAGTTCATTCTATTTATAAAATTTTGGTAACTGCACTTTATAACTGAAAAATACCTATTTTAATTTTATAAAGAGTTCTCATGTTTCGTTACAGAGATAATTTGAAATTTCTTTCATTATAGAAGGCCTAAAATATATTGACTTATACAGAATTGTGAAGGCACTAGCCAGTATTTTCATTACAGAGGAATTTTCGTTACAGAGTTTTCTTATGGAGAGCTTTTACTGTATGTTGTGAACCCAGGGGGCAACCAATAACACAAGTAGAATATGGTCAATATAAATACATATAAGTTGTATGATGTTGTATATAAACATAATTTATTGGGATTATTACAGTATTAACTTACATATGTTTATGTATTTACTGTACAGTAAACTCTTGTATTCACTTGGGTTAGGTTCACTGCAAATACAGAAGCCACACAATAACCGGGAATATGGAAATTAAAATACGCTACCGTATACTACTGTATTTATATACACTTTTTATATCTACTTTCACAAAGCTCTATTAAATACAGCATATGGGAATGTAGTTTCAATACTATAGTTGGCAAATTTTAAAATAATGAGAATGGTAATGGTGAACATGTAATTTAGGAATGACGCGTTACATGTAGCAATCACTTAATGTCACCTTATACATTTGTAAATTACACCATGAACAAACAAAATTAAACATAGGGTAATATAGTTAATAACATTAAAGTTTTGATTTAACAAATATAATTAAATTAAGGTATTCTGCCATTGTATCTTAAATTTTGCACTTCAATGCATGAAAGAATCATGAAAAGTTTAATTTGGCAAATTTTAATGAACAAAGATGGATTAATTTCATAAACTTCAGAAAAAAAATCATAACTGAAAATCATTTTCTGCATGTAAGAAATGACTCACGGATACTGTACAAACCATGACTACAAGATTTCCCCACTGTGAATCAGAAATTCAGTTGCAAACAGTGGTAGTGAATACAGAGAGTTTACTTACATAGGCTATTTATATGATGTCAAAAATCAGGAGTTTGATATTTCCTTTATTTAGATTTATCATCGTATCTTTTTATTAGATTAAACTTTTCATGATTCATATAACTGATCAACAAAACAAATGTTGCCTCTTAGTAAATTCCAACAAAAAATGTAACAAGAAATAAAAAATATGACATCAGAACACTTAATTAGTTCTTGTTATCAAGATATGGAAATTTGTATGTCAAAAGTTTACTCCTACTGTAAGATTCCATATACTGGTAAATGTATGGAATTCTTACATTTCCACCTACACGGCCAAGTCATGTTGGTCACCTATTGAAGATGAAGTAAAACTGTATAACATGTAAACCTGATCAAAATGACTTGGTTTGGAATATTTTACATTAATTTGTATCTGACATGTACGAAGCTGTCATGTCATGGTCAGGTTTTACTGTACACCAGTCTACATTCTGAGATTTGGTCAAGATACAATGTGTTGTTCATAGAAAACTGATGGAGGTAAAGATTGTTGGGTACTTTTTGCTATCAACCTTCAATATCTATAATAAAATTAGTCACTTTTCTCATTTTTCCTAATTTTTGACATTGTCACTTTTTGTAGGATACCAAATTATGTTAGTATGTCTATACGTATGCATATAGAAAACATGTATAATAAAATGTATCTATTTAAGGTTGTGTTGTACATAAGTAGTATACAAATAAATATACTACTAAAATATTGGATATAGTATTGTTATGAAGAAATTGTAAAGATTAAAGCTAATTTGTTACTACTAATACGTATTTAATTCATTCAATGTATTCTTATCATAATAGCATCGTTGAAAGAATGACTTTCCTTATATACATATATATATTTTGTGTGTCTGTGTTTCTGACAGTAGGGGCAACTTGTATAAATCCTACAGTTAGTGTTATATTTACTAGACTGGTGTCTTCATAAAACAATGATAAGCGAACGATGAATTATCATCTTGTCATAGAATGGCTAATAATAAACTAAGACGTGCTCAATTTTTGCATCAGAAGATAAATGCTATTTTGAATATAAAGACATCAATATTTGTTATATTAATTACACTAGTGAAATAAAAATCTTGTGACCATTAATGTTTAATGTTTTTAATAATGTAGGTTTGTATTTATTATTTGAAAAAATAATAAATTTATTATTTTATTTATAATTTGCCTGATTTTAAGTTTGGTATTATGGTACTATTTTTAAAATTACTGGTACCTAGAAATAAATAAATCCACACACATGCCCTTTGTAGAAAGTTTCTTCAAGTCACCAGATAGCCATTATACTAACTTTTCCAGGTAACATTAATTTTCCAGCAACCCTACAGGTGAAATTCCTTTGATTTTTGATTCCCTTTAGAGGAAAACATTTATTGGTCAACAAATCCTTGAGACTTCATGAAATACAAACATAAAGTGCCAGCAATCTGATGTCAGATTGCAGGATAAATATCTTAAAGCATTTTGGTAAATGATATAACTAATAACTTACTATTTAATACGCATCTTAAAACTAGAACTTGATGGCAGGCTGTTATAATTACTATTCTTGCAGGCTGTTATAATTACTATTCTTGCAGACTATAATACTGCTGACATTAGCCATTATTTCAGAAACAATTCTAAACACAATGTTTTGACTTCTAAAAATCTGAGGTTGTCCTTAGGTACAAATAATTTTACTATATCATATATATCAATCCTAATTAGATATCATCACAGTATAACAACAAAAAGATTATTACTAACAGAAAGTTTTATTTACCAGAAAGACCACCTTCCTGAGTAGGAGGGATTTCACCTCTGGTCACAAAAGAAATCTTGAGTGTAATCAAAATGAGCTGTGAACTTGAGTACTGTCCTTACTCTCCTTTGGGATCACAGTAATAGTGGATTTCTCCCATTTTTGAGAATGTAGGTCAATCTGAGGAACTGATACATTGTTGGGCTAAGTACTTCTCTGGACTGAAGTTTAACAAGTAAATTTATGACATCTTACCTAGAGATGGGTTTGGGCTTACTAATGAATTGAAGTGATAGAAATGTTTTTCACTTTGTTGCAGACTGTCTTCACATGATTCTTTTGTCTTCACAGAAAATTATTATACATTATGGTAAAAATCCATCATTTGGATTCTACTAATCCATCACAGCCATTTTTAAAGAAGTCCCTCATCAGTGTCCTAATCCAAGGACTGTTGTAAGCAAAATATCGCTTGCAGCCCGTGAAAGAATTTAGCATTTCAAAAAAAAACAAATGAGAATGAGGATAACAAGACATAACGTCTTTCCTGTTAACATAACTTCTTAATGCCCAGACTATAACAGGGTGTTAGAAAAAATTATTCAATAAGCTCAGTTAGTTTAGAAAGCCCTCTTTATCACAAATCAATTTTAAAAACTTAATTAAATTAACTATTTCTACTAAATCTGGGTATGGGTCAAATTTGGCACTCCAGGTCATACGGGTTAGGCCATCCTTTTCTGTGGATTGAATTACATGCCACCGGAATAATTTGTTACATGCTTTATTTAGAAATTTACAAATGAAATTACAAAGTTAAGAATAATACTGAATTGTATTATTTTATTCAGACAGAGATTCACACTGCACATCACACATTAGACTTGAGTCTTCAAATTACACATTGAGTTTTTACATCTCAAACGTTCATTAGTTACAATAGGCCAGTGGCTTGTACTGTCATGGCGAATGCTTGGTACCGGTATAGATTTAGCTGGCCCTCTTTTCTTTTTTATTTCATGAGCTCTATCAGTACCGTTATTGGATGTTGAAGGCCTTCTCCTTTTACACACATCTTTTCCTTGTTGCCAAAGGGACTGTGCTATGTCACATTTCCTTATAATCTAAAGGGCCCTTTTTTTTCAATACCCTGTGACACACAATCTCTTTTAGACATAGTCGTCAAGCAGCTACACATACCATATCAATAAAATGTAAAAAAGATGTAGGTAAAATTTCTTTGAACGAATACGTGTCCTATAGTAGGAGATAAGACCGTCTAGGAGGTCAACACCTCCCATTAATTTATTGTATGTACCTATGGCATGAGGTCATGGAATGTCAACATAGCATTTTTTTATTATATCATACCTCTTTACAGTTGACACCGGGGCAGCAGACTCAAATGTTGTTACTAAATGGACTGATTTATTGTCAGTCCATTTTATGACATGGACTTTGACACCATCAATAGTGGTTTCTTTCTCTTCAAATGTGCCTCTTCCAATTTTCTCCATCTCCTTGTCTGGTATAAATTTTAAGCAAGGGAACCTGTATAACCTAATTGTTTCAAGCAACTTAATTCCAATTTTCTCAAGTTCAACAAACAACAAAGGAGAGGCATACGAAAAACTTCAGAAGGTTGGAAATTAAGAAGTAATGTTGAAATATATCAAAGTATAGAAAATATAACAGAAACAATGAGAAATAGAAGACTATTATTTTTTGGACATTTATATAGAATGGACAACAATAGGTTGACAAAGCAAATCTTCAAATATCTGTGGGGGAAGAAGTCAACATCAAGTTGGGTTAAAAAATTCCAAAAGGATTTAGAAAAAAATAATATACATGCAGAAGAAGCAATTGAAGGAGAAGTTTTTTGGGCAAAAGTGTTAAAAATGGAAGGAGTCCAGGGTAGGAGAGAGAAAATGCAGGTTCAAAGTGGACTGAAGACAGGAAGAAGAGATACAGTGAGAAAATGAAAGAATATTAGAAAAAAGGAAAGAACAAAGAGTAAAAAATTGAAATTGGCATGTGGTCCTTAGATGGCCGATACGAAAAAAGAAAGAGAGGCATACCAGTTATCAAAGTATAAAAGATGATGTGTATCTCTTGGGACACACTCAATTAATCGTAAAACAATCTTGCCACTTGCTGCTATGTCAGCAGTGTCATACTGGCAGCCTTCTGGGCCCTCGGCAAAATTTAGCTGTGGGCCCCCCTCCCCCATGTTTCATACTGAATGTACACCGTAGCAATTTTGTAGAGACTCAATATAAAAATATTAACTATGACATCATATACTCACAATAAATTCTATTTTTTCTGAGAGGAAGGGATTGTAATAATATTTAATACAAATATCTAGTTTTATAACATTATTTTATTACATAAAACAGGGTGTCCGAAAAGTCCCGCACCATAGGGGTTTACAATATGTGTTCAATATGGTTACCGGAAGTGTCAAAACATAACTGTAAACGATCTCACAAGTTCCGCAGAATGTTGGCCACCAAGCCAGGTGTTACAGAACGGCACTCAGTTGTGATTCGCTCACGCAGATGGTTTATGTCCATGATCTTGACAGCATAAACTTTGGATTTTACATAACCCCACACAGCAAAATCTATTGGGTTTAAATCCGGAGATCGTGGAGCCCATTCCACTCGTCCCCTACGGCCAATCCACTGTGGGAAGTTTTCGTCAAGCCAATCACGAACTTGTGTACCATAATGGGGGGGGGTGCACCGTCCTGCATAAGCCATTCTGGTCTTGGACCCAGCAGATCCAAATCAGGCAATAATGAATCTCCTAACATTTCCAAATAATTTTCACTGTTAACTGTTCCGTCAAAGAAGTAAGGGCCAATGATCCGGTCTTTCCACAAACCACACCACACCATGACGCGAGCTGCTCCTTGTTCCTTACTACTGGAAAACCAGTGCGGATTACTCTCGGACCAGTAACGTAAATTCTGTCGGTTCACCTCTCCGTTTACGTAAAAGTTAGCTTCGTCAAAGAACATAACTTTTGATAAAAACTGTGGATCCTCTTTCAACTGTGCCAAAAACCAATCGCACATTTCCACACGCCGATCCGGATCATCATCTGACATGTGGTGTAACACTTGTAACTTGTACGGGTGAAACTTATGTTTTTTCAAAATGTCCACGACTGTTGATCGAGGAACGCCCACTTCCAAGCTTGTTCGGCGAATTGATTTCTTTGGACTTGCTGCTACCTTTGCCAAAACCCCTTCCACCACATCTTCTGGTGTCCTTGGACGTCCAGATCGGGGAGCATCTGCCACACTACCTGTAGCCTGGAATTTCCTTAACAGTCTGCCAACCGTGGTGTGCGACACTGGCTCTCGTTCCAGGTGCCTCAGATTAAATTCTGCTGCAACGTCTCTATTGGAGAATCCTTCTCTTCCACAGAGGAGGATAAGCTCTACCCGCTCTTCAGTAGTCAACATTTTTCAGTACTGCAACAAACAAAAAGACAACCCAATTAATGAAATCCCTATGGTGTGGGACTTTTCGGACACTCTGTACTTTGTATTACTAAATACAAAATCAAACACAATATTGTACATAATACAATGAAATTGACTGTTGTTGAAATACAGTAGTTATTTTTAGAAAAATGTAACATTTCCTTGATATAGGAAGATGATTCAAACTGAACAGTAAAAATCACACCATTAATTTTTTTCTAAGTTCGTCACTTGTACACGCAATGTCATCTATTATTTTACTTTTGTTAATATTTTGGAATGAGTCCCTCTCACAGTTCATAAGCATGAAATTACTTAAAAGTTCCTGACCTAGAGATTTTCTTAGTTTGTTTTTAACAATTTTTAGTTTGGAAAAGACTCTTTCGCAAGAAACTTGAGTATATGGAACTGTCATTAAATATTTATAAACTGAATACAAATTACTGAAAAGGCCAGATTGAGAAGATAGATCATACAATACAGTAAAAGAACATGATAAACATTGGGAACACTTAACTTTAGGATTAATTCTACACAAAGACTTATAATCTACGTCATCATCGCTTGATCCCCCTTCATCAGGTTCAAGATCATCTTCTTTTTCCAGGTAGCACAATCCTTTAATAAATCCTGATTTAGAACAAACCGTTCTTCAATGGTTTTCATAGCACAGTCCAAAATGTTAAAATACAATGGCTTAAATTTCTGGGTAGTAGTAACAGAGTGTGACTCATCCTGTGCTTGTTCTCCTGGCATTTTCATTTTTTTGCTAATTCTTTTTTCATGAAAATCCACCTCCATTTCTAGTTCACTGTCTTCAAACTTTGTTTGTATGTGAACGGTGTACTTTTTACAACATTGCAGTAATTTATCAAAATGTGTCTCAACCCTCTTTTTTGGATTTGTTTTATCAAATTTTCCACTAACTTCCATGCTTTTGAGTAATCCAGATTTTTACTTTGTAAAAAAACAGAAACTGGTGAAGTTACTATGAATAAAGCCAAAATGATAAAAGCAGTAAATAAATGTTCAAATTTAGTCCATTGGTTAATGAGTGTTCGAGCTGTAAACTTAGTTTTGCAATCGAAGTTACCTTTATAAATATCTAATAATACATGAAACAGATTCACCAACTTCCAAGAATCGTTGGCACAGTCAAAATCATCTGAAAATGATTCATAGTCAATTATTGAAGTCAGGGCTTTGTGCTTGCTCCACCATCTAGTAGCGCCAATTTTTTTAAGTCTGTATAGTTTTTCTTGACCTTTGAAACGGCTTTTTGCGTGTTCTTCCCAAATAGTCATTCTTTTATAGGACTGACTGAGGAAACAAGCCGTCTCCTCCACCAAACCAAATAAGTTTTCCGCCTGAAGGCAATTCACTGTAGAATCTGCCACAATCAGATTTAAAATATGTGCCATGCAGTGAGTATATATTCTATTCGGGTTTTCTTTCTTCAGTTGAGTTTGTAGCCCGTTATAAGAACCCTTCATATTGGCGGCTCCATCAAAAGAACAAGCTACTACATTTGTGAGAGGTATTCTATATTTTGTTAAATGTAATTTTATTTTTTCGAATTGTGCTTGGCCACTGGAATCTTCTACTACACACAAGTCAAGAAGTCACTCATACACTTTTCCTTGCACTACGTACCGAACACAGATTGCCAGTTGGTCCATGACTGCAATATCTTGTGTGGAATCAATCATCAAACTGCAGATAATGCTATCGGATAAATCTTTCAAAATCATTTGCCTTCCAGTGTCTTTATTAATTTATTGATAAACATTTTAGACAAGAATATTACAAGAGATCTTCTCCCAAAATGTTTCTTCTTATTCCCCGTTACTTCTCGCTTCTTAAGTTCTTTCATTCTTTTCTTCTTACTATCTTCTGTACACTGTTCAACATGAGTTTTCAAAATCACGTCATATTCAGATATTAGCAAGACAAGCTCTAAAAAGTTTCCATGATTTCCTATTTTGTTGAGGGAATAACCTGCTTCTTCCTTCCCTCGATAAGCCAGTCCTTGTCTTCCAATAAAGAGTGTGATATCTAGAAGGCGCTGAAATTGTCTCCTAGTTTCAATTTGTTTCTCACGATATGTGGCTTAACTGTTGTTAAGAAGAGATTCAATGTCTCCTTGTTTGCATAGCTGAAGCACTGATGTAACAGAATTTTGATGGTATTTTGAATTTTCATGGATTTCCACAGCCTTGTAGATATGTTTATATGAAACCTCGTGTCCTGAAATAAATGAGGATTCCCTGTTTTCTTTCTCACCACAGTCCATACATGTTGAACAGAACACTTTATTTAACTGAAAAGAATACGAAAGCCATTTTCTTTGGACTTTCTCACCACTAGGTAATGTTCTGTAATAGAGATTACTGGGTTCGAAAGGAAGTTTTTCCCCTTGAACATGATAATTTGGACAGGATTCTGTTTCAAAAATGCTCTCTTCAACGTAACGGGGTCATTGATATTCGGGCTTATAAAATTAGCTAAGTAATGTGTGGAAATATTTTCATCAGTACTGTCTTCCACTTCGGATTCGGATGAACTAGACCTACTGTTGTTCTCAGCAATCAAAGCGGTACCAGCATCTTTAGCTTCGGAATAAACATCTTCACCCACATCGGCCACATCAGAGAGTTTTGTATCTGAGGTAGATGGACAAACTGTTGGTCTAATGTTTGATATCATAGCACATTGATTTTAGAAAAATAAATGAATATATCGTATTTTTAAAAAATGTTAAGAAATTGTATCTTTTATCTAAATAACGTACGACTAGTAACCGCACATGAAAATATGAACTCGTACATGTGTTTGTTAAGATTGCATGTCTGCAATATTTTAATTGTATATTGCAATGCTACGGCTACGGGCACTGATTATTAATTGTACTATACTATTGTGACGATTTAATGGGGTTAAATAGCACAAAATAAAAAAAGAGGTAAAAATAATATAATCCTAAATGAAACTACATAATTTCTCTCCCTATGAAATAAATAGAAAACTAAATAATGTTAAACAAATAAAAATGTAAACCACCTCCTGTTTCTTCAGCGAGTAATAAATTATAGAGAGACGTAGTGAACCAGCAATTTAAAATAAGTAAAAATAATAATTAATAAATTAAGAACTATTTCTCGCCCCGGTAAATAACACGCGTGGACAAGCACATTGCTAAGCCAACGGTGCGTGCCCCAAATTAGTTGTAAATCAGACTCCGCAGTGAGAACAGTACAGTTGAAAAAGTAGGCAGTAACTACAAAATTATAGAGAATGAAAGAATATGTCGTTCACCCTCTTAGTTTCTTTAAGCTAATGCTTAGTAAAGCTGATAGCAATAATTATCAGAAATTTCAATATGTTTAACAACTTTGATGCGTTTTAAGTGTGTGTTTATGACATCTCTGCAGTTGATTTAATATCACGTCAACGTGATAAAGATCACAGTATATGTAACAGTTTAACTATAAGGTAAAAGTGCGGGAAAACCGAAGTAAGTGAGTTCAAGTGAAAGTTTCTCACCACCGCCAGCACCAGAATGTGATCAACCTTGCAAAAAGAGAGAGAACCACACCTTCCATTATTACACCTTTCTTCAGACCTCCAGAATATACCAGAAGCCACATAGCCACCATTTACTACAGACAACCCCAATTCGCCGAGGATGCTACATACAGGTGACACAGAAGTCAAACTTCTGTGGTTCAGAAATTACTTAATAAAAATATGAAAGACAATTGACACCAAAATAAAATTAATATAATTATACAAAAGACTGGCCGAATTAAATTATCATTGTAACTTTGTAATAAACAATATGATGTATTTAGCTTTAATGACTATAACATGCTAATATTAATAAGTCCATTCTTCAAATGGCAGCAAAAGTAAATTGTTTAACTTTAATATAAAAAAAGGATATATCTCGGATCCGATGGTATGAATTACCAAAGTTTTATAAATAATTAACCAAGTTGATTAATGAATACATTATGCAGTTATTATTTTTTTATATAGTTAACTAATCAGTTGAACGAAATAGAGTAAACGAAAAGTAGGTTAAGTATATATATGTATGTTTTAACAATACAAATCACAAGCCTATTTGTTTTTAATAATAAGACAGTAACTCATTTTCTTTTATGCTAATTACCAGGTATGTAAATAAAGAGATGTCATGGACGTAAATATGCGTGAATTAATTTGGCAACACGAATCTAATATTCCTTAATTCACAGCTTCCAGTTAAGTGTTTTGTTACGTTGTATTTTTTAATTAAACCCTACTTATATGCGTTATTGTTGTGTCGTGTTGTGTATGAGTACCTACCTGCTGTCCGATCTTGCGGATTCTTCCGGCTAGGGCGTGTGGATTTTGGATTTGAAGTTCGCAGGCTAGTAATCTCAAATTTATTGCAACAACACACAAAATAGGTTACTTTAAAGGGGGAGAGTTTTGAGAGACTGTTAGGCTTTATCGTACAACAATAAAACACTGTTATATGGGGTAATAAAACGTTGTTTATTACTCCAACAACACACAAGAAATAAATGGTTATTATATTATCAATTTCTTACAGTCTAAACAATGAATCAATGTTTTTCGATTGGTTAATAATTGAAAAGAAACTAAACTCGTTCTTTGGCGAGTTAATTGTAATTTAAATTTTAATTAATTAATTGATTTGATTTGATTAAATTTCTTTTACTAAATTGAATTTAAATGTTCATGAACCAAAATATAAAACTCTGAAGTTAATTAGAATAATTTTCCAAAATAAATTAGACGTGACAGTCTAGTTCACGTTATTTCATTTCTAGTGATTCGACTTCTGTTATACTGCAGTATGAACTAATAATTAGATTGTTAGTTAAGATTTGTATAGCGCTTTTATACTACTTCTATTTCTTAACTATAGCATACTAATGACTTAAACTGCAATACAGATTATCACAATGAATTTATTCTTAATTACTAGAGTCTTTGATTTTTGTATGGCACCTGAATTATTTGAATTTACAATGTTTTTAAATGAAAAATAGAAAATTTAATGTTGAAAAATAAATAAGTGGATTTTGCTTTCCTGTTATTCCGTTCCGATTTTCCCTCGTCGATTCGAGTCCTTCGCTAGAGAAAGTAATCTGCTTAGAGCTGCTGGATTCGGTCGTTGAGTTCAAATTTCGGCAACACTCTGCTTCCTTGCTGTTCGTGAATATTTTAACGTCTACGGCTGTCTGCTGGAACTGGTTCCTGTCCCTCGTCGATTCGCACGTCGCACGTCAGCGTGTGTGTGTGTGCTTCGTTCGAGTGGTAGCTCTGCTCGTCAGCTGTTCACCAATGATTTAGACGGCCTCTCTGCTGTATTCTTGAAGTCTGGTCTTGAAGTCTGGTGGATCTCTTGCGTGCTTATGACTAGCTGGTAGTACACAATAAGCTTGGTTGATGTACTGAAGAGTATCTCGCCTTTACGCCACAATTACGAGCTATACAGTTGATCTGTAATCACTGTGTTCGTAATTGCGTGTGTGTTGACCACGTAGAGTCTTCTTGTTGATCTTCACCACTATGGTTACTAGACGATCGAAGAATTACGTCTTAACTTCGTGAGTACTGGCAGAAGAGAGATGTTTCAGCCTGAAAACACCTCGCTGGTCGGGGCTCGCGTCAAATGATTTGATTGGCTGACACACTCTGCCTACTACATAAAATTTGAATTCCCTTGGTCCGTGAGAATGAAGTTAGGTTCCCACAGACGGAGAATTAATATTATTTCTAATATTATTATTTCAGCGGAACCAAATTGTCGGTCCGGATTTCCTGTGCTTATTTAATTTTGCAATAACTTGGTTGCAAACCAAGTTGTGTGAAATCTAAAATATACAATCTGTCAGAAATTATTATCTTTATAACATACTAAAATCTCATTAATGTAACTCTATTTTTACAGAAGTTATTCAATTATATTTAATTAAGTCTTTCATTTGTTAATTATATTGCGTAAAATTTGCACACGTCATTATTAATATTTCGGCAAACATTTTGGCTATCTTGGATTTCGCCTTAATTCATTAGTTTCCGAGATATTAATAATTAACAGTTTGGGTGTGGCCGCTTTCTTGTACATCGAACTGATTATATAATGACCACGTGTACGTCGCTTTACAAGCATTATTTTCAACGCTCTACATTCAAATGGAGTTTTGATTGTTATAATTTATTTAAGTATGCTTTCAGTATGCAGGCAACATATAACCCCAAATAGTTAATATTTGGTGCTGTTATATATTCCCACACCCGTTTAAAAAAAAAAAAGAATGTAATAATTACAGTTATTTTTTTTTCTTAATCATTACACACGTATTCTGTAATCACTATACTTATTACCTATACATTGTATTACTTATTCAAAAGAAAAACATACATGTGTGTTAATGTTATTCCATTATATACAACATAACTCTAATACATTTATTAATAATATTATATTTGCAATTTATTCTGTATTAATGTTTTTATAATGGGTAATAGCTAACTGCAGCGGTTAGAAGGTTTGTTTGTACAGTGGCAGGCGCACGAAAGAATTTGCTGACACTGTCTTGTTTACAACCGTTATCGCCTGCCGCGCGGCTAATTGCTTGACCTACTTTCAAACGTCGGTCAGCTGTTACCGCGTGTGTCTTCTATTTCCTGGCGGTGCGTTTGTTTCGTTCTACGCTCGTTATTTACCGCGTTAGAAAATGCATTATTATTAATACACAAGCTATCTACAATTATTATTAATAATATTATAAAACACAAGTTATTTATTTTAAATTTACTTATTATAATACAATTATTATTTTTAAAGTGCATCCAGTAGATCATAGGCATTTTTATGGGTGGCTCTACAATATTCCGCTATGTACTCGTCGAATTCGTACGCGTCCCCGGATATGATTTCTACGTCTTCCCACGCTGACTGTGTGGGAACGTCGTCGTGACTTTCCTGTTGCGCCGGACGTACAATTGTCGGAGCCCATTGTTGTATTGTGTTAACGGCCAACCACGGTTCCGTACCTTCCGGTTGAAATACTTTTTCAACTGGCATACAAATTTCAGTAGGAAAATCACTTTTCTTAAATCTAACATTTTTCTTATTTTTACCTATTTTATTGCGATACATTTTAGCATGATTTATGGCGCTTCCTCCCTGGAGGCGCCCGTTTCCAAGTTTTTTGGAAACTTACGATTCTTTTTCCTCTCATTGGGGTCTTTATTACTCGGAGTATCGCTGTCTTGCTCTATTGTATCAGTTCTAGCTATCTCAACCGTTTGCATAGTTCTAATCGGGGCCCCGTCGTTACCCTTATATTGGGCTTTCGGTCTACCAATATTTTGTTTGCCTTTGTATTCAAAGGTCTTATCTGGCTGTTTTGACGGTGTTTGGGATGGAGTAGAACTGGTACTCGGTCTTTGATCGGATTGCTGATGGTACTGTACCCGCGCATTCTGCCCTTCGTTATTTCGGCGAAACTCGGGATTATAACGCCACCCGTCCAAATCAAAAACCGTCTCACTTTGGGACACTAGAATGAGGAGTTCGTCTACCGTGCGAATATCCTGCGTAAACACGGCTACTCTAATGTTATGATTAAAGTGATAGGCAAGTTTCGTGACTATGTCAATCTCCGAAAATGCTGGGGTTAAATGCTTGGCGCGTTCGACCTGCTGGATTATATAATTTTCCGCGGTAATACCCAGTTTCCTATCAAATCTGCCATACTCAAGCTCATTGCGTAGAAGTCTTTGGGTATGCGAGTTCCAGTACCGGCTTTCAAATTTTTGCTTGAACTCCGCGTATGTGGACACTCTATCGCGTACAATGTTATACCACTTACGCGCCGAATCACGCATCGCGTTAACTACCCACTGTATTATGTCTTGATCTTCTAGTCGGGAACCTACTCTAGCCATTTCACTCTCACACGCTAATAAAAATTCAATAGGGTTTTCGTTATTTTCCCCCGTAAAATACACGCGATTTTTCTCGTCAACAGGACCTTGTACCAAAATATTAGGAGCAGATCTCCTCCGTACCTCTTGTCGTACTTTCAAAATCTCGTCGTTTAACGTTTGTAAGACACTCTCTTTATTAGAGTCTATGTTAGATCGCGTCTCTACAATTGAAGCGTCTAATCTATCTACTCGTCGCTGCGTTTCGGTCACGTCGGCCTGAATCTTTACCTCTAGAGATTCCATCTTTCTTGAGACGTCTTGCGTTTGCTTTTCGCAGCGGCTTATATGGTCCTTGAACCGGCCCTCCATACGTGTTACTTGTTCAATAAACGATTTTTGCATAGTGGTCTCAAAAACCTTAAACCGTTCATTGATTTTGATATCGACCGTATTTACTTTTTCACCGACCTCAGCGACTCTCGCGGTTAGCTCTTTATTACTCTCTTCGATTTTTGCATTGCTTTCCGCGATTTCGTCTATTTTCGCGGTGGTTGCTTTATTACATTGTTTAATTTCCGTATTTATGTCGGCATTGCTAATTTCTAATGCCTCTGTTAGACTAACTTTTCGTGCTTCGATTTTAGAAGTTAATTCTGCTATACTGAGCTCAGCTTTGGCTGCACTCTGTTCAAATTTCGCGTCTATTTTAGCGGTCAAATCCGCGTTAGCTTGCTCCGCTTTAGCCGCGTTTTGTTTCATCTCTTGTAATAACTGTTTAAGCATTTTATCAGTTTCCATTTTAAATACACAACAATTTCAAATATAAACAATTTAAAATACACAGAACAGTTTCAAATACACAAAATAATTTCACTGCTGTACGAACACCAGTCACAAAACTCTTTGGGGATTGTTTAGTTGGACGCCAGCTGTTTTATGAGTTAAAACAGCAAAGTTTGTTTTAACGTGAAAATTAAATTTAAATTTAATGAATTTAATTTTGTCGAGCCCCACGAAGTTGGAGCCCCATATGTAACTCTACTTATATGCGTTATTGTTGTGTCGTGTTGTGTATGAGTACCTACCTGCTGTCCGATCTTGCGGATTCTTCCGGCTAGGGCGTGTGGATTTTGGATTTGAAGTTCGCAGGCTAGTAATCTCAAATTTATTGCAACAACACACAAAATAGGTTACTTTAAAGGGGGAGAGTTTTGAGAGACTGTTAGGCTTTATCGTACAACAATAAAACACTGTTATATGGGGTAATAAAACGTTGTTTATTACTCCAACAACACACAAGAAATAAATGGTTATTATATTATCAATTTCTTACAGTCTAAACAATGAATCAATGTTTTTCGATTGGTTAATAATTGAAAAGAAACTAAACTCGTTCTTTGGCGAGTTAATTGTAATTTAAATTTTAATTAATTAATTGATTTGATTTGATTAAATTTCTTTTACTAAATTGAATTTAAATGTTCATGAACCAAAATATAAAACTCTGAAGTTAATTAGAATAATTTTCCAAAATAAATTAGACGTGACAGTCTAGTTCACGTTATTTCATTTCTAGTGATTCGACTTCTGTTATACTGCAGTATGAACTAATAATTAGATTGTTAGTTAAGATTTGTATAGCGCTTTTATACTACTTCTATTTCTTAACTATAGCATACTAATGACTTAAACTGCAATACAGATTATCACAATGAATTTATTCTTAATTACTAGAGTCTTTGATTTTTGTATGGCACCTGAATTATTTGAATTTACAATGTTTTTAAATGAAAAATAGAAAATTTAATGTTGAAAAATAAATAAGTGGATTTTGCTTTCCTGTTATTCCGTTCCGATTTTCCCTCGTCGATTCGAGTCCTTCGCTAGAGAAAGTAATCTGCTTAGAGCTGCTGGATTCGGTCGTTGAGTTCAAATTTCGGCAACACTCTGCTTCCTTGCTGTTCGTGAATATTTTAACGTCTACGGCTGTCTGCTGGAACTGGTTCCTGTCCCTCGTCGATTCGCACGTCGCACGTCAGCGTGTGTGTGTGTGCTTCGTTCGAGTGGTAGCTCTGCTCGTCAGCTGTTCACCAATGATTTAGACGGCCTCTCTGCTGTATTCTTGAAGTCTGGTCTTGAAGTCTGGTGGATCTCTTGCGTGCTTATGACTAGCTGGTAGTACACAATAAGCTTGGTTGATGTACTGAAGAGTATCTCGCCTTTACGCCACAATTACGAGCTATACAGTTGATCTGTAATCACTGTGTTCGTAATTGCGTGTGTGTTGACCACGTAGAGTCTTCTTGTTGATCTTCACCACTATGGTTACTAGACGATCGAAGAATTACGTCTTAACTTCGTGAGTACTGGCAGAAGAGAGATGTTTCAGCCTGAAAACACCTCGCTGGTCGGGGCTCGCGTCAAATGATTTGATTGGCTGACACACTCTGCCTACTACATAAAATTTGAATTCCCTTGGTCCGTGAGAATGAAGTTAGGTTCCCACAGACGGAGAATTAATATTATTTCTAATATTATTATTTCAGCGGAACCAAATTGTCGGTCCGGATTTCCTGTGCTTATTTAATTTTGCAATAACTTGGTTGCAAACCAAGTTGTGTGAAATCTAAAATATACAATCTGTCAGAAATTATTATCTTTATAACATACTAAAATCTCATTAATGTAACTCTATTTTTACAGAAGTTATTCAATTATATTTAATTAAGTCTTTCATTTGTTAATTATATTGCGTAAAATTTGCACACGTCATTATTAATATTTCGGCAAACATTTTGGCTATCTTGGATTTCGCCTTAATTCATTAGTTTCCGAGATATTAATAATTAACAGTTTGGGTGTGGCCGCTTTCTTGTACATCGAACTGATTATATAATGACCACGTGTACGTCGCTTTACAAGCATTATTTTCAACGCTCTACATTCAAATGGAGTTTTGATTGTTATAATTTATTTAAGTATGCTTTCAGTATGCAGGCAACATATAACCCCAAATAGTTAATATTTGGTGCTGTTATATATTCCCACACCCGTTTAAAAAAAAAAAAGAATGTAATAATTACAGTTATTTTTTTTTCTTAATCATTACACACGTATTCTGTAATCACTATACTTATTACCTATACATTGTATTACTTATTCAAAAGAAAAACATACATGTGTGTTAATGTTATTCCATTATATACAACATAACTCTAATACATTTATTAATAATATTATATTTGCAATTTATTCTGTATTAATGTTTTTATAATGGGTAATAGCTAACTGCAGCGGTTAGAAGGTTTGTTTGTACAGTGGCAGGCGCACGAAAGAATTTGCTGACACTGTCTTGTTTACAACCGTTATCGCCTGCCGCGCGGCTAATTGCTTGACCTACTTTCAAACGTCGGTCAGCTGTTACCGCGTGTGTCTTCTATTTCCTGGCGGTGCGTTTGTTTCGTTCTACGCTCGTTATTTACCGCGTTAGAAAATGCATTATTATTAATACACAAGCTATCTACAATTATTATTAATAATATTATAAAACACAAGTTATTTATTTTAAATTTACTTATTATAATACAATTATTATTTTTAAAGTGCATCCAGTAGATCATAGGCATTTTTATGGGTGGCTCTACAATATTCCGCTATGTACTCGTCGAATTCGTACGCGTCCCCGGATATGATTTCTACGTCTTCCCACGCTGACTGTGTGGGAACGTCGTCGTGACTTTCCTGTTGCGCCGGACGTACAATTGTCGGAGCCCATTGTTGTATTGTGTTAACGGCCAACCACGGTTCCGTACCTTCCGGTTGAAATACTTTTTCAACTGGCATACAAATTTCAGTAGGAAAATCACTTTTCTTAAATCTAACATTTTTCTTATTTTTACCTATTTTATTGCGATACATTTTAGCATGATTTATGGCGCTTCCTCCCTGGAGGCGCCCGTTTCCAAGTTTTTTGGAAACTTACGATTCTTTTTCCTCTCATTGGGGTCTTTATTACTCGGAGTATCGCTGTCTTGCTCTATTGTATCAGTTCTAGCTATCTCAACCGTTTGCATAGTTCTAATCGGGGCCCCGTCGTTACCCTTATATTGGGCTTTCGGTCTACCAATATTTTGTTTGCCTTTGTATTCAAAGGTCTTATCTGGCTGTTTTGACGGTGTTTGGGATGGAGTAGAACTGGTACTCGGTCTTTGATCGGATTGCTGATGGTACTGTACCCGCGCATTCTGCCCTTCGTTATTTCGGCGAAACTCGGGATTATAACGCCACCCGTCCAAATCAAAAACCGTCTCACTTTGGGACACTAGAATGAGGAGTTCGTCTACCGTGCGAATATCCTGCGTAAACACGGCTACTCTAATGTTATGATTAAAGTGATAGGCAAGTTTCGTGACTATGTCAATCTCCGAAAATGCTGGGGTTAAATGCTTGGCGCGTTCGACCTGCTGGATTATATAATTTTCCGCGGTAATACCCAGTTTCCTATCAAATCTGCCATACTCAAGCTCATTGCGTAGAAGTCTTTGGGTATGCGAGTTCCAGTACCGGCTTTCAAATTTTTGCTTGAACTCCGCGTATGTGGACACTCTATCGCGTACAATGTTATACCACTTACGCGCCGAATCACGCATCGCGTTAACTACCCACTGTATTATGTCTTGATCTTCTAGTCGGGAACCTACTCTAGCCATTTCACTCTCACACGCTAATAAAAATTCAATAGGGTTTTCGTTATTTTCCCCCGTAAAATACACGCGATTTTTCTCGTCAACAGGACCTTGTACCAAAATATTAGGAGCAGATCTCCTCCGTACCTCTTGTCGTACTTTCAAAATCTCGTCGTTTAACGTTTGTAAGACACTCTCTTTATTAGAGTCTATGTTAGATCGCGTCTCTACAATTGAAGCGTCTAATCTATCTACTCGTCGCTGCGTTTCGGTCACGTCGGCCTGAATCTTTACCTCTAGAGATTCCATCTTTCTTGAGACGTCTTGCGTTTGCTTTTCGCAGCGGCTTATATGGTCCTTGAACCGGCCCTCCATACGTGTTACTTGTTCAATAAACGATTTTTGCATAGTGGTCTCAAAAACCTTAAACCGTTCATTGATTTTGATATCGACCGTATTTACTTTTTCACCGACCTCAGCGACTCTCGCGGTTAGCTCTTTATTACTCTCTTCGATTTTTGCATTGCTTTCCGCGATTTCGTCTATTTTCGCGGTGGTTGCTTTATTACATTGTTTAATTTCCGTATTTATGTCGGCATTGCTAATTTCTAATGCCTCTGTTAGACTAACTTTTCGTGCTTCGATTTTAGAAGTTAATTCTGCTATACTGAGCTCAGCTTTGGCTGCACTCTGTTCAAATTTCGCGTCTATTTTAGCGGTCAAATCCGCGTTAGCTTGCTCCGCTTTAGCCGCGTTTTGTTTCATCTCTTGTAATAACTGTTTAAGCATTTTATCAGTTTCCATTTTAAATACACAACAATTTCAAATATAAACAATTTAAAATACACAGAACAGTTTCAAATACACAAAATAATTTCACTGCTGTACGAACACCAGTCACAAAACTCTTTGGGGATTGTTTAGTTGGACGCCAGCTGTTTTATGAGTTAAAACAGCAAAGTTTGTTTTAACGTGAAAATTAAATTTAAATTTAATGAATTTAATTTTGTCGAGCCCCACGAAGTTGGAGCCCCATATGTAACTCTACTTATATGCGTTATTGTTGTGTCGTGTTGTGTATGAGTACCTACCTGCTGTCCGATCTTGCGGATTCTTCCGGCTAGGGCGTGTGGATTTTGGATTTGAAGTTCGCAGGCTAGTAATCTCAAATTTATTGCAACAACACACAAAATAGGTTACTTTAAAGGGGGAGAGTTTTGAGAGACTGTTAGGCTTTATCGTACAACAATAAAACACTGTTATATGGGGTAATAAAACGTTGTTTATTACTCCAACAACACACAAGAAATAAATGGTTATTATATTATCAATTTCTTACAGTCTAAACAATGAATCAATGTTTTTCGATTGGTTAATAATTGAAAAGAAACTAAACTCGTTCTTTGGCGAGTTAATTGTAATTTAAATTTTAATTAATTAATTGATTTGATTTGATTAAATTTCTTTTACTAAATTGAATTTAAATGTTCATGAACCAAAATATAAAACTCTGAAGTTAATTAGAATAATTTTCCAAAATAAATTAGACGTGACAGTCTAGTTCACGTTATTTCATTTCTAGTGATTCGACTTCTGTTATACTGCAGTATGAACTAATAATTAGATTGTTAGTTAAGATTTGTATAGCGCTTTTATACTACTTCTATTTCTTAACTATAGCATACTAATGACTTAAACTGCAATACAGATTATCACAATGAATTTATTCTTAATTACTAGAGTCTTTGATTTTTGTATGGCACCTGAATTATTTGAATTTACAATGTTTTTAAATGAAAAATAGAAAATTTAATGTTGAAAAATAAATAAGTGGATTTTGCTTTCCTGTTATTCCGTTCCGATTTTCCCTCGTCGATTCGAGTCCTTCGCTAGAGAAAGTAATCTGCTTAGAGCTGCTGGATTCGGTCGTTGAGTTCAAATTTCGGCAACACTCTGCTTCCTTGCTGTTCGTGAATATTTTAACGTCTACGGCTGTCTGCTGGAACTGGTTCCTGTCCCTCGTCGATTCGCACGTCGCACGTCAGCGTGTGTGTGTGTGCTTCGTTCGAGTGGTAGCTCTGCTCGTCAGCTGTTCACCAATGATTTAGACGGCCTCTCTGCTGTATTCTTGAAGTCTGGTCTTGAAGTCTGGTGGATCTCTTGCGTGCTTATGACTAGCTGGTAGTACACAATAAGCTTGGTTGATGTACTGAAGAGTATCTCGCCTTTACGCCACAATTACGAGCTATACAGTTGATCTGTAATCACTGTGTTCGTAATTGCGTGTGTGTTGACCACGTAGAGTCTTCTTGTTGATCTTCACCACTATGGTTACTAGACGATCGAAGAATTACGTCTTAACTTCGTGAGTACTGGCAGAAGAGAGATGTTTCAGCCTGAAAACACCTCGCTGGTCGGGGCTCGCGTCAAATGATTTGATTGGCTGACACACTCTGCCTACTACATAAAATTTGAATTCCCTTGGTCCGTGAGAATGAAGTTAGGTTCCCACAGACGGAGAATTAATATTATTTCTAATATTATTATTTCAGCGGAACCAAATTGTCGGTCCGGATTTCCTGTGCTTATTTAATTTTGCAATAACTTGGTTGCAAACCAAGTTGTGTGAAATCTAAAATATACAATCTGTCAGAAATTATTATCTTTATAACATACTAAAATCTCATTAATGTAACTCTATTTTTACAGAAGTTATTCAATTATATTTAATTAAGTCTTTCATTTGTTAATTATATTGCGTAAAATTTGCACACGTCATTATTAATATTTCGGCAAACATTTTGGCTATCTTGGATTTCGCCTTAATTCATTAGTTTCCGAGATATTAATAATTAACAGTTTGGGTGTGGCCGCTTTCTTGTACATCGAACTGATTATATAATGACCACGTGTGCGTCGCTTTACAAGCATTATTTTCAACGCTCTACATTCAAATGGAGTTTTGATTGTTATAATTTATTTAAGTATGCTTTCAGTATGCAGGCAACATATAACCCCAAATAGTTAATATTTGGTGCTGTTATATATTCCCACACCCGTTTAAAAAAAAAAAAGAATGTAATAATTACAGTTATTTTTTTTTCTTAATCATTACACACGTATTCTGTAATCACTATACTTATTACCTATACATTGTATTACTTATTCAAAAGAAAAACATACATGTGTGTTAATGTTATTCCATTATATACAACATAACTCTAATACATTTATTAATAATATTATATTTGCAATTTATTCTGTATTAATGTTTTTATAATGGGTAATAGCTAACTGCAGCGGTTAGAAGGTTTGTTTGTACAGTGGCAGGCGCACGAAAGAATTTGCTGACACTGTCTTGTTTACAACCGTTATCGCCTGCCGCGCGGCTAATTGCTTGACCTACTTTCAAACGTCGGTCAGCTGTTACCGCGTGTGTCTTCTATTTCCTGGCGGTGCGTTTGTTTCGTTCTACGCTCGTTATTTACCGCGTTATAAAATGCATTATTATTAATACACAAGCTATCTACAATTATTATTAATAATATTATAAAACACAAGTTATTTATTTTAAATTTACTTATTATAATACAATTATTATTTTTAAAGTGCATCCAGTAGATCATAGGCATTTTTATGGGTGGCTCTACAATATTCCGCTATGTACTCGTCGAATTCGTACGCGTCCCCGGATATGATTTCTACGTCTTCCCACGCTGACTGTGTGGGAACGTCGTCGTGACTTTCCTGTTGCGCCGGACGTACAATTGTCGGAGCCCATTGTTGTATTGTGTTAACGGCCAACCACGGTTCCGTACCTTCCGGTTGAAATACTTTTTCAACTGGCATACAAATTTCAGTAGGAAAATCACTTTTCTTAAATCTAACATTTTTCTTATTTTTACCTATTTTATTGCGATACATTTTAGCATGATTTATGGCGCTTCCTCCCTGGAGGCGCCCGTTTCCAAGTTTTTTGGAAACTTACGATTCTTTTTCCTCTCATTGGGGTCTTTATTACTCGGAGTATCGCTGTCTTGCTCTATTGTATCAGTTCTAGCTATCTCAACCGTTTGCATAGTTCTAATCGGGGCCCCGTCGTTACCCTTATATTGGGCTTTCGGTCTACCAATATTTTGTTTGCCTTTGTATTCAAAGGTCTTATCTGGCTGTTTTGACGGTGTTTGGGATGGAGTAGAACTGGTACTCGGTCTTTGATCGGATTGCTGATGGTACTGTACCCGCGCATTCTGCCCTTCGTTATTTCGGCGAAACTCGGGATTATAACGCCACCCGTCCAAATCAAAAACCGTCTCACTTTGGGACACTAGAATGAGGAGTTCGTCTACCGTGCGAATATCCTGCGTAAACACGGCTACTCTAATGTTATGATTAAAGTGATAGGCAAGTTTCGTGACTATGTCAATCTCCGAAAATGCTGGGGTTAAATGCTTGGCGCGTTCGACCTGCTGGATTATATAATTTTCCGCGGTAATACCCAGTTTCCTATCAAATCTGCCATACTCAAGCTCATTGCGTAGAAGTCTTTGGGTATGCGAGTTCCAGTACCGGCTTTCAAATTTTTGCTTGAACTCCGCGTATGTGGACACTCTATCGCGTACAATGTTATACCACTTACGCGCCGAATCACGCATCGCGTTAACTACCCACTGTATTATGTCTTGATCTTCTAGTCGGGAACCTACTCTAGCCATTTCACTCTCACACGCTAATAAAAATTCAATAGGGTTTTCGTTATTTTCCCCCGTAAAATACACGCGATTTTTCTCGTCAACAGGACCTTGTACCAAAATATTAGGAGCAGATCTCCTCCGTACCTCTTGTCGTACTTTCAAAATCTCGTCGTTTAACGTTTGTAAGACACTCTCTTTATTAGAGTCTATGTTAGATCGCGTCTCTACAATTGAAGCGTCTAATCTATCTACTCGTCGCTGCGTTTCGGTCACGTCGGCCTGAATCTTTACCTCTAGAGATTCCATCTTTCTTGAGACGTCTTGCGTTTGCTTTTCGCAGCGGCTTATATGGTCCTTGAACCGGCCCTCCATACGTGTTACTTGTTCAATAAACGATTTTTGCATAGTGGTCTCAAAAACCTTAAACCGTTCATTGATTTTGATATCGACCGTATTTACTTTTTCACCGACCTCAGCGACTCTCGCGGTTAGCTCTTTATTACTCTCTTCGATTTTTGCATTGCTTTCCGCGATTTCGTCTATTTTCGCGGTGGTTGCTTTATTACATTGTTTAATTTCCGTATTTATGTCGGCATTGCTAATTTCTAATGCCTCTGTTAGACTAACTTTTCGTGCTTCGATTTTAGAAGTTAATTCTGCTATACTGAGCTCAGCTTTGGCTGCACTCTGTTCAAATTTCGCGTCTATTTTAGCGGTCAAATCCGCGTTAGCTTGCTCCGCTTTAGCCGCGTTTTGTTTCATCTCTTGTAATAACTGTTTAAGCATTTTATCAGTTTCCATTTTAAATACACAACAATTTCAAATATAAACAATTTAAAATACACAGAACAGTTTCAAATACACAAAATAATTTCACTGCTGTACGAACACCAGTCACAAAACTCTTTGGGGATTGTTTAGTTGGACGCCAGCTGTTTTATGAGTTAAAACAGCAAAGTTTGTTTTAACGTGAAAATTAAATTTAAATTTAATGAATTTAATTTTGTCGAGCCCCACGAAGTTGGAGCCCCATATGTAACTCTACTTATATGCGTTATTGTTGTGTCGTGTTGTGTATGAGTACCTACCTGCTGTCCGATCTTGCGGATTCTTCCGGCTAGGGCGTGTGGATTTTGGATTTGAAGTTCGCAGGCTAGTAATCTCAAATTTATTGCAACAACACACAAAATAGGTTACTTTAAAGGGGGAGAGTTTTGAGAGACTGTTAGGCTTTATCGTACAACAATAAAACACTGTTATATGGGGTAATAAAACGTTGTTTATTACTCCAACAACACACAAGAAATAAATGGTTATTATATTATCAATTTCTTACAGTCTAAACAATGAATCAATGTTTTTCGATTGGTTAATAATTGAAAAGAAACTAAACTCGTTCTTTGGCGAGTTAATTGTAATTTAAATTTTAATTAATTAATTGATTTGATTTGATTAAATTTCTTTTACTAAATTGAATTTAAATGTTCATGAACCAAAATATAAAACTCTGAAGTTAATTAGAATAATTTTCCAAAATAAATTAGACGTGACAGTCTAGTTCACGTTATTTCATTTCTAGTGATTCGACTTCTGTTATACTGCAGTATGAACTAATAATTAGATTGTTAGTTAAGATTTGTATAGCGCTTTTATACTACTTCTATTTCTTAACTATAGCATACTAATGACTTAAACTGCAATACAGATTATCACAATGAATTTATTCTTAATTACTAGAGTCTTTGATTTTTGTATGGCACCTGAATTATTTGAATTTACAATGTTTTTAAATGAAAAATAGAAAATTTAATGTTGAAAAATAAATAAGTGGATTTTGCTTTCCTGTTATTCCGTTCCGATTTTCCCTCGTCGATTCGAGTCCTTCGCTAGAGAAAGTAATCTGCTTAGAGCTGCTGGATTCGGTCGTTGAGTTCAAATTTCGGCAACACTCTGCTTCCTTGCTGTTCGTGAATATTTTAACGTCTACGGCTGTCTGCTGGAACTGGTTCCTGTCCCTCGTCGATTCGCACGTCGCACGTCAGCGTGTGTGTGTGTGCTTCGTTCGAGTGGTAGCTCTGCTCGTCAGCTGTTCACCAATGATTTAGACGGCCTCTCTGCTGTATTCTTGAAGTCTGGTCTTGAAGTCTGGTGGATCTCTTGCGTGCTTATGACTAGCTGGTAGTACACAATAAGCTTGGTTGATGTACTGAAGAGTATCTCGCCTTTACGCCACAATTACGAGCTATACAGTTGATCTGTAATCACTGTGTTCGTAATTGCGTGTGTGTTGACCACGTAGAGTCTTCTTGTTGATCTTCACCACTATGGTTACTAGACGATCGAAGAATTACGTCTTAACTTCGTGAGTACTGGCAGAAGAGAGATGTTTCAGCCTGAAAACACCTCGCTGGTCGGGGCTCGCGTCAAATGATTTGATTGGCTGACACACTCTGCCTACTACATAAAATTTGAATTCCCTTGGTCCGTGAGAATGAAGTTAGGTTCCCACAGACGGAGAATTAATATTATTTCTAATATTATTATTTCAGCGGAACCAAATTGTCGGTCCGGATTTCCTGTGCTTATTTAATTTTGCAATAACTTGGTTGCAAACCAAGTTGTGTGAAATCTAAAATATACAATCTGTCAGAAATTATTATCTTTATAACATACTAAAATCTCATTAATGTAACTCTATTTTTACAGAAGTTATTCAATTATATTTAATTAAGTCTTTCATTTGTTAATTATATTGCGTAAAATTTGCACACGTCATTATTAATATTTCGGCAAACATTTTGGCTATCTTGGATTTCGCCTTAATTCATTAGTTTCCGAGATATTAATAATTAACAGTTTGGGTGTGGCCGCTTTCTTGTACATCGAACTGATTATATAATGACCACGTGTGCGTCGCTTTACAAGCATTATTTTCAACGCTCTACATTCAAATGGAGTTTTGATTGTTATAATTTATTTAAGTATGCTTTCAGTATGCAGGCAACATATAACCCCAAATAGTTAATATTTGGTGCTGTTATATATTCCCACACCCGTTTAAAAAAAAAAAAGAATGTAATAATTACAGTTATTTTTTTTTCTTAATCATTACACACGTATTCTGTAATCACTATACTTATTACCTATACATTGTATTACTTATTCAAAAGAAAAACATACATGTGTGTTAATGTTATTCCATTATATACAACATAACTCTAATACATTTATTAATAATATTATATTTGCAATTTATTCTGTATTAATGTTTTTATAATGGGTAATAGCTAACTGCAGCGGTTAGAAGGTTTGTTTGTACAGTGGCAGGCGCACGAAAGAATTTGCTGACACTGTCTTGTTTACAACCGTTATCGCCTGCCGCGCGGCTAATTGCTTGACCTACTTTCAAACGTCGGTCAGCTGTTACCGCGTGTGTCTTCTATTTCCTGGCGGTGCGTTTGTTTCGTTCTACGCTCGTTATTTACCGCGTTATAAAATGCATTATTATTAATACACAAGCTATCTACAATTATTATTAATAATATTATAAAACACAAGTTATTTATTTTAAATTTACTTATTATAATACAATTATTATTTTTAAAGTGCATCCAGTAGATCATAGGCATTTTTATGGGTGGCTCTACAATATTCCGCTATGTACTCGTCGAATTCGTACGCGTCCCCGGATATGATTTCTACGTCTTCCCACGCTGACTGTGTGGGAACGTCGTCGTGACTTTCCTGTTGCGCCGGACGTACAATTGTCGGAGCCCATTGTTGTATTGTGTTAACGGCCAACCACGGTTCCGTACCTTCCGGTTGAAATACTTTTTCAACTGGCATACAAATTTCAGTAGGAAAATCACTTTTCTTAAATCTAACATTTTTCTTATTTTTACCTATTTTATTGCGATACATTTTAGCATGATTTATGGCGCTTCCTCCCTGGAGGCGCCCGTTTCCAAGTTTTTTGGAAACTTACGATTCTTTTTCCTCTCATTGGGGTCTTTATTACTCGGAGTATCGCTGTCTTGCTCTATTGTATCAGTTCTAGCTATCTCAACCGTTTGCATAGTTCTAATCGGGGCCCCGTCGTTACCCTTATATTGGGCTTTCGGTCTACCAATATTTTGTTTGCCTTTGTATTCAAAGGTCTTATCTGGCTGTTTTGACGGTGTTTGGGATGGAGTAGAACTGGTACTCGGTCTTTGATCGGATTGCTGATGGTACTGTACCCGCGCATTCTGCCCTTCGTTATTTCGGCGAAACTCGGGATTATAACGCCACCCGTCCAAATCAAAAACCGTCTCACTTTGGGACACTAGAATGAGGAGTTCGTCTACCGTGCGAATATCCTGCGTAAACACGGCTACTCTAATGTTATGATTAAAGTGATAGGCAAGTTTCGTGACTATGTCAATCTCCGAAAATGCTGGGGTTAAATGCTTGGCGCGTTCGACCTGCTGGATTATATAATTTTCCGCGGTAATACCCAGTTTCCTATCAAATCTGCCATACTCAAGCTCATTGCGTAGAAGTCTTTGGGTATGCGAGTTCCAGTACCGGCTTTCAAATTTTTGCTTGAACTCCGCGTATGTGGACACTCTATCGCGTACAATGTTATACCACTTACGCGCCGAATCACGCATCGCGTTAACTACCCACTGTATTATGTCTTGATCTTCTAGTCGGGAACCTACTCTAGCCATTTCACTCTCACACGCTAATAAAAATTCAATAGGGTTTTCGTTATTTTCCCCCGTAAAATACACGCGATTTTTCTCGTCAACAGGACCTTGTACCAAAATATTAGGAGCAGATCTCCTCCGTACCTCTTGTCGTACTTTCAAAATCTCGTCGTTTAACGTTTGTAAGACACTCTCTTTATTAGAGTCTATGTTAGATCGCGTCTCTACAATTGAAGCGTCTAATCTATCTACTCGTCGCTGCGTTTCGGTCACGTCGGCCTGAATCTTTACCTCTAGAGATTCCATCTTTCTTGAGACGTCTTGCGTTTGCTTTTCGCAGCGGCTTATATGGTCCTTGAACCGGCCCTCCATACGTGTTACTTGTTCAATAAACGATTTTTGCATAGTGGTCTCAAAAACCTTAAACCGTTCATTGATTTTGATATCGACCGTATTTACTTTTTCACCGACCTCAGCGACTCTCGCGGTTAGCTCTTTATTACTCTCTTCGATTTTTGCATTGCTTTCCGCGATTTCGTCTATTTTCGCGGTGGTTGCTTTATTACATTGTTTAATTTCCGTATTTATGTCGGCATTGCTAATTTCTAATGCCTCTGTTAGACTAACTTTTCGTGCTTCGATTTTAGAAGTTAATTCTGCTATACTGAGCTCAGCTTTGGCTGCACTCTGTTCAAATTTCGCGTCTATTTTAGCGGTCAAATCCGCGTTAGCTTGCTCCGCTTTAGCCGCGTTTTGTTTCATCTCTTGTAATAACTGTTTAAGCATTTTATCAGTTTCCATTTTAAATACACAACAATTTCAAATATAAACAATTTAAAATACACAGAACAGTTTCAAATACACAAAATAATTTCACTGCTGTACGAACACCAGTCACAAAACTCTTTGGGGATTGTTTAGTTGGACGCCAGCTGTTTTATGAGTTAAAACAGCAAAGTTTGTTTTAACGTGAAAATTAAATTTAAATTTAATGAATTTAATTTTGTCGAGCCCCACGAAGTTGGAGCCCCATATGTAACTCTACTTATATGCGTTATTGTTGTGTCGTGTTGTGTATGAGTACCTACCTGCTGTCCGATCTTGCGGATTCTTCCGGCTAGGGCGTGTGGATTTTGGATTTGAAGTTCGCAGGCTAGTAATCTCAAATTTATTGCAACAACACACAAAATAGGTTACTTTAAAGGGGGAGAGTTTTGAGAGACTGTTAGGCTTTATCGTACAACAATAAAACACTGTTATATGGGGTAATAAAACGTTGTTTATTACTCCAACAACACACAAGAAATAAATGGTTATTATATTATCAATTTCTTACAGTCTAAACAATGAATCAATGTTTTTCGATTGGTTAATAATTGAAAAGAAACTAAACTCGTTCTTTGGCGAGTTAATTGTAATTTAAATTTTAATTAATTAATTGATTTGATTTGATTAAATTTCTTTTACTAAATTGAATTTAAATGTTCATGAACCAAAATATAAAACTCTGAAGTTAATTAGAATAATTTTCCAAAATAAATTAGACGTGACAGTCTAGTTCACGTTATTTCATTTCTAGTGATTCGACTTCTGTTATACTGCAGTATGAACTAATAATTAGATTGTTAGTTAAGATTTGTATAGCGCTTTTATACTACTTCTATTTCTTAACTATAGCATACTAATGACTTAAACTGCAATACAGATTATCACAATGAATTTATTCTTAATTACTAGAGTCTTTGATTTTTGTATGGCACCTGAATTATTTGAATTTACAATGTTTTTAAATGAAAAATAGAAAATTTAATGTTGAAAAATAAATAAGTGGATTTTGCTTTCCTGTTATTCCGTTCCGATTTTCCCTCGTCGATTCGAGTCCTTCGCTAGAGAAAGTAATCTGCTTAGAGCTGCTGGATTCGGTCGTTGAGTTCAAATTTCGGCAACACTCTGCTTCCTTGCTGTTCGTGAATATTTTAACGTCTACGGCTGTCTGCTGGAACTGGTTCCTGTCCCTCGTCGATTCGCACGTCGCACGTCAGCGTGTGTGTGTGTGCTTCGTTCGAGTGGTAGCTCTGCTCGTCAGCTGTTCACCAATGATTTAGACGGCCTCTCTGCTGTATTCTTGAAGTCTGGTCTTGAAGTCTGGTGGATCTCTTGCGTGCTTATGACTAGCTGGTAGTACACAATAAGCTTGGTTGATGTACTGAAGAGTATCTCGCCTTTACGCCACAATTACGAGCTATACAGTTGATCTGTAATCACTGTGTTCGTAATTGCGTGTGTGTTGACCACGTAGAGTCTTCTTGTTGATCTTCACCACTATGGTTACTAGACGATCGAAGAATTACGTCTTAACTTCGTGAGTACTGGCAGAAGAGAGATGTTTCAGCCTGAAAACACCTCGCTGGTCGGGGCTCGCGTCAAATGATTTGATTGGCTGACACACTCTGCCTACTACATAAAATTTGAATTCCCTTGGTCCGTGAGAATGAAGTTAGGTTCCCACAGACGGAGAATTAATATTATTTCTAATATTATTATTTCAGCGGAACCAAATTGTCGGTCCGGATTTCCTGTGCTTATTTAATTTTGCAATAACTTGGTTGCAAACCAAGTTGTGTGAAATCTAAAATATACAATCTGTCAGAAATTATTATCTTTATAACATACTAAAATCTCATTAATGTAACTCTATTTTTACAGAAGTTATTCAATTATATTTAATTAAGTCTTTCATTTGTTAATTATATTGCGTAAAATTTGCACACGTCATTATTAATATTTCGGCAAACATTTTGGCTATCTTGGATTTCGCCTTAATTCATTAGTTTCCGAGATATTAATAATTAACAGTTTGGGTGTGGCCGCTTTCTTGTACATCGAACTGATTATATAATGACCACGTGTACGTCGCTTTACAAGCATTATTTTCAACGCTCTACATTCAAATGGAGTTTTGATTGTTATAATTGCTTTCAGTATGCAGGCAACATATAACCCCAAATAGTTAATATTTGGTGCTGTTATATATTCCCACACCCGTTTAAAAAAAAAAATGAATGTAATAATTACAGTTATTTTTTTTTCTTAATCATTACACACGTATTCTGTAATCACTATACTTATTACCTATACATTGTATTACTTATTCAAAAGAAAAACATACATGTGTGTTAATGTTATTCCATTATATACAACATAACTCTAATACATTTATTAATAATATTATATTTGCAATTTATTCTGTATTAATGTTTTTATAATGGGTAATAGCTAACTGCAGCGGTTAGAAGGTTTGTTTGTACAGTGGCAGGCGCACGAAAGAATTTGCTGACACTGTCTTGTTTACAACCGTTATCGCCTGCCGCGCGGCTAATTGCTTGACCTACTTTCAAACGTCGGTCAGCTGTTACCGCGTGTGTCTTCTATTTCCTGGCGGTGCGTTTGTTTCGTTCTACGCTCGTTATTTACCGCGTTAGAAAATGCATTATTATTAATACACAAGCTATCTACAATTATTATTAATAATATTATAAAACACAAGTTATTTATTTTAAATTTACTTATTATAATACAATTATTATTTTTAAAGTGCATCCAGTAGATCATAGGCATTTTTATGGGTGGCTCTACAATATTCCGCTATGTACTCGTCGAATTCGTACGCGTCCCCGGATATGATTTCTACGTCTTCCCACGCTGACTGTGTGGGAACGTCGTCGTGACTTTCCTGTTGCGCCGGACGTACAATTGTCGGAGCCCATTGTTGTATTGTGTTAACGGCCAACCACGGTTCCGTACCTTCCGGTTGAAATACTTTGTCAACTGGCATACAAATTTCAGTAGGAAAATCACTTTTCTTAAATCTAACATTTTTCTTATTTTTACCTATTTTATTGCGATACATTTTAGCATGATTTATGGCGCTTCCTCCCTGGAGGCGCCCGTTTCCAAGTTTTTTGGAAACTTACGATTCTTTTTCCTCTCATTGGGGTCTTTATTACTCGGAGTATCGCTGTCTTGCTCTATTGTATCAGTTCTAGCTATCTCAACCGTTTGCATAGTTCTAATCGGGGCCCCGTCGTTACTCTTATATTGGCCTTTAGGTCTACCAATATTTTGTTTGCCTTTGTATTCAAAGGCCTTATCTGGCTGTTTTGACGGTGTTTGGGGTGGAGTAGAACTGGTACTCGGTCTTTGATCGGATTGCTGATGGTACTGTACCCGCGTATTCTGCCCTTCGTTATTTCGGCGAAACTCGGGATTATAACGCCACCCGCCCAAATCAAAAACCGTCTCACTTTGGGACACTAGAATGAGGAGTTCGTCTACCGTGCGAATACCCTGCGTAAACACGGCTACTCTAATGTTATGATTAAAGTGATAGGCAAGTTTCGTGACTATGTCAATCTCCGAAAATGCTGGGGTTAAATGCTTGGCGCGTTCGACCTGCTGGATTATATAATTTTCCGCGGTAATACCCAGTTTCCTATCAAATCTGCCATACTCAAGCTCATTGCGTAGAAGTCTTTGGGTATGCGAGTTCCAGTACCGGCTTTCAAATTTTTGCTTGAACTCCGCGTATGTGGACACTCTATCGCGTACAATGTTATACCACTTACGCGCCGAATCACGCAACGCGTTAACTACCCACTGTATTTTGTCTTGATCTTCTAGTCGGGAACCTACTCTAGCCATTTCACTCTCACACGCTAATAAAAATTCAATAGGGTTTTCGTTATTTTCCCCCGTAAAATACACGCGATTTTTCTCGTCAACAGGACCTTGTACCAAAATATTAGGAGCAGATCTCCTCCGTACCTCCTGTCGTACTTTCAAAATCTCGTCGTTTAACGTTTGTAAGACACTCTCCTTATTAGAGTCTATGTTAGATCGCGTCTCTACAATTGAAGCGTCTAATCTATCTACTCGTCGCTGCGTTTCGGTCACGTCGGCCTGAATCTTTACCTCTAGAGATTCCATCTTTCTTGAGACGTCTTGCGTTTGCTTTTCGCAGCGGCTTATATGGTCCTTGAACCGGCCCTCCATACGTGTTACTTGTTCAATAAACGATTTTTGCATAGTAGTCTCAAAAACCTTAAACCGTTCATTGATTTTGGTATCGACCGTATTTACTTTTTCACCGATCTCAGCGACTCTCGCGGTTAGCTCTTTATTACTCTCTTCGATTTTTGCATTGCTTTCCGCGATTTCGTCTATTTTCGCGGTGGTTGCTTTATTACATTGTTTAATTTCCGTATTTATGTCGGCATTGCTAATTTCTAATGCCTCTGTTAGACTAACTTTTCGTGCTTCGATTTTAGAAGTTAATTCTGCTATACTGAGCTCAGCTTTGGCTGCACTCTGTTCAAATTTCGCGTCTATTTTAGCGGTCAAATCCGCGTTAGCTTGTTCCGCTTTAGCCGCGTTTTGTTTCATCTCTTGTAATAACTGTTTAAGCATTTTATCAGTTTCCATTTTAAATACACAACAATTTCAAATATAAACAATTTACAATACACAGAACAGTTTCAAATACACAAAATAATTTCACTGCTGTACGAACACCAGTCACAAAACTCTTTGGGGATTGTTTAGTTGGACGCCAGCTGTTTTATGAGTTAAAACAGCAAAGTTTGTTTTAACGTGAAAATTAAATTTAAATTTAATGAATTTAATTTTGTCGAGCCCCACGAAGTTGGAGCCCCATATGTAACTCTACTTATATGCGTTATTGTTGTGTCGTGTTGTGTATGAGTACCTACCTGCTGTCCGATCTTGCGGATTCTTCCGGCTAGGGCGTGTGGATTTTGGATTTGAAGTTCGCAGGCTAGTAATCTCAAATTTATTGCAACAACACACAAAATAGGTTACTTTAAAGGGGAAGAGTTTTGAGAGACTGTTAGGCTTTATCGTACAACAATAAAACACTGTTATATGGGGTAATAAAACGTTGTTTATTACTCCAACAACACACAAGAAATAAATGGTTATTATATTATCAATTTCTTACAGTCTAAACAATGAATCAATGTTTTTCGATTGGTTAATAATTGAAAAGAAACTAAACTCGTTCTTTGGCGAGTTAATTGTAATTTAAATTTTAATTAATTAATTGATTTGATTTGATTAAATTTCTTTTACTAAATTGAATTTAAATGTTCATGAACCAAAATATAAAACTCTGAAGTTAATTAGAATAATTTTCCAAAATAAATTAGACGTGACAGTCTAGTTCACGTTATTTCATTTCTAGTGATTCGACTTCTGTTATACTGCAGTATGAACTAATAATTAGATTGTTAGTTAAGATTTGTATAGCGCTTTTATACTACTTCTATTTCTTAACTATAGCATACTAATGACTTAAACTGCAATACAGATTATCACAATGAATTTATTCTTAATTACTAGAGTCTTTGATTTTTGTATGGCACCTGAATTATTTGAATTTACAATGTTTTTAAATGAAAAATAGAAAATTTAATGTTGAAAAATAAATAAGTGGATTTTGCTTTCCTGTTATTCCGTTCCGATTTTCCCTCGTCGATTCGAGTCCTTCGCTAGAGAAAGTAATCTGCTTAGAGCTGCTGGATTCGGTCGTTGAGTTCAAATTTCGGCAACACTCTGCTTCCTTGCTGTTCGTGAATATTTTAACGTCTACGGCTGTCTGCTGGAACTGGTTCCTGTCCCTCGTCGATTCGCACGTCGCACGTCAGCGTGTGTGTGTGTGCTTCGTTCGAGTGGTAGCTCTGCTCGTCAGCTGTTCACCAATGATTTAGACGGCCTCTCTGCTGTATTCTTGAAGTCTGGTCTTGAAGTCTGGTGGATCTCTTGCGTGCTTATGACTAGCTGGTAGTACACAATAAGCTTGGTTGATGTACTGAAGAGTATCTCGCCTTTACGCCACAATTACGAGCTATACAGTTGATCTGTAATCACTGTGTTCGTAATTGCGTGTGTGTTGACCACGTAGAGTCTTCTTGTTGATCTTCACCACTATGGTTACTAGACGATCGAAGAATTACGTCTTAACTTCGTGAGTACTGGCAGAAGAGAGATGTTTCAGCCTGAAAACACCTCGCTGGTCGGGGCTCGCGTCAAATGATTTGATTGGCTGACACACTCTGCCTACTACATAAAATTTGAATTCCCTTGGTCCGTGAGAATGAAGTTAGGTTCCCACAGACGGAGAATTAATATTATTTCTAATACTATTATTTCAGCGGAACCAAATTGTCGGTCCGGATTTCCTGTGCTTATTTAATTTTGCAATAACTTGGTTGCAAACCAAGTTGTGTGAAATCTAAAATATACAATCTGTCAGAAATTATTATCTTTATAACATACTAAAATCTCATTAATGTAACTCTATTTTTACAGAAGTTATTCAATTATATTTAATTAAGTCTTTCATTTGTTAATTATATTGCGTAAAATTTGCACACGTCATTATTAATATTTCGGCAAACATTTTGGCTATCTTGGATTTCGCCTTAATTCATTAGTTTCCGAGATATTAATAATTAACAGTTTGGGTGTGGCCGCTTTCTTGTACATCGAACTGATTATATAATGACCACGTGTACGTCGCTTTACAAGCATTATTTTCAACGCTCTACATTCAAATGGAGTTTTGATTGTTATAATTGCTTTCAGTATGCAGGCAACATATAACCCCAAATAGTTAATATTTGGTGCTGTTATATATTCCCACACCCGTTTAAAAAAAAAAATGAATGTAATAATTACAGTTATTTTTTTTTCTTAATCATTACACACGTATTCTGTAATCACTATACTTATTACCTATACATTGTATTACTTATTCAAAAGAAAAACATACATGTGTGTTAATGTTATTCCATTATATACAACATAACTCTAATACATTTATTAATAATATTATATTTGCAATTTATTCTGTATTAATGTTTTTATAATGGGTAATAGCTAACTGCAGCGGTTAGAAGGTTTGTTTGTACAGTGGCAGGCGCACGAAAGAATTTGCTGACACTGTCTTGTTTACAACCGTTATCGCCTGCCGCGCGGCTAATTGCTTGACCTACTTTCAAACGTCGGTCAGCTGTTACCGCGTGTGTCTTCTATTTCCTGGCGGTGCGTTTGTTTCGTTCTACGCTCGTTATTTACCGCGTTAGAAAATGCATTATTATTAATACACAAGCTATCTACAATTATTATTAATAATATTATAAAACACAAGTTATTTATTTTAAATTTACTTATTATAATACAATTATTATTTTTAAAGTGCATCCAGTAGATCATAGGCATTTTTATGGGTGGCTCTACAATATTCCGCTATGTACTCGTCGAATTCGTACGCGTCCCCGGATATGATTTCTACGTCTTCCCACGCTGACTGTGTGGGAACGTCGTCGTGACTTTCCTGTTGCGCCGGACGTACAATTGTCGGAGCCCATTGTTGTATTGTGTTAACGGCCAACCACGGTTCCGTACCTTCCGGTTGAAATACTTTGTCAACTGGCATACAAATTTCAGTAGGAAAATCACTTTTCTTAAATCTAACATTTTTCTTATTTTTACCTATTTTATTGCGATACATTTTAGCATGATTTATGGCGCTTCCTCCCTGGAGGCGCCCGTTTCCAAGTTTTTTGGAAACTTACGATTCTTTTTCCTCTCATTGGGGTCTTTATTACTCGGAGTATCGCTGTCTTGCTCTATTGTATCAGTTCTAGCTATCTCAACCGTTTGCATAGTTCTAATCGGGGCCCCGTCGTTACTCTTATATTGGCCTTTAGGTCTACCAATATTTTGTTTGCCTTTGTATTCAAAGGCCTTATCTGGCTGTTTTGACGGTGTTTGGGGTGGAGTAGAACTGGTACTCGGTCTTTGATCGGATTGCTGATGGTACTGTACCCGCGTATTCTGCCCTTCGTTATTTCGGCGAAACTCGGGATTATAACGCCACCCGCCCAAATCAAAAACCGTCTCACTTTGGGACACTAGAATGAGGAGTTCGTCTACCGTGCGAATACCCTGCGTAAACACGGCTACTCTAATGTTATGATTAAAGTGATAGGCAAGTTTCGTGACTATGTCAATCTCCGAAAATGCTGGGGTTAAATGCTTGGCGCGTTCGACCTGCTGGATTATATAATTTTCCGCGGTAATACCCAGTTTCCTATCAAATCTGCCATACTCAAGCTCATTGCGTAGAAGTCTTTGGGTATGCGAGTTCCAGTACCGGCTTTCAAATTTTTGCTTGAACTCCGCGTATGTGGACACTCTATCGCGTACAATGTTATACCACTTACGCGCCGAATCACGCAACGCGTTAACTACCCACTGTATTTTGTCTTGATCTTCTAGTCGGGAACCTACTCTAGCCATTTCACTCTCACACGCTAATAAAAATTCAATAGGGTTTTCGTTATTTTCCCCCGTAAAATACACGCGATTTTTCTCGTCAACAGGACCTTGTACCAAAATATTAGGAGCAGATCTCCTCCGTACCTCCTGTCGTACTTTCAAAATCTCGTCGTTTAACGTTTGTAAGACACTCTCCTTATTAGAGTCTATGTTAGATCGCGTCTCTACAATTGAAGCGTCTAATCTATCTACTCGTCGCTGCGTTTCGGTCACGTCGGCCTGAATCTTTACCTCTAGAGATTCCATCTTTCTTGAGACGTCTTGCGTTTGCTTTTCGCAGCGGCTTATATGGTCCTTGAACCGGCCCTCCATACGTGTTACTTGTTCAATAAACGATTTTTGCATAGTAGTCTCAAAAACCTTAAACCGTTCATTGATTTTGGTATCGACCGTATTTACTTTTTCACCGATCTCAGCGACTCTCGCGGTTAGCTCTTTATTACTCTCTTCGATTTTTGCATTGCTTTCCGCGATTTCGTCTATTTTCGCGGTGGTTGCTTTATTACATTGTTTAATTTCCGTATTTATGTCGGCATTGCTAATTTCTAATGCCTCTGTTAGACTAACTTTTCGTGCTTCGATTTTAGAAGTTAATTCTGCTATACTGAGCTCAGCTTTGGCTGCACTCTGTTCAAATTTCGCGTCTATTTTAGCGGTCAAATCCGCGTTAGCTTGTTCCGCTTTAGCCGCGTTTTGTTTCATCTCTTGTAATAACTGTTTAAGCATTTTATCAGTTTCCATTTTAAATACACAACAATTTCAAATATAAACAATTTACAATACACAGAACAGTTTCAAATACACAAAATAATTTCACTGCTGTACGAACACCAGTCACAAAACTCTTTGGGGATTGTTTAGTTGGACGCCAGCTGTTTTATGAGTTAAAACAGCAAAGTTTGTTTTAACGTGAAAATTAAATTTAAATTTAATGAATTTAATTTTGTCGAGCCCCACGAAGTTGGAGCCCCATATGTAACTCTACTTATATGCGTTATTGTTGTGTCGTGTTGTGTATGAGTACCTACCTGCTGTCCGATCTTGCGGATTCTTCCGGCTAGGGCGTGTGGATTTTGGATTTGAAGTTCGCAGGCTAGTAATCTCAAATTTATTGCAACAACACACAAAATAGGTTACTTTAAAGGGGAAGAGTTTTGAGAGACTGTTAGGCTTTATCGTACAACAATAAAACACTGTTATATGGGGTAATAAAACGTTGTTTATTACTCCAACAACACACAAGAAATAAATGGTTATTATATTATCAATTTCTTACAGTCTAAACAATGAATCAATGTTTTTCGATTGGTTAATAATTGAAAAGAAACTAAACTCGTTCTTTGGCGAGTTAATTGTAATTTAAATTTTAATTAATTAATTGATTTGATTTGATTAAATTTCTTTTACTAAATTGAATTTAAATGTTCATGAACCAAAATATAAAACTCTGAAGTTAATTAGAATAATTTTCCAAAATAAATTAGACGTGACAGTCTAGTTCACGTTATTTCATTTCTAGTGATTCGACTTCTGTTATACTGCAGTATGAACTAATAATTAGATTGTTAGTTAAGATTTGTATAGCGCTTTTATACTACTTCTATTTCTTAACTATAGCATACTAATGACTTAAACTGCAATACAGATTATCACAATGAATTTATTCTTAATTACTAGAGTCTTTGATTTTTGTATGGCACCTGAATTATTTGAATTTACAATGTTTTTAAATGAAAAATAGAAAATTTAATGTTGAAAAATAAATAAGTGGATTTTGCTTTCCTGTTATTCCGTTCCGATTTTCCCTCGTCGATTCGAGTCCTTCGCTAGAGAAAGTAATCTGCTTAGAGCTGCTGGATTCGGTCGTTGAGTTCAAATTTCGGCAACACTCTGCTTCCTTGCTGTTCGTGAATATTTTAACGTCTACGGCTGTCTGCTGGAACTGGTTCCTGTCCCTCGTCGATTCGCACGTCGCACGTCAGCGTGTGTGTGTGTGCTTCGTTCGAGTGGTAGCTCTGCTCGTCAGCTGTTCACCAATGATTTAGACGGCCTCTCTGCTGTATTCTTGAAGTCTGGTCTTGAAGTCTGGTGGATCTCTTGCGTGCTTATGACTAGCTGGTAGTACACAATAAGCTTGGTTGATGTACTGAAGAGTATCTCGCCTTTACGCCACAATTACGAGCTATACAGTTGATCTGTAATCACTGTGTTCGTAATTGCGTGTGTGTTGACCACGTAGAGTCTTCTTGTTGATCTTCACCACTATGGTTACTAGACGATCGAAGAATTACGTCTTAACTTCGTGAGTACTGGCAGAAGAGAGATGTTTCAGCCTGAAAACACCTCGCTGGTCGGGGCTCGCGTCAAATGATTTGATTGGCTGACACACTCTGCCTACTACATAAAATTTGAATTCCCTTGGTCCGTGAGAATGAAGTTAGGTTCCCACAGACGGAGAATTAATATTATTTCTAATACTATTATTTCAGCGGAACCAAATTGTCGGTCCGGATTTCCTGTGCTTATTTAATTTTGCAATAACTTGGTTGCAAACCAAGTTGTGTGAAATCTAAAATATACAATCTGTCAGAAATTATTATCTTTATAACATACTAAAATCTCATTAATGTAACTCTATTTTTACAGAAGTTATTCAATTATATTTAATTAACTCTTTCATTTGTTAATTATATTGCGTAAAATTTGCACACGTCATTATTAATATTTCGGCAAACATTTTGGCTATCTTGGATTTCGCCTTAATTCATTAGTTTCTGAGATATTAATAATTAACCGTTTGGGTGTGGCCGCTTCCTTGTACAGCGAACTGATTACATAATGACCACGTGTGCGTCGCTTTACAAGCATTATTTTCAACGCTCTACATTCAAATGGAGTTTTGACTGTTATAATTTATTTAAGTATGCTTTCAGTATGCAGGCAACATATAACCCCAAATAGTTAATATTTGGCGCTGTTATATATTCCCACACCCGTTTTAAAAAAAAATGAATGTAATAATTACAGTTATTTTTTTTTCTTAATCATTACACACGTATTCTGTAATCACTATACTTATTACCTATACATTGTATTACTTATTCAAAAGAAAAACATACATGTGTGTTAATGTTATTCCATTATATACAACTTAACTCTAATACATTTATTAATAATATTAGATTTGCAATTTATTCTGTATTAATGTTTTTATAATGGGTAATAGCTAACTGCAGCGGTTAGAAGGTTTGTTTGTAAACAGTGGCACGCGCACGAAAGAATTTGCTGACACTGTCTTGTTTACAACCGTTATCGCCTGCCGCGCGGCTAATTGCTTGACCTACTTTCAAACGTCGGTCAGCTGTTACCGCGTGTGTCTTCTATTTCCTGGCGGTGCGTTTGTTTCGTTCTACGCTCGTTATTTACCGCGTTATAAAATGCATTATTATTAATACACAAGCTATCTACAATTATTATTAATAATATTATAAAACACAAGTTATTTATTTAAAATTTACTTATTATAATACAATTATTATTTTTAAAGTGCATCCAGTAGATCATAGGCATCTTTATGGGTGGCTCTACAATATTCCGCTATGTACTCGTCGAATTCGTACGCGTCCCCGGATATGATTTCTACGTCTTCCCACGCTGACTGTGTGGGAACGTCGTCGTGACTTTCCTGTTGCGCCGGACGTACAATTGTCGGAGCCCATTGTTGTATTGTGTTAACGGCCAACCACGGTTCCGTACCTTCCGGTTGAAATACTTTTTCAACTGGCATACAAATTTCAGTAGGAAAATCACTTTTCTTAAATCTAACATTTTTCTTATTTTTACCTATTTTATTGCGATACATTTTAGCATGATTTATGGCGCTTCCTCCCTGGAGGCGCCCTTTTCCAAGATTTTTGGAAACTTACGATTCTTTTTCCTCTCATTGGGGTCTTTATTACTCGGAGTATCGCTGTCTTGCTCTATTGTATCAGTTCTAGCTATCTCAACCGTTTGCATAGTTCTAATCGGGGCCCCGTCGTTACCCTTATATTGGCCTTTCGGTCTACCAATATTTTGTTTGCCTTTGTATTCAAAGGTCTTATCTGGCTGTTTTGACGGTGTTTGGGGTGGAGTAGAACTGGTACTCGGTCTTTGATCGGATTGCTGATGGTACTGTACCCGCGTATTCTGCCCTTCGTTATTTCGGCGAAACTCGGGATTATAACGCCACCCGCCCAAATCAAAAACCGTCTCACTTTGGGACACTAGAATGAGGAGTTCGTCTACCGTGCGAATACCCTGCGTAAACACGGCTACTCTAATGTTATGATTAAAGTGATAGGCAAGTTTCGTGACTATGTCAATCTCCGAAAATGCTGGGGTTAAATGCTTGGCGCGTTCGACCTGCTGGATTATATAATTTTCCGCGGTAATACCCAGTTTCCTATCAAATCTGCCATACTCAAGCTCATTGCGTAGAAGTCTTTGGGTATGCGAGTTCCAGTACCGGCTTTCAAATTTTTGCTTGAACTCCGCGTATGTGGACACTCTATCGCGTACAATGTTATACCACTTACGCGCCGAATCACGCATCGCGTTAACTACCCACTGTATTTTGTCTTGATCTTCTAGTCGGGAACCTACTCTAGCCATTTCACTCTCACACGCTAATAAAAATTCAATAGGGTTTTCGTTATTTTCCCCCGTAAAATACACGCGATTTTTCTCGTCAACAGGACCTTGTACCAAAATATTAGGAGCAGATCTCCTCCGTACCTCCTGTCGTACTTTCAAAATCTCGTCGTTTAACGTTTGTAAGACACTCTCTTTATTAGAGTCTATGTTAGATCGCGTCTCTACAATTGAAGCGTCTAATCTATCTACTCGTCGCTGCGTTTCGGTCACGTCGGCCTGAATCTTTACCTCTAGAGATTCCATCTTTCTTGAGACGTCTTGCGTTTGCTTTTCGCAGCGGCTTATATGGTCCTTGAACCGGCCCTCCATACGTGTTACTTGTTCAATAAACGATTTTTGCATAGTAGTCTCAAAAACCTTAAACCGTTCATTGATTTTGGTATCGACCGTATTTACTTTTTCACCGATCTCAGCGACTCTCGCGGTTAGCTCTTTATTACTCTCTTCGATTTTTGCATTGCTTTCCGCGATTTCGTCTATTTTCGCGGTGGTTGCTTTATTACATTGTTTAATTTCCGTATTTATGTCGGCATTGCTAATTTCTAATGCCTCTGTTAGACTAACTTTTTGTGCTTCGATTTTAGAAGTTAATTCTGCTATACTGAGCTCAGCTTTGGCTGCACTCTGTTCAAATTTCGCGTCTATTTTAGCGGTCAAATCCGCGTTAGCTTGTTCCGCTTTAGCCGCGTTTTGTTTCATCTCTTGTAATAACTGTTTAAGCATTTTATCAGTTTCCATTTTAAATACACAACAATTTCAAATATAAACAATTTAAAATACACAGAACAGTTTCAAATACACACAATAATTTCACTGCTGTACGAACACCAGTCACAAAACTCTTTGGGGATTGTTTAGTTGGACGCCAGCTGTTTTATGAGTTAAAACAGCAAAGTTTGTTTTAACGTGAAAACTAAATTTAAATTTAATGAATTTAATTTTGTCGAGCCCCACGAAATTGGAGCGCCATATGTAACTCTACTTATATGCGTTATTGTTGTGTCGTGTTGTGTATGAGTACCTACCTGCTGTCCGATCTTGCGGATTCTTCCGGCTAGGGCGTGTGGATTTTGGATTTGAAGTTCGCAGGCTAGTAATCTCAAATTTATTGCAACAACACACAAAATAGGTTACTTTAAAGGGGGAGAGTTTTGAGAGACTGGTAGGCTTTATCGTACAACAATAAAACACTGTTATATGGGGTAATAAAACGTTGTTTATTACTCAAACAACACACAAGAAATAAATGGTTATTATATTATCAATTTCTTACAGTCTAAACAATGAATCAATGTTTTTCGATTGGTTAATAATTGAAAAGAAACTAAACTCGTTCTTTGGCGAGTTAATTGTAATTTAAATTTCAATTAATTAATTGATTTGATTCGATTAAATTTCTTTTACTAAATTGAATTTAAATGTTCATGAACCAAAATATAAAACTCTGAAGTTAATTAGAATAATTTTCCAAAATAAATTAGACGTGACAGTCTAGTTCACGTTATTTCATTTCTAGTGATTCGACTTCTGTTATACTGCAGTATGAACTAATAATTAGATTGTTAGTTAAGATTTGTATAGCGCTTTTATACTACTTCTATTTCTTAACTATAGCATACTAATGACTTAAACTGCAATACAGATTATCACAATGAATTTATTCTTAATTACTAGAGTCTTTGATTTTTGTATGGCACCTGAATTATTTGAATTTACAATGTTTTTAAATGAAAAATAGAAAATTTAATGTTGAAAAATAAATAAGTGGATTTTGCTTTCCTGTTATTCCGTTCCGATTTTCCCTCGTCGATTCGAGTCCTTCGCTAGAGAAAGTAATCTGCTTAGAGCTGCTGGATTCGGTCGTTGAGTTCAAATTTCGGCAACACTCTGCTTCCTTGCTGTTCGTGAATATTTTAACGTCTACGGCTGTCTGCTGGAACTGGTTCCTGTCCCTCGTCGATTCGCACGTCGCACGTCAGCGTGTGTGTGTGTGCTTCGTTCGAGTGGTAGCTCTGCTCGTCAGCTGTTCACCAATGATTTAGACGGCCTCTCTGCTGTATTCTTGAAGTCTGGTCTTGAAGTCTGGTGGATCTCTTGCGTGCTTATGACTAGCTGGTAGTACACAATAAGCTTGGTTGATGTACTGAAGAGTATCTCGCCTTTACGCCACAATTACGAGCTATACAGTTGATCTGTAATCACTGTGTTCGTAATTGCGTGTGTGTTGACCACGTAGAGTCTTCTTGTTGATCTTCACCACTATGGTTACTAGACGATCGAAGAATTACGTCTTAACTTCGTGAGTACTGGCAGAAGAGAGATGTTTCAGCCTGAAAACACCTCGCTGGTCGGGGCTCGCGTCAAATGATTTGATTGGCTGACACACTCTGCCTACTACATAAAATTTGAATTCCCTTGGTCCGTGAGAATGAAGTTAGGTTCCCACAGACGGAGAATTAATATTATTTCTAATACTATTATTTCAGCGGAACCAAATTGTCGGTCCGGATTTCCTGTGCTTATTTAATTTTGCAATAACTTGGTTGCAAACCAAGTTGTGTGAAATCTAAAATATACAATCTGTCAGAAATTATTATCTTTATAACATACTAAAATCTCATTAATGTAACTCTATTTTTACAGAAGTTATTCAATTATATTTAATTAAGTCTTTCATTTGTTAATTATATTGCGTAAAATTTGCACACGTCATTATTAATATTTCGGCAAACATTTTGTCTATCTTGGATTTCGCCTTAATTCATTAGTTTCCGAGATATTAATAATTAACAGTTTGGGTGTGGCCGCTTCCTTGTACAGCGAACTGATTACATAATGACCACGTGTGCGTCGCTTTACAAGCATTATTTTCAACGCTCTACATTCAAATGGAGTTTTGACTGTTATAATTTATTTAAGTATGCTTTCAGTATGCAAGCAACATATAACCCCAAATAGTTAATATTTGGTGCTGTTATACATTCCCACACCCGTTTTAAAAAAAAAATGAATGTAATAATTACAGTTATTTTTTTTCTTAATCATTACACACGTATTCTGTAATCACTATACTTATTACCTATACATTGTATTACTTATTCAAAAGAAAAACATACATGTGTGTTAATGTTATTCCATTATATACAACTTAACTCTAATACATTTATTAATAATATTATATTTGCAATTTATTCTGTATTAATGTTTTTATAATGGGTAATAGCTAACTGCAGCGGTTAGAAGGTTTGTTTGTAAACAGTGGCACGCGCACGAAAGAATTTGCTGACACTGTCTTGTTTACAACCGTTATCGCCTGCCGCGCGGCTAATTGCTTGACCTACTTTCAAACGTCGGTCAGCTGTTACCGCGTGTGTCTTCTATTTCCTGGCGGTGCGTTTGTTTCGTTCTACGCTCGTTATTTACCGCGTTAGAAAATGCATTATTATTAATACACAAGCTATCTACAATTATTATTAATAATATTATAAACCACAAGTTATTTATTTTAAATTTACTTATTATAATACAATTATTATTTTTAAAGTGCATCCAGTAGATCATAGGCATCTTTATGGGTGGCTCTACAATATTCCGCTATGTACTCGTCGAATTCGTACGCGTCCCCGGATATGATTTCTACGTCTTCCCACGCTGACTGTGTGGGAACGTCGTCGTGACTTTCCTGTTGCGCCGGACGTACAATTGTCGGAGCCCATTGTTGTATTGTGTTAACGGCCAACCACGGTTCCGTACCTTCCGGTTGAAATACTTTTTCAACTGGCATACAAATTTCAGTAGGAAAATCACTTTTCTTAAATCTAACATTTTTCTTATTTTTACCTATTTTATTGCGATACATTTTAGCATGATTTATGGCGCTTCCTCCCTGGAGGCGCCCGTTTCCAAGTTTTTTGGAAACTTACGATTCTTTTTCCTCTCATTGGGGTCTTTATTACTCGGAGTATCGCTGTCTTGCTCTATTGTATCAGTTCTAGCTATCTCAACCGTTTGCATAGTTCTAATCGGGGCCCCGTCGTTACCCTTATATTGGCCTTTCGGTCTACCAATATTTTGTTTGCCTTTGTATTCAAAGGTCTTATCTGGCTGTTTTGACGGTGTTTGGGATGGAGTAGAACTGGTACTCGGTCTTTGATCGGATTGCTGATGGTACTGTACCCGCGCATTCTGCCCTTCGTTATTTCGGCGAAACTCGGGATTATAACGCCACCCGTCCAAATCAAAAACCGTCTCACTTTGGGACACTAGAATGAGGAGTTCGTCTACCGTGCGAATACCCTGCGTAAACACGGCTACTCTAATGTTATGATTAAAGTGATAGGCAAGTTTCGTGACTATGTCAATCTCCGAAAATGCTGGGGTTAAATGCTTGGCGCGTTCGACCTGCTGGATTATATAATTTTCCGCGGTAATACCCAGTTTCCTATCAAATCTGCCATACTCAAGCTCATTGCGTAGAAGTCTTTGGGTATGCGAGTTCCAGTACCGGCTTTCAAATTTTTGCTTGAACTCCGCGTATGTGGACACTCTATCGCGTACAATGTTATACCACTTACGCGCCTAATCACGCATCGCGTTAACTACCCACTGTATTATGTCTTGATCTTCTAGTCGGGAACCTACTCTAGCCATTTCACTCTCACACGCTAATAAAAATTCAATAGGGTTTTCGTTATTTTCCCCCGTAAAATACACGCGATTTTTCTCGTCAACAGGACCTTGTACCAAAATATTAGGAGCAGATCTCCTCCGTACCTCTTGTCGTACTTTCAAAATCTCGTCGTTTAACGTTTGTAAGACACTCTTTATTAGAGTCTATGTTAGATCGCGTCTCTACAATTGAAGCGTCTAATCTATCTACTCGTCGCTGCGTTTCGGTCACGTCGGCCTGAATCTTTACCTCTAGAGATTCCATCTTTCTTGAGACGTCTTGCGTTTGCTTTTCGCAGCGGCTTATATGGTCCTTGAACCGGCCCTCCATACGTGTTACTTGTTCAATAAACGATTTTTGCATAGTGGTCTCAAAAACGTTAAACCGTTCATTGATTTTGATATCGACCGTATTTACTTTTTCACCGACCTCAGCGACTCTCGCGGTTAGCTCTTTATTACTCTCTTCGATTTTTTTATTGCTTTCCGCGATTTTTGCATTGCTTTCCGCGATTTCGTCTATTTTCGCGGTGGTTGCTTTATTACATTGTTTAATTTCCGTATTTATGTCGGCATTGCTAATTTCTAATGCCTCTGTTAGACTAACTTTTTGTGCTTCGATTTTAGAAGTTAATTCTGCTATACTGAGCTCAGCTTTGGCTGCACTCTGTTCAAATTTCGCGTCTATTTTAGCGGTCAAATCCGCGTTAGCTTGTTCCGCTTTAGCCGCGTTTTGTTTCATCTCTTGTAATAACTGTTTAAGCATTTTATCAGTTTCCATTTTAAATACACAACAATTTCAAATATAAACAATTTAAAATACACAGAACAGTTTCAAATACACACAATAATTTCACTGCTGTACGAACACCAGTCACAAAACTCTTTGGGGATTATTTAGTTGGACGCCAGCTGTTTTATGAGTTAAAACAGCAAAGTTTGTTTTAACGTGAAAACTAAATTTAAATTTAATGAATTTAATTTTGTCGAGCCCCACGAAATTGGAGCGCCATATGTAACTCTACTTATATGCGTTATTGTTGTGTCGTGTTGTGTATGAGTACCTACCTGCTGTCCGATCTTGCGGATTCTTCCGGCTAGGGCGTGTGGATTTTGGATTTGAAGTTCGCAGGCTAGTAATCTCAAATTTATTGCAACAACACACAAAATAGGTTACTTTAAAGGGGGAGAGTTTTGAGAGACTGGTAGGCTTTATCGTACAACAATAAAACACTGTTATATGGGGTAATAAAACGTTGTTTATTACTCAAACAACACACAAGAAATAAATGGTTATTATATTATCAATTTCTTACAGTCTAAACAATGAATCAATGTTTTTCGATTGGTTAATAATTGAAAAGAAACTAAACTCGTTCTTTGGCGAGTTAATTGTAATTTAAATTTTAATTAATTAATTGATTTGATTCGATTAAATTTCTTTTACTAAATTGAATTTAAATATTCATGAACCAAAATATAAAACTCTGAAGTTAATTAGAATAATTTTCCAAAATAAATTAGACGTGACAGTCTAGTTCACGTTATTTCATTTCTAGTGATTCGACTTCTGTTATACTGCAGTATGAACTAATAATTAGATTGTTAGTTAAGATTTGTATAGCGCTTTTATACTACTTCTATTTCTTAACTATAGCATACTAATGACTTAAACTGCAATACAGATTATCACAATGAATTTATTCTTAATTACTAGAGTCTTTGATTTTTGTATGGCACCTGAATTATTTGAATTTACAATGTTTTTAAATGAAAAATAGAAAATTTAATGTTGAAAAATAAATAAGTGGATTTTGCTTTCCTGTTATTCCGTTCCGATTTTCCCTCGTCGATTCGAGTCCTTCGCTAGAGAAAGTAATCTGCTTAGAGCTGCTGGATTCGGTCGTTGAGTTCAAATTTCGGCAACACTCTGCTTCCTTGCTGTTCGTGAATATTTTAACGTCTACGGCTGTCTGCTGGAACTGGTTCCTGTCCCTCGTCGATTCGCACGTCGCACGTCAGCGTGTGTGTGTGTGCTTCGTTCGAGTGGTAGCTCTGCTCGTCAGCTGTTCACCAATGATTTAGACGGCCTCTCTGCTGTATTCTTGAAGTCTGGTCTTGAAGTCTGGTGGATCTCTTGCGTGCTTATGACTAGCTGGTAGTACACAATAAGCTTGGTTGATGTACTGAAGAGTATCTCGCCTTTACGCCACAATTACGAGCTATACAGTTGATCTGTAATCACTGTGTTCGTAATTGCGTGTGTGTTGACCACGTAGAGTCTTCTTGTTGATCTTCACCAATATGGTTACTAGACGATCGAAGAATTACGTCTTAACTTCGTGAGTACTGGCAGAAGAGAGATGTTTCAGCCTGAAAACACCTCGCTGGTCGGGGCTCGCGTCAAATGATTTGATTGGCTGACACACTCTGCCTACTACATAAAATTTGAATTCCCTTGGTCCGTGAGAATGAAGTTAGGTTCCCACAGACGGAGAATTAATATTATTTCTAATACTATTATTTCAGCGGAACCAAATTGTCGGTCCGGATTTCCTGTGCTTATTTAATTTTGCAATAACTTGGTTGCAAACCAAGTTGTGTGAAATCTAAAATATACAATCTGTCAGAAATTATTATCTTTATAACATACTAAAATCTCATTAATGTAACTCTATTTTTACAGAAGTTATTCAATTATATTTAATTAACTCTTTCATTTGTTAATTATATTGCGTAAAATTTGCACACGTCATTATTAATATTTCGGCAAACATTTTGGCTATCTTGGATTTCGCCTTAATTCATTAGTTTCTGAGATATTAATAATTAACCGTTTGGGTGTGGCCGCTTCCTTGTACAGCGAACTGATTACATAATGACCACGTGTGCGTCGCTTTACAAGCATTATTTTCAACGCTCTACATTCAAATGGAGTTTTGACTGTTATAATTTATTTAAGTATGCTTTCAGTATGCAGGCAACATATAACCCCAAATAGTTAATATTTGGCGCTGTTATATATTCCCACACCCGTTTTAAAAAAAAATGAATGTAATAATTACAGTTATTTTTTTTTCTTAATCATTACACACGTATTCTGTAATCACTATACTTATTACCTATACATTGTATTACTTATTCAAAAGAAAAACATACATGTGTGTTAATGTTATTCCATTATATACAACTTAACTCTAATACATTTATTAATAATATTAGATTTGCAATTTATTCTGTATTAATGTTTTTATAATGGGTAATAGCTAACTGCAGCGGTTAGAAGGTTTGTTTGTAAACAGTGGCACGCGCACGAAAGAATTTGCTGACACTGTCTTGTTTACAACCGTTATCGCCTGCCGCGCGGCTAATTGCTTGACCTACTTTCAAACGTCGGTCAGCTGTTACCGCGTGTGTCTTATATTTCCTGGCGGTGCGTTTGTTTCGTTCTACGCTCGTTATTTACCGCGTTAGAAAATGCATTATTATTAATACACAAGCTATCTACAATTATTATTAATAATATTATAAAACACAAGTTATTTATTTTAAATTTACTTATTATAATACAATTATTATTTTTAAAGTGCATCCAGTAGATCATAGGCATTTTTATGGGTGGCTCTACAATATTCCGCTATGTACTCGTCGAATTCGTACGCGTCCCCGGATATGATTTCTACGTCTTCCCACGCTGACTGTGTGGGAACGTCGTCGTGACTTTCCTGTTGCGCCGGACGTACAATTGTCGGAGCCCATTGTTGTATTGTGTTAACGGCCAACCACGGTTCCGTACCTTCCGGTTGAAATACTTTTTCAACTGGCATACAAATTTCAGTAGGAAAATCACTTTTCTTAAATCTAACATTTTTCTTATTTTTACCTATTTTATTGCGATACATTTTAGCATGATTTATGGCGCTTCCTCCCTGGAGGCGCCCGTTTCCAAGTTTTTTGGAAACTTACGATTCTTTTTCCTCTCATTGGGGTCTTTATTACTCGGAGTATCGCTGTCTTGCTCTATTGTATCAGTTCTAGCTATCTCAACCGTTTGCATAGTTCTAATCGGGGCCCCGTCGTTACCCTTATATTGGCCTTTCGGTCTACCAATATTTTGTTTGCCTTTGTATTCAAAGGTCTTATCTGGCTGTTTTGACGGTGTTTGGGATGGAGTAGAACTGGTACTCGGTCTTTGATCGGATTGCTGATGGTACTGTACCCGCGCATTCTGCCCTTCGTTATTTCGGCGAAACTCGGGATTATAACGCCACCCGTCCAAATCAAAAACCGTCTCACTTTGGGACACTAGAATGAGGAGTTCGTCTACCGTGCGAATACCCTGCGTAAACACGGCTACTCTAATGTTATGATTAAAGTGATAGGCAAGTTTCGTGACTATGTCAATCTCCGAAAATGCTGGGGTTAAATGCTTGGCGCGTTCGACCTGCTGGATTATATAATTTTCCGCGGTAATACCCAGTTTCCTATCAAATCTGCCATACTCAAGCTCATTGCGTAGAAGTCTTTGGGTATGCGAGTTCCAGTACCGGCTTTCAAATTTTTGCTTGAACTCCGCGTATGTGGACACTCTATCGCGTACAATGTTATACCACTTACGCGCCGAATCACGCATCGCGTTAACTACCCATTGTATTATGTCTTGATCTTCTAGTCGGGAACCTACTCTAGCCATTTCACTCTCACACGCTAATAAAAATTCAATAGGGTTTTCGTTATTTTCCCCCGTAAAATACACGCGATTTTTCTCGTCAACAGGACCTTGTACCAAAATATTAGGAGCAGATCTCCTCCGTACCTCCTGTCGTACTTTCAAAATCTCGTCGTTTAACGTTTGTAAGACACTCTCTTTATTAGAGTCTATGTTAGATCGCGTCTCTACAATTGAAGCGTCTAATCTATCTACTCGTCGCTGCGTTTCGGTCACGTCGGCCTGAATCTTTACCTCTAGAGATTCCATCTTTCTTGAGACGTCTTGCGTTTGCTTTTCGCAGCGGCTTATATGGTCCTTGAACCGGCCCTCCATACGTGTTACTTGTTCAATAAACGATTTTTGCATAGTGGTCTCAAAAACCTTAAACCGTTCATTGATTTTGATATCGACCGTATTTACTTTTTCACCGACCTCAGCGACTCTCGCGGTTAGCTCTTTATTACTCTCTTCGATTTTTTTATTGCTTTCCGCGATTTTTGCATTGCTTTCCGCGATTTCGTCTATTTTCGCGGTGGTTGCTTTATTACATTGTTTAATTTCCGTATTTATGTCGGCATTGCTAATTTCTAATGCCTCTGTTAGACTAACTTTTTGTGCTTCGATTTTAGAAGTTAATTCTGCTATACTGAGCTCAGCTTTGGCTGCACTCTGTTCAAATTTCGCGTCTATTTTAGCGGTCAAATCCGCGTTAGCTTGTTCCGCTTTAGCCGCGTTTTGTTTCATCTCTTGTAATAACTGTTTAAGCATTTTATCAGTTTCCATTTTAAATACACAACAATTTCAAATATAAACAATTTAAAATACACAGAACAGTTTCAAATACACACAATAATTTCACTGCTGTACGAACACCAGTCACAAAACTCTTTGGGGATTGTTTAGTTGGACGCCAGCTGTTTTATGAGTTAAAACAGCAAAGTTTGTTTTAACGTGAAAACTAAATTTAAATTTAATGAATTTAATTTTGTCGAGCCCCACGAAATTGGAGCGCCATATGTAACTCTACTTATATGCGTTATTGTTGTGTCGTGTTGTGTATGAGTACCTACCTGCTGTCCGATCTTGCGGATTCTTCCGGCTAGGGCGTGTGGATTTTGGATTTGAAGTTCGCAGGCTAGTAATCTCAAATTTATTGCAACAACACACAAAATAGGTTACTTTAAAGGGGGAGAGTTTTGAGAGACTGGTAGGCTTTATCGTACAACAATAAAACACTGTTATATGGGGTAATAAAACGTTGTTTATTACTCAAACAACACACAAGAAATAAATGGTTATTATATTATCAATTTCTTACAGTCTAAACAATGAATCAATGTTTTTCGATTGGTTAATAATTGAAAAGAAACTAAACTCGTTCTTTGGCGAGTTAATTGTAATTTAAATTTTAATTAATTAATTGATTTGATTCGATTAAATTTCTTTTACTAAATTGAATTTAAATATTCATGAACCAAAATATAAAACTCTGAAGTTAATTAGAATAATTTTCCAAAATAAATTAGACGTGACAGTCTAGTTCACGTTATTTCATTTCTAGTGATTCGACTTCTGTTATACTGCAGTATGAACTAATAATTAGATTGTTAGTTAAGATTTGTATAGCGCTTTTATACTACTTCTATTTCTTAACTATAGCATACTAATGACTTAAACTGCAATACAGATTATCACAATGAATTTATTCTTAAGTACTAGAGTCTTTGATTTTTGTATGGCACCTGAATTATTTGAATTTACAATGTTTTTAAATGAAAAATAGAAAATTTAATGTTGAAAAATAAATAAGTGGATTTTGCTTTCCTGTTATTCCGTTCCGATTTTCCCTCGTCGATTCGAGTCCTTCGCTAGAGAAAGTAATCTGCTTAGAGCTGCTGGATTCGGTCGTTGAGTTCAAATTTCGGCAACACTCTGCTTCCTTGCTGTTCGTGAATATTTTAACGTCTACGGCTGTCTGCTGGAACTGGTTCCTGTCCCTCGTCGATTCGCACGTCGCACGTCAGCGTGTGTGTGTGTGCTTCGTTCGAGTGGTAGCTCTGCTCGTCAGCTGTTCACCAATGATTTAGACGGCCTCTCTGCTGTATTCTTGAAGTCTGGTCTTGAAGTCTGGTGGATCTCTTGCGTGCTTATGACTAGCTGGTAGTACACAATAAGCTTGGTTGATGTACTGAAGAGTATCTCGCCTTTACGCCACAATTACGAGCTATACAGTTGATCTGTAATCACTGTGTTCGTAATTGCGTGTGTGTTGACCACGTAGAGTCTTCTTGTTGATCTTCACCACTATGGTTACTAGACGATCGAAGAATTACGTCTTAACTTCGTGAGTACTGGCAGAAGAGAGATGTTTCAGCCTGAAAACACCTCGCTGGTCGGGGCTCGCGTCAAATGATTTGATTGGCTGACACACTCTGCCTACTACATAAAATTTGAATTCCCTTGGTCCGTGAGAATGAAGTTAGGTTCCCACAGACGGAGAATTAATATTATTTCTAATACTATTATTTCAGCGGAACCAAATTGTCGGTCCGGATTTCCTGTGCTTATTTAATTTTGCAATAACTTGGTTGCAAACCAAGTTGTGTGAAATCTAAAATATACAATCTGTCAGAAATTATTATCTTTATAACATACTAAAATCTCATTAATGTAACTCTATTTTTACAGAAGTTATTCAATTATATTTAATTAACTCTTTCATTTGTTAATTATATTGCGTAAAATTTGCACACGTCATTATTAATATTTCGGCAAACATTTTGGCTATCTTGGATTTCGCCTTAATTCATTAGTTTCTGAGATATTAATAATTAACCGTTTGGGTGTGGCCGCTTCCTTGTACAGCGAACTGATTACATAATGACCACGTGTGCGTCGCTTTACAAGCATTATTTTCAACGCTCTACATTCAAATGGAGTTTTGACTGTTATAATTTATTTAAGTATGCTTTCAGTATGCAGGCAACATATAACCCCAAATAGTTAATATTTGGCGCTGTTATATATTCCCACACCCGTTTTAAAAAAAAATGAATGTAATAATTACAGTTATTTTTTTTTCTTAATCATTACACACGTATTCTGTAATCACTATACTTATTACCTATACATTGTATTACTTATTCAAAAGAAAAACATACATGTGTGTTAATGTTATTCCATTATATACAACTTAACTCTAATACATTTATTAATAATATTAGATTTGCAATTTATTCTGTATTAATGTTTTTATAATGGGTAATAGCTAACTGCAGCGGTTAGAAGGTTTGTTTGTAAACAGTGGCACGCGCACGAAAGAATTTGCTGACACTGTCTTGTTTACAACCGTTATCGCCTGCCGCGCGGCTAATTGCTTGACCTACTTTCAAACGTCGGTCAGCTGTTACCGCGTGTGTCTTATATTTCCTGGCGGTGCGTTTGTTTCGTTCTACGCTCGTTATTTACCGCGTTAGAAAATGCATTATTATTAATACACAAGCTATCTACAATTATTATTAATAATATTATAAAACACAAGTTATTTATTTTAAATTTACTTATTATAATACAATTATTATTTTTAAAGTGCATCCAGTAGATCATAGGCATTTTTATGGGTGGCTCTACAATATTCCGCTATGTACTCGTCGAATTCGTACGCGTCCCCGGATATGATTTCTACGTCTTCCCACGCTGACTGTGTGGGAACGTCGTCGTGACTTTCCTGTTGCGCCGGACGTACAATTGTCGGAGCCCATTGTTGTATTGTGTTAACGGCCAACCACGGTTCCGTACCTTCCGGTTGAAATACTTTTTCAACTGGCATACAAATTTCAGTAGGAAAATCACTTTTCTTAAATCTAACATTTTTCTTATTTTTACCTATTTTATTGCGATACATTTTAGCATGATTTATGGCGCTTCCTCCCTGGAGGCGCCCGTTTCCAAGTTTTTTGGAAACTTACGATTCTTTTTCCTCTCATTGGGGTCTTTATTACTCGGAGTATCGCTGTCTTGCTCTATTGTATCAGTTCTAGCTATCTCAACCGTTTGCATAGTTCTAATCGGGGCCCCGTCGTTACCCTTATATTGGCCTTTCGGTCTACCAATATTTTGTTTGCCTTTGTATTCAAAGGTCTTATCTGGCTGTTTTGACGGTGTTTGGGATGGAGTAGAACTGGTACTCGGTCTTTGATCGGATTGCTGATGGTACTGTACCCGCGCATTCTGCCCTTCGTTATTTCGGCGAAACTCGGGATTATAACGCCACCCGTCCAAATCAAAAACCGTCTCACTTTGGGACACTAGAATGAGGAGTTCGTCTACCGTGCGAATACCCTGCGTAAACACGGCTACTCTAATGTTATGATTAAAGTGATAGGCAAGTTTCGTGACTATGTCAATCTCCGAAAATGCTGGGGTTAAATGCTTGGCGCGTTCGACCTGCTGGATTATATAATTTTCCGCGGTAATACCCAGTTTCCTATCAAATCTGCCATACTCAAGCTCATTGCGTAGAAGTCTTTGGGTATGCGAGTTCCAGTACCGGCTTTCAAATTTTTGCTTGAACTCCGCGTATGTGGACACTCTATCGCGTACAATGTTATACCACTTACGCGCCGAATCACGCATCGCGTTAACTACCCATTGTATTATGTCTTGATCTTCTAGTCGGGAACCTACTCTAGCCATTTCACTCTCACACGCTAATAAAAATTCAATAGGGTTTTCGTTATTTTCCCCCGTAAAATACACGCGATTTTTCTCGTCAACAGGACCTTGTACCAAAATATTAGGAGCAGATCTCCTCCGTACCTCTTGTCGTACTTTCAAAATCTCGTCGTTTAACGTTTGTAAGACACTCTCTTTATTAGAGTCTATGTTAGATCGCGTCTCTACAATTGAAGCGTCTAATCTATCTACTCGTCGCTGCGTTTCGGTCACGTCGGCCTGAATCTTTACCTCTAGAGATTCCATCTTTCTTGAGACGTCTTGCGTTTGCTTTTCGCAGCGGCTTATATGGTCCTTGAACCGGCCCTCCATACGTGTTACTTGTTCAATAAACGATTTTTGCATAGTGGTCTCAAAAACCTTAAACCGTTCATTGATTTTGATATCGACCGTATTTACTTTTTCACCGACCTCAGCGACTCTCGCGGTTAGCTCTTTATTACTCTCTTCGATTTTTTTATTGCTTTCCGCGATTTTTGCATTGCTTTCCGCGATTTCGTCTATTTTCGCGGTGGTTGCTTTATTACATTGTTTAATTTCCGTATTTATGTCGGCATTGCTAATTTCTAATGCCTCTGTTAGACTAACTTTTTGTGCTTCGATTTTAGAAGTTAATTCTGCTATACTGAGCTCAGCTTTGGCTGCACTCTGTTCAAATTTCGCGTCTATTTTAGCGGTCAAATCCGCGTTAGCTTGTTCCGCTTTAGCCGCGTTTTGTTTCATCTCTTGTAATAACTGTTTAAGCATTTTATCAGTTTCCATTTTAAATACACAACAATTTCAAATATAAACAATTTAAAATACACAGAACAGTTTCAAATACACACAATAATTTCACTGCTGTACGAACACCAGTCACAAAACTCTTTGGGGATTGTTTAGTTGGACGCCAGCTGTTTTATGAGTTAAAACAGCAAAGTTTGTTTTAACGTGAAAACTAAATTTAAATTTAATGAATTTAATTTTGTCGAGCCCCACGAAATTGGAGCGCCATATGTAACTCTACTTATATGCGTTATTGTTGTGTCGTGTTGTGTATGAGTACCTACCTGCTGTCCGATCTTGCGGATTCTTCCGGCTAGGGCGTGTGGATTTTGGATTTGTAGTTCGCAGGCTAGTAATCTCAAATTTATTGCAACAACACACAAAATAGGTTACTTTAAAGGGGGAGAGTTTTGAGAGACTGGTAGGCTTTATCGTACAACAATAAAACACTGTTATATGGGGTAATAAAACGTTGTTTATTACTCAAACAACACACAAGAAATAAATGGTTATTATATTATCAATTTCTTACAGTCTAAACAATGAATCAATGTTTTTCGATTGGTTAATAATTGAAAAGAAACTAAACTCGTTCTTTGGCGAGTTAATTGTAATTTAAATTTTAATTAATTAATTGATTTTATTCGATTAAATTTCTTTTACTAAATTGAATTTAAATGTTCATGAACCAAAATATAAAACTCTGAAGTTAATTAGAATAATTTTCCAAAATAAATTAGACGTGACAGTCTAGTTCACGTTATTTCATTTCTAGTGATTCGACTTCTGTTATACTGCAGTATGAACTAATAATTAGATTGTTAGTTAAGATTTGTATAGCGCTTTTATACTACTTCTATTTCTTAACTATAGCATACTAATGACTTAAACTGCAATACAGATTATCACAATGAATTTATTCTTAATTACTAGAGTCTTTGATTTTTGTATGGCACCTGAATTATTTGAATTTACAATGTTTTTAAATGAAAAATAGAAAATTTAATGTTGAAAAATAAATAAGTGGATTTTGCTTTCCTGTTATTCCGTTCCGATTTTCCCTCGTCGATTCGAGTCCTTCGCTAGAGAAAGTAATCTGCTTAGAGCTGCTGGATTCGGTCGTTGAGTTCAAATTTCGGCAACACTCTGCTTCCTTGCTGTTCGTGAATATTTTAACGTCTACGGCTGTCTGCTGGAACTGGTTCCTGTCCCTCGTCGATTCGCACGTCGCACGTCAGCGTGTGTGTGTGTGCTTCGTTCGAGTGGTAGCTCTGCTCGTCAGCTGTTCACCAATGATTTAGACGGCCTCTCTGCTGTATTCTTGAAGTCTGGTCTTGAAGTCTGGTGGATCTCTTGCGTGCTTATGACTAGCTGGTAGTACACAATAAGCTTGGTTGATGTACTGAAGAGTATCTCGCCTTTACGCCACAATTACGAGCTATACAGTTGATCTGTAATCACTGTGTTCGTAATTGCGTGTGTGTTGACCACGTAGAGTCTTCTTGTTGATCTTCACCACTATGGTTACTAGACGATCGAAGAATTACGTCTTAACTTCGTGAGTACTGGCAGAAGAGAGATGTTTCAGCCTGAAAACACCTCGCTGGTCGGGGCTCGCGTCAAATGATTTGATTGGCTGACACACTCTGCCTACTACATAAAATTTGAATTCCCTTGGTCCGTGAGAATGAAGTTAGGTTCCCACAGACGGAGAATTAATATTATTTCTAATACTATTATTTCAGCGGAACCAAATTGTCGGTCCGGATTTCCTGTGCTTATTTAATTTTGCAAGAACTTGGTTGCAAACCAAGTTGTGTGAAATCTAAAATATACAATCTGTCAGAAATTATTATCTTTATAACATACTAAAATCTCATTAATGTAACTCTATTTTTACAGAAGTTATTCAATTATATTTAATTAACTCTTTCATTTGTTAATTATATTGCGTAAAATTTGCACACGTCATTATTAATATTTCGGCAAACATTTTGGCTATCTTGGATTTCGCCTTAATTCATTAGTTTCTGAGATATTAATAATTAACCGTTTGGGTGTGGCCGCTTCCTTGTACAGCGAACTGATTACATAATGACCACGTGTGCGTCGCTTTACAAGCATTATTTTCAACGCTCTACATTCAAATGGAGTTTTGACTGTTATAATTTATTTAAGTATGCTTTCAGTATGCAGGCAACATATAACCCCAAATAGTTAATATTTGGCGCTGTTATATATTCCCACACCCGTTTTAAAAAAAAATGAATGTAATAATTACAGTTATTTTTTTTTCTTAATCATTACACACGTATTCTGTAATCACTATACTTATTACCTATACATTGTATTACTTATTCAAAAGAAAAACATACATGTGTGTTAATGTTATTCCATTATATACAACTTAACTCTAATACATTTATTAATAATATTAGATTTGCAATTTATTCTGTATTAATGTTTTTATAATGGGTAATAGCTAACTGCAGCGGTTAGAAGGTTTGTTTGTAAACAGTGGCACGCGCACGAAAGAATTTGCTGACACTGTCTTGTTTACAACCGTTATCGCCTGCCGCGCGGCTAATTGCTTGACCTACTTTCAAACGTCGGTCAGCTGTTACCGCGTGTGTCTTATATTTCCTGGCGGTGCGTTTGTTTCGTTCTACGCTCGTTATTTACCGCGTTAGAAAATGCATTATTATTAATACACAAGCTATCTACAATTATTATTAATAATATTATAAAACACAAGTTATTTATTTTAAATTTACTTATTATAATACAATTATTATTTTTAAAGTGCATCCAGTAGATCATAGGCATTTTTATGGGTGGCTCTACAATATTCCGCTATGTACTCGTCGAATTCGTACGCGTCCCCGGATATGATTTCTACGTCTTCCCACGCTGACTGTGTGGGAACGTCGTCGTGACTTTCCTGTTGCGCCGGACGTACAATTGTCGGAGCCCATTGTTGTATTGTGTTAACGGCCAACCACGGTTCCGTACCTTCCGGTTGAAATACTTTTTCAACTGGCATACAAATTTCAGTAGGAAAATCACTTTTCTTAAATCTAACATTTTTCTTATTTTTACCTATTTTATTGCGATACATTTTAGCATGATTTATGGCGCTTCCTCCCTGGAGGCGCCCGTTTCCAAGTTTTTTGGAAACTTACGATTCTTTTTCCTCTCATTGGGGTCTTTATTACTCGGAGTATCGCTGTCTTGCTCTATTGTATCAGTTCTAGCTATCTCAACCGTTTGCATAGTTCTAATCGGGGCCCCGTCGTTACCCTTATATTGGGCTTTCGGTCTACCAATATTTTGTTTGCCTTTGTATTCAAAGGTCTTATCTGGCTGTTTTGACGGTGTTTGGGATGGAGTAGAACTGGTACTCGGTCTTTGATCGGATTGCTGATGGTACTGTACCCGCGCATTCTGCCCTTCGTTATTTCGGCGAAACTCGGGATTATAACGCCACCCGTCCAAATCAAAAACCGTCTCACTTTGGGACACTAGAATGAGGAGTTCGTCTACCGTGCGAATATCCTGCGTAAACACGGCTACTCTAATGTTATGATTAAAGTGATAGGCAAGTTTCGTGACTATGTCAATCTCCGAAAATGCTGGGGTTAAATGCTTGGCGCGTTCGACCTGCTGGATTATATAATTTTCCGCGGTAATACCCAGTTTCCTATCAAATCTGCCATACTCAAGCTCATTGCGTAGAAGTCTTTGGGTATGCGAGTTCCAGTACCGGCTTTCAAATTTTTGCTTGAACTCCGCGTATGTGGACACTCTATCGCGTACAATGTTATACCACTTACGCGCCGAATCACGCATCGCGTTAACTACCCATTGTATTATGTCTTGATCTTCTAGTCGGGAACCTACTCTAGCCATTTCACTCTCACACGCTAATAAAAATTCAATAGGGTTTTCGTTATTTTCCCCCGTAAAATACACGCGATTTTTCTCGTCAACAGGACCTTGTACCAAAATATTAGGAGCAGATCTCCTCCGTACCTCCTGTCGTACTTTCAAAATCTCGTCGTTTAACGTTTGTAAGACACTCTCTTTATTAGAGTCTATGTTAGATCGCGTCTCTACAATTGAAGCGTCTAATCTATCTACTCGTCGCTGCGTTTCGGTCACGTCGGCCTGAATCTTTACCTCTAGAGATTCCATCTTTCTTGAGACGTCTTGCGTTTGCTTTTCGCAGCGGCTTATATGGTCCTTGAACCGGCCCTCCATACGTGTTACTTGTTCAATAAACGATTTTTGCATAGTGGTCTCAAAAACCTTAAACCGTTCATTGATTTTGATATCGACCGTATTTACTTTTTCACCGACCTCAGCGACTCTCGCGGTTAGCTCTTTATTACTCTCTTCGATTTTTTTATTGCTTTCCGCGATTTTTGCATTGCTTTCCGCGATTTCGTCTATTTTCGCGGTGGTTGCTTTATTACATTGTTTAATTTCCGTATTTATGTCGGCATTGCTAATTTCTAATGCCTCTGTTAGACTAACTTTTTGTGCTTCGATTTTAGAAGTTAATTCTGCTATACTGAGCTCAGCTTTGGCTGCACTCTGTTCAAATTTCGCGTCTATTTTAGCGGTCAAATCCGCGTTAGCTTGTTCCGCTTTAGCCGCGTTTTGTTTCATCTCTTGTAATAACTGTTTAAGCATTTTATCAGTTTCCATTTTAAATACACAACAATTTCAAATATAAACAATTTAAAATACACAGAACAGTTTCAAATACACACAATAATTTCACTGCTGTACGAACACCAGTCACAAAACTCTTTGGGGATTGTTTAGTTGGACGCCAGCTGTTTTATGAGTTAAAACAGCAAAGTTTGTTTTAACGTGAAAACTAAATTTAAATTTAATGAATTTAATTTTGTCGAGCCCCACGAAATTGGAGCGCCATATGTAACTCTACTTATATGCGTTATTGTTGTGTCGTGTTGTGTATGAGTACCTACCTGCTGTCCGATCTTGCGGATTCTTCCGGCTAGGGCGTGTGGATTTTGGATTTGTAGTTCGCAGGCTAGTAATCTCAAATTTATTGCAACAACACACAAAATAGGTTACTTTAAAGGGGGAGAGTTTTGAGAGACTGGTAGGCTTTATCGTACAACAATAAAACACTGTTATATGGGGTAATAAAACGTTGTTTATTACTCAAACAACACACAAGAAATAAATGGTTATTATATTATCAATTTCTTACAGTCTAAACAATGAATCAATGTTTTTCGATTGGTTAATAATTGAAAAGAAACTAAACTCGTTCTTTGGCGAGTTAATTGTAATTTAAATTTTAATTAATTAATTGATTTTATTCGATTAAATTTCTTTTACTAAATTGAATTTAAATGTTCATGAACCAAAATATAAAACTCTGAAGTTAATTAGAATAATTTTCCAAAATAAATTAGACGTGACAGTCTAGTTCACGTTATTTCATTTCTAGTGATTCGACTTCTGTTATACTGCAGTATGAACTAATAATTAGATTGTTAGTTAAGATTTGTATAGCGCTTTTATACTACTTCTATTTCTTAACTATAGCATACTAATGACTTAAACTGCAATACAGATTATCACAATGAATTTATTCTTAATTACTAGAGTCTTTGATTTTTGTATGGCACCTGAATTATTTGAATTTACAATGTTTTTAAATGAAAAATAGAAAATTTAATGTTGAAAAATAAATAAGTGGATTTTGCTTTCCTGTTATTCCGTTCCGATTTTCCCTCGTCGATTCGAGTCCTTCGCTAGAGAAAGTAATCTGCTTAGAGCTGCTGGATTCGGTCGTTGAGTTCAAATTTCGGCAACACTCTGCTTCCTTGCTGTTCGTGAATATTTTAACGTCTACGGCTGTCTGCTGGAACTGGTTCCTGTCCCTCGTCGATTCGCACGTCGCACGTCAGCGTGTGTGTGTGTGTGCTTCGTTCGAGTGGTAGCTCTGCTCGTCAGCTGTTCACCAATGATTTAGACGGCCTCTCTGCTGTATTCTTGAAGTCTGGTCTTGAAGTCTGGTGGATCTCTTGCGTGCTTATGACTAGCTGGTAGTACACAATAAGCTTGGTTGATGTACTGAAGAGTATCTCGCCTTTACGCCACAATTACGAGCTATACAGTTGATCTGTAATCACTGTGTTCGTAATTGCGTGTGTGTTGACCACGTAGAGTCTTCTTGTTGATCTTCACCACTATGGTTACTAGACGATCGAAGAATTACGTCTTAACTTCGTGAGTACTGGCAGAAGAGAGATGTTTCAGCCTGAAAACACCTCGCTGGTCGGGGCTCGCGTCAAATGATTTGATTGGCTGACACACTCTGCCTACTACATAAAATTTGAATTCCCTTGGTCCGTGAGAATGAAGTTAGGTTCCCACAGACGGAGAATTAATATTATTTCTAATACTATTATTTCAGCGGAACCAAATTGTCGGTCCGGATTTCCTGTGCTTATTTAATTTTGCAAGAACTTGGTTGCAAACCAAGTTGTGTGAAATCTAAAATATACAATCTGTCAGAAATTATTATCTTTATAACATACTAAAATCTCATTAATGTAACTCTATTTTTACAGAAGTTATTCAATTATATTTAATTAACTCTTTCATTTGTTAATTATATTGCGTAAAATTTGCACACGTCATTATTAATATTTCGGCAAACATTTTGGCTATCTTGGATTTCGCCTTAATTCATTAGTTTCTGAGATATTAATAATTAACCGTTTGGGTGTGGCCGCTTCCTTGTACAGCGAACTGATTACATAATGACCACGTGTGCGTCGCTTTACAAGCATTATTTTCAACGCTCTACATTCAAATGGAGTTTTGACTGTTATAATTTATTTAAGTATGCTTTCAGTATGCAGGCAACATATAACCCCAAATAGTTAATATTTGGCGCTGTTATATATTCCCACACCCGTTTTAAAAAAAAATGAATGTAATAATTACAGTTATTTTTTTTTCTTAATCATTACACACGTATTCTGTAATCACTATACTTATTACCTATACATTGTATTACTTATTCAAAAGAAAAACATACATGTGTGTTAATGTTATTCCATTATATACAACTTAACTCTAATACATTTATTAATAATATTAGATTTGCAATTTATTCTGTATTAATGTTTTTATAATGGGTAATAGCTAACTGCAGCGGTTAGAAGGTTTGTTTGTAAACAGTGGCACGCGCACGAAAGAATTTGCTGACACTGTCTTGTTTACAACCGTTATCGCCTGCCGCGCGGCTAATTGCTTGACCTACTTTCAAACGTCGGTCAGCTGTTACCGCGTGTGTCTTATATTTCCTGGCGGTGCGTTTGTTTCGTTCTACGCTCGTTATTTACCGCGTTAGAAAATGCATTATTATTAATACACAAGCTATCTACAATTATTATTAATAATATTATAAAACACAAGTTATTTATTTTAAATTTACTTATTATAATACAATTATTATTTTTAAAGTGCATCCAGTAGATCATAGGCATTTTTATGGGTGGCTCTACAATATTCCGCTATGTACTCGTCGAATTCGTACGCGTCCCCGGATATGATTTCTACGTCTTCCCACGCTGACTGTGTGGGAACGTCGTCGTGACTTTCCTGTTGCGCCGGACGTACAATTGTCGGAGCCCATTGTTGTATTGTGTTAACGGCCAACCACGGTTCCGTACCTTCCGGTTGAAATACTTTTTCAACTGGCATACAAATTTCAGTAGGAAAATCACTTTTCTTAAATCTAACATTTTTCTTATTTTTACCTATTTTATTGCGATACATTTTAGCATGATTTATGGCGCTTCCTCCCTGGAGGCGCCCGTTTCCAAGTTTTTTGGAAACTTACGATTCTTTTTCCTCTCATTGGGGTCTTTATTACTCGGAGTATCGCTGTCTTGCTCTATTGTATCAGTTCTAGCTATCTCAACCGTTTGCATAGTTCTAATCGGGGCCCCGTCGTTACCCTTATATTGGGCTTTCGGTCTACCAATATTTTGTTTGCCTTTGTATTCAAAGGTCTTATCTGGCTGTTTTGACGGTGTTTGGGATGGAGTAGAACTGGTACTCGGTCTTTGATCGGATTGCTGATGGTACTGTACCCGCGCATTCTGCCCTTCGTTATTTCGGCGAAACTCGGGATTATAACGCCACCCGTCCAAATCAAAAACCGTCTCACTTTGGGACACTAGAATGAGGAGTTCGTCTACCGTGCGAATATCCTGCGTAAACACGGCTACTCTAATGTTATGATTAAAGTGATAGGCAAGTTTCGTGACTATGTCAATCTCCGAAAATGCTGGGGTTAAATGCTTGGCGCGTTCGACCTGCTGGATTATATAATTTTCCGCGGTAATACCCAGTTTCCTATCAAATCTGCCATACTCAAGCTCATTGCGTAGAAGTCTTTGGGTATGCGAGTTCCAGTACCGGCTTTCAAATTTTTGCTTGAACTCCGCGTATGTGGACACTCTATCGCGTACAATGTTATACCACTTACGCGCCGAATCACGCATCGCGTTAACTACCCACTGTATTATGTCTTGATCTTCTAGTCGGGAACCTACTCTAGCCATTTCACTCTCACACGCTAATAAAAATTCAATAGGGTTTTCGTTATTTTCCCCCGTAAAATACACGCGATTTTTCTCGTCAACAGGACCTTGTACCAAAATATTAGGAGCAGATCTCCTCCGTACCTCTTGTCGTACTTTCAAAATCTCGTCGTTTAACGTTTGTAAGACACTCTCTTTATTAGAGTCTATGTTAGATCGCGTCTCTACAATTGAAGCGTCTAATCTATCTACTCGTCGCTGCGTTTCGGTCACGTCGGCCTGAATCTTTACCTCTAGAGATTCCATCTTTCTTGAGACGTCTTGCGTTTGCTTTTCGCAGCGGCTTATATGGTCCTTGAACCGGCCCTCCATACGTGTTACTTGTTCAATAAACGATTTTTGCATAGTGGTCTCAAAAACGTTAAACCGTTCATTGATTTTGATATCGACCGTATTTACTTTTTCACCGACCTCAGCGACTCTCGCGGTTAGCTCTTTATTACTCTCTTCGATTTTTTTATTGCTTTCCGCGATTTTTGCATTGCTTTCCGCGATTTCGTCTATTTTCGCGGTGGTTGCTTTATTACATTGTTTAATTTCCGTATTTATGTCGGCATTGCTAATTTCTAATGCCTCTGTTAGACTAACTTTTTGTGCTTCGATTTTAGAAGTTAATTCTGCTATACTGAGCTCAGCTTTGGCTGCACTCTGTTCAAATTTCGCGTCTATTTTAGCGGTCAAATCCGCGTTAGCTTGTTCCGCTTTAGCCGCGTTTTGTTTCATCTCTTGTAATAACTGTTTAAGCATTTTATCAGTTTCCATTTTAAATACACAACAATTTCAAATATAAACAATTTAAAATACACAGAACAGTTTCAAATACACACAATAATTTCACTGCTGTACGAACACCAGTCACAAAACTCTTTGGGGATTGTTTAGTTGGACGCCAGCTGTTTTATGAGTTAAAACAGCAAAGTTTGTTTTAACGTGAAAACTAAATTTAAATTTAATGAATTTAATTTTGTCGAGCCCCACGAAATTGGAGCGCCATATGTAACTCTACTTATATGCGTTATTGTTGTGTCGTGTTGTGTATGAGTACCTACCTGCTGTCCGATCTTGCGGATTCTTCCGGCTAGGGCGTGTGGATTTTGGATTTGAAGTTCGCAGGCTAGTAATCTCAAATTTATTGCAACAACACACAAAATAGGTTACTTTAAAGGGGGAGAGTTTTGAGAGACTGGTAGGCTTTATCGTACAACAATAAAACACTGTTATATGGGGTAATAAAACGTTGTTTATTACTCAAACAACACACAAGAAATAAATGGTTATTATATTATCAATTTCTTACAGTCTAAACAATGAATCAATGTTTTTCGATTGGTTAATAATTGAAAAGAAACTAAACTCGTTCTTTGGCGAGTTAATTGTAATTTAAATTTCAATTAATTAATTGATTTGATTCGATTAAATTTCTTTTACTAAATTGAATTTAAATGTTCATGAACCAAAATATAAAACTCTGAAGTTAATTAGAATAATTTTCCAAAATAAATTAGACGTGACAGTCTAGTTCACGTTATTTCATTTCTAGTGATTCGACTTCTGTTATACTGCAGTATGAACTAATAATTAGATTGTTAGTTAAGATTTGTATAGCGCTTTTATACTACTTCTATTTCTTAACTATAGCATACTAATGACTTAAACTGCAATACAGATTATCACAATGAATTTATTCTTAATTACTAGAGTCTTTGATTTTTGTATGGCACCTGAATTATTTGAATTTACAATGTTTTTAAATGAAAAATAGAAAATTTAATGTTGAAAAATAAATAAGTGGATTTTGCTTTCCTGTTATTCCGTTCCGATTTTCCCTCGTCGATTCGAGTCCTTCGCTAGAGAAAGTAATCTGCTTAGAGCTGCTGGATTCGGTCGTTGAGTTCAAATTTCGGCAACACTCTGCTTCCTTGCTGTTCGTGAATATTTTAACGTCTACGGCTGTCTGCTGGAACTGGTTCCTGTCCCTCGTCGATTCGCACGTCGCACGTCAGCGTGTGTGTGTGTGCTTCGTTCGAGTGGTAGCTCTGCTCGTCAGCTGTTCACCAATGATTTAGACGGCCTCTCTGCTGTATTCTTGAAGTCTGGTCTTGAAGTCTGGTGGATCTCTTGCGTGCTTATGACTAGCTGGTAGTACACAATAAGCTTGGTTGATGTACTGAAGAGTATCTCGCCTTTACGCCACAATTACGAGCTATACAGTTGATCTGTAATCACTGTGTTCGTAATTGCGTGTGTGTTGACCACGTAGAGTCTTCTTGTTGATCTTCACCACTATGGTTACTAGACGATCGAAGAATTACGTCTTAACTTCGTGAGTACTGGCAGAAGAGAGATGTTTCAGCCTGAAAACACCTCGCTGGTCGGGGCTCGCGTCAAATGATTTGATTGGCTGACACACTCTGCCTACTACATAAAATTTGAATTCCCTTGGTCCGTGAGAATGAAGTTAGGTTCCCACAGACGGAGAATTAATATTATTTCTAATACTATTATTTCAGCGGAACCAAATTGTCGGTCCGGATTTCCTGTGCTTATTTAATTTTGCAAGAACTTGGTTGCAAACCAAGTTGTGTGAAATCTAAAATATACAATCTGTCAGAAATTATTATCTTTATAACATACTAAAATCTCATTAATGTAACTCTATTTTTACAGAAGTTATTCAATTATATTTAATTAACTCTTTCATTTGTTAATTATATTGCGTAAAATTTGCACACGTCATTATTAATATTTCGGCAAACATTTTGGCTATCTTGGATTTCGCCTTAATTCATTAGTTTCTGAGATATTAATAATTAACCGTTTGGGTGTGGCCGCTTCCTTGTACAGCGAACTGATTACATAATGACCACGTGTGCGTCGCTTTACAAGCATTATTTTCAACGCTCTACATTCAAATGGAGTTTTGACTGTTATAATTTATTTAAGTATGCTTTCAGCATGCAGGCAACATATAACCCCAAATAGTTAATATTTGGCGCTGTTATATATTCCCACACCCGTTTTTAAAAAAAATGAATGTAATAATTACAGTTATTTTTTTTTCTTAATCATTACACACGTATTCTGTAATCACTATACTTATTACCTATACATTGTATTACTTATTCAAAAGAAAAACATACATGTGTGTTAATGTTATTCCATTATATACAACTTAACTCTAATACATTTATTAATATTATTAGATTTGCAATTTATTCTGTATTAATGTTTTTATAATGGGTAATAGCTAACTGCAGCGGTTAGAAGGTTTGTTTGTAAACAGTGGCACGCGCACGAAAGAATTTGCTGACACTGTCTTGTTTACAACCGTTATCGCCTGCCGCGCGGCTAATTGCTTGACCTACTTTCAAACGTCGGTCAGCTGTTACCGCGTGTGTCTTCTATTTCCTGGCGGTGCGTTTGTTTCGTTCTACGCTCGTTATTTACCGCGTTAGAAAATGCATTATTATTAATACACAAGCTATCTACAATTATTATTAATAATATTATAAAACACAAGTTATTTATTTTAAATTTACTTATTATAATACAATTATTATTTTTAAAGTGCATCCAGTAGATCATAGGCATCTTTATGGGTGGCTCTACAATATTCCGCTATGTACTCGTCGAATTCGTACGCGTCCCCGGATATGATTTCTACGTCTTCCCACGCTGACTGTGTGGGAACGTCGTCGTGACTTTCCTGTTGCGCCGGACGTACAATTGTCGGAGCCCATTGTTGTATTGTGTTAACGGCCAACCACGGTTCCGTACCTTCCGGTTGAAATACTTTTTCAACTGGCATACAAATTTCAGTAGGAAAATCACTTTTCTTAAATCTAACATTTTTCTTATTTTTACCTATTTTATTGCGATACATTTTAGCATGATTTATGGCGCTTCCTCCCTGGAGGCGCCCGTTTCCAAGTTTTTTGGAAACTTACGATTCTTTTTCCTCTCATTGGGGTCTTTATTACTCGGAGTATCGCTGTCTTGCTCTATTGTATCAGTTCTAGCTATCTCAACCGTTTGCATAGTTCTAATCGGGGCCCCGTCGTTACCCTTATATTGGCCTTTCGGTCTACCAATATTTTGTTTGCCTTTGTATTCAAAGGTCTTATCTGGCTGTTTTGACGGTGTTTGGGATGGAGTAGAACTGGTACTCGGTCTTTGATCGGATTGCTGATGGTACTGTACCCGCGCATTCTGCCCTTCGTTATTTCGGCGAAACTCGGGATTATAACGCCACCCGTCCAAATCAAAAACCGTCTCACTTTGGGACACTAGAATGAGGAGTTCGTCTACCGTGCGAATATCCTGCGTAAACACGGCTACTCTAATGTTATGATTAAAGTGATAGGCAAGTTTCGTGACTATGTCAATCTCCGAAAATGCTGGGGTTAAATGCTTGGCGCGTTCGACCTGCTGGATTATATAATTTTCCGCGGTAATACCCAGTTTCCTATCAAATCTGCCATACTCAAGCTCATTGCGTAGAAGTCTTTGGGTATGCGAGTTCCAGTACCGGCTTTCAAATTTTTGCTTGAACTCCGCGTATGTGGACACTCTATCGCGTACAATGTTATACCACTTACGCGCCGAATCACGCATCGCGTTAACTACCCACTGTATTATGTCTTGATCTTCTAGTCGGGAACCTACTCTAGCCATTTCACTCTCACACGCTAATAAAAATTCAATAGGGTTTTCGTTATTTTCCCCCGTAAAATACACGCGATTTTTCTCGTCAACAGGACCTTGTACCAAAATATTAGGAGCAGATCTCCTCCGTACCTCTTGTCGTACTTTCAAAATCTCGTCGTTTAACGTTTGTAAGACACTCTCTTTATTAGAGTCTATGTTAGATCGCGTCTCTACAATTGAAGCGTCTAATCTATCTACTCGTCGCTGCGTTTCGGTCACGTCGGCCTGAATCTTTACCTCTAGAGATTCCATCTTTCTTGAGACGTCTTGCGTTTGCTTTTCGCAGCGGCTTATATGGTCCTTGAACCGGCCCTCCATACGTGTTACTTGTTCATTAAACGATTTTTGCATAGTGGTCTCAAAAACCTTAAACCGTTCATTGATTTTGATATCGACCGTATTTACTTTTTCACCGACCTCAGCGACTCTCGCGGTTAGCTCTTTATTACTCTCTTCGATTTTTTTATTGCTTTCCGCGATTTTTGCATTGCTTTCCGCGATTTCGTCTATTTTCGCGGTGGTTGCTTTATTACATTGTTTAATTTCCGTATTTATGTCGGCATTGCTAATTTCTAATGCCTCTGTTAGACTAACTTTTTGTGCTTCGATTTTAGAAGTTAATTCTGCTATACTGAGCTCAGCTTTGGCTGCACTCTGTTCAAATTTCGCGTCTATTTTAGCGGTCAAATCCGCGTTAGCTTGTTCCGCTTTAGCCGCGTTTTGTTTCATCTCTTGTAATAACTGTTTAAGCATTTTATCAGTTTCCATTTTAAATACACAACAATTTCAAATATAAACAATTTAAAATACACAGAACAGTTTCAAATACACACAATAATTTCACTGCTGTACGAACACCAGCCACAAAACTCTTTGGGGATTGTTTAGTTGGACGCCAGCTGTTTTATGAGTTAAAACAGCAAAGTTTGTTTTAACGTGAAAACTAAATTTAAATTTAATGAATTTAATTTTGTCGAGCCCCACGAAATTGGAGCGCCATATGTAACTCTACTTATATGCGTTATTGTTGTGTCGTGTTGTGTATGAGTACCTACCTGCTGTCCGATCTTGCGGATTCTTCCGGCTAGGGCGTGTGGATTTTGGATTTGAAGTTCGCAGGCTAGTAATCTCAAATTTATTGCAACAACACACAAAATAGGTTACTTTAAAGGGGGAGAGTTTTGAGAGACTGGTAGGCTTTATCGTACAACAATAAAACACTGTTATATGGGGTAATAAAACGTTGTTTATTACTCAAACAACACACAAGAAATAAATGGTTATTATATTATCAATTTCTTACAGTCTAAACAATGAATCAATGTTTTTCGATTGGTTAATAATTGAAAAGAAACTAAACTCGTTCTTTGGCGAGTTAATTGTAATTTAAATTTTAATTAATTAATTGATTTTATTCGATTAAATTTCTTTTACTAAATTGAATTTAAATGTTCATGAACCAAAATATAAAACTCTGAAGTTAATTAGAATAATTTTCCAAAATAAATTAGACGTGACAGTCTAGTTCACGTTATTTCATTTCTAGTGATTCGACTTCTGTTATACTGCAGTATGAACTAATAATTAGATTGTTAGTTAAGATTTGTATAGCGCTTTTATACTACTTCTATTTCTTAACTATAGCATACTAATGACTTAAACTGCAATACAGATTATCACAATGAATTTATTCTTAATTACTAGAGTCTTTGATTTTTGTATGGCACCTGAATTATTTGAATTTACAATGTTTTTAAATGAAAAATAGAAAATTTAATGTTGAAAAATAAATAAGTGGATTTTGCTTTCCTGTTATTCCGTTCCGATTTTCCCTCGTCGATTCGAGTCCTTCGCTAGAGAAAGTAATCTGCTTAGAGCTGCTGGATTCGGTCGTTGAGTTCAAATTTCGGCAACACTCTGCTTCCTTGCTGTTCGTGAATATTTTAACGTCTACGGCTGTCTGCTGGAACTGGTTCCTGTCCCTCGTCGATTCGCACGTCGCACGTCAGCGTGTGTGTGTGTGCTTCGTTCGAGTGGTAGCTCTGCTCGTCAGCTGTTCACCAATGATTTAGACGGCCTCTCTGCTGTATTCTTGAAGTCTGGTCTTGAAGTCTGGTGGATCTCTTGCGTGCTTATGACTAGCTGGTAGTACACAATAAGCTTGGTTGATGTACTGAAGAGTATCTCGCCTTTACGCCACAATTACGAGCTATACAGTTGATCTGTAATCACTGTGTTCGTAATTGCGTGTGTGTTGACCACGTAGAGTCTTCTTGTTGATCTTCACCACTATGGTTACTAGACGATCGAAGAATTACGTCTTAACTTCGTGAGTACTGGCAGAAGAGAGATGTTTCAGCCTGAAAACACCTCGCTGGTCGGGGCTCGCGTCAAATGATTTGATTGGCTGACACACTCTGCCTACTACATAAAATTTGAATTCCCTTGGTCCGTGAGAATGAAGTTAGGTTCCCACAGACGGAGAATTAATATTATTTCTAATACTATTATTTCAGCGGAACCAAATTGTCGGTCCGGATTTCCTGTGCTTATTTAATTTTGCAATAACTTGGTTGCAAACCAAGTTGTGTGAAATCTAAAATATACAATCTGTCAGAAATTATTATCTTTATAACATACTAAAATCTCATTAATGTAACTCTATTTTTACAGAAGTTATTCAATTATATTTAATTAACTCTTTCATTTGTTAATTATATTGCGTAAAATTTGCACACGTCATTATTAATATTTCGGCAAACATTTTGGCTATCTTGGATTTCGCCTTAATTCATTAGTTTCTGAGATATTAATAATTAACCGTTTGGGTGTGGCCGCTTCCTTGTACAGCGAACTGATTACATAATGACCACGTGTGCGTCGCTTTACAAGCATTATTTTCAACGCTCTACATTCAAATGGAGTTTTGACTGTTATAATTTATTTAAGTATGCTTTCAGTATGCAGGCAACATATAACCCCAAATAGTTAATATTTGGCGCTGTTATATATTCCCACACCCGTTTTAAAAAAAATTGAATGTAATAATTACAGTTATTTTTTTTTCTTAATCATTACACACGTATTCTGTAATCACTATACTTATTACCTATACATTGTATTACTTATTCAAAAGAAAAACATACATGTGTGTTAATGTTATTCCATTATATACAACTTAACTCTAATACATTTATTAATAATATTAGATTTGCAATTTATTCTGTATTAATGTTTTTATAATGGGTAATAGCTAACTGCAGCGGTTAGAAGGTTTGTTTGTAAACAGTGGCACGCGCACGAAAGAATTTGCTGACACTGTCTTGTTTACAACCGTTATCGCCTGCCGCGCGGCTAATTGCTTGACCTACTTTCAAACGTCGGTCAGCTGTTACCGCGTGTGTCTTCTATTTCCTGGCGGTGCGTTTGTTTCGTTCTACGCTCGTTATTTACCGCGTTATAAAATGCATTATTATTAATACACAAGCTATCTACAATTATTATTAATAATATTATAAAACACAAGTTATTTATTTTAAATTTACTTATTATAATACAATTATTATTTTTAAAGTGCATCCAGTAGATCATAGGCATCTTTATGGGTGGCTCTACAATATTCCGCTATGTACTCGTCGAATTCGTACGCGTCCCCGGATATGATTTCTACGTCTTCCCACGCTGACTGTGTGGGAACGTCGTCGTGACTTTCCTGTTGCGCCGGACGTACAATTGTCGGAGCCCATTGTTGTATTGTGTTAACGGCCAACCACGGTTCCGTACCTTCCGGTTGAAATACTTTTTCAACTGGCATACAAATTTCAGTAGGAAAATCACTTTTCTTAAATCTAACATTTTTCTTATTTTTACCTATTTTATTGCGATACATTTTAGCATGATTTATGGCGCTTCCTCCCTGGAGGCGCCCGTTTCCAAGTTTTTTGGAAACTTACGATTCTTTTTCCTCTCATTGGGGTCTTTATTACTCGGAGTATCGCTGTCTTGCTCTATTGTATCAGTTCTAGCTATCTCAACCGTTTGCATAGTTCTAATCGGGGCCCCGTCGTTACCCTTATATTGGCCTTTCGGTCTACCAATATTTTGTTTGCCTTTGTATTCAAAGGTCTTATCTGGCTGTTTTGACGGTGTTTGGGATGGAGTAGAACTGGTACTCGGTCTTTGATCGGATTGCTGATGGTACTGTACCCGCGCATTCTGCCCTTCGTTATTTCGGCGAAACTCGGGATTATAACGCCACCCGTCCAAATCAAAAACCGTCTCACTTTGGGACACTAGAATGAGGAGTTCGTCTACCGTGCGAATACCCTGCGTAAACACGGCTACTCTAATGTTATGATTAAAGTGATAGGCAAGTTTCGTGACTATGTCAATCTCCGAAAATGCTGGGGTTAAATGCTTGGCGCGTTCGACCTGCTGGATTATATAATTTTCCGCGGTAATACCCAGTTTCCTATCAAATCTGCCATACTCAAGCTCATTGCGTAGAAGTCTTTGGGTATGCGAGTTCCAGTACCGGCTTTCAAATTTTTGCTTGAACTCCGCGTATGTGGACACTCTATCGCGTACAATGTTATACCACTTACGCGCCGAATCACGCATCGCGTTAACTACCCACTGTATTATGTCTTGATCTTCTAGTCGGGAACCTACTCTAGCCATTTCACTCTCACACGCTAATAAAAATTCAATAGGGTTTTCGTTATTTTCCCCCGTAAAATACACGCGATTTTTCTCGTCAACAGGACCTTGTACCAAAATATTAGGAGCAGATCTCCTCCGTACCTCTTGTCGTACTTTCAAAATCTCGTCGTTTAACGTTTGTAAGACACTCTCTTTATTAGAGTCTATGTTAGATCGCGTCTCTACAATTGAAGCGTCTAATCTATCTACTCGTCGCTGCGTTTCGGTCACGTCGGCCTGAATCTTTACCTCTAGAGATTCCATCTTTCTTGAGACGTCTTGCGTTTGCTTTTCGCAGCGGCTTATATGGTCCTTGAACCGGCCCTCCATACGTGTTACTTGTTCAATAAACGATTTTTGCATAGTGGTCTCAAAAACCTTAAACCGTTCATTGATTTTGATATCGACCGTATTTACTTTTTCACCGACCTCAGCGACTCTCGCGGTTAGCTCTTTATTACTCTCTTCGATTTTTTTATTGCTTTCCGCGATTTTTGCATTGCTTTCCGCGATTTCGTCTATTTTCGCGGTGGTTGCTTTATTACATTGTTTAATTTCCGTATTTATGTCGGCATTGCTAATTTCTAATGCCTCTGTTAGACTAACTTTTTGTGCTTCGATTTTAGAAGTTAATTCTGCTATACTGAGCTCAGCTTTGGCTGCACTCTGTTCAAATTTCGCGTCTATTTTAGCGGTCAAATCCGCGTTAGCTTGTTCCGCTTAGGCGCGTTTTGTTTCATCTCTTGTAATAACTGTTTAAGCATTTTATCAGTTTCCATTTTAAATACACAACAATTTCAAATATAAACAATTTAAAATACACAGAACAGTTTCAAATACACACAATAATTTCACTGCTGTACGAACACCAGTCACAAAACTCTTTGGGGATTATTTAGTTGGACGCCAGCTGTTTTATGAGTTAAAACAGCAAAGTTTGTTTTAACGTGAAAACTAAATTTAAATTTAATGAATTTAATTTTGTCGAGCCCCACGAAATTGGAGCGCCATATGTAACTCTACTTATATGCGTTATTGTTGTGTCGTGTTGTGTATGAGTACCTACCTGCTGTCCGATCTTGCGGATTCTTCCGGCTAGGGCGTGTGGATTTTGGATTTGAAGTTCGCAGGCTAGTAATCTCAAATTTATTGCAACAACACACAAAATAGGTTACTTTAAAGGGGGAGAGTTTTGAGAGACTGGTAGGCTTTATCGTACAACAATAAAACACTGTTATATGGGGTAATAAAACGTTGTTTATTACTCAAACAACACACAAGAAATAAATGGTTATTATATTATCAATTTCTTACAGTCTAAACAATGAATCAATGTTTTTCGATTGGTTAATAATTGAAAAGAAACTAAACTCGTTCTTTGGCGAGTTAATTGTAATTTAAATTTTAATTAATTAATTGATTTGATTCGATTAAATTTCTTTTACTAAATTGAATTTAAATGTTCATGAACCAAAATATAAAACTCTGAAGTTAATTAGAATAATTTTCCAAAATAAATTAGACGTGACAGTCTAGTTCACGTTATTTCATTTCTAGTGATTCGACTTCTGTTATACTGCAGTATGAACTAATAATTAGATTGTTAGTTAAGATTTGTATAGCGCTTTTATACTACTTCTATTTCTTAACTATAGCATACTAATGACTTAAACTGCAATACAGATTATCACAATGAATTTATTCTTAATTACTAGAGTCTTTGATTTTGGTATGGCACCTGAATTATTTTAATTTACAATGTTTTTAAATGAAAAATAGAAAATTTAATGTTGAAAAATAAATAAGTGGATTTTGCTTTCCTGTTATTCCGTTCCGATTTTCCCTCGTCGATTCGAGTCCTTCGCTAGAGAAAGTAATCTGCTTAGAGCTGCTGGATTCGGTCGTTGAGTTCAAATTTCGGCAACACTCTGCTTCCTTGCTGTTCGTGAATATTTTAACGTCTACGGCTGTCTGCTGGAACTGGTTCCTGTCCCTCGTCGATTCGCACGTCGCACGTCAGCGTGTGTGTGTGTGTGCTTCGTTCGAGTGGTAGCTCTGCTCGTCAGCTGTTCACCAATGATTTAGACGGCCTCTCTGCTGTATTCTTGAAGTCTGGTCTTGAAGTCTGGTGGATCTCTTGCGTGCTTATGACTAGCTGGTAGTACACAATAAGCTTGGTTGATGTACTGAAGAGTATCTCGCCTTTACGCCACAATTACGAGCTATACAGTTGATCTGTAATCACTGTGTTCGTAATTGCGTGTGTGTTGACCACGTAGAGTCTTCTTGTTGATCTTCACCACTATGGTTACTAGACGATCGAAGAATTACGTCTTAACTTCGTGAGTACTGGCAGAAGAGAGATGTTTCAGCCTGAAAACACCTCGCTGGTCGGGGCTCGCGTCAAATGATTTGATTGGCTGACACACTCTGCCTACTACATAAAATTTGAATTCCCTTGGTCCGTGAGAATGAAGTTAGGTTCCCACAGACGGAGAATTAATATTATTTCTAATACTATTATTTCAGCGGAACCAAATTGTCGGTCCGGATTTCCTGTGCTTATTTAATTTTGCAATAACTTGGTTGCAAACCAAGTTGTGTGAAATCTAAAATATACAATCTGTCAGAAATTATTATCTTTATAACATACTAAAATCTCATTAATGTAACTCTATTTTTACAGAAGTTATTCAATTATATTTAATTAACTCTTTCATTTGTTAATTATATTGCGTAAAATTTGCACACGTCATTATTAATATTTCGGCAAACATTTTGGCTATCTTGGATTTCGCCTTAATTCATTAGTTTCTGAGATATTAATAATTAACCGTTTGGGTGTGGCCGCTTCCTTGTACAGCGAACTGATTACATAATGACCACGTGTGCGTCGCTTTACAAGCATTATTTTCAACGCTCTACATTCAAATGGAGTTTTGACTGTTATAATTTATTTAAGTATGCTTTCAGTATGCAGGCAACATATAACCCCAAATAGTTAATATTTGGTGCTGTTATAATATATAACATTTTGTGAATATTATGGCAGCCTGTTTAATTGACCGACGTCAATTAACCCGGCTCCCGAGGTTATAATGGCGATTATATATAGGAGTTATAAAAGATAGTATACAGCCATTATACTATTATACTATACAGTACTACTATTGTATCACGCAAGATTGTAAAAACTTAATTCAGCCAGATTCGGGTTGATAATAGGATTATAAATAGATTATAGACTTACCTGATAAATCACAATCATCTTGAGATTTTTCAGGCTTTGCACTAGTAGTAAAGTACGTATAAAGAACCTTGTTTGTCTTCTTTAAATTAACCTCCTGTTCCTTCTTGAGTTTTTGTTTTAATGGCCTCTAGGTCTACACTGTTCACTCATTTTATCAATGAAATATATTCAAAACAATCACATCACAACCACACTATGCACGATTCAAATTCAACAGATTTTCAACACAAAAAAAATACATAGCAATCAAAAACGGTTACAACCCTAATTTAATAAACACACTACACAAACGCATCAAAAACAAAAACAACAAAACACAAAATACCGTCAACACACAACACAATAAATACATCACACTCACATACCACAACTCCTACACACACAAAATCGCCAATACATTCAGAAAACACAAATACAAAATAGCATACAGAACAACCAATACCATTAAAAAACACATCAATAATACAAACACAGACATAGACAAATATAACAAAACAGGTGTATACAAATTAAATTGTAATGACTGCAATAGTTTCTACATCGGCCAGACAGGAAGATCTTTTTCATCCCGTTATTCTGAACACTTAAAAGCTCTAACCAACAACAATATACACTCCGCATTTGCCACACACATACACACAGAAAACCACAGTTACACCAACATAGACACTAATCTCGAAATTTTACATTACTTACCTAAAGGTCGAAAACTCAACACAACTGAACAATACGAAATATATAAACACCACACAACACAACCAAACAACATACTCAACGATCAATTACAATATAAATCACATACACTTTTTGACAAAATTTTACAAAAAACAAACATCAAGTTAAATCCCTGCGCCAATCCCCTTCCTCCACACACCACCCCCACTACACCTTCCACACAAAAACCGTTACGAAATGATGGCAGTCTGACTAAAAGCTGAAGAAGGCGGATACGTACGCCGAAACGCGTCCGACGAAAAAAGTAAGTTTTCACAAGAAAAAGTTCATTTTTAGATAAGTGTTAGTGCTGTGAAAGAAGAGATGAACAATCAAGACAACGAGAAATCTCTTTTGAAGAACCACTGATAGTGGGGAGAGTAAGTTTTATCCTAGAGTACTAACAACGTACGCCTACTCTATTCTTTCACAATTTGGTGAGGTAGAGACAAGCTGAGTTACCAGACTACACTATTTAAAATAGTTACCCAACATGAACTGTTTGCATAGTTTTGATAAAAATCGGTGGCGGCTGGTGTTATGGTTGCAGCGTTGCACAACCACCAATGTAGAATAACTAAACTATAAAATAATATACAAAATCATTAAGCAGTTAAAAGTGTCATAAATTTTAACGGAAAACGTATTAGATTCTATGCGGCAATGTTCAAATGTCCAATTCAAATGTGGCGCACTTGCAACTTGAAGAGTAAATGACAGAGCTTACTACACAAGCATATGGAAGGACGTGCATTAGGCTAGGCCTCCACTTGCGATTTCTAGTCGCGGCGACCAAAAAATCGCTGTTGCAGAAAATCTACAAGGTGCACACACTGCGATAGATAAATTGTTGTTTATGAGTAGTTTTCCAATGGATGTCATTGAAACTGTTGCGTGATCGCTCTTTTACTTCGGGCGAGAAGTAAGCGGCGGAAGCATCGTTATTGGGTACATCCAATAACAAGTCAAAGATTATTGAAAGGCCAATTTTACAACTTATTTGAAGATTTATGTGAGCACCCTACAAAGTTTTTCCAGTATTACCAAATGACCAAAAGTAGTTTTGACGAATTGTTGGTAATAATTGGTCCATATACAGACACAACATGGAGAAAGTCCATACCACCAGAAGAACGTTTGTCAGTAACTTTGAGGTGAGTACAATAGTTATGTAATTTTATGTCGTATTTTCTTTATTTATTATTACATTAGTATACATATTATTTTGTGATATAAGGATTACATATTTACTGCTTATTTACTATTTTACTGGTTAGATAAATCAAACAGATCACTCCCACTTGCAGAGGATGGTGACATAACGCTTCCTGCAAAATCATTGTAAAAACTCTGCATTGGTCCAGTATTATGCTAATGCAGATGTTGATTTGCAGTTTGGCCATATGTGGACTGAACTTGACTAGGTGCTGGTTGATGTTGACGTTGGAATGGATCGCCGTAAGCTGGTGGTGGTGGAGGATTAAAATATCTAGCATTCCACATTACGTTTAAAATTTCAACTGTAGCGTAATGTTTCTGTTCTCCATTTAATTTTCCTAACATTGGAATCAACATGAAAGCAAAATTTTTATCTTCATTAAGTTCGTCATTCTGTTTTGTTTGTAATATATTCAATAATGCGGTTTCATACGACGTTACATTTTGTTTCTTACTTTTATTAGGCCGTACAGGCCTGGCCATTTCGTCAACAGTAGGTACACTGGTAGAGTTCCCTTCTTGAATGTTACTGGATGTACCGCGAGAAAGCTCTTGTTCTTCATGATTTTTAATGTGGGAAATGTTGCTACTGGTCTCTCTACCTTTAACGAAGGGCACCAAAAATAACAGCGCATCAAAATGGATATATTTCCTTCTTTTTTTGGCTCCTTGTCCTGATATTGTTTTGCGTTGAGCTGCCATCTCCCTTTGAAAACAGTCCTTCAAATTCTTCCATTTCTTTTGAACCTCTGCCCCTGAAATAAAAATGTAATATGAGTTGCAATAAATTTGTATTATAAAACAAATTTGCTTTAGTTGGTATTTAACTGAACCCACGACCTCTGGCTCGTGGGTTCGAATCCCACTGGGGGCACTACATTTTTAATTCCGAAAATCGACATACAAAGTCAACTAATTTAAATAACAACTATAATTGTACTCTACCTAGCCCTGAGAGACAACGAATCTTTATATAACAAATTGGCTTTATTTTCAGGTACCTTCCCACCGGAAACAGTTTCAATTCGTTGCACTTTGAATACCTTTTGGGTGCCAGTAACATTGAACACATTGTAAAGGATACATGTGCACAGTTGTGGAAATGTTTACAACCACTCCATATGTCTGCCAAATCCGAAGAAGATTGGAAGGAGATCGCAAAACAATTTTACCTCCGGACAAATTTCCCAAACTGTATTGGTGCAAATTGACGGTAAACATATCAGATTACAAAAACCGTCGAACTCTGGTTCTTTTTTTCAATTATAAAAATTTTTTTCTATTGTGTTACTTGCTGTAGTAGATGCTGACCACTGCTTCACAGTGATTGATGTAGGATCTTATGGTGCTAACACTGATTCAAATATTCTGAAAAACTCAGCATTTGGTGAGAAGTTGAAAGCTGGTAATTTAAATATCCCTCAATTACGAATTCTTCCTTACGATGAAAATGGGAACCCAATGCCTTTTGTCATCGTAGGTGATGAATCATTCGCTCAATCAGTACACATAGTGAGGCCCTACCCTAGAAAAAAATTATCCATGAAACAATGTGTGTGCAACTACAGAATATGCCGTGCTCGAAGGATGATGGAATGCACCTTTGGTGTGATAAACCAACTGTTTAAACATACACATAATAGTGGAGTTTTACTAGTTTTGATACATACTGTTACATATTCTAATCACAACATATCTTTTGGTTTCTTATTATTTTTGTAACTGTACGTGTTTCCTTTATTTTGGGTTACAATAAAACTGTTTGATAATAATGATTGGTACAACGTTTTATTTATTTAAAGAACCCAATTGTATTTGTTTACCACCGATATCAGTAGTCGAAATAAATTTAATTAATAAATCATTAAAAATCGGTATACAGCTTCTATAGAATACAAAATGTTTTTAAAATCGACCGCGGGGATAAATTCATCCCCTTTTGTTAACTGATAACTTTGTTATTTATGGGCCGATTTGTACCGATTGATTACTCCCGCGTTTGATTGTAAAAAATTGTTTGTTTTTTATGAGCTACATACAAAGTTTGATCAAAATCGGCCCATAACAAAGAATAATAATAAGAAAGTTATAAGGTTATGAAGTTATTAGGGGGTGAAACTGCCCCCGTGGCAGCTAATAATTTTAATTCAAGCTTACCTTTACTTTTCTTGTCTTTTGCTGACAGTTCATTCCAGTTTGGAATCACTTTTACACAAACTTCAGCCCACAGTTTTTCTTTAACATTACGGTCACAATATTCATTTAATTCTTTATTAAAAAGAGCTGGTCTCTTTTCAATTTCTTTAATAAGCACATCACTATCAATCACTGTTAATATTAGTCCATCACCTCCAGTAGATTCGTTATCAGACATTTTGACAGCACGTATTTGCAAAAAGACAGACACCAGAACAAGACTCAGTCAGAACTGCGACTAAACTATCGCCAGTGGGTGCATGTCCATGCCTGTCCGTGTGACTCATTGGGGTAGCGTTGACAGTTGCGTCGCAGCAAAAATAAGACCAGTTGCAATTTTTTAATCGCTCCGATTGTTTAGTCGCATGTGTGTGCCCCTGTATTTGAAACAATGAGTTTTATTTTTGCGACTGAACAATCGCGCGACTAGAAATTGCAAGTGGAGGCCTAGCCTTACTCTTCACAGTTGCCGTATGTTTCCTATGTTAGTTAGGCGGTTGCAAAGTTTCCGCAACGCTCCACTAACAGCACTGTAGTGCATCTTTAATTTTGTCATGAAGTGTGCACAGCCTTCTTGATTTGTAAATTGTATCAGGTTTAGTGTTTACGTTGGTTCAAAATAAACGCGTACTCATTGTTTTTGAGGTTATAAAATTGTTAACTTACACACTTTATAATATATTATTTTTTACTTGTGACTTACCTTTCGAAGTCTCATTTACACTCATGTGTTGTTTACTTTTGTATTCAGCACATGGCGTGATTGCCAACATAACATTTTATTAAGGTCCAGGTTCTTGTTAAGCGATCGCAGAGACTTAATGGTTATTGGAAATAATAGACGCTAATATTCTGATTGAAAACTGGTAATTTAATTTTAAACATCTTTGGAAATACAAACAAAAATAAAAACAAAATGGATGCTTGTTTCTTTACCAAGCACAAAAAACAAAATAGGCGCGAATCACTTTCGCTGCATGAATATTACATATGCCTCAATTACATAATATATCTTGTATGTTTGAGTTACTCTAAAAATGGTTTTAAAACATATTGCAGCTGCTTTTTACATAGTTACGTTTTCTGTATCACTTAACCTAAACCAATGCCTGGTGGTCTTGTTTTATGCATATACCGGTATACACGCATCCACTCTCACCCCACACACACACTACTGAAATGGTACATTCTGTTTAATTTGAGCTCAAAATTTTAGGGAATATTGAATTTAAATCTTGTAGGTTTCTACTTTCCTGAATTTTGATGGTAGTTGGTTTACTTATTCGTCCCTCATTGTTCCACCGGTGATTGCCGAATTATTGATAGTCTCTCTGTTTCTGCTATTTTCACTTATTCTAATTTTACATTCTTGAACTATTATTTTAACTGGTTTCACTTTTTACACTGTGGTTACATTTTGACCAAATTCTATAGGTTATTGCTGACCAGCAGATTTTATAACGTGCTCTCGCACGAACGGTGTTTTGTCGACTGAGACAGACATCTTGGTGTATATTCGCCAGGTGGAAGGGATATTCGTCATCATATCTATTGTTCTGCGGTGATGACGGCAGTGTTATACATCTCAACGATTACATCTCTCGTACTTTTGATGACGTTTTAGCATGGTTCGGTTAGTGATTTGTCTGAATAGCTGTCGTTTGGCACGTACGCCAGTGACCTTGGCATCACCTCGTTCTGGCAAACTGCGTTGTATGATATATATTGGAAATTTTAACCTCGTGTCGTTCAATACATTGGATTACAATAAAATTATATTCTCATGGACCCACAAATCCCTATACGGACTTATGTACTGTTACAAAATTATAGTTATAGTTTTGTATAACTGTGATTGTGATAATTACGTGTCAATCAAAAAAAAAAAAAAAGATTTCTGAAATTTGTAATATTCTATACAGATTTATTTTTTCTTGTTGTTCGTAAATGAAAGCAGGCGGTATTCCACTCACTTCTCTATTAGAGTAGAGTTTTCAAGTAATATTTTATGTAGTTGATTTTATGTGCCTTGCAGTTTATATACAGGGAAAATCTGTACTTATAGCTATAATGAGTGATTTAAAAATAACTAGCCTCTATTATAAATTTACTGTTCTTATTTTTTATTTCTCGTAAACACAAGGATTGCTTTCAAATCAGTGTATTATTTTATAGGTATAAAAAGCATGATTCTGTTTATCTTTCTCTTTTATCTGCATATTTAGTATTTGATTACTGCAAAGTTAGTGATGTTTGTAGCAGTCATTCATAAGTACATGGGAACATGGAATCTAGCATAGGTAGACATACTGATAGAATTATTCCATTATCATTAGCAGATCTCTTTTGGGGGAAAACAGTAACTTTCTATTTTTTTCCACACTACAGCACTATGTATGATGCAGATATGTTGGTCTGCACCCTGTTTAATGTGCCCTTTTACCCCCTCCCCACCCTCTCCCCCACCAACTCAACAACTACTGCGCTCACCAAAATTTGGAACCACCAGCCGCCACTGATAGAAATCCGTGCTATCCACATATCTTTTCGTTCCTTTGTATATGTGATAAAATAATCACATATGAACATCACCAATCGAAAATTTAAAACTTATTGTCACAGCACCACTTTTTAAAATAAAGTATAACAAAATTAATATCTTAGAAAATGTATTTTAATACATGTGTGTAATAACAAAATTGCCTAGTGTCTGAGTATACGATTATTACAGTTATCATAAAAAAAATGGTCAGAATCCATCCACAATTCATATTTACAACCTTATTAAACACATGTACATTGTAATGATACATATCTTCACCTAACCATAATGAAGAAGACATGACCAGATAAATTATTTAGCCATTAACACTAGAATAAAAAGGGATGAATTAGAATAGAAGAATGGGTGAATCAGAATAATAAAACGATCAGACATATCAAGGTAGTCAGAACAGTAACTTATATTAATAAAGTAGTAACAAACAAACAAACCAAAATGGTAAATACAGAAATAAGACGATTTAACCTGAATAGCCCAATAGATGGTAAGTGAGAGAGTAGAACTAGCCCCAAAGGACCAAGAATAACCTAATAGTGACAACTGCAAATGGACTACAAATAGCCACCGCACCAACATAAGTGTAAATAAGAAGAATAGTGACTAAAAGACAATTAACATATAAGTGTAGTGATACAATCAGCCACAACACTAAGGAAGTGACGTATAATGTATGACAAAAGAAAGTGAACTAAGAAGGAACACCAAACTTGTATTAAACCAAAGAAATAGAATCACTGATGAAAATTGTATATAATATTAATAATTGTAAGGACAGACAAGTTAGAGATACTAATCATTAAGTACTTAAGATATAGAAGGGCACAATAACCCCAAACAAATAGAGTAAACTAAGACAAATCACATTAGCACGATACTAACATATTAGTGATACAATAAAACGACATGAACTTGTTAATATTATAATTAAACCTTGTAAAGTGAGAGGTAGGGAGTTAGAGAAATAGTGAACATAGTAAAGTGAGAAAGAGAATTTAAAGTTAGGTGATACCCACTAGTAACACTTAAATTAAACATATAAAGTGCAAAGTGATAGTGTGAAAACCCCAAATTAAATAGAACCCTATTGATAGGGATAGACACCAAATAATCAGTGAAAAAACACTAAAGATTTAAGAGTGATCAAAAACCATCAGTGAGTGGTAAAAAATAAGTGAAAGCTGATAATGGCTAATCACAGAAAGGACTGTGGCACTTAATAGCAATTATCCAGTGAACACAAGTGTATTAATAACAAAATGAAACAAAGTGTAACAGACTAGATAATAAGTAGGTTTTAGATAATAGTAGTACTTACTACTTGTCATATTTTAGTTTGCAAATCTTAATGTTAGGTAATAATTTGTTAATTAGTATTGTTGCTCATGTATTCAAGAACGAATGATTATCAGTGTGTTAATACACCAAAATATATGATTTTATTCACAGAAATAAGAATCCAATATCATTAATTTAAAATGAGTCATTAAAGAATATTTTTCATGACAAACTGATAATAATAAAAAAAAGATATTAATATTAGATAGTAAACAGTTGTTGAAGATTCAGTTATGGCTTAATGTCATTTAGAGTTAGTCATAACAATATACCATTGTATTAATATAATTAATTCATATTTATGTCTTTATTTTTGATGTCAAGTAATAATTATAAGTCATCAAAGAGTATGGGGAGATGAAGAGTATGAGTGGATAATATGTTTCAAATAATTATGTTTAAATGAATAAGAATTATGTTTTAATGACTAAGGTATATGTTCCAATAATTATGTTTAAATGATAAGAATTATAGCTATGGGGATTGTTAAAACCATTAGATGTTATGTTATATGTTGTAAGAAATAAGATTTTAAAACCAACAGAAACCAGTAAACAAGAAACAAACCATACATTCAAAAACAATGACACTAAAAATGAGTTATCACAGTAGACAAATTAATATAGGGAAACAATAAAATTACACACAAGTACAAGAACTGACTTAAACATTGAACAAATGAACAGAATCTTGTATTCAAACAATCAGGACCCATTACAAGGAGAATAAAATGTAATATCAGTAATTAAAGAAAAATAGTCAATTGCTGTTTAAGCCTATGCAAATTCCCAACTGTCAACTACAAAAAACTTCAATTTATAGAATTAAACACTGACATTAGGAAGACTAAACCACATAAACTATGAAATACAAATAGACAATCATGTTAAGGCAGAAATATTATGATAATAATGTAAATTGAGAAAACAGTATAATTAAATAAAATTCACAAAACTGTCAAAATGTTGATACCTAAGTGAACACTATAATATTGGATGTCAAATTAATCCTTGAGCCAAAATATGAAAAGTGGTGATAATATTTACTACTAAAAAGGGAGTACTGAAGATTAATTACATTTAGAAGATCTGAAACCAGTTTAAATAAAAATTCAAATACCCTAACACTACTCTTTAGCCAATTTCAGCCAATCAAACACCTTGAGTAACCATGACAACAACCGAATATTGACTAATTTCAGTTAGGAACAATACTTTATGTAGTGACGCTAAACTGGAGAGATGCCACGTCATGAAGGGCCCAAATTTTCAATAGAAAAACAGTATAAGTGCCCACAATTTTGAGAAGGAGTAGCAGTACAACAGATGAGAGACCATTACAACTAATTTACACCAAGGACCAGCTCGGAATTAATCCAGATGACCGGAAAATACCTGTAATTCAACTTGAAGAAGATGACAACCGATTTTTGAGCCCAAGATCAGAAGTAGGAAGAATTTACATTGGCCCATTACTTTACATGGACGACTGACAATACCCATCATATCTACTAACGTTGAGTATTGCTGAATTTATTTGAATATTATAAAACAAATTCTCTTTCAAAAATTCTAACTATAAAATAAAACTCTCACTATCACTGAATATTTTCAAGGATTAATAAAATAAAGAAATAACTTTGTAAACATTGAATGAACACATGATAACCTATGTTACACAACGACACTGTCACACTTCAACACCACAATATTTAATTTATAGCAAACCTTGTATAATTTTAATGATCACAAACTTTTAATGATATGTTCTAATTTTGTTATCTTGTTATGTAAAACCTCTGTTTCGTACTTAAAAGAACCCAATTGGCAGATTTATTTTGTAAAATAATAACCAGAGTCAATTGTAAACATTGCACTGCCAACCTAGCGCTCCGCAGAGCGAGAGATTATATTGCCGAGGCTAAAATTTTATTATAACAGTTATTATTTTTATGAAGCGTTAACGATAATTAACAAGCAAAAGCCTAATAAAAAAGTGCGTACTGATAACAAACTGTCCAGTATTTATTTGTAGAAAACATTATGTATGTTTTGTTTACTAGCAGTGGGTCGACATAACCAACTTTAATTCAAGTTGGCAACACGTGTTCCCCCACTCACACGAGAATCAGTTACAAGCCAGACGGCGAACTATTCGAATTTTCGATAACAAATCACCATACTATACAAATAAAAACTTTTAATTGTTTCAAGAAAAACAATTTGGCGCCTACCCGGAATTACTAAAAGTGCGAGAAGGGACAGGTAAGGCACGCAGGCTACCAGACGCTTCCGAACGACACAATTTACGTTCGATAAAACTAACAACTACACAAACATTAAATATAATAATATTATAATACACACGACCTACTTTGAATTTTACAACATGGATAGGCAAAACAGACAGAAACACACACACACATACGTGTTTCTGCCATTCAAGGTCACAGTGTTTATCTTGACCACTTGATGGATTAATTCCATTTTTTCATTCATGGACAAAAATATACTAAACTTTCTCATTTCTAAGAAAATAATGTATTCAGTACCATAACACAATAATTCAATATATGAATTTGTTTACCTTTATATAAAAATACATAATCTGACTCAGTACAGTGTATATAAAAAGAGAAATACTGATAATTACTTCAGATTCACCACATAGCATTATCATTACTTGTTTAAAACTGAAATTAGTAACAAAAATTAATAAAAGTATTAACAGTAACAATAAAACATTCGAGAATAATTGTACTTAAATTCAATTATATTTATACAGCTTACTTATTTTTTCTGTTTTAGCACAGATAAACTCATTTGAATTTAATTGAACATATTTGACTTATCTTGAAACATATGTGTAAGCATATATTTTATATATTATAGTTTATATTTTATTTGGTCAAGCAAAAACCTATGTTTGCTACTCTCACACAAAATGTGTTAATAATATGATTAATAAAAAGTTATAATTCTGTTTGGGATTATAACCACTAACACAACTTTCTTAATAAAACAGTTTAAATATAAAAAAATATTCTTATACCACTACAAGTACAAGTATAAGTACCAGTACCAGTATTATTTGTGTGTGTTTGCCCTTCATCTCATTAGGAAAATATATTAAGCTATAATTTCTTTAATACTTTCAGCCAGTAGTTTTAATGTTTCAATAAATTCTTCTAGTGTAGCATGTACCTAAAAGTCTATGGTTATCTTCTGCAAGTAGAATACTTACATTAAATAAAATGCTACATACAAAAACATTCTTACATATATGAGGTCTGACAATTAAGTTCATGAACTTGTCACCCTTTGGCACTGAGGGCAGCAGTATAATCAGCTCTGTAAGATTTCATGACCTTGATATTTCAGTGTCTCACAGCAGTGTTCGTGTTGACACATGGTGAATTTGTGCTGAATGGCGTGGATTATTGTTTGTGCTTGTGTGTGTGTGTGTGTGTGTGTGCGCGCGTGCTATCATGAAAATGTCTGATCTGGAATTAGAGCAATGACCAAACATCGAGTGGGAGTAAAATACAGGAAATGTTAATGCAGGTTGTAACAAAATATTACAAAATTTTTACACCTATTTTTTAAAATTTTATTTTATTTATTTATTTATTTATAAATTTTATTAATTAATTTTGGTATTGTATTGGTGTAAATTTTATTTCTTTTATGATTGTTTTTGTCAAATTATATCACTTTGTGTAACTAGGATTATGTCTCTGCATTAAATGGATTTTCTCCTGTCACAATCGATTAGCGATCTTTCTTTATACTAAGTGTTTTCTCTTTTAAAGTTGTTAAATTCTGCTTTCCTTGTAGTCTATCTAGCAAATATTAATTAAGATTCTTCTAATTATATTAATTCAAATAAATAGAAGCAACAATTATAACATTCAATGATTTTTATTGATAAAAATATAAAATAATCGATTTAGAATCGACTCGTTCTCAGGGCGAGTGAACTAACTATACAAATTATTAATATTAAGACACAGGTTCTTTGAGCTGTTATTTTATAATAGTCAGAGAAAGGGCAAAGTCTGGAAAGTATAACACTTACAATTAAAAGCTTAATGATCTAAAAATACAAAGATATTATTTAATATATAATGGTTAATAATATAAATCATTTTGAACCAATCTCGTTTTGATGATGAAGCTGGCAGTAGCTTGCATAGAATTGTGGGAAGTCAAAATGGCTGCTCCGTGTTGCATATGTTGACGGCTTCTGCACTTCAAGGAATCCTCTTCAAATAAATGTTGCTTTTCCAAGTTTTCTTCGTCCCAGCCAGTAGTGGTTAATTCCTCTGGTGATAGTGTAGTTGTCCTGGATCAGTGGTCAGTGATTCATTTCAATAATCTGTGTTGAATAGTGTTTTTATTTCACTTTATCCATAAGGTCGATAATGGCAAAATTCGTCTCGATAAACTCAGATTTAGTTTTTAATGTTTTAAAATCGTTATTTCACTTTTTATTGTTCAGTAGTGTTTTCTTTAATAGTTCAGCTGGTTTATGTCACTGAATTTAATGTTCATTTAAAGTTTTTCAAAATTCGCTAAATTAAATTTGATAGGTTTGACTGATGGCTACCATCTTTTTCTGCTCTCGTTATATGTGAATTAATTGCGGGAGCTATCTCTGATGTGTCCTATTCAACGTATAACAATCAACTCATTTTCTTTCTTCTTCATCTGAAACATCCTGGCCAAACTAATATTAAAATGACATTGTTTTAAATCTCTGGCCTTTCCGCTTACATAATTGATTTTTACATTATATGATTGAATACACTTTTACTATTATTTAATTTTATTAAATACCTAATACATAATCTCTTTCTTTAGTTAATTCTGCGTGATTTAATGCCAAATATGATTCTGTTACAATGTTTTCTATCTCAAAATGCCCTATTTACAGTATTTTTACATGTAGGCCTAAAATTTTACTTCCTGTCACTTTAAATGGTTTACCATCTTTATGAAGTTATAATTATTATTGAATAAGATCCCTGATTGAAATAAAATGTTCATTTTTCCTTAATTCCTTGTAATATTATTATTTGGTTATTTAATTTAAATTATCTCTTTAATTTAAATCTTCCCCTTAGGTTCCAGTGTTATTACACTTGCATTTTTTTAATAATCTATTATACATTTCTTCAATATCTTTATAAAGTATTGGTACAGTTAGAATACACTGTGATTGATTTACATTATATAAATTTCATCAATTTACTTAATTTACTTAACTTCTTTATCAATTATAAGGCTGTTGAGATTTACCATTTGCCTAGATTTTACTTTTGTTCACATATAATGTTTTATGACTATTACAGCTTGCTTATACCCCTTCTGACATTCTATTCTTATACAATCTTAATTAAAATTCCCTTACTTAACTAAATTAACAATTAGCATGGATTAATTCTATTAATACACAACAAATATTTTAAAACAAAAGAGTTGTACTCATACTCAGACATTTCAGCCTTGAGTTCATTGAACTTAATATAAACAAAACACATCTGTCTTTTCATTATTTAAATTATTTCTTAAGACTAATTTTTGTGCAGTCTTGGCTGTTTTTTTTTATTTTATGGATGTATTTTTGGTCACTTCACTAGTTTATTGCCTGCTCTTAGTTTATCTTTAGTCATTTTAATAAATGTTGTTAGATAAAGAGTGGCACTCACTTAGAAACATTTTTAGACCATTTTCATAATAATATTCTACAAAATATTATTTCTGAAGTCAATACAAAAAACTTCAAAGTTGTGTAAAGACACAAATGTACTTAGTTTAAGTATTTAACCACTGACACTTGAAGTTTATTTAACATAATAAAATAACTTGCACTGGTACTCCCTTAACTATACTTCTAGACACTTTTCCTTATATGTATTTTACATTAGTATTTATTCTAGGTGTTATACTTTTTTAGGGACTTTTAATTTCTTTTGGGGTTTAATTTTTGTTTCTTGGTTTCCTTTTGGGCATTTCCTTAATTTGTCTTATCCTACTACTTGGTTTTTCCAATAGCAGTCCTTTTATTATGGACTTCGGTTTCTTCTGGTATTTCCTTACTTACTCCTATCCTACCTGGGTATTTCCTTACTTTATCTTAGCTTTTTGTATTATTTTTTATCACTCATCTTATATTACATAGTTGGTTTTAATTGAGATTCTTTCTTCAGACTATGAATGGCACTTTACGGTGGTTCTTAATTAATTTTTAATGTAGTTTTCTTTGATTTAATTTTATTTTTAATTTATTTATGATCATTTTTTCATTCAGAACAATGTGGATTATGTCATGCTACAAGGTGTACAGCAAGAATGCCATGAAGAAGACAGCAGTGTACAGATGGATTAAACAGTTTTTATAACCTCTTCTCTTGAGTTATAACAGAGGGAACCCAAAGTAATTGGTTCGGCCAATTACTTCAAGCTGCCTTATTCGGGACGAGCTGAAATTTAAACAGAACAACACACAGTAAATATAAAAGGAATCATGGAAGGGAAAACTGTTGATTTATGTACTCAGTATATGTGTGCAACAAGAAGATTTCCCTTTATTAAACATTTAAAAAAAACAAATGACATTTACTCAAAAACAGATCCCATTACATTATTAATTAAATTATTAACTTGTTTAAATTGCTTTATATAGACTGTGGGATCACAACAAATTATATTTAGCTTTTCCCGGATCCGGGTAACCATTCGGTATTTAGTCTTTAAACTTTTAATTATATTCAATTCAAGATATTAGCTTGCAAGACTGTTACCTTTACTTTTACTTTTACTTTTACTTTTAAGTTTCATTATTATTCCATTTGAAGAATGGTATTAATTATACTACGATACGTTAAAATCTAAACTGTTACAATTGCAAGGAGCCTGAATAGTTACAATTAAATTCTTAGATTTAAATTTTTATATTCTTATAAAGTCAATCGTCTCTGAAAGTCTCTTTAAGAGAGTCTTGTGTTACAATTACTATTATTATTATTCCTCGATAGACGTGCTATCGAGTCACCTTTAATTTGGGATTTAGAAGTCTCCTCCATATGGTTACATCTTGGGAATCCTAAGAGCGTTGTCCTCGTCTAGGTCTGGTCTCAGTTGATCACGGCTTAAACGTCTGCAGGATAGAGTGGGCCTTCTACACAGGTACTCGTTGATTCTCAGATGTCTCGAACTGCATTATCGGTCGGGTCTACTAGAGTTGTAATTCTGATGATTCATGTCTCCAGGCAGGATGTTGTGAAGAGTCGTCAATCGGAGAAGATAGCTGTTCTAGTTATTAACACTCGTACTATTGGTTGTCACATATTTCTTCTTGTTACAACGTTTTTTAATTTTTCTTTTTCTTAACGTTACATATTACACTCTTTTGTAGCAGTTAGTAAAATACATAAGAATTAATCCAAACTAATAACCAATTACATAACATTTCAACAGAGCATTTCGCTCGTGCGTGTGCACTGCTTGGAGTCGTCATAGCGAGAGTGAGATTTCTCGTCCGCTACCACTGGTACAGGACAATAGATAGTGGGGTGTTTATTCCGCGAGAATATAGTCCCGGTCTCTCTCTAAATAAAACTTTTTTATTTATACAAACTATCGCTAGATAAAAATACATCATTTAAATTAGTTGTTTTCGTGACTATCTGTGTCTTCAGATTCTTTAATTATTAACATTATTTTTCTATATTATTTTAATTACAGAAGACTCGGTAAACATGTCGAGTCCGGTATCAACAGGTAGGCGCCTGATAACAAGCAAAGGGTTAAATGCGACAATAATAATTATTTACAATATGTCTTTTCTTTACCGTTTCTTTGCCCTTATTAATTATTACTTCCATTCACACTTAGTACCTACATGTTTTTTATTATCATTGTGAGATTTAAATGGTTAATTGTTCGCAACTTAATATTTTTTTATTTCTTTATTTTTTTTTTTAATTGTCACAATTTAAATCGTCACATTTTCTGAGGGAGGGAATAAATGACTGATAAAGAAAGGGTAGGGTGGCTAGTAACAGGCCAGATGGATGAAAACATTGCCAAAATTTATCAAATTGTGCGTGCATATTAGTGACTGACCATGAGATCCGTAGCAGTCCAAATAAACATTGATAGGGAAACTGTGCGGAAAGTTTTAACTGAAGATCTTGGCGAAGTTTTAACTGAAGGTGTGTGTCAAAACGGTCTTAAAGGAGCTCATCGATGAACAAAAGCAAAGGAGGGTTGAAATGTTCACAGATCTGTTGGAGAGGCAAGATGATGTTTTGGGCTGAATACTTGCAGGTGATGAAACCTGGATCTTTGCATATGACCCTAAAACAAAGTGACAAAGTGCCCAATAGAACTCACCTGATTCTCCACAACCAAAAAAGTTCCATCAATCAAAATAAAAATAAAAACATTTGCTGATAACCTTTTTGATATACAAGATATTGTTGACTATGAATCTGTACCACCAGGACAAACAGTTAACCAAGTGTACTATTTGGGAATTTTGCAAAGATTACATGAAAAAGTGAATCGCACACGACCAGAACTTTTTGCCAAAAACTCATGGCTCATGTATCACAACAATGAACCTGCGCACAGGGCACTGTCTGTGTAGGAGTTTTTGGTCAGAAAATAAATAACTTTGCTAGACCACCCACCACACTCACCTGACCTTGTCCCCAATTACTTCTTTCTTTACCCGAAGATCAAAGAAGTTTTAAAAGGAAGACATTTTAATGACATTGAGTACATTAAGGCTAATACAATGGCAGCTCTGAAGGCCATTTCAGAAAAAGTTCCAAAATTGCTTCGTAGGGTGGAATAGGCACTGGCATCAGTGTATAGTTTCCCAAGGGGAGTATTTTGACGTGACCACAGCAGTATTCAGGAATAAGGTACGTATCATATTTTCTAGGATGAGTTTGCGAACTTAATTGTCAGACCTCATATGAAATAGGCCCCTTACACAGCACTCCCTTCATAGATCTTATAGTAATACTTTACAAGATCAAAGTTTGGACATTTTTAATGCTTTCTATATGCCCTTGTCTGCACAATTCTTCTCCACAGATCATTGAGAAATCTACAGAATCATTTCATAAACTTGGCAGAGTATAAAAGCAGTTTCATAAGTGATTAAAACAACAACAACAACAAGGCCTGGCAATGGGATCTCCATTATCTAGCATAGTAGCAGAAATATTCTTACAACTCATAGACACCAAAATACAAAATATTATAAATTCGTTTGATCCAAGTGGCATATGGATAAGATATGTAGACGATGGGCTATATGTATCAAATAACAAAAATACAAATGCAGATAACATACAGTATTAAAACAAATCAATAACATACATTCAAAAATACAATTCACAGAAGAAAAAGAAAAACATAACAAAATCAACTATTTAGACATAACCATCACAAGAAACAATAACCACTTACAATATGCAATATACAGAAAACCAACTTCCACTAACATCATTATACCTAACCATTCTGACCACCCACCACAACATAAAATGGCAGCATTCTATTCACTATTTAATAGAATGTACAAAATACCCCTAAACAAACAAGAAACAGACAAAGAAAGAAATATAATATACAAATTGCTTATGAAAATGGTTACAATAAAAATACTGTAAACAAAATAGAAAATAAAATCAAATATAAATAAAAACTGAACAATTAAGAATTAATCAAAATGAACAATACATAAATAATAACAACAATAAAAAATGGGCCACACTCACAAACATAAATAATAAAATGACAAAGCTAATGAAACTATTTAAAACACAGACATAAAAATAGCATACAAAACTAACAAAAATAATTTACAAAAACTAAATGACCCACACAACAAAGATAATACAACAACCAATGGTATGTAAAAAAGTGAGTGCCAAGATTGCAATAAATGTTACATACGACAAACAAAAAGAACAACTGAAAAAATGTTATTTTGAGCATTTAAACGGATACAAAAAACCAGAAATATGTTGTTGTTGTTGTCCAATGGCTTGTTTTGGCTCACGCCATCTTCAGTCTCGCTTTCCAGTAAAGTCCAGGCAGGTCCTCTGCTTCTGTTCGTCCAACTTTTCACAGACCAGAAGATGGTCCTTGTTCATAACTGATTGAGGGCATTCGCATAGTGTGCATTTGTCGGAATTTATAACATTAATTTTATTCAGATGTTCAGCCAGGCAGTCATGTCCTGTGTTAAACAAAAAATTGTGACAGATGTTTTTCTTTGTACGTCTTTAATTTTGTTGAATAGATCTCGAACATTTTTATATGGCTTGTCCTTCAAGTCTTCCTGTATGCTACTGGTGAATTCAAGGTGTGATGCTCTTTTCAGTGTGTTGATCCTTCCATCCAGTGTAGCCAATCTTTTAGGTTTCTGGAGTAAAAGTGTTCCTCTCTTAGCAAGCTCATCAGCTGCTTTGTTGCCCTTCAGACCTCCATGGGAGGGGATCCACTGCAGTGCTATGGATTTGGTGGTGTTTTTTACTATTTTATATTTACTTTGGATGGACGGGATTAAACAACTTTTTGGTGTATTATTGTTAGCTATCGCATGGAGTGCCGATTTAGAGTCCACCAGGATCACTATGTTGGTGTTTAGCCAGGGCCTCATTATTATTTGCCTCAGTGCTTCATTGATTGTGAATAGTTCTGCTTCGAACACAGTAGTATCTGACTTCAGCGCAAAAACTTTGGGGGACAAAGTTAATCGCGTCCGCAGCAAACTTTAAGCTGCACGTGTCCCCTGGGTAATGCTAAATGATCAACAATGATGGCTGATGCTTCCCAAAGCCAAATAAGCCAAGATAAAACCAGAAATATATAAATATAATTTGGCCACACATGCAATAAACACTGGACATAAATTCTCAGACGTAACCAACATGACACTAATAAAACACATACCACACAAAGGCACCATAATGAACACTTGGGAAAATTTACAAATATACAAATATAAAACACAAAACAAACTAATACCTGAACAAATACAAATCAATACAAAACATGAGACAATTTTCAAAGCATTCAACATCAAAAATACACAAAATACTAATATATACACCACAATCACACACAGTAATACCAATTTAAAGTGCCAAAAGCCAACAGAAAACCACAACAACAACCAACCAACACACAAATACTTCACAAGAGTCAAAATTAGGATGGCTGAAGATGGGAACACAAAGCGTCCTGAAACGTGTTCCAAATAAGGAAAAACATCTTGAGGTAATGTCATTATAATGTTATGATGGTCTAACTGATTGTCATATGGTACAGTGGAAAACAAAAGAAAAGACACCAATTAAGTCACTACTTACCAGCTTTAATTATCACAATTAAACAGTTTGTAACCAACAAGATAGTCTCTTACAACAAATCAGATAAAAATTGTTCACATGCAATAAAATGTCAACTAATATAAAACACAATTTTATTACAATTGTCCCGCACGATTATAAAACACATAACACTTCGCCACAATACTTCAGACTGCACTGTGTAATCGCTCAACAATAACTGAAAAACTAAGCAGCAGGTATGGGCTATTTATAGTCTGCAGGGTTCCATAATATGCATCCTTAACAGGCCATCAAAAATTCTAGAGGACACTATTGAACGCACGAGACATTACACATTACATAATACTGCCTTGCATGTCAAGAGTTACATACGCATTACAGCTGTGGGAATAGCCAAGAAAAGAGTAGAACAACGTTCTCCAATGCACCAGAACGTTCCATAATGGCGTAACACTTTTTCTGCGTTACGTAACAGTAAATATTAAGTGTGTGTGTGTGTGTGTGTGTGTGTGTGTGTGTGTGTGTGTGTGTGTGTGTGTGTGTGTGTGTGTGTGTGTGTGTGTGTGTGTGTGTGTGTGTGTGTGTGTGTGTGTGTGTGTGTGTGTGTGTGTGTGTGTGTGTGTGTGTGTGCATAAGTTAATAGTAATAAGAAAGAATATAATAAGCTTCTAGTTAAGTGAATAGAGTTATGGAAAGCTAACAAGAATTGAAAATTAATACCAAGGCTGAAAAGTAGGCAGCTTATAGGTAGGAAGCTTACATGTCATGTGATGATCAATTTACAGAATCAATTTACTGATAGGCAGAAATTATTTCACGTAACACAAACTAACAGTAATAGTTTAGTCTAACCGAACAGTAATAGATAATCTATTTTTAATTTAAAGATGCAGCATAAGCTTAAATACATGTTAATTGATTTAGATAATTAATTAACTTGTAATTAATTTACCAGGTTTTGTCATACAGATAGCTTTTTTTACAAACTCTCTTATAAAACATGGTCTTTTAATATAGGTCATGTGATGTTGGGCACCATGTGTACTTCTACACAACCAGAAGAAGTTTTTGATACTTTATTTTAAATATAATTCTCAAAGTATTTTTTATTCGTTTGATGTATACAGTAAATATCTGGCTTTTAATTATTTTTGTTAGCGGTATTATTAAAATAAATATGGTAAAATTTGAAATAATAACGTATAAGATTGATTAACATGTCTTGTAACCCCACTTTATCTTGAGCAGTAAAAAAAAAGAATATTTTTTTTATTGAGAAAATTTTTGAGAATTTTTTTTTTTTTTTTTTTTGTAAAGAGGGGCCACGAGTTAATTAAAACTAGGCTAAGGCCTAGAGAAGCCAAAAATGCGCTGGATCCAGTGAGATGGGACTTGCAATGAAAACTCAAGAATTAAATAATTAACAAATCCCTTTTTATTATTCTATCTCATAACAATTTAATAATAAATAAATACAACAGTAATCTTTAATTCCCCTTTAAAATAGTTAAATAAATAGGTATACTCTCTCAACAAGGCCACCTGAAAAATATTTACTGAAACTAAGAAAATAATTTGCTATGTCACTCTATCAATGAATTGAAATTTAAAATAATAATTAACCTTGAAATAAAGCTCCCATTAAACTATTTGCTAAAACATAAAATTTATTTTATATGTTCCTTTTGTTCACTGCATATAAATTAATGAAGATAAATGATTTCATTCCTTGTTACTATTAATAATAAAAATAATTACTCAACAAATTAAATAAATTTTAAAGGTGACAATTCCTATACTTGTTATAAGGTTAAACAAATTAAATAATTTCCTTAAAGAAATTATCAGCAACGATTATTGAGATAGAATACCTCCCTTAAAAACAAATGAAAAGGATATACCCACATGACTACATGTGTTAACTTTCTGTTGTAAGAAACATTGAACAATAAATCCCTATATCCCAAGTTCCCACCAAAAGTACAGAAAATGTATAATAGTTATAACCCCCAAAATGTACACAGAAATATACACACATAACATGTTCCACAAGACAAAAATACATTATACAATAGTATACATAAAATACATAAAGGTCTCTTCCCACGCCCTTTTTTTTATATTACCCTTCTGGTGTATATAAATTCTAACTTTTTCTTTATACGAATCCCTATTAGGATTAGAAATTTACTTTTATAATTGTACCCACATGGTGTGGGTTAATTGCACGTCATGTGTATAAGAGAATGCTAAAGCCCACAGTGGTCCCCAGGACATAAAAATTTAAAACTAAGTGCCTAAGTGGCTAAGTGCTTAAATACTTAATTACGGTAAGCCATAAAAATTGTTTAAAATAATTAACGCCCCCCAGTTATCATAATTAGTATAAAGAATTTATATATACTTAAATAGGGCCAATTAATGAAAAGAGAAAAATTGCACAATATTAGCACCTTATAAAAAAATACACTTGGGTCAGAGACGGACATGTTCATTCAACTTTCGGCTTGTCTCGACAAACAAGTCTCGACAAACAAGTTGAAAAGTGTTTCGACATGCATAGCTTGGTTGAAACTAGTTAAAAATTCACCTACCTCCCCAGTAATCTTTTTATACAAATGAAAAAAACTGATTTTAAAATAAGAGAATATATATATATTTTTATACCTAGTGAATTGAACATGAGAAATTACTAATAGCAAAAACTGGCTTAAAATCTGTAGAGAAACCCCTATAATGAAATGAGTGGAAATCTATGTTGGCTGCTGTCTTGTAACCATATCAGTCTCTGAACTGACAATCTACTATAAATATACTGAAATTTTACAATTAAATTTTTTATTCAGTGTACACACTAAACTGTCCCCTCAATTGGGGATCCAAATGAATGTTTAACTTGAAATGGCAAAACTGATGGTTATGTATAACTGGTCACTGTATGATGGTTGACTATGTGTGTAAATAATAATTGGATAGTTATCACCTGATTTCAGTCATGAAGGGTTTTTTGGAGTGACAAACTTGTGGCCGACATTATTAGGTGTTAGTGTGGTGGTGATCTAATTCTCTCTGGTATCGAGTGGAGCTTCTTGATGTTCAACGTTCAGCCATGTAGCAGGACTTGCTTCTCTGTTCGGCGGACCCGCAGCCGTTTACAAATTATCTCTTCATAGTTAGAAGAAGCTGTAGTTGGAAATTATTCATCTCTCCACCAGAGAGAATAAAATGTCGATCGTCACCCACGCGGTATGTAGCCAGACAACCTTAACAGAAATTTCAGCTCCTTGTCCGTTTGGGTAAGGAAAATCTCACCAGGACGCAGCACCGCTTTTTTAATACTGCTGGAGAAAATCAGTAGATGCCGCCACCGATCGGAAAGTGGAGAGTAGAAAACGGTAGTTTCTCCTATCCGCGGGTAGAGCGCAGCACTAATTATGGCTTTAATTCTGTACTGCCCTTAACTACCAGCGGTATTTCATTAGTTTTGCATTGTTTTACCGCTAGATAGCAGCCCCGTTTAGGATCGTCAATTACTTCTCTCCAATTGTAAATAAGAGAATTAGCGCTGAATCTTTTGACTCAGCACAGTCTACGCCAGTTATTTTGACTTTCAGTTACAATACCAAAGAGAAAATCATCTTCAGGAAGGTCGATGATAAATTCAAAACAATAAAGACTTTACATAACATTGAAAACGCAATGAGAATGTGATGAAAGGCTTGCAGCTTGACGAAGAAGGCAAACAAATGTTAGAGTTACTGCAACCGCTGAAGGAAATTCTTTGAGGTGGAATAATCTACCACTACCACTTATCCACTACCTGTATGAAAATGAAAATGACATAGAATCGAAGAATATTGTTTGTCTTCACTGTAAAGGACATGTGCATACTTTAATGAGAACTGACAGTGATGAATCGGCCTGAAGCTCCACTATGGTTAGAAATAAAAAATATATAATTAATACATGCTAACATAATCTCACCACTGTAATTTAAACTTGCTTTTCTCCAGATATTCTTCTTTCTTAGGCTTTAGATTGCTTGATCTGTACTAAACTTATTTTTGTATCTGGTAAGTTTTATAGATTTATTATCACAAATATTGTGAAACCTGATATTCTGTACCCCTTTGTTAAAGTGAGGCTAGCCTGTATAACTGGCTGAACTTTGTACTGTTGAGTGATAACGAAACTCACCTCTACACGGTGATCCTCTAGTCTAGATCTACATCAAGAACAAGAACTTCTTCTTCTACATCACCTGATCCTTCTGCCTCTCAGTGTCGGGTTCTAGGGAGCCTCCATTCCTGTCCATACACACAGCCACAAGATAATCATAAGAAAATAAAAAAATAGCTGTTCTAAAATCTGAACGTAACAAATCTAAACAAAATGAGTTTCAACACTGGCAAAGAATGTTCCAGGTATCTTTTAGGAAGCTATGGGGACTGATGGCATGAAGTATATTCAAGCCATTGAACAATAACTTTGTACTGTATAATAGCTTGATGTCACTGCTTGGTCCCTGGTAGTCACAAATAATTAGCGGTTTCAAAGTCGATAGCATAATGAAATAAGTATTCTAAACAGAATTTGTATTAATAGTAACAGCACTTACCAAAATTAATTATAAAAAAAAAATTACTTATTGTTACAATGGATTATCACTGATCGTCGTATGGTACAGTGGAAAACAAAATACAAGACACCGATGAAGTCACTAATAACCAGATTTAATCAATCACAAATAACAATTTGTAATCAACTCGTAAATAATTCCAGTTAGATTTGCCCACACACAATAATAATGCCAAATAATAAAGTTCCACACATGAGAAAAAGAATACTATTATTTTTTGGACATTTATATAGAGTGGACGACAATAGGTTAACAAAGCAGACCTTCAAATATCTGTGGGGAAAGAAGTCAACATCAAGTTGGATTAAAGAAGTCCAAAAGGATTTAGAAAAAATAATCTACATGCAGAAGAAGCAATTGAAAGAGTTTTTCGGGCAAAAGTATGAAAAATGGAAGGAGTCCAGGGTAGGAGAGAGAAAAATGCAGGTTCAAAGTGGACTGAAGACAGGAAGAAGAGACAGAGTGAAAAAATGAAAGAATATTGGAGAAAAAGAAAAAACAAAAGATAAAGAATTGAAATTGGCATTGTGGTCCTTAGATGGCCAATAAAAAAATAATTCCACACCAATTATAACACAATAACACTTCACACAATACTTCGTGAAACACTCGATCGGTGCTAAGGAAATCACTCACTGTCTACTGATTCACACTGATCCTCTGTCCCTTATATACGCAGCCCACATGTTCTAGAATCTTTCCATTCTTACTTAGGTGTGTCAGCTAATGCATATTTCAAGTGTGCTCTTGAAGAATCTGGAACATACTTTTGCACAGCCTTGACTGAGGCCACACCTGCTTGTCTAGGGGGGGGATGGGTGGAAGGGCACACTTCATTGTTTGAGAGGGTTTTCGTTACATTACACCAAAAAAAATACTTGTTATAAAAAGAAGAATAGCAAAAAAATTTAAACTCGTATGAACAACTCTCCCCAATTCACTTAAAGCACTGCTTAGCGGAAGAAATGGACGACATACACAAAAGTACTAGCACTCATTGGGGCCAAACGCCAAACAAAATTATTGCATCAAAACCTAACCTGTTTCCAGCGTCAAAATCTCGCCTAAACAAGCCTATAGGATCTTCTGAGTCCAGGGAACTAAATTATTTAAATTATGCAAGTGTTATTTACTGCAAAGAGTGAAATGGTTTACATATGTTAACCTAAAACTATGTTGGCGACCCTGTAATATGCTAATGAAGTGTAAGGTAAGTACGAAGAATAGATTGCGGAGTAAGTATTAAAAAGGTGGGTATGGTTGGTAAGAAAGTGGGTTAGTTTACAATAACTAAATGAATTTAACTTAACCTTTCTCATATTCATGGGTATGGTGTGGACAAAAGTGGGTGAGTATACAATTGGCGAATCCCTGCCTGGATTTTTATATAATATTTATGTAAAATAGGCCTGAAATTAGATGATAGGAAATAGGCTTGGAAGCGGCGGCAATTTTGAAGAAATTTATATGTTATAAGACGTACAAAATAGCAGTGGCGGATCTAGGGGGGGCAAGCCGGGGCCCTTGCCCCGGGCGGCAACTTCAGGGTCGGCAAATTCAACTGTGGTTGATTCGATTCGATTTTTGTGACTCGATTATTTTTATAAGGAATCGGGAATTCTACACCGACACCGCGTAAACTAGTAAATATACAGTTTAGTACTCATGTTACGGGAAGGTGTAGTAGCACATTATGCATAGTCACATTATGCAATTTTTATAAAAATGAAAAAATTTCTTAACATTTCGAAACATTCGTGATCCCTTATCAGAAGCTAAAATCAAGTTTTGAAAATCTTCAGCGACCTTCACCAAAACATACCATTGTTAAAAAGCCATAGATAGAAAATCAATTTTCCCAAGAACAAATACATTTAATTCAATTCATCTTGTTAATTTCTCCTAATAAAACAAAAAATTAGAATTCGCGGATCCCGGGCGTCCAATAAATATAATACGGGGTCGTGGAATCTCTATTTTCTCCTTTTTTTATATAATTGTTATTTTTATAGTGATTTGCTATAGTAATTTTCGTTACTGACTTCGTAATATTTGAATAGCGTTAGTGATTGGGTTTTTAAGTATATAACTTGGTATGTATTTTTTCTTTGTAATAAAAAATGACAAATAAAGAATTTCTTAGTATAAAATGGATATTACGTTTTATCTCAAACCCTACCCTACATAAATGTGCTCGTGTCTTGTAAAAAAAAAATTAGAGCTTGATAGAGAAACTTAAAGGAGGATGGATGAGGGCGGTACTTTTAAGTTTTTGTTGCCTTTCTGCCCATTCGGAGGTTATAATTTTGCTAGCTCGCCTTCCTGCCCGTTTGGAGGTTAGACTTTCGTTAGGCTTTTAGTTCCCGTAAGGAAGCTTTTAGTTTTGCTAGATGCCTGTTTTTAGGTTAGTTACAGTTACGTTGTGTGTGTGTGTGTGTGTGTGTGTGTGTGTGTGTGTGTGTGTGTGCGTGTATGGTATTATAATATGCCAATTAACCAAAAACGAAAAAATATGGGGGGCGCCAATATTATTCTTGCCCCGGGCGCAGGACAACCTAGATCCGCCACTGCAAAATAGCACGTGGTGTAAAAAAGTTTTTGTTTAGTATATGTAAACTCTCATTTATCTCAATATTGAATTGTAATATTTCTTTTATGAATTTGCTAACTGCTATAATTTTTATTGTTCGACTAAGCTTTTCGTCATCTAAGTAGTTTGAGACCTGAAGATGTCAGTGATGACGAAAAGCTTAGTCGAACAATAAAAATGATAGCAGTTTGCAAATTCATAAAAGAAATAGTAAGGATGGCTGCTAATTTAAACAATACGATGAATTGTAATAAGTATTTAACTAAAAAATAATAAAAAACATGGAGAATAATGAGGAGGAAGTCAGTTTGACTGATTCAACTGTCATGAGTGAATCAGAAAACCAGTCAACTCATGTATTAAATAAAAAGACCAGTTTAACTGAGTCAATTATAATGAGTAAAACGGGAGCAGAATCTACTCCCGTGGCAACCAAAGAAAAAGAGTGGTCAATGGCCGATATGATTAAGTTAATGAGAACAATGTCTGATGATATAAAGCATAATATGAATGTTAAATTAGAAAGTAATTTCAATGAAGTAAGGGGCGATTTAAATAAACATTTTGATATAAATGATATTAAATTTAATGAAGTAAAGAGTGATATCAATGAACAAAATATTAAAAGTGAAAGTAATTTTAATGATATGAAACAAAATAATGTTAAATTGAAAGTAATTTGAATAGGCGTCTGAATGAGATAGACGAACATTGTAGTACCATTGTAAAACAAATACAAGATGATGTAAATAATATCAGAAAAAGAAAGGAGAGTAAAAGACACACAGGTAAGTGTCTTGAGAATATAGATAATGAGATAATGGAGAACAAGGTAATTGGGTCTGATAGTGATGATAGAGAAAATATAAGTGAGAATCATAATGATGACAAGTTAAATGCTAATGAGAATAAAAATAACGAAGGAATAGTTGACAAGGTAAGTGATGGTGTTAATATAAGTGATGATTATAATGATGAAATAATGTTGAATAATAATAATAAAGATATAGTGGAAATGGGGTATCAGATACAGTGAATAATAGTAGTGATGGGGTAATAATAAGTGTTAATGAGCTTGAGAGAGAATACAAAGAGAGTTGAAGTGAATATTGGGGGCAGGGGGCAAATTTTCCCTGTGTAACTGTGTTGTATGTGAAGTAAAGGCTTCACATGTGTGTAAGGAGGACAAAAGTTCCTCTAGAGTTTATTTGAGAGACATATGGTCTTCAAATTGTCCCTTAAGTTGTTTTAATGTACCTGGTAAAGCCAGATGGTGTTTAAATGATGTTGTATTGCCCTCTGCTTGGAGCGAGAGAAATAAATGGGGAAGGGAAAGGTATTTTGAGAGAGAGAGAGAGAGAGAGAGAGAGAGAGAGAGAGAGAGAGAGAGAGAGAGAGAGAGAGAGAGAGAGAGAGATGTTTAAGTTTAATAGAGGTTATGAAGAGTTAGTCAAGAGGTTAAATATTGAGAGAATGGTTAATAAAGACTTACCTTGTGACATAATTGGAGCAGCAGTAGATGGTGATAATAAGCACTTACCCGGGGATAAAATTGGTGTATTAGTAGCAGATGATGACTATGATGATGAAATGATAACATATTTAATTGTGACAAAAAATACTAAGGGCGAATTGACCATACCTAATGTTGACAAGTTTTATGATATAGTAATGTGGGGTAATCCTGTAGAGTATTACTATGGGGTAGTGGAACAAATTGAGAAATTGAATAGTTGTTATCTGATGGTAATAATATAATGAAGTCAATAAAAAATGAATTGTGTATGAATAATGTAAGATTAATTTTTGATGATGGAGGTTAGATACATAGTGTTGATGGACGTTTAATTATTTTATTTAATGGTTTAAATACTTGGCTAACTTATGTAATACATTTTGGTAAACAATGACATTGGATATGACGTAGATTGTATATAATTTGTATTGGTGTTAAATGTACTTGTGTTAGGTTATGTTGTTATTATGATAAGGTATCAGAGGATACAGTGTGTTATGTGATGGGTACTCAACATTAATAATTCTGATTGAGTGTGTTATGATGATGAGGATTGATGTTAGTATGAATTGACATTTATGTAATTATGAATTTTTATAATGGAATTAAACTAATTTGATATGGTTTAATTAATTTACAAGATAGAAATCTTGGTAGTAAATTAGAGAAATTTGTATAGATTTGAATTGTATAATAAATGGTAAATGATTAAAATGTGATGATTAAAGTGTTGAATAGAAATTCAGATAAGACGCATCAACTTCTTAGACCCTACAATCACCAAAACAAACAACACACACACATACAAAATATACAGGAAACCCACCACATCAGACATGGTCATACATAACTCATCCAACCACCCAACTCAACACAAACATGCAGCTTTCAACTACATGCTCCATAGGCTCACTTCAATACCCCTAAACACACATGACTACCAAGAAGAATTAAACACAATCAAATACATAGCAGTCAAAAATGGATACACCCCCGAATTAATAAATAAACTACACAAACGCATCCTAAACACAAAAAGTAAAACACATCAGACCAACAGCACACAACCCAGTAAATACATAACACTTACATACTACAATTCCAACACGCACAAAATTGCTAACACATTTAGGAAACATAATTATAAAGTAGCCTACAGAACCAACAACACCATTAGAAACACATAAATAATACTAACAAAGGCACAGACACATACAACAAAACAGGGGTATATAAATTAAATTGTAATGATTGTCACCAATTCTACATCGGCCAGACGGAAAGATCTTTTTCCTCCAGATTTTCAGAACATTTAAAAGCCCTCACCACAAACTACATACATTCCACATTTGCCACACATTTACAAAACGAAAACCACTGTTACACAAACATACAACACAACATGGAAATATTACACTACTGACCTAAAACTAGAAAACTAAACACAGCTGAACAATTTTAAATATACAGATATCACACACTACAACCAAACAACATATTAAATGAACAATTACATTATAGATCACATACACTATTCGATACACTGATCCAAACACACAATTTGAACCTCAGCGCCAATTCCCTCCCACCATCAACCCCACCACACACACCTAAGTCCATAACCGTTATTCTGTTAAATGACATTCAGTATTTACTCCAACTGAGGAAGAGGCACATCACCTCGAAACGTTTGGGAAAGTGATAAAGAAAGTAAGTTCATATTGTGAAAGTTTATATATATAATAAGAAATTCAGAGTTGAAGTTACAAAATGACCATTGAAAGAGTCAATAGAGAATGAATATTGAAGTTGTAATGTTTGTAATTTTTATTCAAATTCAGAGGTGAAATGTTTCATGTTAACATGATGATGGTAATGATTATTTTGAGAGGTATATATTATGAAATGATGTTAGTGGAGGAGTTAAAATGAATAATAAAGTAGAGAAGATTGATGACTAAATCACGATAACACGATTAATAATACAGTGTGGAAATACACATTTTGTTGACTGTACTTGTATTGTATAATTTGCTGTTTTGTATAACCAGGTTTTGTATTGTATAAAGATAGCAGTAGTAATCTGCTTTAATGATGAGGAAATTGAGATATAAAATGAGATGTTTAAATGAAAAAGTAAGAGGAAATTGTTGTTTAGTTGAATTCAGACTTGAATTAGTAAATCATTTTTGAAGTTGGAATTATAACTTTCAAGAGTATGTTGATGTTAGGTGTTTACATAAAATGTAGTAGTTTGTGTTAAGAATTTACCTTGAAATAAGGGTATTTGTGTATTAGAAGTTAACATAAAAAGCCAGTACTTCGAAAAAGACAAACCAGTACGGCTAAGAGGAAACCAAATCAGTTGAGGATATGGAATAGTGAAAGGCCATTTATTTATGATTTATTGATTGTTTCAGAGTCTGGTGGTACTGTGGTGGCGATCCTGTGCTGGCCAGCACGTCAGGGCAGGGGCGTCTAGTGCCTGTCTGGCTCAATGGTGTTGGGATCCTAAGGCAGGAAGTCCAGTAAAGTCATGCAGGTGCGGCCGCAGTCACTGGATCAGGGAGGTGAGTAACCCATGATTTTAATTAGATAATAAGGGGGGATCATGACACCATATCCGACCTGATCCTGTTAGGTTTAGTCAATGAGAGTTTTTGTGCTTTGGCATAAAACCTCTCATTGAGGGGGTATTGTGACGGTACAAAATGGGTAGAATCATTTTAATATTATGCAATAGTACACGATCTATGTAACCTGTAATAAAATATGACTATAAATCTGAATGGTATGAATCAGCCAGTGTGATATAGGCATTGCCATCTCAAAACTCAATAAACGAACCTTATAAGGTAAGGAATTTTGTGTCCCGTCTGATGTCACGATAATATCACAAAGGGAACACGTGTTTTTCAATAATGAAACACAGTTCTGATTTTTGAAAACATCTAGATTCTTTGATGGACCCAAATGAGATGGGTAGCGGGGAGCGAAGGGGACCACGTGACCAGCCCGTATAGTATAAAATAGCAAACACATTTAGGAAACACAATTATAAAGTAGCCTACAGAACCAACAACACCATTAGAAAACACATAAATAATACTAACAAAGACATTGACACATACAGCAAAACAGGAGTTTATAAATTAAATTGTAATGATTGCCAACAATTCTACATCGGCCAGATGGGAAGATCTTTTTCTTCCAGATTTTCTGAACATTTAAAAGCCCTCACCACAAACTACATACATTCCACATTTGCCACACATTTACATAACGAAAACCACAGTTACACAAACATAGAACACAACATGGAAATATTATACTACTTACCAAAAAGTAGAAAACTAAACACAGCTGAACAATTTGAAATATACAGATATCACACACTACAACCAAACAACATATTTAATGAACAAATACATTATAAATCACATACACTATTCGATACACTGATCCACACACACAATTCGAACCTCAGTGCCAATCCCTTCCCACCATCAACCCCCACCACACACACCATTCTTCCGTAACGGTTATTCTGTAATCGACAGTCAGTATTACATCCACTGAAGAAGAGAAACAACATCTCGAAACGTTTGGGAAGTGACAACAGTAAGTTCATTAGTGAAAGTTTTATATATATTATTGTTATAAATTCATTTAATACAATACATTTGTAACACCTGTCTTTAACTGCAAATTACCTGGGTAAATATTTTATGAAGCAAATGAATTTAATAAAATTTTTACAAACAAAATTGTAGTAAACAGTTAAAATACTTTCAATACAAGAAGGTTTATACTTATGTTAAAATTTTTACCTATAATTTAAATAGGAGGGGGTTACTACAATACTTGGTTTAGTAGTGCAATGCACTACATTAAGACTCTGCAACTCTGCTCTTCTTGTGTTATGATTGTATAATGACACAGTCTACTTCAGTCCTTTACATATGTTGAAATGTCTACTATAAATTATTATTAATAGTGATAATTTTGTATATATAAGATAGTGTACACAGTTGTATGTTTTGTGTATAGTAACATCATTTTGTCTCCTGATTAGAAAATGTATGCACAAATAAAACAAATTATTTATTTGTTTGCTGTATTTTTTGTACCATAGTTTGAAGAAGCAGGGTAAGTAAAGTGTTACTTCTAGCCTAAGTAAAGTGTTTTGCATAGGTACGAGGTAAGTAATGTGGCCAGCACTATCATTCAGCTGCCTGTTATTACTATAAGATGTTATCTCATGTGTTCAATTCCACACGCTAATTTAATAAAATAGCTGAACAAACTCAACATGTTTTTATGATGCTTGTATTATCAACATGTATTACCAAGCACCATACCCACTAGTCTAATAAAGTTTGCTTCTTGTTATATCTTATTGTTCAACTAAAACAAAAACAGTTATACACTTTTCTCTATAGCGACTTGTATCTGTATAGAAAACTGTGGTGTCTAGTTTCCCTACAAATTAATATTACTATGAAGAAATATCATTAACTTTTTGCCTATTTACAAATCTCATTCGAGTAGTGGGATTAAAATCTTTGTCAACTAATACAATTGTTTTTTATATTGGTGTAAAATCTTGAAATTTTACACTACGTACCCAAAAGTCGCAAACTCAACACCGCAGAACAATATGAAATATATAAACACAACAAAACACAACCAAACAACATATCCAATGAACATTTACAATTTAAATCCAACACACTATTCGACACAATAATACACAAGGCATACAATTCAGAATCCTGCGCCAACCCCCTTCCATCTCCACACCCCCACACACAACCAGTCACCTAAAAAACCGTTACAGATTACCAACTACTTGACACATTCTGCATTTAAACCTCACTGAGGAAGGAGAATACAACTCCGAAACGACGTTTGAGGAAATAACAACAAGTAAGTTTTTCACAAGTGAAAGTACCTTAAATAATAATTATTAAGTGCTGTGAAAAAAGTGATGAACATTCAAAATAATACTAGTTAATATATAGTCTATAAAAGGCCTTAAGCACCAGATCTTTATTTTTTGCCTTTAAAAATGTACTAAATTAAAATCAGTTTCATACAGTTATTTTTAAATACTTTTAACATATTTAAATTATTTTTATAGCGAAAGTGAGTGCTAGTAGGTACTTCTATGTCACACTAGGCTACTTAGTAGCTGCTAGTGAAGTAGCATAGTGTGACATAGGCTTGACAGATATAAAATAAACTGCACATATTTGTTTTTATAAACTGTCCAGTTGAAAAGGTCATTTAATGGTACAAGAGAGGTTAAAATTTGATTTGGAACATAAATCAGTAGTGATACTCATTTATAAAAAGCTGAGTGCTAAAGAATAACAGAAATTGTACGGAGGGAGTTTGACTATCATGGTAGGAATTGCCAATTCATATGTTTTACATATTATGCTAAGCTAATACTTTAACAGTAGTCTGGAGTAAATATATTCGAAATTAATAGTAGGAAATATACAAGATGAGTAGAAAAAAAAACAGAAATGTCATTTTTCCCAAGTTAAGTCTTAAATTATGATCGAATTCCCATTTAAAAAAAATGATTGATAGTAGTGATTCAGGTGTTGTATCAGTGGGGGCGCTAACGAAACGGGGGCCCCCCGCGAAACTAATTTGGGGGCCCTATAAAAACGGTTAAATTTTGTATACGTAATAGGGGAAAACACTCAAATGAGTTTCTATTTACGTGTGTTTCACAACAATGGTTTGTGAATACTTTCTCGTCTATCACAAAGCGTTTGCAATTTGCAAAGGACGTTTTACACGTGTACAAACTCTTAAAATTCATTGTTGCTAAATAGACAAAGTTCTATACAAACTATAAAAAAAACAAAATAAAAAGAATGATTTATTTTTACGTCAAAGATCTAAATTCAGACTATGAAACAGTAGCGCACACAGAGTGTTAAAAATTTATCATTTAAAAACGAATATCAAAGTAACATTCTAGCTTTTTTCAAACATTTAAATTAGTTTGTAACTGAATATGTAAAATTCTTGAATATACTCTATACAATTTCTCCTTAAGTCTAATCCAATTCAATAACACTCGAACTCAAGTAATGTACAATATTTACAGATGAGGATCAACCAAAGTTCACTGTTTTCCTAAGCCTAGTCTTCTTTTTTTAATAGCTTAGAACTTTTCAACCACTTCGTTGATATTAGTTTTCTGTGTCTCTTCATGCTCAATGCTTAACAGTGCCAAGTCACTCAACCGAGTTTGGGCCATGGTACTTCTTAAGTATGACTTAATTAATTTAAGTTTTGAAAAGCTTCTTTCCGCTGTAGCTGTTGTGACAGGTATGGTAAAATAAAGCTGCAAAGCTGTAGTTAAGCCTGGGAGGCAGCTCATAAGGCAGCTGTTTCCTTCAACCAGTAAATTCATCATTTCTCGAATGCTTTTCTTGTGTACAATTTCTTTGGCCATCAGAGCTTTGAAGGATATTACTTGGTCAGGCAGTGATGTGGAAAGGTCACCAGGATACACATTTACCAGAGCCTTACTTTTCTCCACTATTGTGTCTTGTGAGAAGTTTACTAAATTCTGAGGCGTCAAGAATGAAAACCTATCATCAATGCAACGCAATCCTTCGAATCTCATTTGTAGCTGAGCTATTACAATATCTAGTGTTGCATTGAAAACTTTTACTTCAAATGATTTCACTGGGTCGTCAATTCTATAGTCAACTGATAATTCAACAAAGAAGCGTTTTACAACTCGCTTACGCTTATTTTTCATGTTACAAGTTATGTCCCATGACTGGGCCAACTGTTTAGCACCAGCAAGAAAGCCGGCAAAGTGCTTTCTTAAAACTTTTAACTCATCACAAGCGCGGCTTAGAAACTGCCACGCTCTGCCTAGGTCAACAGTTGGCCTCTGTAGTGCTTTTGAAGTTATATTTACATTCTCTAAAATCTTAGTTTCAAGGCAGAGCACAAGAATAAATTCAAAGTTTTCCAGGTGGTTTCTAATTGCTAATGCTTTTTCTGCCTCGGGCTTTTTGAGCTGTACAGAATAACTTCTGTCAAACACTTAATCACATTTTTGAAATCATTTCTTAAAGCTAACAGACAGTCGTGTCTAGAAGACCACCTTGTTGGACATAGCTTTTTTAAAGTTAGATTTTTGGCAGAGCTGTTTTCTTTAACGGCAGTGTTAAGTTCTTGCCACCTATGTAAGCTTTCACTGAAAAACATAAGTTTTCTGAACTATGTCATAAAATTGTCTTATTTCAGAAATATTTGATACTGAATCATTGATCACCAAGTTCAGGTTATGTGCACAGTGTACGTAATCCGCGTTTGGGACTATATCCATAATTCTTTTCTGTAACCCAGAGTATTTCCCGCTCATTGTTGCTGCACCGTCATAACCTTGACCTCTACACTTACTAATGTCAATTTCATTTGTTTTCAAAAAGTCTAAAATCTTACTTTGAAACCCCTCACTGTTGGGATCCTTTATTTCTTGAAATCCCAAAAAGGACTCACTAATCACAGTTTTATAATTGCCAGGAGATTCTTCTACTATGTTAATGTATCTGATTACAACACTCATTTGGTCAATCTTAGAAATGTCTTGTGTGCTATCAACAATTATAGAAAAAAAGGAGACGAGTGAATCTGTTTTAGTAAGGCAGTCAATACTGATTTTCCTAGCAAGTTAATGATTTCATTTTGAATGTCATGGTGGAGGTATTTTGATCTGGTTTTTTTCATTTTCTAAGTGTGCACTAAGGAGAGAATCGTAGCGAGAAACTAAAGATAGTATGTTCAAAAAATTTCCACTTTCAGGATTTATTTCATGTAATGATTCTCTATGGCCACGAAACGGCAATGAACACAGTGCCATGGTTCGAATGACATCCACAATCCGTATGAAAATATCTTTCCATTTTTTCCGCTCATCGGAAATTTGATCAGCTACCGTTTTACTCTTTTTCCAAGTGGCATACGTGAGACAAGATTGTAAATGAGCATTGCTACTTTCATGAACTTTAATTTTTTTACTGAGACCTTTCCAATCTCTAATATCGCCTTCACGCCAGCTTTGAGCATCAGCACTTTGGCTGAAAAGCCAACATGGTAAACAATAGACTCCATCTAGATTACGAGAGTAACAAAGCCAAAACCTGTGAACAATTTGGCCTGCTGCAGTTTTGAAAGAATAATATGCTTTACTGAAAGACCGCTTAGAAACGGAATCCTTCGGGAAAGGACCCTTTGGTTGACAAGGTTCACTTAACGTTATTAACTTTTTCACCTCGTCTGTCATTATAGCTTGATTTTTATAGAATGCAATATCTGTCTCAAAACTTTGGCATTTTGGATCGGAAGGGCCTGCTAAACTAGTTTTATTTGCGTGATTACTTATAACTTCAGTTGGTTCAAACTTATTTTCTGGTCCAGGTATGTCTTCGGACTGGCGAACACATTCAACACATTCAATGCCTAGCAGTTGTTCTTCTTGTTCATGTTGCAGTTGCTTATTTGTTTCCGTAGTTGTATCACTTGTATCCGACGGACTAATGTTTAAATCAGGTTTATTGTCACTGTCACAATCAACTTCAAGTCCGATTTTTGTTTCTTTTTCATTACTTGCACTTGGCCCGGGTTTGGGTTGTTCGACTTCACATTTTGATGATTTTTTTAAAAACTGGTCGAGTTTTGAAAGTTTACTTTTAGATTCTTCTCGTTGTTTTTGCAGTTTCCTTTTCTTAGCACCACTTAAATATTCACGCTTACTTTCCAATTTATAAACTCTGTCTCTAACACTCTAACTCTACACAAAATACAAAAACTAAAATCTAATGTTAAGTCATTAAACTTAAACGGCACTAAATTACGAAATGAATGCAATACAGTATTATCGCGCAGGAGATGCGACGCACTACTGAGTACTGAACTACATTGTGTTCTGTTTGTTTACGTCTCCTCAGTGCCGAGTGACTCATCGCACCGGACGTACGGGCACCACAAGACTACAAATGGTGGTCTTCGCTTACAAACTACTAAGAGTAATGTCATTTCGGAAAACGTAGTTTTTTTGCATGTCTGTACACTTAAATAAAACGTATATTTCGTATTTTAAATACAAATTTGCCGGTAGTCGGACCCCATTAAAACTTTTTTTCCTATTATAGCTCGTTTCATATTTTTTTATAGGGGCCAGAGGAGCGGGGCCCCCAGAGGGTCGGGGCCCCCCCCGCGGCGCGGGGTCTGCGGGGCCTTATCGCCGCCACTGTGTTGTATGTACTGTGTGCAGCTCCAGGTTTAGTATTGCATTTGGCGCCCAGCAGTATATGGATTTGAACACTCAAAAACATTTGACAACCATACAGAGTGCAAATACAAGTTAAACTGTAGACTCTTTTAAAAATAAAGTGGCAAAGACTGATGTCCTTGTTATTGCAGAAAAATAGACCACATTTTCATAGCACAATGTAAGTCATGAACAAAATTTCAGATCTATTGGCTGTCAGTGTAAGCTTATCACCAAGTTGTATGACCAAAGTATAGCAGTTCTAGGACTATCTCTGAGGCCAGAGCAGTTAATGTCCTTGCTTCTAATTGTTTGATGATGTCAGATCTGAACTCGACAAAGCCAATTTTGAAACTTTACAATCGATTTGTTTAACACAAGTAGGTCAAGTTGGCGTCAGTTATGTGTAGAATTTTCAATATGACAAGGTATTAAGGTCAGGATTTTAGAGGTTGACAATGTCAGTACAGAAACTGCAAAATGTTGTCAGATTATAAGTTAAAATGTTTAAGAACTATGGTTTAGAACATAAATTAGTTTGTTTCTGTTCGCACAACTACAAATGCAAATTTTAGAGGGGAACAAAAAAAATGTTCACAAAAGAGTTTAAAAGAAGTTTGGTAAGAGAATATTAGGCATAGGATGTGCACCATATACGGAACTTCAAAAAAAAAGACTAATTTCATTTTCTGCCTTCCAGGTACTTCTGCTACAACTCAAATAGTCTTTTCTGTACTGAAACATGTGGGGTTCTGAGAAAGTACAGGTGATAGTAGACTAGGTGAAAGCTTGACTGTTTCTTAAAATTAGTTCTGAACTTGAATGTAGTGACTTACATACAAAAAATACAATAAAGGAAGATAAGACTCTTTGATGAAAGTGCCCTTTTTGCAAAAATATGACTAGTGCAAGAAAAGTAGTGAAGTTGATTGTTATGTAAACTTTATTTAAATTTAAAATATGTCTATAAATCTTTTAGTTAGGCTATTTGCTTTTATTATAATGAACAATGATTTATATTAATAATACTATTATACCAAGAGTAATAAAAATTATAATACAATTTTAAACTATAGAGTTTGTAAGGTAAGCCGTCCACTGGAACCGTGTTCAGCCGAATATGCGTTTGGCCATCTAAACGGACGACCGGCAGAACAGCCAAACATTCGTCCACTGGAGCCGATTTTCATCAGTTTAGTTGTCAGTTGTTTTAAGCCGAATTAGCAGTAGTCAAACGGTATTTTTTGTTTCGTACATTTTTTTTAATTATTGGAATGGATGTGCTGTTGTTGGAAAATTCATACCTGATGAGGAGACGGAGGGAAAAAAGCGGAAATGTTGGGTACACTTGATACTATGTGAAAGGAGTCGACTAGGTGAGTTTCACCATTTACACGGTCAGCTCCAGGAAGACGGAATAAAATTTTTTGAATACTATTGTATGAGTGTTGGGACATTTCAGTACATTTTGAATGCCATTCGTCCCATCAGTCGAAAAATGGTCCAATTTTAGAGAAGTGATACCACCTGAGGAATGCTTGGCTGTGTCAATAAGGTAAGCAGTACATAAATAATTACTCATAACGTATCAAAATTATATTTATTAAGTATTAATAGGCATTGGCGTAAATAGTAATGTACACAGGCAAAGCATATTTCTAGACATGGTCATGTCACGTTCAGTAAACGAAGAGAAATAACTATGAACTGAGTCCATTTCTGGCAGTTGATTTTCACCTGGCATTTCATAAGTGTTCGTTTGTGGTACATATAAAGGCGATGCAGAGCTGAAAGATGATGGAGATGGTATTGGAGTAAGTGATGATGGGGAAAGCTGCGGAGTCCGGGTCGCTCTATCCTCCTCGTTGATTAGTACCTGTTGCAGTTTATTTCTTACAGCCAGTTTTCTATTATTGGGAATCTTCATCAAGAAAGGAAGCAGGCTCAGCAGAAATTGATAGTCGGTGTTTTGTTTCAAAGCAGCATTTTCTGATAGCAGTTTAATCTTTTGCCTTTCTATTTCAACAAAAGGATCTTCTGAATTGTTATCCAGCTGTTTTTTACGCTTAGTACCAATGGAAGTCGCTGGGGGTAGCATCTTGGAGAGCTGTGATGTGCCCTGGCTGGGACTGGGCTTTGATGCATTACCACGCTGTCCACAGAACAGCTCTTGTGAGGAATTGATGTTGGAGACACAGATGCTGTAAGGACATCACTTACGTTTTCGAGAGGGGCTGATGCATTGTCTTCCAGGGAATGAGACAACTCTTGGTAAACAGATAACGCTGGATTTGAATGAGATGCTGGTTCTAGGGAGACATTCATTTCTTGGGAATATAGGGGTTTCTTTGGGGAAAAATTCCCATGCAATTTCCGCTGAGCTACTACCTCTTTCAAAAAGAGCATTTGGTCGAAGTACAGCCATGAAGAATCACTGGCATCAACCCCTGCTTCCCCCGACTTGTGGTCAACGGCTTTGTTGAACTCTTCTCTGAAGGTGTCTCGAAATCCCTGCCATTTTTTTTTAACATTCTCCACTGAAACACAAATGAACACCAACAAATTAGTACTGTCATAACAAAAAATATGTGTACTGCTAAAGCAAGTCACTTCTCCATCCCATAGCCATTCCGCGTGAAATCGTTGACAACCTTTGGTTATTTCATGTAGTTGTAGATTGACTAAAATTTTTAACACACACAATCTTCGTCTCATTTTTATAACGCACGAAAATGTTGCCAATGGAATGGTTTTGTATACTATGCAACTATGTTATTAATAATAAGAATAAAAAAAGACGCTGAATTTCACGATTTACCTCACAAAAGGTTCGGTGATTTCGGGTCAATCCATTTGAAATCAGCCAATTTCAGATTAAAAGGTTGCTGACAAAATTTATTATTTTTTAATTTTTTTACACAAAGTTGTACTATATTCAGAGAGTAGAAAACAAGTATTCATTCATTTTTTAGACGTTCAGTTTTTTTTTGAGCGGCCATTTTGTATAGGTGTGTTAGCCTATTTTGCACTTTACAAAGATTTGCGGTAAACTCTGTAGCTCCTTTATGTTTAAAGATATTGATTTCAAACAAAAACCATTTTAAAGAGGATTAAATGTATAACATTTTATGTCCAGTGCACATGTAAGCGTACTGCACTACAAATACCTTAAAACAATTGTTGAAAGTTAAAGTTTTAAAAACGCAAATTGTCATTTGTGAAATTAAAAATTTTAAAGAAAAAACTAAGACTTACCTTTAATTTTTTTTCTAGATATAGGCTTCATAGTATACTACTTCCTAAAAATGTTTGATACCTGAGAGTCTCATCCCTTTTTTTTATGGGTCTTCAAACATTGCAATTTTTCTAAAATCGGCTATATTCAACCTGAAATATCTCAAAAGGGACACACTTAAAAAATCTCAAATTTTCACAAAACAATCTCTACTTGTGTAGTAATAAGTGGTTAAAATTTGATAACTGATACTTTACTAGTTTTTGAGTTATAAATTTTTTTAAGTATTGAAATCACAAGAAGTGGTGCGATGTGTAAATATTATAAAAACTGTGTTGTAAATCTAAAATAGTACATTAGTAGCATTATCCTAGTATATTTTTTTATTTATACAGTTCACACTTTAAGCGAAAACACAAACACTATTAATCCTTCTCTTTTATCTTCTTAAAATGTCACTGATGAAAAAAGTTGATTGATTTCTGTACATAGTTTTTTGCTGATATTGAAGCTTCGACCTGTAGCATTTGTGAACTCTATTGGTGTTAGTTTCCTTAGGACCTTACTAATTGGCACCCAAACTTTGTCATCTTTAGAGATTTGGAAAGAAGTTCTGGGGCCATGTTGATGAAAAAAGTGAATAAAAAGATCGTTGTTTTCCTCACTTGTTTCTTCAATTATCCCGATCCACCAGTTCGTGTCATAAATGCAAGCTACTGTATCTTGTATATTCAATGAAAATACACTTTCTTCTGGAATTTCTGTAGTGCTGCAATCAGTAAACTCTTCATATGTGAGTATACATAACATCTGATTTTTGTTTGAGTTAGAGGTACAAATCTATGAAATGACCTTGTCTGTGGAATTGCTTACAATAATCAAATCTCCTCTGTAATGGCATGCTGTTTGATTGCACTTCTTCTGATTGTACATAAATAAAATGGATGCCTGATACATTCTAAAGGCAAAACCTGTACATTTCCTCAGCTGTTAAAATTTGATTGCTATATGGTTGCTGCAGGCTTGCCTTGGTCACCGCTCTTTTTGTGGTGCCACCGAATCCGTCACGCGTTTTTTCCATGTGAGGAAACAAAAAAATTCCACTCAACATCAAGACCAAAGTCAGTTTTATGGTGACAAATGACAAATGTTGGTAAAGTGTTTTTTATTCTTGTATTGGCTGCTGGCACCATCACTAAAATACACAATTTTTTTTACTGCTGGTGCTACTTTCTTAACTTCTTCAACTAAGAATTTTTGAAAAGTGTGTACAGAAGCAGTATTGTGGTTCAAGTTGTCACTGATCACACATAAACTCTTGCAGCAAATCTATCATCATCATTTTTCTTATAATAAGACAATAAGACTACTTTATAAATTGCATAAGCTCAAAAACTAAATAAGACAAAACAGCATTTATTCTTTAAAAATTATTTCCTTCAAAACATGCTTAAGAATTAGTTCGTCCCAGTAAAATATTATTACAATAAAACAACAGGCACAATTGAACTGAAAGTCCTTTTATTGTTGTTTTAATACCTAACATATAGTTTAGTTGTAGAATGAACCATAAGTTTAGTTGTAGTTTAGTTGCTAATAAACCGAATTTCACATAAAAAAAAAAGTAACTTAAAATCTAGTACAGTCTCAGTGATCATATTTTAACCACTTGTTACTACACAAATAAAGATTATTTTGTGAAAATCTGAGATTTTTCAAGTGTGTCCTTTTTGAGAGATTTCAGGTTGAATATAGCCGATTTCAGAAAAATCGCAATGTTTGAAGACCCATAAAAAAAAGGGATGAGACTCTCAGGTATCAAACATTTTTAGGAAGTAGTATACTATGAAGCCTATATCTAGAAAAAAAATTAACCCTTCGGTAGGAACATGTTTTCATTTTGCACTTAAAGGAACACCCTGCCCCACAGGCATATACAATACATACATTGTGAGGAACACCCTGCCTCCTAGGCAGGTACTCATATTTTCATAAAAATGCCAAAGTAACTACTTTAGAAAATAAAATATACCATTTCCTCTTTTCCAATTTACTTCATTGTAATAATTTCACATTGATATGTATTTTTTTGCAGACTTGGTGTATGTTTGGTATACGTTTGGTACTATACACCTCCCAGTGGAACATCTGCTTGACCCCCCCTTATAAGGAACATATGCCTGATAAGCATGAAATCAGACGTACATTTAGAGGAATACATGCCTGACAGGCAGGGTAACTTTTAGAAAGAGGTAACTTACGGTCAAATGGAGGAGAGCTACGAGATGACGACACTTTCGCTATCACACACAACAACTGATTGAGGAATTCTAGGAGGGGGACTTGCCCAGCAGCACGCAGGAGGCTTCTAGCAGCAAAAAGGTAAACCATACATGCCTGGCAGGCATATGTTCCTACCGAAGGGTTTTAAAGGTAAGTCTTAGTTTTTTCTTTAAAATTTTTAATTTCAAAAATGACAATTTGTGTTTTTAAAACTTTAACTTTCAACAATTGTTTTAAGGTATTTATAGTGCAGTAGGCTTACATGTGCACTGGACATAAAATATTGTACATTTAATTCTCTTTAAAATGGTTTTTGTTTGAAATCAATATCTTCAAAAATAAAGGAGCTACAGAGTTTACCGCAAACCTTTGTAAAGTGCAAAATAGGCTAACGCACCTATACAAAATGGCCGCTCAAAAAAAAACTGAACATCTAAAAAATGAATGAATGCTTGTTTTTTACCTTCTGAATATAGTACAACTTTGTGTAAAAAATTAAAAAATAATAACTTTTGATAGCAACCATCATTGGTTAATTTGATATGGATTGACCCTTTCATGTGGAATGACTCTCCAGGAAACATTGTCAATAGTTAGTGTTCATTTCATTTATATTTAATTTATTGTAACCTATACGTTCATATTTACATTATTGTCACCTATATGTTAGTTTGCACTAATTTTTTCTATTTACTTATGTTGTTTAATATTACTCTAGCAGGTACTTAGCGACTGTCTCTTCATTCAAAACACTGGGATATTCATTTACAATTTCCGATGTGACGATTGGACGAATCGTCAAGAAAACATGCAACGCAGTACATATGCGTTTTCCCGAAGAAGATGATGTGCCCTGTATAGCTGAACAGTTTTGGAACCGATGGAAGTTTCCGAATTGCGTTGGCTGCATAGATGGAAAACATGTGCGCATTAAAAAACCCCTTCATTCAGGCAGCATGTACAGGAACTATAAACAATATTTTTCAATCGTTTTGCAAGCTGTTGCTGGACCAGACTATAGGTTCTTAGCAATTGACATCGGTGCTTACGGTAAAGAGAGTGATGGAGGCATTTTCAGGCATTCGAATCTTTCCAAGAAACTTGAAACGGGAGCGTTGGGCGTTCAACGGCTCTCTGCTCTTCCAGGAACTGAAACCACAGTCCCCCACGTACTTCTTGGCGATGACGCTTATCCACTGAAAACCTACTTGATGAGACCGTATCCTGTGTCGAAACTTGGGTCATCAGAAACTATTTTCAACAACTGGCTTTCAAAAGCACAACAAGTAGTTGAATGTGCGTTCGGAATTATGACTAGCAAATGGAGGCTTTTGCACAAGGCTGTTGAAGTGAATCTGGATGAAACTGACACAATTGTTAAATGCTGTTTAAACTTTGTACTTGTTTATCAGCTGTACGCAGTGGACTACTGCAATGCGGCACGAGCAGATGACGTCACGCGCTTATCAAACGCTACCGCCGGTCATCTCGGCCGTCGGGAGACAAGTTTAGTTTAGTTTCTAACAAGACTCCGAGCGGTTCTCTCGTAAAACATTTTCTCTTCCAGCCGCGGCTTCTGGACAATTTTTAACTATGTATTCATAAGATTTAATTTAATTCAGACTACCTGCGTCCATCTTCAATGGACCACGATTTCTTTTAAACCTAATTTTCGGGCGTTATTGCCTCAAATGCATCCGCACGTGCCGATCATGTTCAATACTTTAAACTTTCAATAAACGCATGTCAAATATCACTAATACAGTCCACTTCTTTTCTTACATACAATCCAGCCTTTCCTGCTTAGCGTCTTTGGAATAACTCGCGATTCATCAAGAGCTTCCAAACCGCAACATTTTTGGTCCTCCGGGCCGGATTTCTTATTTTTGGCCCAAAAACGAAAACGTTTTTGGTCACCACGGCACGGATTTCTTATGTTTGGGTCCACAAGCGACAGCATTTCTTTGTACGCATCATTTCTGGCTTAACCGATCTGAATTTAGTCACGCCCTACGGGCATCATTCTCGTCCTGAGCGACACCATTGTTGTGAATCACATCGCAGTCATCACCACAGGATTCGGCCAAGCAGTAGACCAGAGACGACGGGACACGGCAGGACAGCATTTGCGAGGTCATCAAAAAAAAAGATTCCACAGCTTTAATTCATGGAGGGTTACAACATGAGGCGTCATCTGACCAGCAGAAACAGGAGGTGCAACAGCTCCTAACAGGATCGAGCAACGGGATCGAAGCCAGCTTCATCACGAATGGATCAACGGCCACGTGACTATAAACTTTTTACTTATATTTGAAGTTTAACAATAGTTCACATTTAATAGTTATTTCTTAACACATTTGTATAAACAAACACCAGCATTACACAATACAACTTAATAAATGGTTGGCAGTTCATTATCAGTTAAAACTTCAAAGATAAAGATATATGTTGCTATCATTTGAATTCATAATTTTAATAATTTGACTGCCAATAAAGCTTGATTAGTTAGAGAGAGTAAGTCTATGTTCTAAACAACGATCGCTAGCTACCGAAACGTATTCAAATTCATTCAAACTTAAGTTTATGGTTCACATGCTCTGTGCTCAAATTCTTTCAAGATATTTTTCCTTTTTCTCTTAAACTGTAATAATGGCAGATGTCAGGGCTCTAATAAAAAAACGAGGCACAATTAAAGCCTCAATATCACGCGTAAATACTTTCGCGGATAACTTCGATTTGGTAAACAGCGGTCCTCATGCGCTGAAAATAAAACTGCGTCATTTGATGGAATTATCCACCAAATATGATGAGATTCAATCCCAAATCGAAGCCGAGGAAGCGGACGTTGCTTTAACGAGTGATAGGGTACAAACGGAAGACGATCTTTGTAATATAGAGTGTAAATTGCAACACCTGCTGGAGCAAGCTGAGCATATGAACCAAAAACCAGTAATTAATGCTGAAAGTCAACAGCTTAAAACACCCCCCCCATTCAATTGGAACCAATCAAATTACCACGGTTTGCGGGTAGTATTGTTGAGTGGCAACATTATTACCATATTTTTCTTGCATTAATTCATGTCAGAACAGATCTGACAGATATACAGAAACTTCACTATTTGCACTCGTCATTGCATGGCGAGGCGCTTAACGTAATAAAATTGTTACCAATAACTCATGAGAATTACGCGGTGGCTATCGATCTGTTGAGGAATAGATATGACAGTAAGCTAATTGTTTCCGCCCATCATGTAGGGAATGTCCTGGACGTACCATTAGTTCAACAAGAATCCCAAGTCAGCATATCGAAATTTATTAATGAAATCTCTGCCAATATAAACGCTTTAAATAATCTCAAACTGCCAGTCAACACATTCGAAATTATTGTCGTAAATTATTTAGCTAAAAAACTTGATAATTACACTTTCCGTTTGTGGAAAGAGAGTTTGTCGGAACATAAATTCCCTGATTTTAATAATTTTATGAATTTTCTAAATTCACGAAGAAAATTACTACAAAATCTTGATAACGCGACTACCCCAACGAGCAGGTTGAATAAAAGCGGTAAGTCTCCTTATCGCAAGGCAGTTAAACAGATAAGCGCTCCAAAGGGCGCATTCCATTCTCATATCAGAAACAATTTATGTAGGCTGTGTAACGGTGAACATAGAATTATCGACTGCTTACAATTTACATCGCTGTCTATCCCTGACAGAAGAAACGTGTTAATAAAAAGCAAACTTTGCTTAAACTGCCTCCGTTCGGGACACGAAAGCTCAAAATGTCCCTCAAAATTCTCATGCAAAAAATGTTCTAGGCGTCACCACACCACAATTCATGTCCCCAACAAAGACGGAGCTTCTATTAACAACCAATGCTCACTGAAGTCACAGACCAATAAATCGGTATTGTTATCCACCGCCGTCTGTATGACCGCTAATAAGGTCGGTAGGAAATTTCCCGTTAGGATATTACTGGATTCCGGTTCTCAAGCGAACTTTTGCACAATGGATTTCGCACGCAGAATGGGCCTCCAATTGGTTAAATCACAACTACCCATCACGGGTATAAACAACTCGCTTTCCCAGGCTGACTTTAGTACGTAGGTAAGGCTACATTCTCGCTATAAACCCTTCACGTTAAACGTGCATTGTGCCGTATTACCCAATATAACTAATAATTTAGCGGCGGAGTCGTTCGATCTTGCCTTTTTGAATTTACCCAAGCGCATATTCTTGGCGGATCCTCACCTACATTGCTCGGCGCAAGTCGATATATTACTCGGCGCTCAATATTTTCTCCAACTAATTGAACCTATGAAATTTACGCGCGGACCACACTTTCCTATAATTCAGGAAACCAAGTTAGGATTTATTTTGGCCGGTGACTTACCCTTCAACGTCGATATAACTAAAACAGTTTCGTCCTTTATGGTCTGCAAGGATGATAATCAGATTTCCTCGCAACTAAAAGAATTTTGGAAGTTGGAGGAGATCTCTAGTCGCGAAGCCCGCTCTGAGGACTCGCCGTGTGAAAAACATTTCGTGGAAAACACTAGCCGCAACCGCGATGGGAGATTCGTGGTATCCCTGCCCCGCAGATCTGATAAATTTCATTTGGGAGATTCTCTCCGCGGAGCTATCCGCAGATTCCAATCGTTAGAGTTCAAGTTCAAGCAGAACCCTATCCTTTATAAGGATTATAGCGAGTTCATGGGTGACTACTTGAAACTTGGCCACATGTCGCCACTTAATGACTACGATTTGTCGCTTGACAGCTCAAAGATTTTTTATCTGCCCCATCACGCAGTCTTCAAGGACTCTAGCTTAACCACTAACTTGCGCGTGGTATTTGACGCCTCCGCTAAAACCACAAATAATCTGTCCCTCAACGATACTCTAATGGTCGGTCCTACGATCCAGCAGGATCTGTTTTCGATAATGGTTCGGTTCCGTACCCACCGATACGTACTTATTGCGGACATAGAAAACATGTATCGCCAGATCATGGTTAACCCAAAGGATTCAAACCTGCAACGCATCGTTTGGCGTGATGCGCCGCATAAGGAATTGCGACATTACGCTTTAAGGACGGTTACATATGGCACTGCTAGTGCCTCCTTCCTTGCTACACGTTGTCTGGCTCAAATAGCCTACGAAAATAAATCCGACTACCCTACAGCTTCTAGGGCTATAGCCAATGATTTTTACGTGGATGATCTCATAACGGGTTCGGATGATCCGAACGTCTTAGCTGAAATGAAATGCGAGATCGTGAAGTTGTTGAGTAGGTATGGTTTCACGTTACATAAGTGGTTCTCTAACCACCATAAGATTATGACCCTTCGCGCCCAAGTAACCCATGACTTCAGCAAAGGTCAAAACGTGCGTACATTGGGAATCCAATGGAACGTTGAAAGGAATAACTTTTTATACACCGTCAGGGGTGATGATAATTTGACCGTGTTCAACAAAAGAAGCGTGTTGTCGGTCATCGCCGGGATTTATGATCCATTAGGTCTCATCGCACCCATCACATTTTTCTGCAAGCATTTCGTGCAACAGTTGTGGTTGGCGGGCACAGATTGGGACGATCCCCTATCTGGGTCATTAGCCAATCAGTGGTTGGAATTATACGCTCAATTAGTCTCCGACACTCATTTTAAGATTACGAGGTCGGTTAAGAGTTCGAACAATTACCCAATTAGTTCATTACAGCTGCACGGATTCGCCGACGCTTCGGCTAAAGGTTACGCGTGTTGCATTTATGTGCGGGCGGTCTATTCGAACGGCGCCATGTCGTCAAATTTGTTGTGTGCTAAGTCTAGGGTCGCGCCGCTGAAACAGATAACGCTACCACGTCTTGAGCTTTGTGCTTGTTTATTGCTGGCGCAATTAACGTCCAAGGTTTTAAACGCCATCAATTACAATTTTGACGGACTATATCTCTATTCGGACTCGATGATAGCGTTGCATTGGATACATCAACAATCTTCCCGCTGGAAGGTATTTGTGGCCAACCGTGTCGCGGAAATACAGCGCCTTGTTAGCAGCAGGGGAACTTGGCATCATGTAGTATCAAATGACAACCCTGCCGACATTTTATCGCGCGGTTGCCTCCCTCGTAGTTTGCACTGTCATTCTCAATGGTGGCATGGTCCGTCCTGGTTGGCGCATGAGTCAGCATCATGGCCAGTCAGCGCTTTCGACATTAATACTCCCTGCACTTATCCCGACCTTGAGCAGGAACGTCGCAAGCAGGTTCAAACCTCACTAATTGTCGCGTCCTCAACACATAGTTATGTTGAAAATTATTCATCACTTACTAGGCTCATTCGCGTCTTCGCATATTGCCGCAGATTTTTTCGCAATTCTAGGCTCGCGGTTGTTGACAGAGACACGTCCTTTTTGTCGGCTCAAGAATTGTCTGACACACTCTTGATTTTTGTCCAGCAATCTCAGCAGTTGCATTTCGGCGTAGAAGTTATGGAAGTTGAGGTACACCGGTGCCTTCCTCGCAGTAGTAAAATTCTTGCTCTCAACCCATTCCTGGATGAATCAGGCATTTTAAGAGTGGGTGGACGCTTGCAATTCTCCCCACTTAACTACGCGAGTAAACACCAAATAATTTTGCACCCGCACTCTCATCTCACGCGATTAATAATTGAGTACGAACATATCCGTTTGTTGCACGCTGGGGTGCAATCAACTCAAGCTTCGCTTAGGCGAAAATATTGGATCATACACGACAAATCCTATATCCGCTCAGTGATACATAAGTGTGTCACTTGTTTTCGTTTCCGGGCTAGAGGCGCGAATCAACTACTAGGTCAGTTACCCCCTTCTAGGGTCACGCCTTCTAGGCCGTTTTCACAGTCGGCCGTGGACTACGCCGGTCCTGTACTTTTGCGCCATGGCGGGCAGCGCTCTAAGTCCACGACCAAGGCATACATCGCGCTATTCATATGCATGTGTGTGTGTGTGTGTGTCTAGGGATTATCTGCACCAGCTGCAGCAGCGCAATAAATGGCGCACCCCGTTAAGGAATTTGAATGTTGGACAGCTTGTCCTCATTTTGGATGACAATTCCCCCCCTCTAGAATGGTAGCGTGGGGTAATTACCAATGTTTTTCCGGGTCAAGATTACTTAGTACGCGTCGCAGAAGTTCGCACCGCGCTAAGTATCTTACGCCGACCCATCCACAAATTATGCCCCCTTCCGGTTGAAACCCTTACTTCATTTTGAGTAGTTAAAACAAAAAGAATATTTCTTTTTGTAAAGAGGGGCTACAAGTTATTTAAAACTAGGCTAAGGCCTAGAGAAGCTAAAAATTGCGCTGGATCCAGTAAGACGGGACTTGCAATAAAAACTCAAGAATTAAATAATTAACAATCCCATTTTATTATTCTATCTCATAATAAAAATAACAAAAAAACAACAGTGATTTATAATTCCCCTTTTAAATGGTTAACTAAAGAAGTATACCCTCTCAACAAGGCCACCTGAAAAATATTAATTGAATCCACGAAAATAATGGCTATGTCACCACCAATGAATTGAAAATTTAAAATAATCATGAACCTCAAAATAAAACTCCCATTAAACTATTTATTAAAATATAAAATTTATATCATATGTTTCTTTTAAAATGCAGTATATAAATTGATGAAGGTAAATGATTTCATTCCCAGTTACTATTAATAATTAAAATAATTACTCTACCAATTAAATGAACTTTAAAGGTGACACTTCCTATACTTGTTAAATAAAATAATTAATTTCCTTAAAGAAATGATCAGCCACGATTATTGAGATAGAATACTCGTCTACTGGTGTATATAAATTCTAATCATAAATCCCTATATCCCACCAAAAGTACAGTAATGCATAATATTTATATATATATATATATCCCCCAAAATGTACACAGAAATATACAGACATAACATGTTCCACAAGACAAATTACATATACAATAGTATACAAATACATAAAGGTCTCTTGCCACGCCCTTTTTTATATTACCCTTCTGGTGTATATAAATTCTAAACTTCTTCTTTATAGGAATCCCAATTAGGATTAAAGATTTATTTCTATAAATGTACCCCCATGGTGTGGGTTAATTGCACGTCATGTGTATCATAAAGTATTGCATACAAATGTCCCCAGGACATTAAAAATTTAAAAGAAGTGCCTAAGTGGCTAAGTGCTAAAATACTTAATTAAGGTGAGAAATAAAAATTGTTTAAAATAATTAACGCCCCCCCCCCCAGTTACCATGATTAATATAAAGAATTTATATAGACTAAATTGGGCCAATTAATGAAAGAGAAAAATTGCACAATATTAGCACCTTATATAAAAAAAATACATTTGTGTGTCAGAGACGGACATGTTTCTTCAACTTATGACCAGTCTCAACAAATTTGTCTCAACAACCTTGTTTCGACAAACAAGTTGAAAAGTGTTTCGACATGCACAGCTTGGTTGAAACTAATTAAAAAAAAACACCTACCTCCCCAGTAATCTTTTATACAAATGACATAACCTGATTTTAAAAATAAGAGAAAAAATGTGTTTTTATGCATAGTAAATTAAACTTGAGAAAATTACTAATAACAAAACTGACTTTAAATCTGTAGCGAAAGCCCTATAAAGAAATGAGTGGAAATCTAAGTTGGATGCTGTGTTGTAGACATGTCAGTCTCTGAACTGACAATTTACTATACATGTATTGAAATTTTACAATTAATTCTTAGTGTTCACACTAAACTGTCCCATCAATTGGGGATCCAAATGAATGTATACTTGAACGGTAAAACTGATGATATGTATAACTGGTGCCATGTTGATTCTACGTGTGAATAATAAATGGATATTTTTAACCTGCTTATATGTGCCCAGAAGGATGATCTCTTATTTGTAGCGTGGCGATCTCATGATTGGCATGTTGTTGTGGTCTTATTCTCTTCGGTGTCGAGTGTGGAGCTTTTAGGATGTCATTCTTTCAGTCATGTAGCAGGACTTGTCTCTATTCGGCGAACCCGCAGTCGTTTAAGAAACTTATCTCATAGTTATAAGAAGTAGATGCTAGATTTTCACACTTCTCTCCACCGAAGAGATTTTCCACGAGGCCCTGAGTTAGGCTTCCATGTTGAGACAAGGCCTTAACAGAAATTTCCGTTCGTTGTCCGTTTGTAAGGAAACTCTCACCAGGACGCAGCACTGTTTAAAACTGCAGCAAAAACTCAGCAGACGGCAACGCCGATTAAACAGTGAAAAATCGAAAACGGTAGCCTCTCCTATCCGCGGGTAGAGAGCAGCACTCATTATTACTTTAAATTTCGTACAGCCAATAACGTCAAAACTGCCGATAAAATTACTGACTTCGCGCTGAATCTTTCGACTCAGCACACGGTGGCAACAAACTAATCGCATGCGTGCCATACGAGATGTGTGTGTGTGTGTGTGTGTGTGAGTGTGTGCGTGTCACATTGCCTGGACTACGCCCGGGACATTCCCCGGGCGAGCATACAAGTCAATTGTATCCTAAACATTGTAAGTATCATAAGCATTGTAATATTGTTTACGTGCAGCTAGCTATTACTGCAATAGTGACTGTGTTTCATATGTACTATCAATTATTTATGGATGTTGTGTATTGTCATATGTTTATATAATTCAAGTTCCGAGAACTACAAGTGTTACTTATGGTGTCAATTATTCTACGTATGTATTGTATTTTTCAATGTCATGTACCATTGAACTTTGATGTGATTATGATAACATTATGTTCTTATTATTTGTATTATTATGTATGAAGCAGTGTTCAAGATGGTTTCTCTTATATAATTTAAAGTTGTCACTTACGTTTGTCAAGGTTTAAATATATGTATTTCTTATCCATATGTTATGCTTCAAGAGAGATCATGTTTAATTATGTAAAGGCTCGTTTTTATCATGATTTTTTATTTTTTGTACCTTTTCTAGCACAGAAATTGTTTTGTTTTGACTTTGAGCTTTTGTGTTAGCTTAACGAATTTTGTTTTCTCCAAATTTTATGTTAGAAGCGAGTTACTTTAATCCAAGAGTCAATTTAATGTATAAGCCTTTAAGTGTATTATGTATTGTTTATATATATATATACATTGATAATCTTTGTAATATACTGTTCCCAGTTAATGTTTAATGTACAAAATCGTCCCGATTTTGGCGGGCAGTATGTTTAAACTTTGTACTTGTTTATCAGCTGTACGCAGTGGACTACTGCAATGCGGCACGAGCAGATGACGTCACGCGCTTATCAAACGCTACCGCCGGTCATCTCGGCCGTCGGGAGACAAGTTTAGTTTAGTTTCTAACAAGACTCCGAGCGGTTCTCTCGTAAAACATTTTCTCTTCCAGCCGCGGCTTCTGGACAATTTTTAAATATGTATTCATAAGATTTAATTTAATTCAGACTACCTGCATCCATCTTCAATGGACCACGATTTCTTAAACCTAATTTTCGGGCGTTATTGCCTCAAATGCATCCGCACGTGCCGATCATGATCAATACTTTAAACTTTCAATAAACGCATGTCAAATATCACTAATACAGTCCACTTCTTTTCTTACATACAATCCAGCCTTTCCTGCTTAGCGTCTTTGGAATAACTCGCGATTCATCAAGAGCTTCCAAACCGCAACCGCAACCGCTTTAAAAAATGAGCACGTCAATGTTAGTTCATAGTTTAATGCCGTATTGTGTTTTAGTATTTTGACACATGTCATCATTGATGACATAGATTAGTTTTTATAAAGTTCTGATGATGAGGCAAGTGCCTCGAAACATGTAAACACAGAAATAACATCACGGAAAGGCCATAGACGGTGAGTAACAGTGTATTTGGTTAGGTAGATTCTGCTGTCATTAATTCATATTTTGATTATATGGAAGCGGATATAGAAGGCATTCCTCCAGAAAACATCATCAATTTTGATGAGACCAACGTATCAGATGATCCAGGAAGAATAAAGGCGATTTCCAAAAGGGGGCAAAAATATTTTGATAGGTTGCTAAGCACATCGAAGTCTAGCACAAGCATTATGTTTGCTGCCACAGCTTCAGGGTACATGCTCCCGCCCTTCGTTGTTTATAAGGCCCAAAATGTTTATGATTTATGGATCATGGGAGGACCCAAAGGCACCCGCTACTCCTGTTCCTCTAGTGGATGGTTTGAGGCAACTCATTTTGAAGAATGGTTCTTCTCATACATCCGAAAATTAAAAACTGACAAAAAAGTAGTTTTAATTGGAGACAACCTGTCATCCCATTTTTCAGTTCGTATACTGCAAACATGCCTTGATAACAACATTCTTTTCAAATGCCTTCCTCCGCATTCAACACACATCTGTCAGCCGTTGGATGTTGCCCTGTTTGCTCCGATGAAGAAGCACTGGAGACAAATCTTGACAAAATACAAAATGAAAAATCCAGGGGCAGTCCAAAAATCCCAATTCCCAAAACTTTTGAAGGAGTTAGTGGACACCCTCGAACCCTCAAGTGAAGAAACGGTCAAGAATGGTTTCAGAAAATGCGGAATATTTCCTGTAAACAGGCTTGAGGTTCTGAAGGCATTACCAAGAACGGGATCTTCTGCTAGCAGCACATGTTCGACTGAAGAAGCCATGAGTATTGCAGTTCTCTCCTCTTTAAAGGAAACGCGTTTCAACTCTTCAAAACCCACAAGGCAAAGGAAGAAAAAAATAAATGTTCAGCCTGGAAGAAGTATCACGGCCGAAGATTTCACCCCAACCCCAGTGCCATCAATAAGTGCAGCAGCTGAAAATTCTGAATCTGAATCTGACTTGGATTTAGAAACCTTGTTACCCAACAATGATGATGGACTGGATGTGGAAATGGCACCTCAGGAAGAGAGTGACAAGCCTGTCATTGGTCAATATGCTATTGTGCTCTGCAGAGGAAAGCGTTCTGAAAAACATTATATTGGCCAAATAGTTGAAGACACAGGATTTGAAAGAATGTATGGTGAGCACTCCGTCCAGTTTTTCAAGAGGAAACATGAAGTGTTCGTGATTGATGGTAAGGAACCATCATTAGTGGTAGCAGAAGAGATTGTGAAGGTGCTTTCATCACCAAAAGAGCTTCGAAGAGGAAGATTCCAGTTCCCGGAGGACGAAATTGCTAAATTTTCATTATAAATAATATTTTTTTGATTCGATGTTACTTGGTACTTTTTCTTGATGTTATATGAATAAATTATTTCTTTTTCGATGATGATTCAATTGCATTTTATGTAGACCTAAGACGCTGAACAAAGTTATAAATAAATTAAATGGTGGATAAAAAATGATTATTTTTAAATATAAAGATTAAAAAAAAATATATAAACCGAAAACAATGTAAAAGTTCGTTATAGAGGGTAACGGTTAATGGCCGAACTCACTCCTGACCGAAATAACGGAAATTCAGTGGAGAAACATAGGTGACCGGAGTCACCCCATCGCCGAGGTGACATCGGTCACTTACAAAAAAAATTTTTTCACATAAAATATTTATGCCTAAATTTTTCTTTTGATTCCAATGTTTAGACGGACGTTAGTGTAACGTATAGACGGCATTTACTAATGTTCTGATCAATAGAAATTTGTAAATATAAGAAAACGCTACTTTTTTGACCGAAGTCACCCCTGTTGACGGTACTTTTCTTACAAATTTTATTACCAACTTTGGTTAAAATGGTTTCAAAATCGGTTGGGGACATTCTCAAAAAATTTCTAAACCCCATGCCATCTTCCATTTTTAAAGTGTCCAAAAAATTATTCCCGCCATGAAATAATTTGCGAACCCACCATCTTTTTTGTCGTTTTTTATTGCGCTTGTTTCTATTATTAATTATACAAAAAAGAGCTACGGAAATTCCCGAGAGAGCAATTTCCCCCGTCATTTTTCGCAAAGGACTGAATCGCAACATGAATCTTGGTGTGGACACGGTTTTTTGTCGCGGAGCAGCGTCTGGGCTGAGTCCGAACAATGAATCTTACTACACAGCGCGGATTCTGAATCGCGACATTAGAGGTGGCCGATGTACCTGTAATAGGTATTTTGGAACGATTTTTTTGTGGAACGGATGTAACAGTGACTGAAAAGTTGAAATACCTGTTATTCGCGGCGACGCTGTTCCGAGTCGAGACACGCCGCCCTCGCTGTTCCGAGTTGAGGCACACCCCCTACGCACCTACACACACACACACACAAAGATCACGTAAACCAAGGCCAAATACTAGGCGTACAAAAATATCGCTGGAACGCAAGGAACAGCCAGTAACGTGTATTTAAAATACTAGGTATTTCAAATACTAGTGGTATCACCGATACACAAGGAACAACGCGTTCCAGAGTAACAGTAGTATTTTAGTAACACATAATATTTCAGGAACACCTAGTATTTCAGGAACAGGTAGAATCAAGCATATTTCGAGTAAGAACTAGTATGAGCCACTTTTTCGTCCTGTATACTTCATTCTGCGCAAAGAGACGGTGCTGTTTTTAATAAAGGAAATAATTTATCCTGCTGTTACATTTATTCTCGTGTGATATGCAGATATATAATACAGATTATATGCTAATAATTATATATTATACTAGTCACCAACTTGTAACTAAAATCGGTTGGTAAAACTTTGTTTTTACTCAAAAAAAACTTTATGTTCCGATCGCTAGTGAAATAGTTGAATTTAACTATATTGAGTTATAACCTATAGAGTGGCTGATGTTGATAAGCTATATTATACTTTTTATTAATGTGATTTTAACTTCACTACACATCTCACGTAAATGATGAGATTATTGTAATGGACATTTATGCACTTTATCTAGTTCTGTTCCTTAAATATCTGTAATGCATTTAATTTACTTTTTTGTTGCTTATTATTTATAAGTTTTTATTTATGTATTTATATTTATTTTATTACAATTTGTTTTTTTATTTTTATATGTAAAATTTTGTATATTCTCATTCACTCTTGTGGCTTACTGTTATGTTTTTATTATACTTGTCTTGATTATTCATCTCTTCTTTCACAGCACTAACACTTAACTAAAAATGAACTTTTTTCATGTGAAAAACTTACTATTTTATCGTTGTTGATGTTGATGACACAAACAGAAGGACTCCCGATGGGATCCCCCATATCAGGAATACTAGCAGAAATATATATACACAACATTGAACAGAACCACATAATAAACAACAACAAATACACTAACAAAATTATATACTGGCACAGGTATGTAGATGATATATTACTTTTATTCAAAGGCAACACAAGACAAGTTGAAAACTTCCACAAATACATAAACACTATACACCACAAATTAAAATTTACACTGGAAACTGAACAAAACAATAGTATAAATTTTCTAGACCTAACAATTAACAAAACTAACAATACACACACGTACAAAATATACAGGAAACCAACCACAACCGACATGGTTATACACAACACATCAAACCACCCAACACAACATAAATATGCGGCCTTCAACCATATGCTCCATAGACTAACTAAAATACCCTTAAATAAACAAGATTACACCGACGAACTCAACACAATAAAATACATAGCAATAAAAAACGGTTATAACCCCAATTTAATAAACATACTACACAAACGCATCAAAAACAAAAACAACAAAACACTAAATACCATCAACACACAACACAATAAATACATCACACTCACATACCACAACTCATACACACACAAAATCGCCAATACATTCAGAAAACACAAATACAAAATAGCATTCAGAACAACCAATACCATCAAAAAACACATCAGTAATACAAACACAGACATAGACAAATATAACAAAACAGGTGTTTACAAATTAAATTGTAATGACTGCAATAGTTTCTACATAGGCCAGACGGGAAGATCTTTTTCATCCCGTTATTCTGAACACTTAAAAGCTTTAACCAACAACAATATACACTCTGCATTTGCCACACACATACACACAGAAAACCACAGTTACACCAACATAGACACTAATCTTGAAATTCTACATTACATACCCAAAGGTCAAAAACTCAACACAACTGAACAATACGAAATATATAAACACCACACAACACAACCAAACAACATACTCAACGATCAATTACAATATAAATCACATACACTTTTTGACACAATTATACAGAAAACAAACAGTAAATTGAATCCCCGCGCCAATCCCCTTTCGCCACACACCACCCCCACTTCACCTTCCACACAACCATTACAAAATGCTGGCAGTCTGTTACCAAAGCTGAAGAAGGCGGATACTAAGCCGAAACGCGTCCGATAAAATAGTAAGTTTTTCACATGAAAAAAGTTCATTTTTAGTTAAGTGTTAGTGCTGTGAAAGAAGAGATAAATAATCAAGACAACTATAATACCGCAGATAAAGCGTATTTCATCAATAAGTACAGAAACGCCAAGCAACAAGTAACAAAAACTTCCTTACACATAGCATTCAATAAAACTTGTCGAAAACACATCATCATACCAACACACGCACAAGTTACAATAAAACAAAACACACATACAGCACTACAAACCAAACGGAAATTAGAACAAATAAACCTGAACAACATAATCAATTATTTATACCATAAAAAAGACACACTCAACAGACAGGCATATAACTTACACATGAAACTCACACGAATATTACACCACACAGAACTTGAAAATGTAATACAACACACACAAGACAACATAGAAAAACTCAAATTGACAATACAACATCGACACAACAAAAAAATAACTAACCTTACAACACACACAATTGAATCAATCCCTGAACCGGCACACATATTCCACGCACGCGTAGTTAATACAACACACATTAATTTCACAAAAGATGAAATGAATTTATTAAACAAAGGACTGAAACATAATTTGAATACCAATACAACTAACATCAAAAATCACAATAAACACATACGCGACATCATCATAGACGCAGAAACGGCTGTACAAAACACGCACCTCAACGACCAAGACACGATACGTCACGACATAAAAAGAAAACTTCAAAACACACATACAAAACCAAAAATACACAACAATGAAATAAAAACACTCAATAGTGTAAAACACAAGTTACTCGAACACAACACAACAATCCTAAAAGCCGACAAAGGTAACATTAGCGTCATAATGGACAAACACCAATTAAACACTAAAATCGAAAGTTTCTTCAACGAAAATAATATAACGGTAATAAATAAAGACCCCACACTAAAATTTCATAAACAGATTAATAAATTTATAAACAACACCAAACATATAATCAAACCAGAAAACGCCAAATACCTTAAACAAATAAAACCTAACCCCCCTAAACTAAATGCATTACCAAAAATACATAAACCTAACATTCCAATCAGACCATTAATAAACAACACACAAGCCCCCTCCCACAAAATAGCAAAACAACTAGACAAAATAATCAGAGAAAACATAAAACTCAGCAACAGCACCTCTATCAAAAACAACATTGACCTAGTCAGGAAAACTGAACACATACACATCCCACATAACTCAACTCTGGCATCTTTTGATATAACCAATTTATACACTAATGTCCCCATCAAAGAAACCATACAAACACTAGAACAACTACTCAGACAAAACAACACACCTGAAACACACATACAAGAAATCATCACACTTACCAAAATAATAACTGAACAAAATTACTTTACATACAATAACAAAATATACACACAAACAGAAGGACTCCCGATGGGATCCCCCATATCAGGAATACTAGCAGAAATATATATACACAACATTGAACAGAACCACATAATAAACAACAACAAATACACTAACAAAATTATATACTGGCACAGGTATGTAGATGATATATTACTTTTATTCAAAGGCAACACAAGACAAGTTGAAAACTTCCACAAATACATAAACACTATACACCACAAATTAAAATTTACACTGGAAACTGAACAAAACAATAGTATAAATTTTCTAGACCTAACAATTAACAAAACTAACAATACACACACGTACAAAATATACAGGAAACCAACCACAACCGACATGGTTATACACAACACATCAAACCACCCAACACAACATAAATATGCGGCCTTCAACCATATGCTCCATAGACTAACTAAAATACCCTTAAATAAACAAGATTACACCGACGAACTCAACACAATAAAATACATAGCAATAAAAAACGGTTATAACCCCAATTTAATAAACATACTACACAAACGCATCAAAAACAAAAACAACAAAACACTAAATACCATCAACACACAACACAATAAGTACATCACACTCACATACCACAACTCATACACACACAAAATCGCCAATACATTCAGAAAACACAAATACAAAATAGCATTCAGAACAACCAATACCATCAAAAAACACATCAGTAATACAAACACAGACATAGACAAATATAACAAAACAGGTGTTTACAAATTAAATTGTAATGACTGCAATAGTTTCTACATAGGCCAGACGGGAAGATCTTTTTCATCCCGTTATTCTGAACACTTAAAAGCTTTAACCAACAACAATATACACTCTGCATTTGCCACACACATACACACAGAAAACCACAGTTACACCAACATAGACACTAATCTTGAAATTCTACATTACATACCCAAAGGTCAAAAACTCAACACAACTGAACAATACGAAATATATAAACACCACACAACACAACCAAACAACATACTCAACGATCAATTACAATATAAATCACATACACTTTTTGACACAATTATACAGAAAACAAACAGTAAATTGAATCCCCGCGCCAATCCCCTTCCGCCACACACCACCCCCACTTCACCTTCCACACAACCGTTACAAAATGCTGGCAGTCTGTTACCAAAGCTGAAGAAGGCGGATACTAAGCCGAAACGCGTCCGATAAAATAGTAAGTTTTTCACATGAAAAAAGTTCATTTTTAGTTAAGTGTTAGTGCTGTGAAAGAAGAGATGAATAATCAAGACAACTATAATACCGCAGATAAAGCGTATTTCATCAATAAGTACAGAAACGCCAAGCAACAAGTAACAAAAACTTCCTTACACATAGCATTCAATAAAACTTGTCGAAAACACAACATCATACCAACACACGCACAAGTTACAATAAAACAAAACACACATACAGCACTACAAACCAAACGGAAATTAGAACAAATAAACCTAAACAACATAATCAATTATTTATACCATAAAAAAGACACACTCAACAGACAGGCATATAACTTACACATGAAACTCACACGAATATTACACCACACAGAACTTGAAAATGTAATACAACACACACAAGACAACATAGAAAAACTCAAATTGACAATACAACATCGACACAACAAAAAAATAACTAACCTTACAACACACACAATTGAATCAATCCCTGAACCGGCACACATATTCCACGCACGCGTAGTTAATACAACACACATTAATTTCACAAAAGATGAAATGAATTTATTAAACAAAGGACTGAAACATAATTTGAATACCAATACAACTAACATCAAAAATCACAATAAACACATACGCGACATCATCATAGACGCAGAAACGGCTGTACAAAACACGCACCTCAACGACCAAGACACGATACGTCACGACATAAAAAGAAAACTTCAAAACACACATACAAAACCAAAAATACACAACAATGAAATAAAAACACTCAATAGTGTAAAACACAAGTTACTCGAACACAACACAACAATCCTAAAAGCCGACAAAGGTAACATTAGCGTCATAATGGACAAACACCAATTAAACACTAAAATCGAAAGTTTCTTCAACGAAAATAATATAACGGTAATAAATAAAGACCCCACACTAAAATTTCATAAACAGATTAATAAATTTATAAACAACACCAAACATATAATCAAACCAGAAAACGCCAAATACCTTAAACAAATAAAACCTAACCCCCCTAAACTAAATGCATTACCAAAAATACATAAACCTAACATTCCAATCAGACCATTAATAAACAACACACAAGCCCCCTCCCACAAAATAGCAAAACAACTAGACAAAATAATCAGAGAAAACATAAAACTCAGCAACAGCACCTCTATCAAAAACAACATTGACCTAGTCAGGAAAACTGAACACATACACATCACACATAACTCAACTCTGGCATCTTTTGATATAACCAATTTATACACTAATGTCCCCATCAAAGAAACCATACAAACACTAGAACAACTACTCAGACAAAACAACACACCTGAAACACACATACAAGAAATCATCACACTTACCAAAATAATAACTGAACAAAATTACTTTACATACAATAACAAAATATACACACAAACAGAAGGACTCCCGATGGGATCCCCCATATCAGGAATACTAGCAGAAATATATATACACAACATTGAACAGAACCACATAATAAACAACAACAAATACACTAACAAAATTATATACTGGCACAGGTATGTAGGTGATATATTACTTTTATTCAAAGGCAACACAAGACAAGTTGAAAACTTCCACAAATACATAAACACTATACACCACAAATTAAAATTTACACTGGAAACTGAACAAAACAATAGTATAAATTTTCTAGACCTAACAATTAACAAAACTAACAATACACACACGTACAAAATATACAGGAAACCAACCACAACCGACATGGTTATACACAACACATCAAACCACCCAACACAACATAAATATGCGGCCTTCAACCATATGCTCCATAGACTAACTAAAATACCCTTAAATAAACAAGATTACACCGACGAACTCAACACAATAAAATACATAGCAATAAAAAACGGTTATAACCCCAATTTAATAAACATACTACACAAACGCATCAAAAACAAAAACAACAAAACACTAAATACCATCAACACACAACACAATAAGTACATCACACTCACATACCACAACTCATACACACACAAAATCGCCAATACATTCAGAAAACACAAATACAAAATAGCATTCAGAACAACCAATACCATCAAAAAACACATCAGTAATACAAACACAGACATAGACAAATATAACAAAACAGGTGTTTACAAATTAAATTGTAATGACTGCAATAGTTTCTACATAGGCCAGACGGGAAGATCTTTTTCATCCCGTTATTCTGAACACTTAAAAGCTTTAACCAACAACAATATACACTCTGCATTTGCCACACACATACACACAGAAAACCACAGTTACACCAACATAGACACTAATCTTGAAATTCTACATTACATACCCAAAGGTCAAAAACTCAACACAACTGAACAATACGAAATATATAAACACCACACAACACAACCAAACAACATACTCAACGATCAATTACAATATAAATCACATACACTTTTTGACACAATTATACAGAAAACAAACAGTAAATTGAATCCCCGCGCCAATCCCCTTCCGCCACACACCACCCCCACTTCACCTTCCACACAACCGTTACAAAATGCTGGCAGTCTGTTACCAAAGCTGAAGAAGGCGGATACTAAGCCGAAACGCGTCCGATAAAATAGTAAGTTTTTCACATGAAAAAAGTTCATTTTTAGTTAAGTGTTAGTGCTGTGAAAGAAGAGATGAATAATCAAGACAACTATAATACCGCAGATAAAGCGTATTTCATCAATAAGTACAGAAACGCCAAGCAACAAGTAACAAAAACTTCCTTACACATAGCATTCAATAAAACTTGTCAAAAACACAACATCATACCAACACACGCACAAGTTACAATAAAACAAAACACACATACAGCACTACAAACCAAACGGAAATTAGAACAAATAAACCTAAACAACATAATCAATTATTTATACCATAAAAAAGACACACTCAACAGACAGGCATATAACTTACACATGAAACTCACACGAATATTACACCACACAGAACTTGAAAATGTAATACAACACACACAAGACAACATAGAAAAACTCAAATTGACAATACAACATCGACACAACAAAAAAATAACTAACCTTACAACACACACAATTGAATCAATCCCTGAACCGGCACACATATTCCACGCACGCGTAGTTAATACAACACACATTAATTTCACAAAAGATGAAATGAATTTATTAAACAAAGGACTGAAACATAATTTGAATACCAATACAACTAACATCAAAAATCACAATAAACACATACGCGACATCATCATAGACGCAGAAACGGCTGTACAAAACACGCACCTCAACGACCAAGACACGATACGTCACGACATAAAAAGAAAACTTCAAAACACACATACAAAACCAAAAATACACAACAATGAAATAAAAACACTCAATAGTGTAAAACACAAGTTACTCGAACACAACACAACAATCCTAAAAGCCGACAAAGGTAACATTAGCGTCATAATGGACAAACACCAATTAAACACTAAAATCGAAAGTTTCTTCAACGAAAATAATATAACGGTAATAAATAAAGACCCCACACTAAAATTTCATAAACAGATTAATAAATTTATAAACAACACCAAACATATAATCAAACCAGAAAACGCCAAATACCTTAAACAAATAAAACCTAACCCCCCTAAACTAAATGCATTACCAAAAATACATAAACCTAACATTCCAATCAGACCATTAATAAACAACACACAAGCCCCCTCCCACAAAATAGCAAAACAACTAGACAAAATAATCAGAGAAAACATAAAACTCAGCAACAGCACCTCTATCAAAAACAACATTGACCTAGTCAGGAAAACTGAACACATACACATCCCACATAACTCAACTCTGGCATCTTTTGATATAACCAATTTATACACTAATGTCCCCATCAAAGAAACCATACAAACACTAGAACAACTACTCAGACAAAACAACACACCTGAAACACACATACAAGAAATCATCACACTTACCAAAATAATAACTGAACAAAATTACTTTACATACAATAACAAAATATACACACAAACAGAAGGACTCCCGATGGGATCCCCCATATCAGGAATACTAGCAGAAATATATATACACAACATTGAACAGAACCACATAATAAACAACAACAAATACACTAACAAAATTATATACTGGCACAGGTATGTAGATGATATATTACTTTTATTCAAAGGCAACACAAGACAAGTTGAAAACTTCCACAAATACATAAACACTATACACCACAAATTAAAATTTACACTGGAAACTGAACAAAACAATAGTATAAATTTTCTAGACCTAACAATTAACAAAACTAACAATACACACACGTACAAAATATACAGGAAACCAACCACAACCGACAGGGTTATACACAACACATCAAACCACCCAACACAACATAAATATGCGGCCTTCAACCATATGCTCCATAGACTAACTAAAATACCCTTAAATAAACAAGATTACACCGACGAACTCAACACAATAAAATACATAGCAATAAAAAACGGTTATAACCCCAATTTAATAAACATACTACACAAACGCATCAAAAACAAAAACAACAAAACACTAAATACCATCAACACACAACACAATAAGTACATCACACTCACATACCACAACTCATACACACACAAAATCGCCAATACATTCAGAAAACACAAATACAAAATAGCATTCAGAACAACCAATACCATCAAAAAACACATCAGTAATACAAACACAGACATAGACAAATATAACAAAACAGGTGTTTACAAATTAAATTGTAATGACTGCAATAGTTTCTACATAGGCCAGACGGGAAGATCTTTTTCATCCCGTTATTCTGAACACTTAAAAGCTTTAACCAACAACAATATACACTCTGCATTTGCCACACACATACACACAGAAAACCACAGTTACACCAACATAGACACTAATCTTGAAATTCTACATTACATACCCAAAGGTCAAAAACTCAACACAACTGAACAATACGAAATATATAAACACCACACAACACAACCAAACAACATACTCAACGATCAATTACAATATAAATCACATACACTTTTTGACACAATTATACAGAAAACAAACAGTAAATTGAATCCCCGCGCCAATCCCCTTCCGCCACACACCACCCCCACTTCACCTTCCACACAACCGTTACAAAATGCTGGCAGTCTGTTACCAAAGCTGAAGAAGGCGGATACTAAGCCGAAACGCGTCCGATAAAATAGTAAGTTTTTCACATGAAAAAAGTTCATTTTTAGTTAAGTGTTAGTGCTGTGAAAGAAGAGATGAATAATCAAGACAACTATAATACCGCAGATAAAGCGTATTTCATCAATAAGTACAGAAACGCCAAGCAACAAGTAACAAAAACTTCCTTACACATAGCATTCAATAAAACTTGTCGAAAACACAACATCATACCAACACACGCACAAGTTACAATAAAACAAAACACACATACAGCACTACAAACCAAACGGAAATTAGAACAAATAAACCTAAACAACATAATCAATTATTTATACCATAAAAAAGACACTCAACAGACAGGCATATAACTTACACATGAAACTCACACGAATATTACACCACACAGAACTTGAAAATGTAATACAACACACACAAGACAACATAGAAAAACTCAAATTGACAATACAACATCGACACAACAAAAAAATAACTAACCTTACAACACACACAATTGAATCAATCCCTGAACCGGCACACATATTCCACGCACGCGTAGTTAATACAACACACATTAATTTCACAAAAGATGAAATGAATTTATTAAACAAAGGACTGAAACATAATTTGAATACCAATACAACTAACATCAAAAATCACAATAAACACATACGCGACATCATCATAGACGCAGAAACGGCTGTACAAAACACGCACCTCAACGACCAAGACACGATACGTCACGACATAAAAAGAAAACTTCAAAACACACATACAAAACCAAAACTACACAACAATGAAATAAAAACACTCAATAGTGTAAAACACAAGTTACTCGAACACAACACAACAATCCTAAAAGCCGACAAAGGTAACATTAGCGTCATAATGGACAAACACCAATTAAACACTAAAATCGAAAGTTTCTTCAACAAAAATAATATAACGGTAATAAATAAAGACCCCACACTAAAATTTCATAAACAGATTAATAAATTTATAAACAACACCAAACATATAATCAAACCAGAAAACGCCAAATACCTTAAACAAATAAAACCTAACCCCCCTAAACTAAATGCATTACCAAAAATACATAAACCTAACATTCCAATCAGACCATTAATAAACAACACACAAGCCCCCTCCCACAAAATAGCAAAACAACTAGACAAAATAATCAGAGAAAACATAAAACTCAGCAACAGCACCTCTATCAAAAACAACATTGACCTAGTCAGGAAAACTGAACACATACACATCCCACATAACTCAACTCTGGCATCTTTTGATATAACCAATTTATACACTAATGTCCCCATCAAAGAAACCATACAAACACTAGAACAACTACTCAGACAAAACAACACACCTGAAACACACATACAAGAAATCATCACACTTACCAAAATAATAACTGAACAAAATTACTTTACATACAATAACAAAATATACACACAAACAGAAGGACTCCCGATGGGATCCCCCATATCAGGAATACTAGCAGAAATATATATACACAACATTGAACAGAACCACATAATAAACAACAACAAATACACTAACAAAATTATATACTGGCACAGGTATGTAGATGATATATTACTTTTATTCAAAGGCAACACAAGACAAGTTGAAAACTTCCACAAATACATAAACACTATACACCACAAATTAAAATTTACACTGGAAACTGAACAAAACAATAGTATAAATTTTCTAGACCTAACAATTAACAAAACTAACAATACACACACGTACAAAATATACAGGAAACCAACCACAACCGACATGGTTATACACAACACATCAAACCACCCAACACAACATAAATATGCGGCCTTCAACCATATGCTCCATAGACTAACTAAAATACCCTTAAATAAACAAGATTACACCGACGAACTCAACACAATAAAATACATAGCAATAAAAAACGGTTATAACCCCAATTTAATAAACATACTACACAAACGCATCAAAAACAAAAACAACAAAACACTAAATACCATCAACACACAACACAATAAGTACATCACACTCACATACCACAACTCATACACACACAAAATCGCCAATACATTCAGAAAACACAAATACAAAATAGCATTCAGAACAACCAATACCATCAAAAAACACATCAGTAATACAAACACAGACATAGACAAATATAACAAAACAGGTGTTTACAAATTAAATTGTAATGACTGCAATAGTTTCTACATAGGCCAGACGGGAAGATCTTTTTCATCCCGTTATTCTGAACACTTAAAAGCTTTAACCAACAACAATATACACTCTGCATTTGCCACACACATACACACAGAAAACCACAGTTACACCAACATAGACACTAATCTTGAAATTCTACATTACATACCCAAAGGTCAAAAACTCAACACAACTGAACAATACGAAATATATAAACACCACACAACACAACCAAACAACATACTCAACGATCAATTACAATATAAATCACATACACTTTTTGACACAATTATACAGAAAACAAACAGTAAATTGAATCCCCGCGCCAATCCCCTTCCGCCACACACCACCCCCACTTCACCTTCCACACAACCGTTACAAAATGCTGGCAGTCTGTTACCAAAGCTGAAGAAGGCGGATACTAAGCCGAAACGCGTCCGATAAAATAGTAAGTTTTTCACATGAAAAAAGTTCATTTTTAGTTAAGTGTTAGTGCTGTGAAAGAAGAGATGAATAATCAAGACAACTATAATACCGCAGATAAAGCGTATTTCATCAATAAGTACAGAAACGCCAAGCAACAAGTAACAAAAACTTCCTTACACATAGCATTCAATAAAACTTGTCGAAAACACAACATCATACCAACACACGCACAAGTTACAATAAAACAAAACACACATACAGCACTACAAACCAAACGGAAATTAGAACAAATAAACCTAAACAACATAATCAATTATTTATACCATAAAAAAGACACACTCAACAGACAGGCATATAACTTACACATGAAACTCACACGAATATTACACCACACAGAACTTGAAAATGTAATACAACACACACAAGACAACATAGAAAAACTCAAATTGACAATACAACATCGACACAACAAAAAAATAACTAACCTTACAACACACACAATTGAATCAATCCCTGAACCGGCACACATATTCCACGCACGCGTAGTTAATACAACACACATTAATTTCACAAAAGATGAAATGAATTTATTAAACAAAGGACTGAAACATAATTTGAATACCAATACAACTAACATCAAAAATCACAATAAACACATACGCGACATCATCATAGACGCAGAAACGGCTGTACAAAACACGCACCTCAACGACCAAGACACGATACGTCACGACATAAAAAGAAAACTTCAAAACACACATACAAAACCAAAAATACACAACAATGAAATAAAAACACTCAATAGTGTAAAACACAAGTTACTCGAACACAACACAACAATCCTAAAAGCCGACAAAGGTAACATTAGCGTCATAATGGACAAACACCAATTAAACACTAAAATCGAAAGTTTCTTCAACGAAAATAATATAACGGTAATAAATAAAGACCCCACACTAAAATTTCATAAACAGATTAATAAATTTATAAACAACACCAAACATATAATCAAACCAGAAAACGCCAAATACCTTAAACAAATAAAACCTAACCCCCCTAAACTAAATGCATTACCAAAAATACATAAACCTAACATTCCAATCAGACCATTAATAAACAACACACAAGCCCCCTCCCACAAAATAGCAAAACAACTAGACAAAATAATCAGAGAAAACATAAAACTCAGCAACAGCACCTCTATCAAAAACAACATTGACCTAGTCAGGAAAACTGAACACATACACATCACACATAACTCAACTCTGGCATCTTTTGATATAACCAATTTATACACTAATGTCCCCATCAAAGAAACCATACAAACACTAGAACAACTACTCAGACAAAACAACACACCTGAAACACACATACAAGAAATCATCACACTTACCAAAATAATAACTGAACAAAATTACTTTACATACAATAACAAAATATACACACAAACAGAAGGACTCCCGATGGGATCCCCCATATCAGGAATACTAGCAGAAATATATATACACAACATTGAACAGAACCACATAATAAACAACAACAAATACACTAACAAAATTATATACTGGCACAGGTATGTAGGTGATATATTACTTTTATTCAAAGGCAACACAAGACAAGTTGAAAACTTCCACAAATACATAAACACTATACACCACAAATTAAAATTTACACTGGAAACTGAACAAAACAATAGTATAAATTTTCTAGACCTAACAATTAACAAAACTAACAATACACACACGTACAAAATATACAGGAAACCAACCACAACCGACATGGTTATACACAACACATCAAACCACCCAACACAACATAAATATGCGGCCTTCAACCATATGCTCCATAGACTAACTAAAATACCCTTAAATAAACAAGATTACACCGACGAACTCAACACAATAAAATACATAGCAATAAAAAACGGTTATAACCCCAATTTAATAAACATACTACACAAACGCATCAAAAACAAAAACAACAAAACACTAAATACCATCAACACACAACACAATAAGTACATCACACTCACATACCACAACTCATACACACACAAAATCGCCAATACATTCAGAAAACACAAATACAAAATAGCATTCAGAACAACCAATACCATCAAAAAACACATCAGTAATACAAACACAGACATAGACAAATATAACAAAACAGGTGTTTACAAATTAAATTGTAATGACTGCAATAGTTTCTACATAGGCCAGACGGGAAGATCTTTTTCATCCCGTTATTCTGAACACTTAAAAGCTTTAACCAACAACAATATACACTCTGCATTTGCCACACACATACACACAGAAAACCACAGTTACACCAACATAGACACTAATCTTGAAATTCTACATTACATACCCAAAGGTCAAAAACTCAACACAACTGAACAATACGAAATATATAAACACCACACAACACAACCAAACAACATACTCAACGATCAATTACAATATAAATCACATACACTTTTTGACACAATTATACAGAAAACAAACAGTAAATTGAATCCCCGCGCCAATCCCCTTCCGCCACACACCACCCCCACTTCACCTTCCACACAACCGTTACAAAATGCTGGCAGTCTGTTACCAAAGCTGAAGAAGGCGGATACTAAGCCGAAACGCGTCCGATAAAATAGTAAGTTTTTCACATGAAAAAAGTTCATTTTTAGTTAAGTGTTAGTGCTGTGAAAGAAGAGATGAATAATCAAGACAACTATAATACCGCAGATAAAGCGTATTTCATCAATAAGTACAGAAACGCCAAGCAACAAGTAACAAAAACTTCCTTACACATAGCATTCAATAAAACTTGTCAAAAACACAACATCATACCAACACACGCACAAGTTACAATAAAACAAAACACACATACAGCACTACAAACCAAACGGAAATTAGAACAAATAAACCTAAACAACATAATCAATTATTTATACCATAAAAAAGACACACTCAACAGACAGGCATATAACTTACACATGAAACTCACACGAATATTACACCACACAGAACTTGAAAATGTAATACAACACACACAAGACAACATAGAAAAACTCAAATTGACAATACAACATCGACACAACAAAAAAATAACTAACCTTACAACACACACAATTGAATCAATCCCTGAACCGGCACACATATTCCACGCACGCGTAGTTAATACAACACACATTAATTTCACAAAAGATGAAATGAATTTATTAAACAAAGGACTGAAACATAATTTGAATACCAATACAACTAACATCAAAAATCACAATAAACACATACGCGACATCATCATAGACGCAGAAACGGCTGTACAAAACACGCACCTCAACGACCAAGACACGATACGTCACGACATAAAAAGAAAACTTCAAAACACACATACAAAACCAAAAATACACAACAATGAAATAAAAACACTCAATAGTGTAAAACATAAGTTACTCGAACACAACACAACAATCCTAAAAGCCGACAAAGGTAACATTAGCGTCATAATGGACAAACACCAATTAAACACTAAAATCGAAAGTTTCTTCAACGAAAATAATATAACGGTAATAAATAAAGACCCCACACTAAAATTTCATAAACAGATTAATAAATTTATAAACAACACCAAACATATAATCAAACCAGAAAACGCCAAATACCTTAAACAAATAAAACCTAACCCCCCTAAACTAAATGCATTACCAAAAATACATAAACCTAACATTCCAATCAGACCATTAATAAACAACACACAAGCCCCCTCCCACAAAATAGCAAAACAACTAGACAAAATAATCAGAGAAAACATAAAACTCAGCAACAGCACCTCTATCAAAAACAACATTGACCTAGTCAGGAAAACTGAACACATACACATCCCACATAACTCAACTCTGGCATCTTTTGATATAACCAATTTATACACTAATGTCCCCATCAAAGAAACCATACAAACACTAGAACAACTACTCAGACAAAACAACACACCTGAAACACACATACAAGAAATCATCACACTTACCAAAATAATAACTGAACAAAATTACTTTACATACAATAACAAAATATACACACAAACAGAAGGACTCCCGATGGGATCCCCCATATCAGGAATACTAGCAGAAATATATATACACAACATTGAACAGAACCACATAATAAACAACAACAAATACACTAACAAAATTATATACTGGCACAGGTATGTAGGTGATATATTACTTTTATTCAAAGGCAACACAAGACAAGTTGAAAACTTCCACAAATACATAAACACTATACACCACAAATTAAAATTTACACTGGAAACTGAACAAAACAATAGTATAAATTTTCTAGACCTAACAATTAACAAAACTAACAATACACACACGTACAAAATATACAGGAAACCAACCACAACCGACATGGTTATACACAACACATCAAACCACCCAACACAACATAAATATGCGGCCTTCAACCATATGCTCCATAGACTAACTAAAATACCCTTAAATAAACAAGATTACACCGACGAACTCAACACAATAAAATACATAGCAATAAAAAACGGTTATAACCCCAATTTAATAAACATACTACACAAACGCATCAAAAACAAAAACAACAAAACACTAAATACCATCAACACACAACACAATAAGTACATCACACTCACATACCACAACTCATACACACACAAAATCGCCAATACATTCAGAAAACACAAATACAAAATAGCATTCAGAACAACCAATACCATCAAAAAACACATCAGTAATACAAACACAGACATAGACAAATATAACAAAACAGGTGTTTACAAATTAAATTGTAATGACTGCAATAGTTTCTACATAGGCCAGACGGGAAGATCTTTTTCATCCCGTTATTCTGAACACTTAAAAGCTTTAACCAACAACAATATACACTCTGCATTTGCCACACACATACACACAGAAAACCACAGTTACACCAACATAGACACTAATCTTGAAATTCTACATTACATACCCAAAGGTCAAAAACTCAACACAACTGAACAATACGAAATATATAAACACCACACAACACAACCAAACAACATACTCAACGATCAATTACAATATAAATCACATACACTTTTTGACACAATTATACAGAAAACAAACAGTAAATTGAATCCCCGCGCCAATCCCCTTCCGCCACACACCACCCCCACTTCACCTTCCACACAACCGTTACAAAATGCTGGCAGTCTGTTACCAAAGCTGAAGAAGGCGGATACTAAGCCGAAACGCGTCCGATAAAATAGTAAGTTTTTCACATGAAAAAAGTTCATTTTTAGTTAAGTGTTAGTGCTGTGAAAGAAGAGATGAATAATCAAGACAACTATAATACCGCAGATAAAGCGTATTTCATCAATAAGTACAGAAACGCCAAGCAACAAGTAACAAAAACTTCCTTACACATAGCATTCAATAAAACTTGTCGAAAACACAACATCATACCAACACACGCACAAGTTACAATAAAACAAAACACACATACAGCACTACAAACCAAACGGAAATTAGAACAAATAAACCTAAACAACATAATCAATTATTTATACCATAAAAAAGACACTCAACAGACAGGCATATAACTTACACATGAAACTCACACGAATATTACACCACACAGAACTTGAAAATGTAATACAACACACACAAGACAACATAGAAAAACTCAAATTGACAATACAACATCGACACAACAAAAAAATAACTAACCTTACAACACACACAATTGAATCAATCCCTGAACCGGCACACATATTCCACGCACGCGTAGTTAATACAACACACATTAATTTCACAAAAGATGAAATGAATTTATTAAACAAAGGACTGAAACATAATTTGAATACCAATACAACTAACATCAAAAATCACAATAAACACATACGCGACATCATCATAGACGCAGAAACGGCTGTACAAAACACGCACCTCAACGACCAAGACACGATACGTCACGACATAAAAAGAAAACTTCAAAACACACATACAAAACCAAAAATACACAACAATGAAATAAAAACACTCAATAGTGTAAAACACAAGTTACTCGAACACAACACAACAATCCTAAAAGCCGACAAAGGTAACATTAGCGTCATAATGGACAAACACCAATTAAACACTAAAATCGAAAGTTTCTTCAACGAAAATAATATAACGGTAATAAATAAAGACCCCACACTAAAATTTCATAAACAGATTAATAAATTTATAAACAACACCAAACATATAATCAAACCAGAAAACGCCAAATACCTTAAACAAATAAAACCTAACCCCCCTAAACTAAATGCATTACCAAAAATTCATAAACCTAACATTCCAATCAGACCATTAATAAACAACACACAAGCCCCCTCCCACAAAATAGCAAAACAACTAGACAAAATAATCAGAGAAAACATAAAACTCAGCAACAGCACCTCTATCAAAAACAACATTGACCTAGTCAGGAAAACTGAACACATACACATCCCACATAACTCAACTCTGGCATCTTTTGATATAACCAATTTATACACTAATGTCCCCATCAAAGAAACCATACAAACACTAGAACAACTACTCAGACAAAACAACACACCTGAAACACACATACAAGAAATCATCACACTTACCAAAATAATAACTGAACAAAATTACTTTACATACAATAACAAAATATACACACAAACAGAAGGACTCCCGATGGGATCCCCCATATCAGGAATACTAGCAGAAATATATATACACAACATTGAACAGAACCACATAATAAACAACAACAAATACACTAACAAAATTATATACTGGCACAGGTATGTAGATGATATATTACTTTTATTCAAAGGCAACACAAGACAAGTTGAAAACTTCCACAAATACATAAACACTATACACCACAAATTAAAATTTACACTGGAAACTGAACAAAACAATAGTATAAATTTTCTAGACCTAACAATTAACAAAACTAACAATACACACACGTACAAAATATACAGGAAACCAACCACAACCGACATGGTTATACACAACACATCAAACCACCCAACACAACATAAATATGCGGCCTTCAACCATATGCTCCATAGACTAACTAAAATACCCTTAAATAAACAAGATTACACCGACGAACTCAACACAATAAAATACATAGCAATAAAAAACGGTTATAACCCCAATTTAATAAACATACTACACAAACGCATCAAAAACAAAAACAACAAAACACTAAATACCATCAACACACAACACAATAAGTACATCACACTCACATACCACAACTCATACACACACAAAATCGCCAATACATTCAGAAAACACAAATACAAAATAGCATTCAGAACAACCAATACCATCAAAAAACACATCAGTAATACAAACACAGACATAGACAAATATAACAAAACAGGTGTTTACAAATTAAATTGTAATGACTGCAATAGTTTCTACATAGGCCAGACGGGAAGATCTTTTTCATCCCGTTATTCTGAACACTTAAAAGCTTTAACCAACAACAATATACACTCTGCATTTGCCACACACATACACACAGAAAACCACAGTTACACCAACATAGACACTAATCTTGAAATTCTACATTACATACCCAAAGGTCAAAAACTCAACACAACTGAACAATACGAAATATATAAACACCACACAACACAACCAAACAACATACTCAACAATCAATTACAATATAAATCACATACACTTTTTGACACAATTATACAGAAAACAAACAGTAAATTGAATCCCCGCGCCAATCCCCTTCCGCCACACACCACCCCCACTTCACCTTCCACACAACCGTTACAAAATGCTGGCAGTCTGTTACCAAAGCTGAAGAAGGCGGATACTAAGCCGAAACGCGTCCGATAAAATAGTAAGTTTTTCACATGAAAAAAGTTCATTTTTAGTTAAGTGTTAGTGCTGTGAAAGAAGAGATGAATAATCAAGACAACTATAATACCGCAGATAAAGCGTATTTCATCAATAAGTACAGAAACGCCAAGCAACAAGTAACAAAAACTTCCTTACACATAGCATTCAATAAAACTTGTCGAAAACACAACATCATACCAACACACGCACAAGTTACAATAAAACAAAACACACATACAGCACTACAAACCAAACGGAAATTAGAACAAATAAACCTAAACAACATAATCAATTATTTATACCATAAAAAAGACACACTCAACAGACAGGCATATAACTTACACATGAAACTCACACGAATATTACACCACACAGAACTTGAAAATGTAATACAACACACACAAGACAACATAGAAAAACTCAAATTGACAATACAACATCGACACAACAAAAAAATAACTAACCTTACAACACACACAATTGAATCAATCCCTGAACTGGCACACATATTCCACGCACGCGTAGTTAATACAACACACATTAATTTCACAAAAGATGAAATGAATTTATTAAACAAAGGACTGAAACATAATTTGAATACCAATACAACTAACATCAAAAATCACAATAAACACATACGCGACATCATCATAGACGCAGAAACGGCTGTACAAAACACGCACCTCAACGACCAAGACACGATACGTCACGACATAAAAAGAAAACTTCAAAACACACATACAAAACCAAAAATACACAACAATGAAATAAAAACACTCAATAGTGTAAAACACAAGTTACTCGAACACAACACAACAATCCTAAAAGCCGACAAAGGTAACATTAGCGTCATAATGGACAAACACCAATTAAACACTAAAATCGAAAGTTTCTTCAACGAAAATAATATAACGGTAATAAATAAAGACCCCACACTAAAATTTCATAAACAGATTAATAAATTTATAAACAACACCAAACATATAATCAAACCAGAAAACGCCAAATACCTTAAACAAATAAAACCTAACCCCCCTAAACTAAATGCATTACCAAAAATACATAAACCTAACATTCCAATCAGACCATTAATAAACAACACACAAGCCCCCTCCCACAAAATAGCAAAACAACTAGACAAAATAATCAGAGAAAACATAAAACTCAGCAACAGCACCTCTATCAAAAACAACATTGACCTAGTCAGGAAAACTGAACACATACACATCCCACATAACTCAACTCTGGCATCTTTTGATATAACCAATTTATACACTAATGTCCCCATCAAAGAAACCATACAAACACTAGAACAACTACTCAGACAAAACAACACACCTGAAACACACATACAAGAAATCATCACACTTACCAAAATAATAACTGAACAAAATTACTTTACATACAATAACAAAATATACACACAAACAGAAGGACTCCCGATGGGATCCCCCATATCAGGAATACTAGCAGAAATATATATACACAACATTGAACAGAACCACATAATAAACAACAACAAATACACTAACAAAATTATATACTGGCACAGGTATGTAGGTGATATATTACTTTTATTCAAAGGCAACACAAGACAAGTTGAAAACTTCCACAAATACATAAACACTATACACCACAAATTAAAATTTACACTGGAAACTGAACAAAACAATAGTATAAATTTTCTAGACCTAACAATTAACAAAACTAACAATACACACACGTACAAAATATACAGGAAACCAACCACAACCGACATGGTTATACACAACACATCAAACCACCCAACACAACATAAATATGCGGCCTTCAACCATATGCTCCATAGACTAACTAAAATACCCTTAAATAAACAAGATTACACCGACGAACTCAACACAATAAAATACATAGCAATAAAAAACGGTTATAACCCCAATTTAATAAACATACTACACAAACGCATCAAAAATAAAAACAACAAAACACTAAATACCATCAACACACAACACAATAAGTACATCACACTCACATACCACAACTCATACACACACAAAATCGCCAATACATTCAGAAAACACAAATACAAAATAGCATTCAGAACAACCAATACCATCAAAAAACACATCAGTAATACAAACACAGACATAGACAAATATAACAAAACAGGTGTTTACAAATTAAATTGTAATGACTGCAATAGTTTCTACATAGGCCAGACGGGAAGATCTTTTTCATCCCGTTATTCTGAACACTTAAAAGCTTTAACCAACAACAATATACACTCTGCATTTGCCACACACATACACACAGAAAACCACAGTTACACCAACATAGACACTAATCTTGAAATTCTACATTACATACCCAAAGGTCAAAAACTCAACACAACTGAACAATACGAAATATATAAACACCACACAACACAACCAAACAACATACTCAACGATCAATTACAATATAAATCACATACACTTTTTGACACAATTATACAGAAAACAAACAGTAAATTGAATCCCCGCGCCAATCCCCTTCCGCCACACACCACCCCCACTTCACCTTCCACACAACCGTTACAAAATGCTGGCAGTCTGTTACCAAAGCTGAAGAAGGCGGATACTAAGCCGAAACGCGTCCGATAAAATAGTAAGTTTTTCACATGAAAAAAGTTCATTTTTAGTTAAATGTTAGTGCTGTGAAAGAAGAGATGAATAATCAAGACAACTATAATACCGCAGATAAAGCGTATTTCATCAATAAGTACAGAAACGCCAAGCAACAAGTAACAAAAACTTCCTTACACATAGCATTCAATAAAACTTGTCGAAAACACAACATCATACCAACACACGCACAAGTTACAATAAAACAAAACACACATACAGCACTACAAACCAAACGGAAATTAGAACAAATAAACCTAAACAACATAATCAATTATTTATACCATAAAAAAGACACACTCAACAGACAGGCATATAACTTACACATGAAACTCACACGAATATTACACCACACAGAACTTGAAAATGTAATACAACACACACAAGACAACATAGAAAAACTCAAATTGACAATACAACATCGACACAACAAAAAAATAACTAACCTTACAACACACACAATTGAATCAATCCCTGAACCGGCACACATATTCCACGCACGCGTAGTTAATACAACACACATTAATTTCACAAAAGATGAAATGAATTTATTAAACAAAGGACTGAAACATAATTTGAATACCAATACAACTAACATCAAAAATCACAATAAACACATACGCGACATCATCATAGACGCAGAAACGGCTGTACAAAACACGCACCTCAACGACCAAGACACGATACGTCACGACATAAAAAGGAAACTTCAAAACACACATACAAAACCAAAAATACACAACAATGAAATAAAAACACTCAATAGTGTAAAACACAAGTTACTCGAACACAACACAACAATCCTAAAAGCCGACAAAGGTAACATTAGCGTCATAATGGACAAACACCAATTAAACACTAAAATCGAAAGTTTCTTCAACGAAAATAATATAACGGTAATAAATAAAGACCCCACACTAAAATTTCATAAACAGATTAATAAATTTATAAACAACACCAAACATATAATCAAACCAGAAAACGCCAAATACCTTAAACAAATAAAACCTAACCCCCCTAAACTAAATGCATTACCAAAAATACATAAACCTAACATTCCAATCAGACCATTAATAAACAACACACAAGCCCCCTCCCACAAAATAGCAAAACAACTAGACAAAATAATCAGAGAAAACATAAAACTCAGCAACAGCACCTCTATCAAAAACAACATTGACCTAGTCAGGAAAACTGAACACATACACATCCCACATAACTCAACTCTGGCATCTTTTGATATAACCAATTTATACACTAATGTCCCCATCAAAGAAACCATACAAACACTAGAACAACTACTCAGACAAAACAACACACCTGAAACACACATACAAGAAATCATCACACTTACCAAAATAATAACTGAACAAAATTACTTTACATACAATAACAAAATATACACACAAACAGAAGGACTCCCGATGGGATCCCCCATATCAGGAATACTAGCAGAAATATATATACACAACATTGAACAGAACCACATAATAAACAACAACAAATACACTAACAAAATTATATACTGGCACAGGTATGTAGGTGATATATTACTTTTATTCAAAGGCAACACAAGACAAGTTGAAAACTTCCACAAATACATAAACACTATACACCACAAATTAAAATTTACACTGGAAACTGAACAAAACAATAGTATAAATTTTCTAGACCTAACAATTAACAAAACTAACAATACACACACGTACAAAATATACAGGAAACCAACCACAACCGACATGGTTATACACAACACATCAAACCACCCAACACAACATAAATATGCGGCCTTCAACCATATGCTCCATAGACTAACTAAAATACCCTTAAATAAACAAGATTACACCGACGAACTCAACACAATAAAATACATAGCAATAAAAAACGGTTATAACCCCAAGTTAATAAACATACTACACAAACGCATCAAAAACAAAAACAACAAAACACTAAATACCATCAACACACAACACAATAAGTACATCACACTCACATACCACAACTCATACACACACAAAATCGCCAATACATTCAGAAAACACAAATACAAAATAGCATTCAGAACAACCAATACCATCAAAAAACACATCAGTAATACAAACACAGACATAGACAAATATAAAAAAACAGGTGTTTACAAATTAAATTGTAATGACTGCAATAGTTTCTACATAGGCCAGACGGGAAGATCTTTTTCATCCCGTTATTCTGAACACTTAAAAGCTTTAACCAACAACAATATACACTCTGCATTTGCCACACACATACACACAGAAAACCACAGTTACACCAACATAGACACTAATCTTGAAATTCTACATTACATACCCAAAGGTCAAAAACTCAACACAACTGAACAATACGAAATATATAAACACCACACAACACAACCAAACAACATACTCAACGATCAATTACAATATAAATCACATACACTTTTTGACACAATTATACAGAAAACAAACAGTAAATTGAATCCCCGCGCCAATCCCCTTCCGCCACACACCACCCCCACTTCACCTTCCACACAACCGTTACAAAATGCTGGCAGTCTGTTACCAAAGCTGAAGAAGGCGGATACTAAGCCGAAACGCGTCCGATAAAATAGTAAGTTTTTCACATGAAAAAAGTTCATTTTTTGTTAAGTGTTAGTGCTGTGAAAGAAGAGATGAATAATCAAGACAACTATAATACCGCAGATAAAGCGTATTTCATCAATAAGTACAGAAACACCAAGCAACAAGTAACAAAAACTTCCTTACACATAGCATTCAATAAAACTTGTCGAAAACACAACATCATACCAACACACGCACAAGTTACAATAAAACAAAACACACATACAGCACTACAAACCAAACGGAAATTAGAACAAATAAACCTAAACAACATAATCAATTATTTATACCATAAAAAAGACACTCAACAGACAGGCATATAACTTACACATGAAACTCACACGAATATTACACCACACAGAACTTGAAAATGTAATACAACACACACAAGACAACATAGAAAAACTCAAATTGACAATACAACATCGACACAACAAAAAAATAACTAACCTTACAACACACACAATTGAATCAATCCCTGAACCGGCACACATATTCCACGCACGCGTAGTTAATACAACACACATTAATTTCACAAAAGATGAAATGAATTTATTAAACAAAGGACTGAAACATAATTTGAATACCAATACAACTAACATCAAAAATCACAATAAACACATACGCGACATCATCATAGACGCAGAAACGGCTGTACAAAACACGCACCTCAACGACCAAGACACGATACGTCACGACATAAAAAGAAAACTTCAAAACACACATACAAAACCAATAATACACAACAATGAAATAAAAACACTCAATAGTGTAAAACACAAGTTACTCGAACACAACACAACAATCCTAAAAGCCGACAAAGGTAACATTAGCGTCATAATGGACAAACACCAATTAAACACTAAAATCGAAAGTTTCTTCAACGAAAATAATATAATGGTAATAAATAAAGACCCCACACTAAAATTTCATAAACAGATTAATAAATTTATAAACAACACCAAACATATAATCAAACCAGAAAACGCCAAATACCTTAAACAAATAAAACCTAACCCCCCTAAACTAAATGCATTACCAAAAATACATAAACCTAACATTCCAATCAGACCATTAATAAACAACACACAAGCCCCCTCCCACAAAATAGCAAAACAACTAGACAAAATAATCAGAGAAAACATAAAACTCAGCAACAGCACCTCTATCAAAAACAACATTGACCTAGTCAGGAAAACTGAACACATACACATCCCACATAACTCAACTCTGGCATCTTTTGATATAACCAATTTATACACTAATGTCCCCATCAAATAAACCATACAAACACTAGAACAACTACTCAGACAAAACAACACACCTGAAACACACATACAAGAAATCATCACACTTACCAAAATAATAACTGAACAAAATTACTTTACATACAATAACAAAATATACACACAAACAGAAGGACTCCCGATGGGATCCCCCATATCAGGAATACTAGCAGAAATATATATACACAACATTGAACAGAACCACATAATAAACAACAACAAATACACTAACAAAATTATATACTGGCACAGGTATGTAGATGATATATTACTTTTATTCAAAGGCAACACAAGACAAGTTGAAAACTTCCACAAATACATAAACACTATACACCACAAATTAAAATTTACACTGGAAACTGAACAAAACAATAGTATAAATTTTCTAGACCTAACAATTAACAAAACTAACAATACACACACGTACAAAATATACAGGAAACCAACCACAACCGACATGGTTATACACAACACATCAAACCACCCAACACAACATAAATATGCGGCCTTCAACCATATGCTCCATAGACTAACTAAAATACCCTTAAATAAACAAGATTACACCGACGAACTCAACACAATAAAATACATAGCAATAAAAAACGGTTATAACCCCAATTTAATAAACATACTACACAAACGCATCAAAAACAAAAACAACAAAACACTAAATACCATCAACACACAACACAATAAGTACATCACACTCACATACCACAACTCATACACACACAAAATCGCCAATACATTCAGAAAACACAAATACAAAATAGCATTCAGAACAACCAATACCATCAAAAAACACATCAGTAATACAAACACAGACATAGACAAATATAACAAAACAGGTGTTTACAAATTAAATTGTAATGACTGCAATAGTTTCTACATAGGCCAGACGGGAAGATCTTTTTCATCCCGTTATTCTGAACACTTAAAAGCTTTAACCAACAACAATATACACTCTGCATTTGCCACACACATACACACAGAAAACCACAGTTACACCAACATAGACACTAATCTTGAAATTCTACATTACATACCCAAAGGTCAAAAACTCAACACAACTGAACAATACGAAATATATAAACACCACACAACACAACCAAACAACATACTCAACGATCAATTACAATATAAATCACATACACTTTTTGACACAATTATACAGAAAACAAACAGTAAATTGAATCCCCGCGCCAATCCCCTTCCGCCACACACCACCCCCACTTCACCTTCCACACAACCGTTACAAAATGCTGGCAGTCTGTTACCAAAGCTGAAGAAGGCGGATACTAAGCCGAAACGCGTCCGATAAAATAGTAAGTTTTTCACATGAAAAAAGTTCATTTTTAGTTAAGTGTTAGTGCTGTGAAAGAAGAGATGAATAATCAAGACAACTATAATACCGCAGATAAAGCGTATTTCATCAATAAGTACAGAAACGCCAAGCAACAAGTAACAAAAACTTCCTTACACATAGCATTCAATAAAACTTGTCGAAAACACAACATCATACCAACACACGCACAAGTTACAATAAAACAAAACACACATACAGCACTACAAACCAAACGGAAATTAGAACAAATAAACCTAAACAACATAATCAATTATTTATACCATAAAAAAGACACACTCAACAGACAGGCATATAACTTACACATGAAACTCACACGAATATTACACCACACAGAACTTGAAAATGTAATACAACACACACAAGACAACATAGAAAAACTCAAATTGACAATACAACATCGACACAACAAAAAAATAACTAACCTTACAACACACACAATTGAATCAATCCCTGAACCGGCACACATATTCCACGCACGCGTAGTTAATACAACACACATTAATTTCACAAAAGATGAAATGAATTTATTAAACAAAGGACTGAAACATAATTTGAATACCAATACAACTAACATCAAAAATCACAATAAACACATACGCGACATCATCATAGACGCAGAAACGGCTGTACAAAACACGCACCTCAACGACCAAGACACGATACGTCACGACATAAAAAGAAAACTTCAAAACACACATACAAAACCAAAAATACACAACAATGAAATAAAAACACTCAATAGTGTAAAACACAAGTTACTCGAACACAACACAACAATCCTAAAAGCCGACAAAGGTAACATTAGCGTCATAATGGACAAACACCAATTAAACACTAAAATCGAAAGTTTCTTCAACGAAAATAATATAACGGTAATAAATAAAGACCCCACACTAAAATTTCATAAACAGATTAATAAATTTATAAACAACACCAAACATATAATCAAACCAGAAAACGCCAAATACCTTAAACAAATAAAACCTAACCCCCCTAAACTAAATGCATTACCAAAAATACATAAACCTAACATTCCAATCAGACCATTAATAAACAACACACAAGCCCCCTCCCACAAAATAGCAAAACAACTAGACAAAATAATCAGAGAAAACATAAAACTCAGCAACAGCACCTCTATCAAAAACAACATTGACCTAGTCAGGAAAACTGAACACATACACATCCCACATAACTCAACTCTGGCATCTTTTGATATAACCAATTTATACACTAATGTCCCCATCAAAGAAACCATACAAACACTAGAACAACTACTCAGACAAAACAACACACCTGAAACACACATACAAGAAATCATCACACTTACCAAAATAATAACTGAACAAAATTACTTTACATACAATAACAAAATATACACACAAACAGAAGGACTCCCGATGGGATCCCCCATATCAGGAATACTAGCAGAAATATATATACACAACATTGAACAGAACCACATAATAAACAACAACAAATACACTAACAAAATTATATACTGGCACAGGTATGTAGGTGATATATTACTTTTATTCAAAGGCAACACAAGACAAGTTGAAAACTTCCACAAATACATAAACACTATACACCACAAATTAAAATTTACACTGGAAACTGAACAAAACAATAGTATAAATTTTCTAGACCTAACAATTAACAAAACTAACAATACACACACGTACAAAATATACAGGAAACCAACCACAACCGACATGGTTATACACAACACATCAAACCACCCAACACAACATAAATATGCGGCCTTCAACCATATGCTCCATAGACTAACTAAAATACCCTTAAATAAACAAGATTACACCGACGAACTCAACACAATAAAATACATAGCAATAAAAAACGGTTATAACCCCAATTTAATAAACATACTACACAAACGCATCAAAAACAAAAACAACAAAACACTAAATACCATCAACACACAACACAATAAGTACATCACACTCACATACCACAACTCATACACACACAAAATCGCCAATACATTCAGAAAACACAAATACAAAATAGCATTCAGAACAACCAATACCATCAAAAAACACATCAGTAATACAAACACAGACATAGACAAATATAACAAAACAGGTGTTTACAAATTAAATTGTAATGACTGCAATAGTTTCTACATAGGCCAGACGGGAAGATCTTTTTCATCCCGTTATTCTGAACACTTAAAAGCTTTAACCAACAACAATATACACTCTGCATTTGCCACACACATACACACAGAAAACCACAGTTACACCAACATAGACACTAATCTTGAAATTCTACATTACATACCCAAAGGTCAAAAACTCAACACAACTGAACAATACGAAATATATAAACACCACACAACACAACCAAACAACATACTCAACGATCAATTACAATATAAATCACATACACTTTTTGACACAATTATACAGAAAACAAACAGTAAATTGAATCCCCGCGCCAATCCCCTTCCGCCACACACCACCCCCACTTCACCTTCCACACAACCGTTACAAAATGCTGGCAGTCTGTTACCAAAGCTGAAGAAGGCGGATACTAAGCCGAAACGCGTCCGATAAAATAGTAAGTTTTTCACATGAAAAAAGTTCATTTTTAGTTAAATGTTAGTGCTGTGAAAGAAGAGATGAATAATCAAGACAACTATAATACCGCAGATAAAGCGTATTTCATCAATAAGTACAGAAACGCCAAGCAACAAGTAACAAAAACTTCCTTACACATAGCATTCAATAAAACTTGTCGAAAACACAACATCATACCAACACACGCACAAGTTACAATAAAACAAAACACACATACAGCACTACAAACCAAACGGAAATTAGAACAAATAAACCTAAACAACATAATCAATTATTTATACCATAAAAAAGACACACTCAACAGACAGGCATATAACTTACACATGAAACTCACACGAATATTACACCACACAGAACTTGAAAATGTAATACAACACACACAAGACAACATAGAAAAACTCAAATTGACAATACAACATCGACACAACAAAAAAATAACTAACCTTACAACACACACAATTGAATCAATCCCTGAACCGGCACACATATTCCACGCACGCGTAGTTAATACAACACACATTAATTTCACAAAAGATGAAATGAATTTATTAAACAAAGGACTGAAACATAATTTGAATACCAATACAACTAACATCAAAAATCACAATAAACACATACGCGACATCATCATAGACGCAGAAACGGCTGTACAAAACACGCACCTCAACGACCAAGACACGATACGTCACGACATAAAAAGAAAACTTCAAAACACACATACAAAACCAAAAATACACAACAATGAAATAAAAACACTCAATAGTGTAAAACACAAGTTACTCGAACACAACACAACAATCCTAAAAGCCGACAAAGGTAACATTAGCGTCATAATGGACAAACACCAATTAAACACTAAAATCGAAAGTTTCTTCAACGAAAATAATATAACGGTAATAAATAAAGACCCCACACTAAAATTTCATAAACAGATTAATAAATTTATAAACAACACCAAACATATAATCAAACCAGAAAACGCCAAATACCTTAAACAAATAAAACCTAACCCCCCTAAACTAAATGCATTACCAAAAATACATAAACCTAACATTCCAATCAGACCATTAATAAACAACACACAAGCCCCCTCCCACAAAATAGCAAAACAACTAGACAAAATAATCAGAGAAAACATAAAACTCAGCAACAGCACCTCTATCAAAAACAACATTGACCTAGTCAGGAAAACTGAACACATACACATCCCACATAACTCAACTCTGGCATCTTTTGATATAACCAATTTATACACTAATGTCCCCATCAAAGAAACCATACAAACACTAGAACAACTACTCAGACAAAACAACACACCTGAAACACACATACAAGAAATCATCACACTTACCAAAATAATAACTGAACAAAATTACTTTACATACAATAACAAAATATACACACAAACAGAAGGACTCCCGATGGGATCCCCCATATCAGGAATACTAGCAGAAATATATATACACAACATTGAACAGAACCACATAATAAACAACAACAAATACACTAACAAAATTATATACTGGCACAGGTATGTAGGTGATATATTACTTTTATTCAAAGGCAACACAAGACAAGTTGAAAACTTCCACAAATACATAAACACTATACACCACAAATTAAAATTTACACTGGAAACTGAACAAAACAATAGTATAAATTTTCTAGACCTAACAATTAACAAAACTAACAATACACACACGTACAAAATATACAGGAAACCAACCACAACCGACATGGTTATACACAACACATCAAACCACCCAACACAACATAAATATGCGGCCTTCAACCATATGCTCCATAGACTAACTAAAATACCCTTAAATAAACAAGATTACACCGACGAACTCAACACAATAAAATACATAGCAATAAAAAACGGTTATAACCCCAATTTAATAAACATACTACACAAACGCATCAAAAACAAAAACAACAAAACACTAAATACCATCAACACACAACACAATAAGTACATCACACTCACATACCACAACTCATACACACACAAAATCGCCAATACATTCAGAAAACACAAATACAAAATAGCATTCAGAACAACCAATACCATCAAAAAACACATCAGTAATACAAACACAGACATAGACAAATATAACAAAACAGGTGTTTACAAATTAAATTGTAATGACTGCAATAGTTTCTACATAGGCCAGACGGGAAGATCTTTTTCATCCCGTTATTCTGAACACTTAAAAGCTTTAACCAACAACAATATACACTCTGCATTTGCCACACACATACACACAGAAAACCACAGTTACACCAACATAGACACTAATCTTGAAATTCTACATTACATACCCAAAGGTCAAAAACTCAACACAACTGAACAATACGAAATATATAAACACCACACAACACAACCAAACAACATACTCAACGATCAATTACAATATAAATCACATACACTTTTTGACACAATTATACAGAAAACAAACAGTAAATTGAATCCCCGCGCCAATCCCCTTCCGCCACACACCACCCCCACTTCACCTTCCACACAACCGTTACAAAATGCTGGCAGTCTGTTACCAAAGCTGAAGAAGGCGGATACTAAGCCGAAACGCGTCCGATAAAATAGTAAGTTTTTCACATGAAAAAAGTTCATTTTTAGTTAAGTGTTAGTGCTGTGAAAGAAGAGATGAATAATCAAGACAACTATAATACCGCAGATAAAGCGTATTTCATCAATAAGTACAGAAACGCCAAGCAACAAGTAACAAAAACTTCCTTACACATAGCATTCAATAAAACTTGTCGAAAACACAACATCATACCAACACACGCACAAGTTACAATAAAACAAAACACACATACAGCACTACAAACCAAACGGAAATTAGAACAAATAAACCTAAACAACATAATCAATTATTTATACCATAAAAAAGACACTCAACAGACAGGCATATAACTTACACATGAAACTCACACGAATATTACACCACACAGAACTTGAAAATGTAATACAACACACACAAGACAACATAGAAAAACTCAAATTGACAATACAACATCGACACAACAAAAAAATAACTAACCTTACAACACACACAATTGAATCAATCCCTGAACCGGCACACATATTCCACGCACGCGTAGTTAATACAACACACATTAATTTCACAAAAGATGAAATGAATTTATTAAACAAAGGACTGAAACATAATTTGAATACCAATACAACTAACATCAAAAATCACAATAAACACATACGCGACATCATCATAGACGCAGAAACGGCTGTACAAAACACGCACCTCAACGACCAAGACACGATACGTCACGACATAAAAAGAAAACTTCAAAACACACATACAAAACCAATAATACACAACAATGAAATAAAAACACTCAATAGTGTAAAACACAAGTTACTCGAACACAACACAACAATCCTAAAAGCCGACAAAGGTAACATTAGCGTCATAATGGACAAACACCAATTAAACACTAAAATCGAAAGTTTCTTCAACGAAAATAATATAACGGTAATAAATAAAGACCCCACACTAAAATTTCATAAACAGATTAATAAATTTATAAACAACACCAAACATATAATCAAACCAGAAAACGCCAAATACCTTAAACAAATAAAACCTAACCCCCCTAAACTAAATGCATTACCAAAAATACATAAACCTAACATTCCAATCAGACCATTAATAAACAACACACAAGCCCCCTCCCACAAAATAGCAAAACAACTAGACAAAATAATCAGAGAAAACATAAAACTCAGCAACAGCACCTCTATCAAAAACAACATTGACCTAGTCAGGAAAACTGAACACATACACATCCCACATAACTCAACTCTGGCATCTTTTGATATAACCAATTTATACACTAATGTCCCCATCAAATAAACCATACAAACACTAGAACAACTACTCAGACAAAACAACACACCTGAAACACACATACAAGAAATCATCACACTTACCAAAATAATAACTGAACAAAATTACTTTGATATATAATTACCTTAATATCCACTTTAGTGATACACAGTTTCGTCACTGATTACGCGTTTCGGGACTAAGTCCCATCCTCAGATACATAATTAATAAACTAAAATATTAAAATCACGACCATGATACTGGTCAAGTCAAAAATAAATAAAATAAATTATAAATCGCATGTAATAAGTTTTGCTAACCACGGCTGGAGCTCCCGCATGCGTTCACCCGCAACCGCGATTGTCACGCGACTGGTCAAAGATTAAGACAAACTGATTGCAGTGTCGAACAGGTAATTTGACGCAAAATTTACCTGGTCATTTAATAAACTGTTTTTGGTGTTACTATCTTTTAAAGCTTTATAAATTTCAAATTCCTCCAGACTATCCATCCGTCTACCCTTTTTACAAATATGCAACGCTGTTAAATTTCCTTCGAAGTTCGTATATTTATGTCCGCTTGATATTAAATGTTGTGCAAAGTTGGACTTATTATTACTTGGCTTAGGAATATGTTCTAAAAATCTTTTATAAAAACATCTGCCAGATTGACCGATATAGAACGCATCACAATCATCACATTTTATTTTATATACACCACATTGCTTTTTTAATGGTAATTTGTTTTTGTTTTTGAAATAACTTCCTAAATTATTATTTGTTTTAAATGATAAAATATAGTTATTATCTTTAAGAACGGGTCTTAAAATATTTGGCATAATACCTGTGAAATTAGCCGAAAGATATTTATAATTTTTGTTACTTGCTTTTATAGAGTTTGAATTTTTATTTTCTAAACGTTTCCTATGCCTATTTATTATTTTGTCAACTATTGTAGATTTATACCCGTTATTTATTGCTATTTGTTTGATACTGCTAACCTCATTTAAGTAGTCCTCCTTTTCGAGGGGAACATTTAAAAGTCTGTTGACAAGACTGTTAAACACTGCCACTTTTTGTGTAATGGGATGATATGAATCATAGTGTATTACTGTGTCAGTACTAGTGTGTTTTCTAAAGATTTTGTATTTTAAATTATTCCCGTTGTGTAATACAGTGAGGTCTAAAAAATTGATACTTTTGTTGTTTTCGATCTCCATAGTAAATTTTAATTTGTTATGAATTTTGTTTAGGTAATTTTTAAATAATTCTATTTGTCTGGCATTCCCGTTAAAAATAATAAAGGTATCATCTACATATCTGGAGTAATGGATGATTTTACTGGCGAAATAATTATCTTTTAAAATTTTTGTATTTTCTAAATGGTTTAGATATAGGTCCGCCAGGATGCCAGAAAGTGGAGATCCCATGGCAAGTCCTTCATTCTGTTTATAATATGCATTTTCAAATGAAAAATAGTTTTGATGAAGAATGGTTTTTAGTATCATCATCAGTTGGTTAACTTTCTGTATTTCTAAAGAACCTTTATTCATTAAATTATGCCTGAGTAAAATTAAAGTTTCATCAATAGGCACATTAGTGTATAAATCTACTATGTCGAATGATACTAGTTTGTAGTTTGGTTGAATTGTAACGTGGTTTATATTTTTGATAAAATCCTTATAGCTTTTAACACTCCGATTATTTTCTAAGTTGGTGTGCTCTCTGATGATTTTTACTAAGGTTTTAGCTATTTTATAACCGGGGGCAGTTGTAAAATTAACTAATGGTCTAATTGGAGTGTTCTGTTTATGTACTTTCGGAAGACCCCTTAAACAAGGCGCACTAGCATTTATTGGTTTTAGTGAGGATTGTGTGCGTTTATCAAATAGTTGCGTGCATTTATTTATTGTTTTATTCAGTTCTAAAGTGTACTTCTTAGTGGGGTCGGATGTCAACTTAGTAATATTGTTGTCATTTATAAAGTTGTGTACTTTTTGTGTGTATTCGTCAAGTTTCAGCATGGCTATAGAATTTCCCTTATCTACCTTGGTTATGTAAATATTATTATTAGAAAGTTTTTTATTTAGCTGTATAGCTATGCGTTGTTCGTGTTGTGCTTTAGTGTAATTAACTTTATTTTGTATAAGCTTATTGTTCTTGTTTTTAATGATTTTATTAAACTTATTATTTACTAATACTCTTATTTCATTTTGTTTACCTGGGTCAGGAATGTTTTTTATCACTGACTCGGCTTCAATTATTTCTTTAATTAAGTTATGTTTATTTTTAAGGTTGGGGGGAAAATTGTAATTTAGACCTTTGCTGATAAGTTTTGTCTCTGCGTCAGTTAAAGTGACGTCAGTTGTATTTATTACTCTAGGGTAGAAAATGTGCGTGCGTTCGATGTTATCTTTATATTTACTATTACTTAACTGGCTGATTTTAATTGCCTGTTTATGTTTGTGAAGTCTAATCTTATTTGTAACGTATTTGTTAATTTGCTCTATGATACTATCGATCAAAGCAGGATGTACCATGTTATATAATTCCAATTGAGATTTATACATAGCCAAATTCAATGATATTTTTTTGCTATATAGAAATTTAATCTCTTCTTTGATTCTAAACGTGCTAGCATATTGTTCGGTTTTTCTGGCTAGTTTGGAGGAATTATTAATCTTAATTTTAGCATAATTTGGGATTAAATTTTGTCGTAAACATGTTTTATTAAATTTTATATGTAAATTGGTTTTGAATAATTTAAGTTTAAGATTTTGATATTTATACGAGATACTTGCCTTGTATGGCTCCATGTTAATTACTTATTTTTTGCGTACCGTATTACTTATTATATGATATATAATTACCTTAATATCCACTTTAGTGATACACAGTTTCGTCACTGATTACGCGTTTCGGGACTAAGTCCCATCCTCAGATACATAATTAATAAACTAAAATATTAAAATCACGACCATGATACTGGTCAAGTCAAAAATAAATAAAATAAATAAAAATAAAAATAAAATTACTTTACATACAATAACAAAATATACACACAAACAGAAGGACTCCCGATGGGATCCCCCATATCAGGAATACTAGCAGAAATATATATACACAACATTGAACAGAACCACATAATAAACAACAACAAATACACTAACAAAATTATATACTGGCACAGGTATGTAGATGATATATTACTTTTATTCAAAGGCAACACAAGACAAGTTGAAAACTTCCACAAATACATAAACACTATACACCACAAATTAAAATTTACACTGGAAACTGAACAAAACAATAGTATAAATTTTCTAGACCTAACAATTAACAAAACTAACAATACACACACGTACAAAATATACAGGAAACCAACCACAACCGACATGGTTATACACAACACATCAAACCACCCAACACAACATAAATATGCGGCCTTCAACCATATGCTCCATAGACTAACTAAAATACCCTTAAATAAACAAGATTACACCGACGAACTCAACACAATAAAATACATAGCAATAAAAAACGGTTATAACCCCAATTTAATAAACATACTACACAAACGCATCAAAAACAAAAACAACAAAACACTAAATACCATCAACACACAACACAATAAGTACATCACACTCACATACCACAACTCATACACACACAAAATCGCCAATACATTCAGAAAACACAAATACAAAATAGCATTCAGAACAACCAATACCATCAAAAAACACATCAGTAATACAAACACAGACATAGACAAATATAACAAAACAGGTGTTTACAAATTAAATTGTAATGACTGCAATAGTTTCTACATAGGCCAGACGGGAAGATCTTTTTCATCCCGTTATTCTGAACACTTAAAAGCTTTAACCAACAACAATATACACTCTGCATTTGCCACACACATACACACAGAAAACCACAGTTACACCAACATAGACACTAATCTTGAAATTCTACATTACATACCCAAAGGTCAAAAACTCAACACAACTGAACAATACGAAATATATAAACACCACACAACACAACCAAACAACATACTCAACGATCAATTACAATATAAATCACATACACTTTTTGACACAATTATACAGAAAACAAACAGTAAATTGAATCCCCGCGCCAATCCCCTTCCGCCACACACCACCCCCACTTCACCTTCCACACAACCGTTACAAAATGCTGGCAGTCTGTTACCAAAGCTGAAGAAGGCGGATACTAAGCCGAAACGCGTCCGATAAAATAGTAAGTTTTTCACATGAAAAAAGTTCATTTTTAGTTAAGTGTTAGTGCTGTGAAAGAAGAGATGAATAATCAAGACAACTATAATACCGCAGATAAAGCGTATTTCATCAATAAGTACAGAAACGCCAAGCAACAAGTAACAAAAACTTCCTTACACATAGCATTCAATAAAACTTGTCGAAAACACAACATCATACCAACACACGCACAAGTTACAATAAAACAAAACACACATACAGCACTACAAACCAAACGGAAATTAGAACAAATAAACCTAAACAACATAATCAATTATTTATACCATAAAAAAGACACACTCAACAGACAGGCATATAACTTACACATGAAACTCACACGAATATTACACCACACAGAACTTGAAAATGTAATACAACACACACAAGACAACATAGAAAAACTCAAATTGACAATACAACATCGACACAACAAAAAAATAACTAACCTTACAACACACACAATTGAATCAATCCCTGAACCGGCACACATATTCCACGCACGCGTAGTTAATACAACACACATTAATTTCACAAAAGATGAAATGAATTTATTAAACAAAGGACTGAAACATAATTTGAATACCAATACAACTAACATCAAAAATCACAATAAACACATACGCGACATCATCATAGACGCAGAAACGGCTGTACAAAACACGCACCTCAACGACCAAGACACGATACGTCACGACATAAAAAGAAAACTTCAAAACACACATACAAAACCAAAAATACACAACAATGAAATAAAAACACTCAATAGTGTAAAACACAAGTTACTCGAACACAACACAACAATCCTAAAAGCCGACAAAGGTAACATTAGCGTCATAATGGACAAACACCAATTAAACACTAAAATCGAAAGTTTCTTCAACGAAAATAATATAACGGTAATAAATAAAGACCCCACACTAAAATTTCATAAACAGATTAATAAATTTATAAACAACACCAAACATATAATCAAACCAGAAAACGCCAAATACCTTAAACAAATAAAACCTAACCCCCCTAAACTAAATGCATTACCAAAAATACATAAACCTAACATTCCAATCAGACCATTAATAAACAACACACAAGCCCCCTCCCACAAAATAGCAAAACAACTAGACAAAATAATCAGAGAAAACATAAAACTCAGCAACAGCACCTCTATCAAAAACAACATTGACCTAGTCAGGAAAACTGAACACATACACATCCCACATAACTCAACTCTGGCATCTTTTGATATAACCAATTTATACACTAATGTCCCCATCAAAGAAACCATACAAACACTAGAACAACTACTCAGACAAAACAACACACCTGAAACACACATACAAGAAATCATCACACTTACCAAAATAATAACTGAACAAAATTACTTTACATACAATAACAAAATATACACACAAACAGAAGGACTCCCGATGGGATCCCCCATATCAGGAATACTAGCAGAAATATATATACACAACATTGAACAGAACCACATAATAAACAACAACAAATACACTAACAAAATTATATACTGGCACAGGTATGTAGGTGATATATTACTTTTATTCAAAGGCAACACAAGACAAGTTGAAAACTTCCACAAATACATAAACACTATACACCACAAATTAAAATTTACACTGGAAACTGAACAAAACAATAGTATAAATTTTCTAGACCTAACAATTAACAAAACTAACAATACACACACGTACAAAATATACAGGAAACCAACCACAACCGACATGGTTATACACAACACATCAAACCACCCAACACAACATAAATATGCGGCCTTCAACCATATGCTCCATAGACTAACTAAAATACCCTTAAATAAACAAGATTACACCGACGAACTCAACACAATAAAATACATAGCAATAAAAAACGGTTATAACCCCAATTTAATAAACATACTACACAAACGCATCAAAAACAAAAACAACAAAACACTAAATACCATCAACACACAACACAATAAGTACATCACACTCACATACCACAACTCATACACACACAAAATCGCCAATACATTCAGAAAACACAAATACAAAATAGCATTCAGAACAACCAATACCATCAAAAAACACATCAGTAATACAAACACAGACATAGACAAATATAACAAAACAGGTGTTTACAAATTAAATTGTAATGACTGCAATAGTTTCTACATAGGCCAGACGGGAAGATCTTTTTCATCCCGTTATTCTGAACACTTAAAAGCTTTAACCAACAACAATATACACTCTGCATTTGCCACACACATACACACAGAAAACCACAGTTACACCAACATAGACACTAATCTTGAAATTCTACATTACATACCCAAAGGTCAAAAACTCAACACAACTGAACAATACGAAATATATAAACACCACACAACACAACCAAACAACATACTCAACGATCAATTACAATATAAATCACATACACTTTTTGACACAATTATACAGAAAACAAACAGTAAATTGAATCCCCGCGCCAATCCCCTTCCGCCACACACCACCCCCACTTCACCTTCCACACAACCGTTACAAAATGCTGGCAGTCTGTTACCAAAGCTGAAGAAGGCGGATACTAAGCCGAAACGCGTCCGATAAAATAGTAAGTTTTTCACATGAAAAAAGTTCATTTTTAGTTAAGTGTTAGTGCTGTGAAAGAAGAGATGAATAATCAAGACAACTATAATACCGCAGATAAAGCGTATTTCATCAATAAGTACAGAAACGCCAAGCAACAAGTAACAAAAACTTCCTTACACATAGCATTCAATAAAACTTGTCGAAAACACAACATCATACCAACACACGCACAAGTTACAATAAAACAAAACACACATACAGCACTACAAACCAAATGGAAATTAGAACAAATAAACCTAAACAACATAATCAATTATTTATACCATAAAAAAGACACTCAACAGACAGGCATATAACTTACACATGAAACTCACACGAATATTACACCACACAGAACTTGAAAATGTAATACAACACACACAAGACAACATAGAAAAACTCAAATTGACAATACAACATCGACACAACAAAAAAATAACTAACCTTACAACACACACAATTGAATCAATCCCTGAACCGGCACACATATTCCACGCACGCGTAGTTAATACAACACACATTAATTTCACAAAAGATGAAATGAATTTATTAAACAAAGGACTGAAACATAATTTGAATACCAATACAACTAACATCAAAAATCACAATAAACACATACGCGACATCATCATAGACGCAGAAACGGCTGTACAAAACACGCACCTCAACGACCAAGACACGATACGTCACGACATAAAAAGAAAACTTCAAAACACACATACAAAACCAATAATACACAACAATGAAATAAAAACACTCAATAGTGTAAAACACAAGTTACTCGAACACAACACAACAATCCTAAAAGCCGACAAAGGTAACATTAGCGTCATAATGGACAAACACCAATTAAACACTAAAATCGAAAGTTTCTTCAACGAAAATAATATAATGGTAATAAATAAAGACCCCACACTAAAATTTCATAAACAGATTAATAAATTTATAAACAACACCAAACATATAATCAAACCAGAAAACGCCAAATACCTTAAACAAATAAAACCTAACCCCCCTAAACTAAATGCATTACCAAAAATACATAAACCTAACATTCCAATCAGACCATTAATAAACAACACACAAGCCCCCTCCCACAAAATAGCAAAACAACTAGACAAAATAATCAGAGAAAACATAAAACTCAGCAACAGCACCTCTATCAAAAACAACATTGACCTAGTCAGGAAAACTGAACACATACACATCCCACATAACTCAACTCTGGCATCTTTTGATATAACCAATTTATACACTAATGTCCCCATCAAATAAACCATACAAACACTAGAACAACTACTCAGACAAAACAACACACCTGAAACACACATACAAGAAATCATCACACTTACCAAAATAATAACTGAACAAAATTACTTTACATACAATAACAAAATATACACACAAACAGAAGGACTCCCGATGGGATCCCCCATATCAGGAATACTAGCAGAAATATATATACACAACATTGAACAGAACCACATAATAAACAACAACAAAGACACTAACAAAATTATATACTGGCACAGGTATGTAGATGATATATTACTTTTATTCAAAGGCAACACAAGACAAGTTGAAAACTTCCACAAATACATAAACACTATACACCACAAATTAAAATTTACACTGGAAACTGAACAAAACAATAGTATAAATTTTCTAGACCTAACAATTAACAAAACTAACAATACACACACGTACAAAATATACAGGAAACCAACCACAACCGACATGGTTATACACAACACATCAAACCACCCAACACAACATAAATATGCGGCCTTCAACCATATGCTCCATAGACTAACTAAAATACCCTTAAATAAACAAGATTACACCGACGAACTCAACACAATAAAATACATAGCAATAAAAAACGGTTATAACCCCAATTTAATAAACATACTACACAAACGCATCAAAAACAAAAACAACAAAACACTAAATACCATCAACACACAACACAATAAGTACATCACACTCACATACCACAACTCATACACACACAAAATCGCCAATACATTCAGAAAACACAAATACAAAATAGCATTCAGAACAACCAATACCATCAAAAAACACATCAGTAATACAAACACAGACATAGACAAATATAACAAAACAGGTGTTTACAAATTAAATTGTAATGACTGCAATAGTTTCTACATAGGCCAGACGGGAAGATCTTTTTCATCCCGTTATTCTGAACACTTAAAAGCTTTAACCAACAACAATATACACTCTGCATTTGCCACACACATACACACAGAAAACCACAGTTACACCAACATAGACACTAATCTTGAAATTCTACATTACATACCCAAAGGTCAAAAACTCAACACAACTGAACAATACGAAATATATAAACACCACACAACACAACCAAACAACATACTCAACGATCAATTACAATATAAATCACATACACTTTTTGACACAATTATACAGAAAACAAACAGTAAATTGAATCCCCGCGCCAATCCCCTTCCGCCACACACCACCCCCACTTCACCTTCCACACAACCGTTACAAAATGCTGGCAGTCTGTTACCAAAGCTGAAGAAGGCGGATACTAAGCCGAAACGCGTCCGATAAAATAGTAAGTTTTTCACATGAAAAAAGTTCATTTTTAGTTAAGTGTTAGTGCTGTGAAAGAAGAGATGAATAATCAAGACAACTATAATACCGCAGATAAAGCGTATTTCATCAATAAGTACAGAAACGCCAAGCAACAAGTAACAAAAACTTCCTTACACATAGCATTCAATAAAACTTGTCGAAAACACAACATCATACCAACACACGCACAAGTTACAATAAAACAAAACACACATACAGCACTACAAACCAAATGGAAATTAGAACAAATAAACCTAAACAACATAATCAATTATTTATACCATAAAAAAGACACTCAACAGACAGGCATATAACTTACACATGAAACTCACACGAATATTACACCACACAGAACTTGAAAATGTAATACAACACACACAAGACAACATAGAAAAACTCAAATTGACAATACAACATCGACACAACAAAAAAATAACTAACCTTACAACACACACAATTGAATCAATCCCTGAACCGGCACACATATTCCACGCACGCGTAGTTAATACAACACACATTAATTTCACAAAAGATGAAATGAATTTATTAAACAAAGGACTGAAACATAATTTGAATACCAATACAACTAACATCAAAAATCACAATAAACACATACGCGACATCATCATAGACGCAGAAACGGCTGTACAAAACACGCACCTCAACGACCAAGACACGATACGTCACGACATAAAAAGAAAACTTCAAAACACACATACAAAACCAATAATACACAACAATGAAATAAAAACACTCAATAGTGTAAAACACAAGTTACTCGAACACAACACAACAATCCTAAAAGCCGACAAAGGTAACATTAGCGTCATAATGGACAAACACCAATTAAACACTAAAATCGAAAGTTTCTTCAACGAAAATAATATAATGGTAATAAATAAAGACCCCACACTAAAATTTCATAAACAGATTAATAAATTTATAAACAACACCAAACATATAATCAAACCAGAAAACGCCAAATACCTTAAACAAATAAAACCTAACCCCCCTAAACTAAATGCATTACCAAAAATACATAAACCTAACATTCCAATCAGACCATTAATAAACAACACACAAGCCCCCTCCCACAAAATAGCAAAACAACTAGACAAAATAATCAGAGAAAACATAAAACTCAGCAACAGCACCTCTATCAAAAACAACATTGACCTAGTCAGGAAAACTGAACACATACACATCCCACATAACTCAACTCTGGCATCTTTTGATATAACCAATTTATACACTAATGTCCCCATCAAATAAACCATACAAACACTAGAACAACTACTCAGACAAAACAACACACCTGAAACACACATACAAGAAATCATCACACTTACCAAAATAATAACTGAACAAAATTACTTTACATACAATAACAAAATATACACACAAACAGAAGGACTCCCGATGGGATCCCCCATATCAGGAATACTAGCAGAAATATATATACACAACATTGAACAGAACCACATAATAAACAACAACAAATACACTAACAAAATTATATACTGGCACAGGTATGTAGATGATATATTACTTTTATTCAAAGGCAACACAAGACAAGTTGAAAACTTCCACAAATACATAAACACTATACACCACAAATTAAAATTTACACTGGAAACTGAACAAAACAATAGTATAAATTTTCTAGACCTAACAATTAACAAAACTAACAATACACACACGTACAAAATATACAGGAAACCAACCACAACCGACATGGTTATACACAACACATCAAACCACCCAACACAACATAAATATGCGGCCTTCAACCATATGCTCCATAGACTAACTAAAATACCCTTAAATAAACAAGATTACACCGACGAACTCAACACAATAAAATACATAGCAATAAAAAACGGTTATAACCCCAATTTAATAAACATACTACACAAACGCATCAAAAACAAAAACAACAAAACACTAAATACCATCAACACACAACACAATAAGTACATCACACTCACATACCACAACTCATACACACACAAAATCGCCAATACATTCAGAAAACACAAATACAAAATAGCATTCAGAACAACCAATACCATCAAAAAACACATCAGTAATACAAACACAGACATAGACAAATATAACAAAACAGGTGTTTACAAATTAAATTGTAATGACTGCAATAGTTTCTACATAGGCCAGACGGGAAGATCTTTTTCATCCCGTTATTCTGAACACTTAAAAGCTTTAACCAACAACAATATACACTCTGCATTTGCCACACACATACACACAGAAAACCACAGTTACACCAACATAGACACTAATCTTGAAATTCTACATTACATACCCAAAGGTCAAAAACTCAACACAACTGAACAATACGAAATATATAAACACCACACAACACAACCAAACAACATACTCAACGATCAATTACAATATAAATCACATACACTTTTTGACACAATTATACAGAAAACAAACAGTAAATTGAATCCCCGCGCCAATCCCCTTCCGCCACACACCACCCCCACTTCACCTTCCACACAACCGTTACAAAATGCTGGCAGTCTGTTACCAAAGCTGAAGAAGGCGGATACTAAGCCGAAACGCGTCCGATAAAATAGTAAGTTTTTCACATAAAAAAAGTTCATTTTTAGTTAAGTGTTAGTGCTGTGAAAGAAGAGATGAATAATCAAGACAACTATAATACCGCAGATAAAGCGTATTTCATCAATAAGTACAGAAACGCCAAGCAACAAGTAACAAAAACTTCCTTACACATAGCATTCAATAAAACTTGTCGAAAACACAACATCATACCAACACACGCACAAGTTACAATAAAACAAAACACACATACAGCACTACAAACCAAACGGAAATTAGAACAAATAAACCTAAACAACATAATCAATTATTTATACCATAAAAAAGACACACTCAACAGACAGGCATATAACTTACACATGAAACTCACACGAATATTACACCACACAGAACTTGAAAATGTAATACAACACACACAAGACAACATAGAAAAACTCAAATTGACAATACAACATCGACACAACAAAAAAATAACTAACCTTACAACACACACAATTGAATCAATCCCTGAACCGGCACACATATTCCACGCACGCGTAGTTAATACAACACACATTAATTTCACAAAAGATGAAATGAATTTATTAAACAAAGGACTGAAACATAATTTGAATACCAATACAACTAACATCAAAAATCACAATAAACACATACGCGACATCATCATAGACGCAGAAACGGCTGTACAAAACACGCACCTCAATGACCAAGACACGATACGTCACGACATAAAAAGAAAACTTCAAAACACACATACAAAACCAATAATACACAACAATGAAATAAAAACACTCAATAGTGTAAAACACAAGTTACTCGAACACAACACAACAATCCTAAAAGCCGACAAAGGTAACATTAGCGTCATAATGGACAAACACCAATTAAACACTAAAATCGAAAGTTTCTTCAACGAAAATAATATAACGGTAATAAATAAAGACCCCACACTAAAATTTCATAAACAGATTAATAAATTTATAAACAACACCAAACATATAATCAAACCAGAAAACGCCAAATACCTTAAACAAATAAAACCTAACCCCCCTAAACTAAATGCATTACCAAAAATACATAAACCTAACATTCCAATCAGACCATTAATAAACAACACACAAGCCCCCTCCCACAAAATAGCAAAACAACTAGACAAAATAATCAGAGAAAACATAAAACTCAGCAACAGCACCTCTATCAAAAACAACATTGACCTAGTCAGGAAAACTGAACACATACACATCCCACATAACTCAACTCTGGCATCTTTTGATATAACCAATTTATACACTAATGTCCCCATCAAAGAAACCATACAAACACTAGAACAACTACTCAGACAAAACAACACACCTGAAACACACATACAAGAAATCATCACACTTACCAAAATAATAACTGAACAAAATTACTTTACATACAATAACAAAATATACACACAAACAGAAGGACTCCCGATGGGATCCCCCATATCAGGAATACTAGCAGAAATATATATACACAACATTGAACAGAACCACATAATAAACAACAACAAATACACTAACAAAATTATATACTGGCACAGGTATGTAGATGATATATTACTTTTATTCAAAGGCAACACAAGACAAGTTGAAAACTTCCACAAATACATAAACACTATACACCACAAATTAAAATTTACACTGGAAACTGAACAAAACAATAGTATAAATTTTCTAGACCTAACAATTAACAAAACTATCAATACACACACGTACAAAATATACAGGAAACCAACCACAACCGACATGGTTATACACAACACATCAAACCACCCAACACAACATAAATATGCGGCCTTCAACCATATGCTCCATAGACTAACTAAAATACCCTTAAATAAACAAGATTACACCGACGAACTCAACACAATAAAATACATAGCAATAAAAAACGGTTATAACCCCAATTTAATAAACATACTACACAAACGCATCAAAAACAAAAACAACAAAACACTAAATACCATCAACACACAACACAATAAGTACATCACACTCACATACCACAACTCATACACACACAAAATCGCCAATACATTCAGAAAACACAAATACAAAATAGCATTCAGAACAACCAATACCATCAAAAAACACATCAGTAATACAAACACAGACATAGACAAATATAACAAAACAGGTGTTTACAAATTAAATTGTAATGACTGCAATAGTTTCTACATAGGCCAGACGGGAAGATCTTTTTCATCCCGTTATTCTGAACACTTAAAAGCTTTAACCAACAACAATATACACTCTGCATTTGCCACACACATACACACAGAAAACCACAGTTACACCAACATAGACACTAATCTTGAAATTCTACATTACATACCCAAAGGTCAAAAACTCAACACAACTGAACAATACGAAATATATAAACACCACACAACACAACCAAACAACATACTCAACGATCAATTACAATATAAATCACATACACTTTTTGACACAATTATACAGAAAACTAACAGTAAATTGAATCCCCGCGCCAATCCCCTTCCGCCACACACCACCCCCACTTCACCTTCCACACAACCGTTACAAAATGCTGGCAGTCTGTTACCAAAGCTGAAGAAGGCGGATACTAAGCCGAAACGTGTCCGATAAAATAGTAAGTTTTTCACATGAAAAAAGTTCATTTTTAGTTAAGTGTTAGTGCTGTGAAAGAAGAGATGAATAATCAAGACAACTATAATACCGCAGATAAAGCGTATTTCATCAATAAGTACAGAAACGCCAAGCAACAAGTAACAAAAACTTCCTTACACATAGCATTCAATAAAACTGTCGAAAACACAACATCATACCAACACACGCACAAGTTACAATAAAACAAAACACACATACAGCACTACAAACCAAACGGAAATTAGAACAAATAAACCTAAACAACATAATCAATTATTTATACCATAAAAAAAACACACTCAACAGACAGGCATATAATTTACACATGAAACTCACACGAATATTACACCACACAGAACTTGAAAATGTAATACAACACACACAAGACAACATAGAAAAACTCAAATTGACAATACAACATCGACACAACAAAAAAATAACTAACCTTACAACACACACAATTGAATCAATCCCTGAACCGGCACACATATTCCACGCACGCGTAGTTAATACAACACACATTAATTTCACAAAAGATGAAATGAATTTATTAAACAAAGGACTGAAACATAATTTGAATACCAATACAACTAACATCAAAAATCACAATAAACACATACGCGACATCATCATAGACGCAGAAACGGCTGTACAAAACACGCACCTCAACGACCAAGACACGATACGTCACGACATAAAAAGAAAACTTCAAAACACACATACAAAACCAAAAATACACAACAATGAAATAAAAACACTCAATAGTGTAAAACACAAGTTACTCGAACACAACACAACAATCCTAAAAGCCGACAAAGGTAACATTAGCGTCATAATGGACAAACACCAATTAAACACTAAAATCGAAAGTTTCTTCAACGAAAATAATATAACGGTAATAAATAAAGACCCCACACTAAAATTTCATAAACAGATTAATAAATTTATAAACAACACCAAACATATAATCAAACCAGAAAACGCCAAATACCTTAAACAAATAAAACCTAACCCCCCTAAACTAAATGCATTACCAAAAATACATAAACCTAACATTCCAATCAGACCATTAATAAACAACACACAAGCCCCCTCCCACAAAATAGCAAAACAACTAGACAAAATAATCAGAGAAAACATAAAACTCAGCAACAGCACCTCTATCAAAAACAACATTGACCTAGTCAGGAAAACTGAACACATACACATCCCACATAACTCAACTCTGGCATCTTTTGATATAACCAATTTATACACTAATGTCCCCATCAAAGAAACCATACAAACACTAGAACAACTACTCAGACAAAACAACACACCTGAAACACACATACAAGAAATCATCACACTTACCAAAATAATAACTGAACAAAATTACTTTACATACAATAACAAAATATACACACAAACAGAAGGACTCCCGATGGGATCCCCCATATCAGGAATACTAGCAGAAATATATATACACAACATTGAACAGAACCACATAATAAACAACAACAAATACACTAACAAAATTATATACTGGCACAGGTATGTAGATGATATATTACTTTTATTCAAAGGCAACACAAGACAAGTTGAAAACTTCCACAAATACATAAACACTATACACCACAAATTAAAATTTACACTGGAAACTGAACAAAACAATAGTATAAATTTTCTAGACCTAACAATTAACAAAACTAACAATACACACACGTACAAAATATACAGGAAACCAACCACAACCGACATGGTTATACACAACACATCAAACCACCCAACACAACATAAATATGCGGCCTTCAACCATATGCTCCATAGACTAACTAAAATACCCTTAAATAAACAAGATTACACCGACGAACTCAACACAATAAAATACATAGCAATAAAAAACGGTTATAACCCCAATTTAATAAACATACTACACAAACGCATCAAAAACAAAAACAACAAAACACTAAATACCATCAACACACAACACAATAAGTACATCACACTCACATACCACAACTCATACACACACAAAATCGCCAATACATTCAGAAAACACAAATACAAAATAGCATTCAGAACAACCAATACCATCAAAAAACACATCAGTAATACAAACACAGACATAGACAAATATAACAAAACAGGTGTTTACAAATTAAATTGTAATGACTGCAATAGTTTCTACATAGGCCAGACGGGAAGATCTTTTTCATCCCGTTATTCTGAACACTTAAAAGCTTTAACCAACAACAATATACACTCTGCATTTGCCACACACATACACACAGAAAACCACAGTTACACCAACATAGACACTAATCTTGAAATTCTACATTACATACCCAAAGGTCAAAAACTCAACACAACTGAACAATACGAAATATATAAACACCACACAACACAACCAAACAACATACTCAACGATCAATTACAATATAAATCACATACACTTTTTGACACAATTATACAGAAAACAAACAGTAAATTGAATCCCCGCGCCAATCCCCTTCCGCCACACACCACCCCCACTTCACCTTCCACACAACCGTTACAAAATGCTGGCAGTCTGTTACCAAAGCTGAAGAAGGCGGATACTAAGCCGAAACGTGTCCGATAAAATAGTAAGTTTTTCACATGAAAAAAGTTCATTTTTAGTTAAGTGTTAGTGCTGTGAAAGAAGAGATGAATAATCAAGACAACTATAATACCGCAGATAAAGCGTATTTCATCAATAAGTACAGAAACGCCAAGCAACAAGTAACAAAAACTTCCTTACACATAGCATTCAATAAAACTGTCGAAAACACAACATCATACCAACACACGCACAAGTTACAATAAAACAAAACACACATACAGCACTACAAACCAAACGGAAATTAGAACAAATAAACCTAAACAACATAATCAATTATTTATACCATAAAAAAAACACACTCAACAGACAGGCATATAATTTACACATGAAACTCACACGAATATTACACCACACAGAACTTGAAAATGTAATACAACACACACAAGACAACATAGAAAAACTCAAATTGACAATACAACATCGACACAACAAAAAAATAACTAACCTTACAACACACACAATTGAATCAATCCCTGAACCGGCACACATATTCCACGCACGCGTAGTTAATACAACACACATTAATTTCACAAAAGATGAAATGAATTTATTAAACAAAGGACTGAAACATAATTTGAATACCAATACAACTAACATCAAAAATCACAATAAACACATACGCGACATCATCATAGACGCAGAAACGGCTGTACAAAACACGCACCTCAACGACCAAGACACGATACGTCACGACATAAAAAGAAAACTTCAAAACACACATACAAAACCAAAAATACACAACAATGAAATAAAAACACTCAATAGTGTAAAACACAAGTTACTCGAACACAACACAACAATCCTAAAAGCCGACAAAGGTAACATTAGCGTCATAATGGACAAACACCAATTAAACACTAAAATCGAAAGTTTCTTCAACGAAAATAATATAACGGTAATAAATAAAGACCCCACACTAAAATTTCATAAACAGATTAATAAATTTATAAACAACACCAAACATATAATCAAACCAGAAAACGCCAAATACCTTAAACAAATAAAACCTAACCCCCCTAAACTAAATGCATTACCAAAAATACATAAACCTAACATTCCAATCAGACCATTAATAAACAACACACAAGCCCCCTCCCACAAAATAGCAAAACAACTAGACAAAATAATCAGAGAAAACATAAAACTCAGCAACAGCACCTCTATCAAAAACAACATTGACCTAGTCAGGAAAACTGAACACATACACATCCCACATAACTCAACTCTGGCATCTTTTGATATAACCAATTTATACACTAATGTCCCCATCAAAGAAACCATACAAACACTAGAACAACTACTCAGACAAAACAACACACCTGAAACACACATACAAGAAATCATCACACTTACCAAAATAACTGAACAAAATTACTTTACATACAATAACAAAATATACACACAAACAGAAGGACTCCCGATGGGATCCCCCATATCAGGAATACTAGCAGAAATATATATACACAACATTGAACAGAACCACATAATAAACAACAACAAATACACTAACAAAATTATATACTGGCACAGGTATGTAGATGATATATTACTTTTATTCAAAGGCAACACAAGACAAGTTGAAAACTTCCACAAATACATAAACACTATACACCACAAATTAAAATTTACACTGGAAACTGAACAAAACAATAGTATAAATTTTCTAGACCTAACAATTAACAAAACTAACAATACACACACGTACAAAATATACAGGAAACCAACCACAACCGACATGGTTATACACAACACATCAAACCACCCAACACAACATAAATATGCGGCCTTCAACCATATGCTCCATAGACTAACTAAAATACCCTTAAATAAACAAGATTACACCGACGAACTCAACACAATAAAATACATAGCAATAAAAAACGGTTATAACCCCAATTTAATAAACATACTACACAAACGCATCAAAAACAAAAACAACAAAACACTAAATACCATCAACACACAACACAATAAGTACATCACACTCACATACCACAACTCATACACACACAAAATCGCCAATACATTCAGAAAACACAAATACAAAATAGCATTCAGAACAACCAATACCATCAAAAAACACATCAGTAATACAAACACAGACATAGACAAATATAACAAAACAGGTGTTTACAAATTAAATTGTAATGACTGCAATAGTTTCTACATAGGCCAGACGGGAAGATCTTTTTCATCCCGTTATTCTGAACACTTAAAAGCTTTAACCAACAACAATATACACTCTGCATTTGCCACACACATACACACAGAAAACCACAGTTACACCAACATAGACACTAATCTTGAAATTCTACATTACATACCCAAAGGTCAAAAACTCAACACAACTGAACAATACGAAATATATAAACACCACACAACACAACCAAACAACATACTCAACGATCAATTACAATATAAATCACATACACTTTTTGACACAATTATACAGAAAACAAACAGTAAATTGAATCCCCGCGCCAATCCCCTTCCGCCACACACCACCCCCACTTCACCTTCCACACAACCGTTACAAAATGCTGGCAGTCTGTTACCAAAGCTGAAGAAGGCGGATACTAAGCCGAAACGCGTCCGATAAAATAGTAAGTTTTTCACATGAAAAAAGTTCATTTTTAGTTAAGTGTTAGTGCTGTGAAAGAAGAGATGAATAATCAAGACAACTATAATACCGCAGATAAAGCGTATTTCATCAATAAGTACAGAAACGCCAAGCAACAAGTAACAAAAACTTCCTTACACATAGCATTCAATAAAACTTGTCGAAAACACAACATCATACCAACACACGCACAAGTTACAATAAAACAAAACACACATACAGCACTACAAACCAAACGGAAATTAGAACAAATAAACCTAAACAACATAATCAATTATTTATACCATAAAAAAGACACACTCAACAGACAGGCATATAACTTACACATGAAACTCACACGAATATTACACCACACAGAACTTGAAAATGTAATACAACACACACAAGACAACATAGAAAAACTCAAATTGACAATACAACATCGACACAACAAAAAAATAACTAACCTTACAACACACACAATTGAATCAATCCCTGAACCGGCACACATATTCCACGCACGCGTAGTTAATACAACACACATTAATTTCACAAAAGATGAAATGAATTTATTAAACAAAGGACTGAAACATAATTTGAATACCAATACAACTAACATCAAAAATCACAATAAACACATACGCGACATCATCATAGACGCAGAAACGGCTGTACAAAACACGCACCTCAATGACCAAGACACGATACGTCACGACATAAAAAGAAAACTTCAAAACACACATACAAAACCAAAAATACACAACAATGAAATAAAAACACTCAATAGTGTAAAACACAAGTTACTCGAACACAACACAACAATCCTAAAAGCCGACAAAGGTAACATTAGCGTCATAATGGACAAACACCAATTAAACACTAAAATCGAAAGTTTCTTCAACGAAAATAATATAACGGTAATAAATAAAGACCCCACACTAAAATTTCATAAACAGATTAATAAATTTATAAACAACACCAAACATATAATCAAACCAGAAAACGCCAAATACCTTAAACAAATAAAACCTAACCCCCCTAAACTAAATGCATTACCAAAAATACATAAACCTAACATTCCAATCAGACCATTAATAAACAACACACAAGCCCCCTCCCACAAAATAGCAAAACAACTAGACAAAATAATCAGAGAAAACATAAAACTCAGCAACAGCACCTCTATCAAAAACAACATTGACCTAGTCAGGAAAACTGAACACATACACATCCCACATAACTCAACTCTGGCATCTTTTGATATAACCAATTTATACACTAATGTCCCCATCAAAGAAACCATACAAACACTAGAACAACTACTCAGACAAAACAACACACCTGAAACACACATACAAGAAATCATCACACTTACCAAAATAATAACTGAACAAAATTACTTTACATACAATAACAAAATATACACACAAACAGAAGGACTCCCGATGGGATCCCCCATATCAGGAATACTAGCAGAAATATATATACACAACATTGAACAGAACCACATAATAAACAACAACAAATACACTAACAAAATTATATACTGGCACAGGTATGTAGATGATATATTACTTTTATTCAAAGGCAACACAAGACAAGTTGAAAACTTCCACAAATACATAAACACTATACACCACAAATTAAAATTTACACTGGAAACTGAACAAAACAATAGTATAAATTTTCTAGACCTAACAATTAACAAAACTATCAATACACACACGTACAAAATATACAGGAAACCAACCACAACCGACATGGTTATACACAACACATCAAACCACCCAACACAACATAAATATGCGGCCTTCAACCATATGCTCCATAGACTAACTAAAATACCCTTAAATAAACAAGATTACACCGACGAACTCAACACAATAAAATACATAGCAATAAAAAACGGTTATAACCCCAATTTAATAAACATACTACACAAACGCATCAAAAACAAAAACAACAAAACACTAAATACCATCAACACACAACACAATAAGTACATCACACTCACATACCACAACTCATACACACACAAAATCGCCAATACATTCAGAAAACACAAATACAAAATAGCATTCAGAACAACCAATACCATCAAAAAACACATCAGTAATACAAACACAGACATAGACAAATATAACAAAACAGGTGTTTACAAATTAAATTGTAATGACTGCAATAGTTTCTACATAGGCCAGACGGGAAGATCTTTTTCATCCCGTTATTCTGAACACTTAAAAGCTTTAACCAACAACAATATACACTCTGCATTTGCCACACACATACACACAGAAAACCACAGTTACACCAACATAGACACTAATCTTGAAATTCTACATTACATACCCAAAGGTCAAAAACTCAACACAACTGAACAATACGAAATATATAAACACCACACAACACAACCAAACAACATACTCAACGATCAATTACAATATAAATCACATACACTTTTTGACACAATTATACAGAAAACTAACAGTAAATTGAATCCCCGCGCCAATCCCCTTCCGCCACACACCACCCCCACTTCACCTTCCACACAACCGTTACAAAATGCTGGCAGTCTGTTACCAAAGCTGAAGAAGGCGGATACTAAGCCGAAACGTGTCCGATAAAATAGTAAGTTTTTCACATGAAAAAAGTTCATTTTTAGTTAAGTGTTAGTGCTGTGAAAGAAGAGATGAATAATCAAGACAACTATAATACCGCAGATAAAGCGTATTTCATCAATAAGTACAGAAACGCCAAGCAACAAGTAACAAAAACTTCCTTACACATAGCATTCAATAAAACTTGTCGAAAACACAACATCATACCAACACACGCACAAGTTACAATAAAACAAAACACACATACAGCACTACAAACCAAACGGAAATTAGAACAAATAAACCTAAACAACATAATCAATTATTTATACCATAAAAAAGACACACTCAACAGACAGGCATATAACTTACACATGAAACTCACACGAATATTACACCACACAGAACTTGAAAATGTAATACAACACACACAAGACAACATAGAAAAACTCAAATTGACAATACAACATCGACACAACAAAAAAATAACTAACCTTACAACACACACAATTGAATCAATCCCTGAACCGGCACACATATTCCACGCACGCGTAGTTAATACAACACACATTAATTTCACAAAAGATGAAATGAATTTATTAAACAAAGGACTGAAACATAATTTGAATACCAATACAACTAACATCAAAAATCACAATAAACACATACGCGACATCATCATAGACAGAGAAACGGCTGTACAAAACACGCACCTCAACGACCAAGACACGATACGTCATGACATAAAAAGAAAACTTCAAAACACACATACAAAACCAATAATACACAACAATGAAATAAAAACACTCAATAGTGTAAAACACAAGTTACTCGAACACAACACAACAATCCTAAAAGCCGACAAAGGTAACATTAGCGTCATAATGGACAAACACCAATTAAACACTAAAATCGAAAGTTTCTTCAACGAAAATAATATAACGGTAATAAATAAAGACCCCACACTAAAATTTCATAAACAGATTAATAAATTTATAAACAACACCAAACATATAATCAAACCAGAAAACGCCAAATACCTTAAACAAATAAAACCTAACCCCCCTAAACTAAATGCATTACCAAAAATACATAAACCTAACATTCCAATCAGACCATTAATAAACAACACACAAGCCCCCTCCCACAAAATAGCAAAACAACTAGACAAAATAATCAGAGAAAACATAAAACTCAGCAACAGCACCTCTATCAAAAACAACATTGACCTAGTCAGGAAAACTGAACACATACACATCCCACATAACTCAACTCTGGCATCTTTTGATATAACCAATTTATACACTAATGTCCCCATCAAAGAAACCATACAAACACTAGAACAACTACTCAGACAAAACAACACACCTGAAACACACATACAAGAAATCATCACACTTACCAAAATAATAACTGAACAAAATTACTTTACATACAATAACAAAATATACACACAAACAGAAGGACTCCCGATGGGATCCCCCATATCAGGAATACTAGCAGAAATATATATACACAACATTGAACAGAACCACATAATAAACAACAACAAATACACTAACAAAATTATATACTGGCACAGGTATGTAGATGATATATTACTTTTATTCAAAGGCAACACAAGACAAGTTGAAAACTTCCACAAATACATAAACACTATACACCACAAATTAAAATTTACACTGGAAACTGAACAAAACAATAGTATAAATTTTCTAGACCTAACAATTAACAAAACTAACAATACACACACGTACAAAATATACAGGAAACCAACCACAACCGACATGGTTATACACAACACATCAAACCACCCAACACAACATAAATATGCGGCCTTCAACCATATGCTCCATAGACTAACTAAAATACCCTTAAATAAACAAGATTACACCGACGAACTCAACACAATAAAATACATAGCAATAAAAAACGGTTATAACCCCAATTTAATAAACATACTACACAAACGCATCAAAAACAAAAACAACAAAACACTAAATACCATCAACACACAACACAATAAGTACATCACACTCACATACCACAACTCATACACACACAAAATCGCCAATACATTCAGAAAACACAAATACAAAATAGCATTCAGAACAACCAATACCATCAAAAAACACATCAGTAATACAAACACAGACATAGACAAATATAACAAAACAGGTGTTTACAAATTAAATTGTAATGACTGCAATAGTTTCTACATAGGCCAGACGGGAAGATCTTTTTCATCCCGTTATTCTGAACGCTTAAAAGCTTTAACCAACAACAATATACACTCTGCATTTGCCACACACATACACACAGAAAACCACAGTTACACCAACATAGACACTAATCTTGAAATTCTACATTACATACCCAAAGGTCAAAAACTCAACACAACTGAACAATACGAAATATATAAACACCACACAACACAACCAAACAACATACTCAACGATCAATTACAATATAAATCACATACACTTTTTGACACAATTATACAGAAAACAAACAGTAAATTGAATCCCCGCGCCAATCCCCTTCCGCCACACACCACCCCCACTTCACCTTCCACACAACCGTTACAAAATGCTGGCAGTCTGTTACCAAAGCTGAAGAAGGCGGATACTAAGCCGAAACGCGTCCGATAAAATAGTAAGTTTTTCACATGAAAAAAGTTCATTTTTAGTTAAGTGTTAGTGCTGTGAAAGAAGAGATGAATAATCAAGACAACTATAATACCGCAGATAAAGCGTATTTCATCAATAAGTACAGAAACGCCAAGCAACAAGTAACAAAAACTTCCTTACACATAGCATTCAATAAAACTTGTCGAAAACACAACATCATACCAACACACGCACAAGTTACAATAAAACAAAACACACATACAGCACTACAAACCAAACGGAAATTAGAACAAATAAACCTAAACAACATAATCAATTATTTATACCATAAAAAAGACACACTCAACAGACAGGCATATAACTTACACATGAAACTCACACGAATATTACACCACACAGAACTTGAAAATGTAATACAACACACACAAGACAACATAGAAAAACTCAAATTGACAATACAACATCGACACAACAAAAAAATAACTAACCTTACAACACACACAATTGAATCAATCCCTGAACCGGCACACATATTCCACGCACGCGTAGTTAATACAACACACATTAATTTCACAAAAGATGAAATGAATTTATTAAACAAAGGACTGAAACATAATTTGAATACCAATACAACTAACATCAAAAATCACAATAAACACATACGCGACATCATCATAGACGCAGAAACGGCTGTACAAAACACGCACCTCAACGACCAAGACACGATACGTCACGACATAAAAAGAAAACTTCAAAACACACATACAAAACCAAAAATACACAACAATGAAATAAAAACACTCAATAGTGTAAAACACAAGTTACTCGAACACAACACAACAATCCTAAAAGCCGACAAAGGTAACATTAGCGTCATAATGGACAAACACCAATTAAACACTAAAATCGAAAGTTTCTTCAACGAAAATAATATAACGGTAATAAATAAAGACCCCACACTAAAATTTCATAAACAGATTAATAAATTTATAAACAACACCAAACATATAATCAAACCAGAAAACGCCAAATACCTTAAACAAATAAAACCTAACCCCCCTAAACTAAATGCATTACCAAAAATACATAAACCTAACATTCCAATCAGACCATTAATAAACAACACACAAGCCCCCTCCCACAAAATAGCAAAACAACTAGACAAAATAATCAGAGAAAACATAAAACTCAGCAACAGCACCTCTATCAAAAACAACATTGACCTAGTCAGGAAAACTGAACACATACACATCCCACATAACTCAACTCTGGCATCTTTTGATATAACCAATTTATACACTAATGTCCCCATCAAAGAAACCATACAAACACTAGAACAACTACTCAGACAAAACAACACACCTGAAACACACATACAAGAAATCATCACACTTACCAAAATAATAACTGAACAAAATTACTTTACATACAATAACAAAATATACACACAAACAGAAGGACTCCCGATGGGATCCCCCATATCAGGAATACTAGCAGAAATATATATACACAACATTGAACAGAACCACATAATAAACAACAACAAATACACTAACAAAATTATATACTGGCACAGGTATGTAGATGATATATTACTTTTATTCAAAGGCAACACAAGACAAGTTGAAAACTTCCACAAATACATAAACACTATACACCACAAATTAAAATTTACACTGGAAACTGAACAAAACAATAGTATAAATTTTCTAGACCTAACAATTAACAAAACTAACAATACACACACGTACAAAATATACAGGAAACCAACCACAACCGACATGGTTATACACAACACATCAAACCACCCAACACAACATAAATATGCGGCCTTCAACCATATGCTCCATAGACTAACTAAAATACCCTTAAATAAACAAGATTACACCGACGAACTCAACACAATAAAATACATAGCAATAAAAAACGGTTATAACCCCAATTTAATAAACATACTACACAAACGCATCAAAAACAAAAACAACAAAACACTAAATACCATCAACACACAACACAATAAGTACATCACACTCACATACCACAACTCATACACACACAAAATCGCCAATACATTCAGAAAACACAAATACAAAATAGCATTCAGAACAACCAATACCATCAAAAAACACATCAGTAATACAAACACAGACATAGACAAATATAACAAAACAGGTGTTTACAAATTAAATTGTAATGACTGCAATAGTTTCTACATAGGCCAGACGGGAAGATCTTTTTCATCCCGTTATTCTGAACACTTAAAAGCTTTAACCAACAACAATATACACTCTGCATTTGCCACACACATACACACAGAAAACCACAGTTACACCAACATAGACACTAATCTTGAAATTCTACATTACATACCCAAAGGTCAAAAACTCAACACAACTGAACAATACGAAATATATAAACACCACACAACACAACCAAACAACATACTCAACGATCAATTACAATATAAATCACATACACTTTTTGACACAATTATACAGAAAACAAACAGTAAATTGAATCCCCGCGCCAATCCCCTTCCGCCACACACCACCCCCACTTCACCTTCCACACAACCGTTACAAAATGCTGGCAGTCTGTTACCAAAGCTGAAGAAGGCGGATACTAAGCCGAAACGCGTCCGATAAAATAGTAAGTTTTTCACATGAAAAAAGTTCATTTTTAGTTAAGTGTTAGTGCTGTGAAAGAAGAGATGAATAATCAAGACAACTATAATACCGCAGATAAAGCGTATTTCATCAATAAGTACAGAAACGCCAAGCAACAAGTAACAAAAACTTCCTTACACATAGCATTCAATAAAACTTGTCGAAAACACAACATCATACCAACACACGCACAAGTTACAATAAAACAAAACACACATACAGCACTACAAACCAAACGGAAATTAGAACAAATAAACCTAAACAACATAATCAATTATTTATACCATAAAAAAGACACACTCAACAGACAGGCATATAACTTACACATGAAACTCACACGAATATTACACCACACAGAACTTGAAAATGTAATACAACACACACAAGACAACATAGAAAAACTCAAATTGACAATACAACATCGACACAACAAAAAAATAACTAACCTTACAACACACACAATTGAATCAATCCCTGAACCGGCACACATATTCCACGCACGCGTAGTTAATACAACACACATTAATTTCACAAAAGATGAAATGAATTTATTAAACAAAGGACTGAAACATAATTTGAATACCAATACAACTAACATCAAAAATCACAATAAACACATACGCGACATCATCATAGACGCAGAAACGGCTGTACAAAACACGCACCTCAACGACCAAGACACGATACGTCACGACATAAAAAGAAAACTTCAAAACACACATACAAAACCAATAATACACAACAATGAAATAAAAACACTCAATAGTGTAAAACACAAGTTACTCGAACACAACACAACAATCCTAAAAGCCGACAAAGGTAACATTAGCGTCATAATGGACAAACACCAATTAAACACTAAAATCGAAAGTTTCTTCAACGAAAATAATATAACGGTAATAAATAAAGACCCCACACTAAAATTTCATAAACAGATTAATAAATTTATAAACAACACCAAACATATAATCAAACCAGAAAACGCCAAATACCTTAAACAAATAAAACCTAACCCCCCTAAACTAAATGCATTACCAAAAATACATAAACCTAACATTCCAATCAGACCATTAATAAACAACACACAAGCCCCCTCCCACAAAATAGCAAAACAACTAGACAAAATAATCAGAGAAAACATAAAACTCAGCAACAGCACCTCTATCAAAAACAACATTGACCTAGTCAGGAAAACTGAACACATACACATCCCACATAACTCAACTCTGGCATCTTTTGATATAACCAATTTATACACTAATGTCCCCATCAAAGAAACCATACAAACACTAGAACAACTACTCAGACAAAACAACACACCTGAAACACACATACAAGAAATCATCACACTTACCAAAATAATAACTGAACAAAATTACTTTACATACAATAACAAAATATACACACAAACAGAAGGACTCCCGATGGGATCCCCCATATCAGGAATACTAGCAGAAATATATATACACAACATTGAACAGAACCACATAATAAACAACAACAAATACACTAACAAAATTATATACTGGCACAGGTATGTAGATGATATATTACTTTTATTCAAAGGCAACACAAGACAAGTTGAAAACTTCCACAAATACATAAACACTATACACCACAAATTAAAATTTACACTGGAAACTGAACAAAACAATAGTATAAATTTTCTAGACCTAACAATTAACAAAACTAACAATACACACACGTACAAAATATACAGGAAACCAACCACAACCGACATGGTTATACACAACACATCAAACCACCCAACACAACATAAATATGCGGCCTTCAACCATATGCTCCATAGACTAACTAAAATACCCTTAAATAAACAAGATTACACCGACGAACTCAACACAATAAAATACATAGCAATAAAAAACGGTTATAACCCCAATTTAATAAACATACTACACAAACGCATCAAAAACAAAAACAACAAAACACTAAATACCATCAACACACAACACAATAAGTACATCACACTCACATACCACAACTCATACACACACAAAATCGCCAATACATTCAGAAAACACAAATACAAAATAGCATTCAGAACAACCAATACCATCAAAAAACACATCAGTAATACAAACACAGACATAGACAAATATAACAAAACAGGTGTTTACAAATTAAATTGTAATGACTGCAATAGTTTCTACATAGGCCAGACGGGAAGATCTTTTTCATCCCGTTATTCTGAACGCTTAAAAGCTTTAACCAACAACAATATACACTCTGCATTTGCCACACACATACACACAGAAAACCACAGTTACACCAACATAGACACTAATCTTGAAATTCTACATTACATACCCAAAGGTCAAAAACTCAACACAACTGAACAATACGAAATATATAAACACCACACAACACAACCAAACAACATACTCAACGATCAATTACAATATAAATCACATACACTTTTTGACACAATTATACAGAAAACAAACAGTAAATTGAATCCCCGCGCCAATCCCCTTCCGCCACACACCACCCCCACTTCACCTTCCACACAACCGTTACAAAATGCTGGCAGTCTGTTACCAAAGCTGAAGAAGGCGGATACTAAGCCGAAACGCGTCCGATAAAATAGTAAGTTTTTCACATGAAAAAAGTTCATTTTTAGTTAAGTGTTAGTGCTGTGAAAGAAGAGATGAATAATCAAGACAACTATAATACCGCAGATAAAGCGTATTTCATCAATAAGTACAGAAACGCCAAGCAACAAGTAACAAAAACTTCCTTACACATAGCATTCAATAAAACTTGTCGAAAACACAACATCATACCAACACACGCACAAGTTACAATAAAACAAAACACACATACAGCACTACAAACCAAACGGAAATTAGAACAAATAAACCTAAACAACATAATCAATTATTTATACCATAAAAAAGACACACTCAACAGACAGGCATATAACTTACACATGAAACTCACACGAATATTACACCACACAGAACTTGAAAATGTAATACAACACACACAAGACAACATAGAAAAACTCAAATTGACAATACAACATCGACACAACAAAAAAATAACTAACCTTACAACACACACAATTGAATCAATCCCTGAACCGGCACACATATTCCACGCACGCGTAGTTAATACAACACACATTAATTTCACAAAAGATGAAATGAATTTATTAAACAAAGGACTGAAACATAATTTGAATACCAATACAACTAACATCAAAAATCACAATAAACACATACGCGACATCATCATAGACGCAGAAACGGCTGTACAAAACACGCACCTCAACGACCAAGACACGATACGTCACGACATAAAAAGAAAACTTCAAAACACACATACAAAACCAATAATACACAACAATGAAATAAAAACACTCAATAGTGTAAAACACAAGTTACTCGAACACAACACAACAATCCTAAAAGCCGACAAAGGTAACATTAGCGTCATAATGGACAAACACCAATTAAACACTAAAATCGAAAGTTTCTTCAACGAAAATAATATAACGGTAATAAATAAAGACCCCACACTAAAATTTCATAAACAGATTAATAAATTTATAAACAACACCAAACATATAATCAAACCAGAAAACGCCAAATACCTTAAACAAATAAAACCTAACCCCCCTAAACTAAATGCATTACCAAAAATACATAAACCTAACATTCCAATCAGACCATTAATAAACAACACACAAGCCCCCTCCCACAAAATAGCAAAACAACTAGACAAAATAATCAGAGAAAACATAAAACTCAGCAACAGCACCTCTATCAAAAACAACATTGACCTAGTCAGGAAAACTGAACACATACACATCCCACATAACTCAACTCTGGCATCTTTTGATATAACCAATTTATACACTAATGTCCCCATCAAAGAAACCATACAAACACTAGAACAACTACTCAGACAAAACAACACACCTGAAACACACATACAAGAAATCATCACACTTACCAAAATAATAACTGAACAAAATTACTTTACATACAATAACAAAATATACACACAAACAGAAGGACTCCCGATGGGATCCCCCATATCAGGAATACTAGCAGAAATATATATACACAACATTGAACAGAACCACATAATAAACAACAACAAATACACTAACAAAATTATATACTGCCACAGGTATGTAGATGATATATTACTTTTATTCAAAGGCAACACAAGACAAGTTGAAAACTTCCACAAATACATAAACACTATACACCACAAATTAAAATTTACACTGGAAACTGAACAAAACAATAGTATAAATTTTCTAGACCTAACAATTAACAAAACTAACAATACACACACGTACAAAATATACAGGAAACCAACCACAACCGACATGGTTATACACAACACATCAAACCACCCAACACAACATAAATATGCGGCCTTCAACCATATGCTCCATAGACTAACTAAAATACCCTTAAATAAACAAGATTACACCGACGAACTCAACACAATAAAATACATAGCAATAAAAAACGGTTATAACCCCAATTTAATAAACATACTACACAAACGCATCAAAAACAAAAACAACAAAACACTAAATACCATCAACACACAACACAATAAGTACATCACACTCACATACCACAACTCATACACACACAAAATCGCCAATACATTCAGAAAACACAAATACAAAATAGCATTCAGAACAACCAATACCATCAAAAAACACATCAGTAATACAAACACAGACATAGACAAATATAACAAAACAGGTGTTTACAAATTAAATTGTAATGACTGCAATAGTTTCTACATAGGCCAGACGGGAAGATCTTTTTCATCCCGTTATTCTGAACGCTTAAAAGCTTTAACCAACAACAATATACACTCTGCATTTGCCACACACATACACACAGAAAACCACAGTTACACCAACATAGACACTAATCTTGAAATTCTACATTACATACCCAAAGGTCAAAAACTCAACACAACTGAACAATACGAAATATATAAACACCACACAACACAACCAAACAACATACTCAACGATCAATTACAATATAAATCACATACACTTTTTGACACAATTATACAGAAAACAAACAGTAAATTGAATCCCCGCGCCAATCCCCTTCCGCCACACACCACCCCCACTTCACCTTCCACACAACCGTTACAAAATGCTGGCAGTCTGTTACCAAAGCTGAAGAAGGCGGATACTAAGCCGAAACGCGTCCGATAAAATAGTAAGTTTTTCACATGAAAAAAGTTCATTTTTAGTTAAGTGTTAGTGCTGTGAAAGAAGAGATGAATAATCAAGACAACTATAATACCGCAGATAAAGCGTATTTCATCAATAAGTACAGAAACGCCAAGCAACAAGTAACAAAAACTTCCTTACACATAGCATTCAATAAAACTTGTCGAAAACACAACATCATACCAACACACGCACAAGTTACAATAAAACAAAACACACATACAGCACTACAAACCAAACGGAAATTAGAACAAATAAACCTAAACAACATAATCAATTATTTATACCATAAAAAAGACACACTCAACAGACAGGCATATAACTTACACATGAAACTCACACGAATATTACACCACACAGAACTTGAAAATGTAATACAACACACACAAGACAACATAGAAAAACTCAAATTGACAATACAACATCGACACAACAAAAAAATAACTAACCTTACAACACACACAATTGAATCAATCCCTGAACCGGCACACATATTCCACGCACGCGTAGTTAATACAACACACATTAATTTCACAAAAGATGAAATGAATTTATTAAACAAAGGACTGAAACATAATTTGAATACCAATACAACTAACATCAAAAATCACAATAAACACATACGCGACATCATCATAGACACAGAAACGGCTGTACAAAACACGCACCTCAACGACCAAGACACGATACGTCATGACATAAAAAGAAAACTTCAAAACACACATACAAAACCAATAATACACAACAATGAAATAAAAACACTCAATAGTGTAAAACACAAGTTACTCGAACACAACACAACAATCCTAAAAGCCGACAAAGGTAACATTAGCGTCATAATGGACAAACACCAATTAAACACTAAAATCGAAAGTTTCTTCAACGAAAATAATATAACGGTAATAAATAAAGACCCCACACTAAAATTTCATAAACAGATTAATAAATTTATAAACAACACCAAACATATAATCAAACCAGAAAACGCCAAATACCTTAAACAAATAAAACCTAACCCCCCTAAACTAAATGCATTACCAAAAATACATAAACCTAACATTCCAATCAGACCATTAATAAACAACACACAAGCCCCCTCCCACAAAATAGCAAAACAACTAGACAAAATAATCAGAGAAAACATAAAACTCAGCAACAGCACCTCTATCAAAAACAACATTGACCTAGTCAGGAAAACTGAACACATACACATCCCACATAACTCAACTCTGGCATCTTTTGATATAACCAATTTATACACTAATGTCCCCATCAAAGAAACCATACAAACACTAGAACAACTACTCAGACAAAACAACACACCTGAAACACACATACAAGAAATCATCACACTTACCAAAATAATAACTGAACAAAATTACTTTACATACAATAACAAAATATACACACAAACAGAAGGACTCCCGATGGGATCCCCCATATCAGGAATACTAGCAGAAATATATATACACAACATTGAACAGAACCACATAATAAACAACAACAAATACACTAACAAAATTATATACTGGCACAGGTATGTAGATGATATATTACTTTTATTCAAAGGCAACACAAGACAAGTTGAAAACTTCCACAAATACATAAACACTATACACCACAAATTAAAATTTACACTGGAAACTGAACAAAACAATAGTATAAATTTTCTAGACCTAACAATTAACAAAACTAACAATACACACACGTACAAAATATACAGGAAACCAACCACAACCGACATGGTTATACACAACACATCAAACCACCCAACACAACATAAATATGCGGCCTTCAACCATATGCTCCATAGACTAACTAAAATACCCTTAAATAAACAAGATTACACCGACGAACTCAACACAATAAAATACATAGCAATAAAAAACGGTTATAACCCCAATTTAATAAACATACTACACAAACGCATCAAAAACAAAAACAACAAAACACTAAATACCATCAACACACAACACAATAAGTACATCACACTCACATACCACAACTCATACACACACAAAATCGCCAATACATTCAGAAAACACAAATACAAAATAGCATTCAGAACAACCAATACCATCAAAAAACACATCAGTAATACAAACACAGACATAGACAAATATAACAAAACAGGTGTTTACAAATTAAATTGTAATGACTGCAATAGTTTCTACATAGGCCAGACGGGAAGATCTTTTTCATCCCGTTATTCTGAACGCTTAAAAGCTTTAACCAACAACAATATACACTCTGCATTTGCCACACACATACACACAGAAAACCACAGTTACACCAACATAGACACTAATCTTGAAATTCTACATTACATACCCAAAGGTCAAAAACTCAACACAACTGAACAATACGAAATATATAAACACCACACAACACAACCAAACAACATACTCAACGATCAATTACAATATAAATCACATACACTTTTTGACACAATTATACAGAAAACAAACAGTAAATTGAATCCCCGCGCCAATCCCCTTCCGCCACACACCACCCCCACTTCACCTTCCACACAACCGTTACAAAATGCTGGCAGTCTGTTACCAAAGCTGAAGAAGGCGGATACTAAGCCGAAACGCGTCCGATAAAATAGTAAGTTTTTCACATGAAAAAAGTTCATTTTTAGTTAAGTGTTAGTGCTGTGAAAGAAGAGATGAATAATCAAGACAACTATAATACCGCAGATAAAGCGTATTTCATCAATAAGTACAGAAACGCCAAGCAACAAGTAACAAAAACTTCCTTACACATAGCATTCAATAAAACTTGTCGAAAACACAACATCATACCAACACACGCACAAGTTACAATAAAACAAAACACACATACAGCACTACAAACCAAACGGAAATTAGAACAAATAAACCTAAACAACATAATCAATTATTTATACCATAAAAAAGACACACTCAACAGACAGGCATATAACTTACACATGAAACTCACACGAATATTACACCACACAGAACTTGAAAATGTAATACAACACACACAAGACAACATAGAAAAACTCAAATTGACAATACAACATCGACACAACAAAAAAATAACTAACCTTACAACACACACAATTGAATCAATCCCTGAACCGGCACACATATTCCACGCACGCGTAGTTAATACAACACACATTAATTTCACAAAAGATGAAATGAATTTATTAAACAAAGGACTGAAACATAATTTGAATACCAATACAACTAACATCAAAAATCACAATAAACACATACGCGACATCATCATAGACGCAGAAACGGCTGTACAAAACACGCACCTCAACGACCAAGACACGATACGTCACGACATAAAAAGAAAACTTCAAAACACACATACAAAACCAATAATACACAACAATGAAATAAAAACACTCAATAGTGTAAAACACAAGTTACTCGAACACAACACAACAATCCTAAAAGCCGACAAAGGTAACATTAGCGTCATAATGGACAAACACCAATTAAACACTAAAATCGAAAGTTTCTTCAACGAAAATAATATAACGGTAATAAATAAAGACCCCACACTAAAATTTCATAAACAGATTAATAAATTTATAAACAACACCAAACATATAATCAAACCAGAAAACGCCAAATACCTTAAACAAATAAAACCTAACCCCCCTAAACTAAATGCATTACCAAAAATACATAAACCTAACATTCCAATCAGACCATTAATAAACAACACACAAGCCCCCTCCCACAAAATAGCAAAACAACTAGACAAAATAATCAGAGAAAACATAAAACTCAGCAACAGCACCTCTATCAAAAACAACATTGACCTAGTCAGGAAAACTGAACACATACACATCCCACATAACTCAACTCTGGCATCTTTTGATATAACCAATTTATACACTAATGTCCCCATCAAAGAAACCATACAAACACTAGAACAACTACTCAGACAAAACAACACACCTGAAACACACATACAAGAAATCATCACACTTACCAAAATAATAACTGAACAAAATTACTTTACATACAATAACAAAATATACACACAAACAGAAGGACTCCCGATGGGATCCCCCATATCAGGAATACTAGCAGAAATATATATACACAACATTGAACAGAACCACATAATAAACAACAACAAATACACTAACAAAATTATATACTGCCACAGGTATGTAGATGATATATTACTTTTATTCAAAGGCAACACAAGACAAGTTGAAAACTTCCACAAATACATAAACACTATACACCACAAATTAAAATTTACACTGGAAACTGAACAAAACAATAGTATAAATTTTCTAGACCTAACAATTAACAAAACTAACAATACACACACGTACAAAATATACAGGAAACCAACCACAACCGACATGGTTATACACAACACATCAAACCACCCAACACAACATAAATATGCGGCCTTCAACCATATGCTCCATAGACTAACTAAAATACCCTTAAATAAACAAGATTACACCGACGAACTCAACACAATAAAATACATAGCAATAAAAAACGGTTATAACCCCAATTTAATAAACATACTACACAAACGCATCAAAAACAAAAACAACAAAACACTAAATACCATCAACACACAACACAATAAGTACATCACACTCACATACCACAACTCATACACACACAAAATCGCCAATACATTCAGAAAACACAAATACAAAATAGCATTCAGAACAACCAATACCATCAAAAAACACATCAGTAATACAAACACAGACATAGACAAATATAACAAAACAGGTGTTTACAAATTAAATTGTAATGACTGCAATAGTTTCTACATAGGCCAGACGGGAAGATCTTTTTCATCCCGTTATTCTGAACACTTAAAAGCTTTAACCAACAACAATATACACTCTGCATTTGCCACACACATACACACAGAAAACCACAGTTACACCAACATAGACACTAATCTTGAAATTCTACATTACATACCCAAAGGTCAAAAACTCAACACAACTGAACAATACGAAATATATAAACACCACACAACACAACCAAACAACATACTCAACGATCAATTACAATATAAATCACATACACTTTTTGACACAATTATACAGAAAACAAACAGTAAATTGAATCCCCGCGCCAATCCCCTTCCGCCACACACCACCCCCACTTCACCTTCCACACAACCGTTACAAAATGCTGGCAGTCTGTTACCAAAGCTGAAGAAGGCGGATACTAAGCCGAAACGCGTCCGATAAAATAGTAAGTTTTTCACATGAAAAAAGTTCATTTTTAGTTAAGTGTTTTATTATACGTTTCTGATGTTTTTTCACGTTATTTTTCGTGGTATTACGTGTAGGCCTACAATTATTTAATTGCCCCGAGTTTCGCAACTGATTTGTCTAACCAATGTTAGTTTGTTTACTACTAGTGGAAACTTAAATTGGTATTCCCAAAGGGAGATAGGCCTATAAATTCTCTTGTTTCTTATTTTCATTTAAACAGTAATAGTTTAATAAAGTCACAGTGTAAAGTAACACTATTAATACTTTTAGTTTCAATTTATTTCTTATAACAAATTATATAGTATGGGTTATATAATATCTTCAAATAAATACACAGCAAGTAGGTTTATTAATGTATTAATAGGTTTATCTAGGTGAAAATAAACCTACTTGCAGTGTATTTATTTGAAGATATTACATAGGAGACCTGCAGGAAACTCAAAACGAGTTACTTACAAAGGATAATATTACTGTTTAAATGAAAATAAGAAACAAGAGAATTTATAGGCCTATCTCCCTTTGGGAATACCAATTTCAGTTTTCACTGGTAGTAAACAAACTAACATTGGTTAGACAAATCAGTTGCGAAACTCGGGGCAATTAAATCATTTAGAGTAGGCCTACACGTAATACCACGAAAAATAATATGAAAAAACATCAGAAACGTATAATAAAAACATAACAGTAAGCCACAAGAGTGAATGAGAATAAACAAAGTTTACAAATAAAAATAAAAAACAAATTGTAATAAAATAAATACAAACACATAAATAAAAACTTATAAATAATAAGCACCAACAAAAGTAAATTAAATGCATTACAGATATTTAAGGAACAGAACTAGATAAAGTGCATAAATGTCCATTACAATAATCTCATCATTTACGTGAGATGTGTAGTGAAGTTAAAATCACATTAATAAAAAGTATAATATAGCTTATCAACATCAGCCACTCTATAGGTTATAACTCAATATAATTAAATTCAACTATTTCACTAACGATCGGAACATAAAGTTTTTTTTTGAGTAAAAACATAAATTTTACCAATCGATTTTAGTTACAAGTTGGTGACTAGTATAATATATAATTAGTAGCATATAATCTGTATTATATATCTGCATATCACACGAGAATAAATGTAACAGCAGGATGAATTATTTCCTTTATTAAAAACAGCTCCGTCTCTTTGCGCAGAATGAAGTATACAGGACGAAAAAGTGGCTCATACTATATGTCCTACTCGAAATATGCTTGATATTACCTGTTCCTGAAATACTAGGTGTTACTAAAATGTTAGGTGTTACTAAAATATTACTGTTACTCTGGAACGCGTTGTTCCTTGTGTATCGGTGATACCACTAGTATTTGAAATACCTAGTATTTTAAATACGCGTTACTGGCTGTTTCTTGCGTTCCAGTGATATTTTTGTACGCCTAGTATTTGGCCTTGGTTTACGTGACTTTGTGTGTGTGTGTGTGTGTGTGTGTGTGTGTGTGTGTGTCGGTGTAGGTGCGTAGGGGGTGTGCCTCGACTCGGAACAGTCACTGTTACATCCGTTCCACAAAAATATCGTTCCAAAATACCTATTACAGGTATATCGGGGCCCACCTCTAGTATTTACATATTCATCAATTAATTATTGTTACCGTGCTTTCGAAAAGTTTATTATCTGTAGCGGTGTATTGAATAGTTTATGTTAGTGAAACTAAATTATAGCAGCCGTAGTATACTTACGAAGGTCTAAGGTAATTTACTTATTTAAAGACAACTGGACGTTAGGTTAAGGTGGAAACATGCGAGTAGAAGAATCACTTCTATTTTCTATTCGCTATGGTGGAAGTAACGATAATAGTCATTGATGGGTATGAAGTATAATTACGGATAATTTCATTTGTAATATAATGCAGACTCATCAAAAATTAATTTTAATTTGGATGTGGTACTCCGTTGTGTGTTGATGACATTATCCACAAGCTAGAATTACTCGATTGTAGTTAAAATATCTTCCGTTACAGTAAAAAGTTACCAAGGTTTCCTGTTTACTTTTTATTTATTTCTGTTTTAATGTCTGAATTAATAATTCCAACTTTCACATCAGCATATAAAATAAATGTAAGACTTTTTTCAGGCCTGCATATGCTGTAAACACAACACAATGTCTAGACTAAGCTTGGAGGTTGGTAGCTCTAAAGGTACCACTAATTTAATGTATGTGGATTTAACCAGTATAAGAGTGCGTTATAAATGTACTGAAAGTAAGGTATACCGAAAGTAATGGCATAGTCAAATATTGTTATACAATGTACAGGACAAGTTCAAGACTAAATGTAATATTATTATAGCTTGCATAGGCCTAACCCACACCTGGGCAAACATAACTGACTATTACCATAAGGTAATAGCTAATATGAAAATATAATACTAATAACTATAAATATGAAATAATGAAACACAGATATTCAACAGAATACGGAAAATTGCTGTTAGTGGCATTTATGGAAAGTATCAGTACCGTAGATGAATATATTTTTAGGCATGTAATATAAGTAAATTTCTCAAAACTATGCTTGTGTGATAATGTTTTCACAACGATTCAATGCACATTGAAAAATGAATTGTAGTTACTTAGGTTAACGACAATTTGAAATGACAAATGAATTTATTACAGTTCTTACAAATGAAAACAAGAAAATTATGATGCTCACTATATTATTATTGAAACTATTTATTATATAATTTGTATTGAACTGAACTAAAGTGAATAAAACTTTTTGTAGACTTCCAAAACAAAATAAAACTTTCAGATTCTGAACACTTTTTGTTTAGACATTATTGTCAGTATATGTTTTATGTATGTAATGAATACCCATTTTTACTTAAGTCAATGTGTTTAATGTAAAGGCAGTGCAGTTCAGCTTGAACAGTAACAGTAACGTAGCCATGTTATGTTGTGCATGAAATAACTTTGTGGCGGAGGCGGCATAAAGTAGTTTTATAGTTTCTTGTAAGAAATTTATTTTCAAAACGGATTGTATATAATATTTCTGGTTTGGTCAGTACTGTATTGTATTAAGCCAATATATGACATTAGATATTATTAAAATACACAAAGTAAACTAAAAATCTATTACATAAATGTGTATGTTAACCAACTACTGAATATTATTATTTGGCCATGCACAGCCATTTATTATAAACAAACAGTTCAACATAAACATAATATGATTGCAAGGTGGATATCCCTATTTTCACTATGTTAAATTCTGAAAATTGAGATGCATTTTTCAAAGAAATAAAATGTAAAATATAATTTTGTTTTTAATCCTACAATATCTTTCATATAACATATCTTTCAAGTCCCAGTATTGAGATTTGGGAATGCACAAGAAATTCAGATTTGGTGCCACTTTGCCATTCATAGCTGATGTTAAGATGTCCTTCCCATAACAAATAAATGTTGCCAATTCTTATCAGCTTACACAAATGTCTCTTTTCAGTGATATAACACATCACGTTTTGGAACTGTTAGCTGTTTTTGTATGTGGTTTGTTTTAGTAATATGTTATTAGGCTGTCAGAAATTATATCAGCGACATGAATATCGTTAATGTTACCCTTCATGTTTCTGGAAAACTCTTCAAAGTGGTTTCAGCGGATCATGAATTCAATCAGTCCCAGTTCTCCTTTTTATATGCAGTTTACAAACTATGAAATATTGTTCCATTGTCCATTATGGTATTTCAAGTCATTAAAAATTATAATTTCTACACTATTTCTAATATTATTTGTCAAAGATTTTCTGTTTAAGACCAGATTAAATTTACTGCACCCTGAAAGCTATAAGTAAGATGAAACACGTCTTCAGACTAGAAAAAGCAGAACAAATATTTCAACTCTTTAAATCTGTCAAACGCTTCAAACTTCCATTGTAAACAATTGCTAGTAGTATTGCAGTGTATTCCCACAGCTGTCGATTTGGAAGTTACGTGAAACAGAGTATAGTGTATAACTTCTGCAAACATTTCGATTCTGAGGTTTCATAAAAGTTTTAGCATTCAATTGATAAGCAGTTGTTGTTTCCTTCTCAAAATAATTCTAAAATTATGTCAAAAGTCTTAAAATTTCTGGTAAATAGGAATTTAAAAACAAAGTCTGTGTCAAAATAAGTAACATGGTATGACGAACTGATAAAAAAAAATTGTGGACACATGTTTGTATGGCTTCAAAGAAAAGTGTACCTTTATGGGAAAAACATTTTCCAGGAATCATCAGTATAGTTAGCACTGTAGGTTGAATGCTCTTCTGTGCGTTAGCTCATTCCAATCACATGTGCAGAAGTAATGTGACTTTTCCTCTACATAAGTGGTCTCTGTATCTCCTTTCAGCCAAGAACACTTTATTGTATTAAATGAAGTACCTTGCCCACACTAAGATAAGGCATCCTCATTGGTTAAACTGAGGTCTGACAATGGGAAGACATTATTTATTAATAAAGACATGTGCATTTAATCTAAAAGTGTCCTTAATCAGATGTTATTCTTGTGCTAACTTGTGGGTGATGATGTAGATTTAGTCTTCATTGACTGCCAACTTATTTTCATTTGTTTCAGGTGTTAACAAGATCAATTTATCCATCATCTGACAAATGGAAGAGATCAAATTTGAGGACAAGGTATAAATTTTAAAAATAAAAATATATTTTTTGCTGTTTAATGTATGTATTAAACTGATATACGTGTTATATACACGTATCGTATAACACATTCATTTCTTATATTAATAATAGTTTATTTATAATCATATTGATTTGTAATTAATTGCTGTACAGAATATGATTTGTACATGTATTCTTTTGTGTAGGGTTCGCATTGACATATGCATTTTCCATAACCTCCTAACTTTCAAGCAATTCTCTTCCTCCCTCGTCCAGTTTAGACTTGTAGTCTGTTTGTTAGTTGCAAAGTAGCTTTAAAACTTTTTTTTTGATCTGCCAGTCCTTTGTCTTTGTGTTGACCAATTATGTCGACATACTCATACTATTCTATCATCACTCATTCTCTTGTGTTGTCCACTCTGGTAGTCCTGTCCTCTGCAAGTCTTCCTGGTATTCTCCTGAACTCCATACTTATGACATTTCATTTTGGTGTTTTGACTTGCATTGTCTCACTCCCAGTTTCTGCAGAATACATCAGTATTAGATGTATTATATGTCTTATGTTATACCTTGTATGTATTATTAGTATTATATGTCTAAAAGTCAATATTAGACATGTAATTGATGTACATATTCAAACCTTTGTGTTTTGTCTCAAATGTTTGTTAGCCAGATAATAAGAGCCAGGCATACAACTGACTATTCTATGAGTGATCATGACTTGCATTTGAATTTTTTTATCTGACCACCTGCTCCTGTGCCAAGTGGGGGGAGTCCAAAATTCACCATTCATTGCCCACTTTTAATGTTGTAACCGTTAGCTATACAATTGCTTCCTTCAGATTTTATGTACACGACCTACCTGTTCGTGGAGAGTGAGGATAACCCTTCTTACTAAGCCACTGCTCTCAAGATTAGTTATAAACAAGTGATTCAAGGACACGGTAGGCATGCTGCTTTTAACTGTATAATTAACAAGCTATTAATGTAGAAAGTGTGTTACTAAGTTTACACTACAGTAGACAGTAGATAATTAATTTACATTTGACTTAATTTAATTGTTATCTTACTTTAACATCATTAAAATTCATATCACCTCATAACTAATAATCTTTAATGCAACAATATATGATGGAAATCCGTTTGAAACATGGCTTTTTGTAGATAAGATCATTTTATCCTTTCATATACCTTACAGGTATATACTAGGGCAATTTGAAAAGTTCCCGGCCTAATAATAAAAGACTTAACCAGTATTTTTTCGTTTTGGAATCACTTTTCATATTTCAGCATAGTCTCCATGTAGTTGAACACATTTGGTTTAGTGATGCTTCAGTGTTTTTGTCCCATTCAGAAGTTTGATTGTTCTAGGTCCTCTGATAACCGTTTACTGCCGCTTTCAGTCATCTCCAGAAAAATCACTCCCTTCCCAGGGAATTTCTGAGTTTTGGGAATAATTAAAATTAAATAGAGCTAAATCAGGCGAGTGAGTGTGATGTTGCAACAGATTGTATTTCAGCTCAGCGATTTTTTGCCTTAAAACAATGCTTGTCTGAGGTCTTCCATTATCCTACTACAAAATTATCTGTTTATATACTAAACCTGGCCCTTTTTTACAAGTATTTTATTTGGTCTAAAAGGTTAGAATATCACTCTTTATTTTTTGGCACATCCATGATAATCTCTTAACAACATTCTCTTAGCCACTCAGAAAATCAAGTCATACCTTTCCAACAGACAAAATTGACTTTCCTTTTTTTTGTTTACATGACTGTAATTAACAGTACTGCAGACCAACATGTTGCTTTACAGCTGTTCATGAGGCAAATGTGGTGTCACCTGATGTGTCTGACATGTTTCTCAGACTCTTCGTATCTTCTTCTTCTTTGACTCTTCCTGAACCACCTTCTTTACCTGTGAGAGCTTACAGTGTCCCACAACTAAACAGTCAACCTGGGTACTCTAGTCTCTGCCTTCCTCTGCAGTACTTCCCACTCACTGGTGCCCATCAGCAAAGTCATTACTGGGTCTCAACCAGTAGTGACCCACCACACTGTCTCATCTTCACAAACCTCTCCATTCACCCATTGTTTCCAAAACCTGTTCATTTTTGTTTTCTAATCATTTTATCCATCCAGTATATTTTTAATATTCTCCTACAGCAGCAGTTTTCAAATGTTGTGGTTGTGTCTTTCACTTTTCTATAAAACAGGTTAATTACCTTCTGTCACGCTTCTTAAAATCCAAATACAGGATAACTCGAGTTTTGACAACTAATGTGTCATCATCAGATCCTCATGAATATAGTTAAAACTACATTTGTCGATGTTTACACATCTTGTCGAATAATAAAAACAACACATACATAGTACAAAAATATTAAATAATTTAACACATAGTAAAAACAAAATAAAACAGAATGAAACACAATACACGCGGCCGCCGCGAACCTGCACAGGAATGCGTTACACAGTAAAACTAATCGATACCGACTTGACCTTTGATTAACTTTATCGATCTGACATAGCTAATTTCTCGTTCTATATCATTGACTCTATTGAATAAAATATTATTTTTATGTATTGATTTTTCATTTAGGATGCGATCGTAATTCTCTTTAGTGGCTTTATATATCTAAAACCGTTCGAGAGTGTCCAGTTTAAGTGATTTCTTGCATTTATGTAATATGTCCAAACTTTCCCTAATACTTTTTATGTTGTTATCTTGTAAACTTAAATTTTCAGCAAATGTAGATCTTCCTATATTTGACTTAGAGCTTGGGATGTGTTCTTTATAACGCAATTTGAACGAACGACCCGTTTGTCCTATGTAGAATTGTGAACAATCTGAACAATCAAGCCTGTATACACCAGTACCGTCATATTCATCGAAAGATTTATTTTTGTTTTTAAACTTAAGTTTGTTCTCGAGCTTATTATTTGCTTTTGAAGCCAATACAATATTTTGCTTTTTCAATTGGTTTTTTTAAGGTATGATGTAACATTTTGCCATACTCTATTGCAATATATTTTACTTTTTCTTTAGGCACGTCAATATTTATTGGTCTGTTTTGTTTCTTATTTATTATTTTATCTATTATGTTACTTTTATATCCATTGGCTGTCGCTATGTGTTTAATAATGTCAACTTCGTTTTTATAGTCTTCTGTGGAGAGGGGCAATGACAGCAATCTATGTATCATGCTATTGAAAAATGCCATTTTGTGTGAAAAAGGGTGATAAGACGAGGCATGAATAGCATTATCTGTGGTTGTCGGTTTTCTATAAATATTAAAGTTGATTTTGTTATCTATTTTTGTTTAAGTAAAATCTAAGAAATTTATTTTATTATTCTTTTCCGTTTCTAATGTAAATTGCAAACTGTTTGTTATGGTATTCAGATATTTATTAAGCAGCTCTAATTGTCTGCAATTACCTTTATAGATCACTATCGTGTCATCCACATATCGACGATAAAATAAGATTTTGTTATAATGTTTGTTGTTAGGTGATAATATTTCTTAGTTTCGATGTGGTTTAAATAAATTCCTGCCAGGATACTTGATAGTGGGGATCCCATTGCTAATCCATCTCGCTGTAAATAATATTTATTATCAAAAGTAAAATAATTTTGTTTCAATACTACTTTTGTCAAATTAATAAGCTCATCGACTATTTCGTGGTTTAATGTGGCTTTTGATAGTAATAAACTTTTTGTTATTTCCAATGTTTCGTTAATTGGTACATTTGTGTACAAATTAACTATGTCGAATGAAGCAAAGGTGTAATTGTCGTGTATTGTCGAATTAAGATGATCCTCGCTGTAGTTGTATAGTTGAAGTGAAGTGAAAAGTGTTATTTCAGAAAATTGAGTAACAAAGTAGCACGGGTTCCCCCTTTTTTACTTGTTTACTCTTTGGCTCCTGATCTCACACTAAGCTCCGATGTGGAGGCAAGCCTTTATAAAGGTAGGATCGGTGGTGGGGAGAATTGGTAGTGGGGGATGCGCAGTGATTGAAACAGTTCACACTGCGCAATGACGAGAGGGGATAGGATGCGCATTACACCGAAGATTCTAGCATTGCGCATTAACGTCAATGCTGACATCATATCGATTGCGTAACATTCTGACGTAACAGGATGACTCACCGATTGTGCAATATTGCGCAATACCTTTCATTTTGTATTTCTACATTTAAATACATGGTAAATGGTATTTTATTGCAGAAAACAACTGCTCAAAATAAGAAACTAATACCAGTCCCCCACTGGGCCATAAAACAACCAAGAAACAGTAAAGTTATTCGTAAATTTCAAACAACCGATAATCGGTTTACATTTAGTCAGGTGAGCCGACTGGATTAAAATTACTCCCAGCTCGATAGCGCTAACCGTTCTCGAGGTAGGCTCCCCTCTTATATCCGGTATGAAAATCGGTCAGACGAAATTCGTTTTTTTGGGCTTCCGGTTGCACAAAGCTTTGGTTTTATATTTTTCCTCAAGTTACTTCGGACGGGGAATAAAAAAGGTCTCTTGTGTTTTTTCGCTCTGAGGCTTCCTTATATCCGGTATGAAAATCAGTCAGACGAAATTCGTTTTTTCGGGCTTCCGGTTGCACAAAGTTTTGGTTTTATAATTTTTCCCCAAGTTACTTCAGACGGGGAATAAAAAAGGTCTATTGTGTTTTTTCGCTCCGAGGCTTCCTTATGGGTTACAATTTATGTCAGTCAGTGAGTGACCTCTGGGGCTTTATATGTTATAGATAGATTGTTCACAATTCTACATAGGACAAACGGGTCGTTCGTTCAAATTGCGTTATAAAGAACACATCCCAAGCTCTAAGTCAAATATAGGAAGATCTACATTTGCTGAACATTTAAGTTTACAAGATCACAACATAAAAAGTATTAGGGAGAGTTTGGACATATTACATAAATGCAAGAAATCACTTAAACTGGACACTCGAATGGTTTGAGATATATAAAGCCACTAAAGAGAATTACGATCGCATCCTAAATGAAAAATCAATACATAAAAATAATATTTTATTCAATAGAGTCAATGATATAGAACGAGAAATTAGCTATGTCAGATCGATAAAGTTAATCAAAGGTCAAGTCGGTATCGATTAGTTTTACTGTGTAACGCGTTCCTGTGCAGGTTCGTGGCGGCCGCATGTATTGTGTTTCATTCTGTTTTATTTTGTTTTTACTATGTATTAAATTACTTAATATTTTTGTACTATGTATGTGTTGTTTTTATTATTCGACGAGATGTGTAAACATCGACAAATGTAGTTTTAACTATATTCATGAGGATCTGATGATGACACATTAGTTGTCGAAACTCGAGTTATCCTGTATTTGGATTTTAAGAAGCGTGACATAAGGTAATTAACCTGTTTTATAGTCTTAACCGCTTCTGGAGCCAAATAAAATGTTTTTCACTTTTCCCTATTGTCTAGGTTTCACATGCAGCTTCTATAATATCATGCTGCAAACATATAATTTGAGGAATTTCTTTTTAATTTAGAATCCAGTATTTGACAGTAGCAAATTTGTTTCTCTATTTGGCCTGTGCTCTGACACTGATTCCTTTCAGTTGTCTTTACCATTTTTAATATTTCCCTATTTTTGTTTCTGATTCTCCTCTTCCCCCTAATAATTTTTTATAATATTCAATAGTGTTCTCAATTTACCTTGTTTTCTGTGAGTAGAAACCATACCATCAGTAACTCTTAACACTTATACTCTCCATGAAATGTTATTATGGTCTTGACAACTTTATTGTTTCCTTTACAGCCCCCTCTTATAAAGCATTCTCGTATAATGGTAATGAATTTGTATACAAGTAAATTTTAATTCCTTGCTATTTGTAGGATGTTTTAACGGTCAGTGTAAAGAAAGAAGCAGATCCAGAAGAGGCTGAGACTGAACAGGTAATGTGCATAACCATTATTTAACCCATAGCTAATGTGTTAGGTTGTTCCGTGTCGTGTACCACTAGAGATTTGGATCACATTCGTTTGTAGATGTGTAATTAAAAATCAACAGAATACACAAACTGTATCATAGTGTTGTATACATATAAACTACATGAGATTAAGTAAGTAAAATCGCACACTCGTGCGAGCGCGTGCGCGCACACATACCATGTAGGTACAGAGTATGGATAGTTATTGCAAAAATTGATATGTGATTCTATATATTTCATATTTAGTATTGATCACCTCTTTATATAGTACTCTATAAATCACTGAGAAGACAAAGTAAATTTTATAATTGTTCAATTTGCAGGATGTATTCCCAGTTATAAATTCTGTCCTAAAAGGAGAACTGCATGTAAAAGAAGAAATCATCAAAGAAGAGAATGGACAGTTTATTGATCAGGTATTATACATAGTTATAAATTTGTTTATAGTAACAGGAATTTATTGTTATTATGAACAGCATTGTTGTTATTTGTAAACTTATCGGTTAAAACTGTTGGAGACCGTTTGGTGTCCCATGGAAGTCATTTTTATGTGCACTTTCAGTCCATACGATTTAGCCATAACATGTACCAGTACCACATGGCAGGAAATTTGAAATTTATGACGTCAGGGGTATGAGTACGACGTGACCATGGTGGGGGTAGAATGTGACTGAAGTAGGGATATCACGTGACCATGGTGGGAGTACCATGTGACAGGCACCATGTGGGGGTACCACAGCACTGGTGCGAAGTGTAGTGATTGGTCGGCCATGTTTAATATATGTTACGTCATCATATGGCAGAATCAGTTGTGATTGGTGTGTTTGAATGGCGGTAGTCGGTGTGGCCAACATGTGATAAGGGAGAAGAAAATTCCCTCTAGAAGGGAAATAGGTTAAAGAAGGATGTGTGAGGGAAAATTTAGCGTTGCCACTACCACCAGTGTGTCTACGTCATGGTGAGAACGGATTTATGTTCCCTTAACAAGTGTATCCAGCATGTCCGTGCCCATCTTGTCCTCTGCTTACCTTGATTTAATAGGGCGATGTTATGTGAGGCATAAAATTGTGTAACTTAATGTATACGTGTGTATGAAAGAAAATAAAGTGGCCAGTTCCTGGTTTCTTCTTCTTGTCTTAGTTTTTTCTACGTTCATAAATAAGGTTAACATTCATGCATGTGTGTGTGTGTGTGTGTGTGTGTGTGTGTGTGAGAGGTAAGTACACATTGGACGATTATCGGCCGACTCGAGTCGTCCGGCGATGTTGCCAGCGATTTCAACGAAAGAAAGGGGCGGAGCCTGAATAGGCCGACGAGTCGGTCGGTAAAAGATCAAAGGATGTTGCTGTCGAGAGGTCGGTGGTTCCAGATGGGGAACATCGGTCGATTTGTACAACAGTCTCTCTGTTGGCAAGCGATTCTGCAGGTACATTTCCAATTCTGGTAAGTAGTTATGTTATTACAAATAATTAGTTATAATGTGTAACTGTATAGCGTTATTTATTTCACATACGATCATAACTTTATCACTAGAGACTGGATTATATGCAACATAAAAAGGCTGAAATATGCATGAAAAATGCTTAAAATATGGAAGTAAAGTGTGAAAATATGCAAAAATATTACATCAACAATCTTTGTGTTTATAAATGTTTACAATCATGTATTTCTCTAAATTTTCAACAGTCTTTATTTTTAACAATCTTTGTTTTTATAAATGTTCACAATTAGGTATTTTTCTAAATTTTCCGTTGTAAGGTTGTGCCTTCTATCAGTCAAAGTATTTTTATAATTTGAAAATGAACGTTCCATGTCCACCGAGGTTACCGGGCAGTACTTGAACTTAGGTGCTACATTAGCGCATATTGTCTCAGGTAAAAGTTCACCCATGCTATTAATAAAACTATTTATTTGACATAAAGGTTTGAAGCCGGGGTTGTTGTGTAAAATGTTTTCAAACTTTTGTTTAAGTTTATGCGGGAATATCTCTGGCAATTCGGAGTTCAATTGACGAATTTTGCTCATCAACTGAATGGATTCATTCAACGTCAAACCATGAGATTCAAGCTTTTTAATACTCTCCGGTATGTGGGAAAAATGGGTGGTAATCATAGCAATGCTCTTTTTAATAGAAGAGTCTTCAAATGCTTTCTTGCACTGACGATCTATCATACAATCTGCGCTGTCGAAGTCATTTACTACACCTTTAATGGCATCGTAATGTTGATTGTAGAACAGTGCAGCTTCAAGCCACGTTCCCCATCGAGTTACCACTGGTTCAGGTGGTAAAGGCACAGTAGGAAGTTTTTCTTTATAGGCCTTAATGCGAGCAGGTGACTTGAGGAATACTTTCTTTGTTGACAAAATCAATTTATTTACTTTTCCAAACGTGCATCGTACTTCTTCGGCGAGTCAATGGACTCCGTGAGCAAAGCAGGTGACGTGAATCAAATTAGGATAAAATACCTGGAGGGCTTTGGCTGCCTTAATCATATAGGGTGCAGCATCTGAGAGAAATATGTACACTCTTTCATCTGCAGAAGGATCAGGAAATATTTTTTTAATACCCTCATTCACAAATCTGGTGATGGTAGAATGATTTGTCTTTTCAAGTTCTTTGCAGCCTACCAAATAAGAAGAAGAAGGCTCAAGTTCCAATTTCCTGATGATCAGATTCGCAATATAACGGCCACAACTGTCTGTAGTTTCGTCAGCTGAAATCCATATAATGCTATCATTAAGGTCATTCCGTATTTCGTCCAAAACATGTTGGTAAATTGTTGGTATGTAATTTTTACGTAATGTTGATTCATCTGGTACATTTTGATTCAAACAGTATTTTCCTAGAAAACGTCTGAAGGTAGGATTTGAAAGTTTGTAAACCGGAATGTTACTTGCAAGGAATGTGGTTAAACTTTGTACTTGTTTAAACTTTGTACTGTAACATCCGCATTGCGACGCGCGTGCAGTGGCGTCATTTTCTCCCCCGCTAATCTGCTGCCGGCTTGTACCAGGCTCGCAGCAGTCAAATTTAGTTAGTTAATTGCAAGACTCCGGACGGGCAACTCGCCTCAGTTCGCCAGCCGTGGCTACATAATTATTTTCAATATTTCTAAATTTTAGTATGATCATCATGCGCTAATTACTTAGGCGATCTCAGCCTCTACGCACGATTATGTCTTTCAATATTTAATTCTACCATTACTTATCAGGCATTTATGCCGCGCTATACTGCACGCGCCATGCAACTATTTTCTAAATAATTTTCAATAAACAATTAGCTCAAGAACATATACAGTCCACTTCATTATTTCATTTCTTACCAGCTACCTCAACAACTAGTGTTCTAAGACTAACTTAAGATTACTTCGAGAGCGTCTAAGATGCAACATTTTTGGTCCACCACGGCCGGATCCGGATCGTGATTCGGACAAAGATTCTCAGATATATTTCATTTAATGGGCCCAAAGAACGTTTGGTTCAAGCCCAAATATCTTCAAACTTTAGATTGCTGGCCATTGCATGTCTTCACTGTTTCAAAATACTTCATACTTGACATTGCAAGATTCTGCAGAGCATCATCTCTGAGACAACAAGACACTACAAGTCATCATCATTTGTCGTACAGCAGCGAAATTCTAGAACTTCAAAATTAACGGTGAGCTACAACTTTAAGCGTCACCCGACCAGCAGAAACAAGAGTTGCGCCAACATCTAAGGACTGCCGAACAGGATCGGAGCCATCTTGAACACGCCGGGATTCACAATCCACGTGACTATGAACTTGCATTTCTTATAATTTTTCATTTATCAGTTTTACATACAGCAAAGTCAGTAATATTTTAGCACATATTTAATAGCATTTAATATAAAATCATTAATAATTTTTACATAAACAGAGATTAGTATCAAGTGGCCATAAACTTGTATTTTTACCTAAATTTTAATTTACGCAGCTGTACAATAATGTATTCAGAAACTTAAGTAATGTGATGAAACTATATGTATATTGTCACTTTGAATGATTCATATTTTCAATAACTTCCATAACTATTTTTTAAAGAAATAAGTACCTATTATAATAAGTAATAGATTAAGTTGCATACAGATCACTGGCTCCTGCATCATATCGGGATTTAGCAAATTATTCAAATTACAACAGTTGTTCACCTGCTCTATATTTAGCTATCGTTTTCGAATCACATTTTGCATTTCAGTCATGGCTGATGTGAAGGCGTTAATTAAAAAACGGGGCACAATTAAGGCTTCTATATCCCGTGTAAATACTTTCGCTGACAATTTCGATCCGGACATAAGTGATCACCATGCCTTAAAAATTAAACTCCGCCATTTGATGGAATTGTCCGCGAAGTATGATGAAATTCAGACCCAAATTGAGGCTGATGATTCCGATTTCACATCAGTAAGTGACAGGGTTCAAACAGAGGATGATCTCTGTAATATTGAGTGCAAGCTACACCATTTATTAGAGCAAGTGGAGGAGGTGAACAAAAAACCATTGATTCAAGCTGAAGTTACACCAATTAAAACCTCCCCTATACAGTTAGAGCCAATTAAATTGCCCTGCTTCTCAGGCAACATTATTGATTGGCAGCATTATTATAATATGTTTTTGGAACTAGTACACGTCAGAACTGACCTGACGGACATTCAGAAATTACACTATTTACACTCTTCATTAAGGGACAAAGCGTTAAATGTAATAAAATCTCTACCAATCACCCATGACAATTATGCGGTAGCCATTGATCTATTGAGGGCCAGATATGACAGCAAATTAATTGTCTCAGCCTATCATATAGGGAATGTCTTGGGCATGAAGTCCATTCAGCAGGAGTCCATGGTTGGCATCTCAAAATTCATTGACGAAATCACCGTCAATTTAAATGCTTTAAATTCATTAAATTTACCGATAAATACCTTTGAAATCATTTTCGTTCAATATTTAACGCAAAAACTCGATAACCAGACATGCCGACTATGGAAGGAAAGCCTATCCGACGAGCGATTTCCTAATTTCAATAATTTTATTGAATTTTTAAATAGTAGAAGGCAATTAATGCAGAACGTCGGTGCCGCGACCAATTCAGTAAATAGGATACAAGTTAGCGATAAGACTCCCTATCGCAAAACTATTAAACCGGTTGATCTTACTAGGTCAACATTCCATTCTCATATCAGCAACAACATTTGTCAGCTGTGTCGAGGTAGACACCGCCTCTCTGAATGCCCACAATTCGTGGCTATATCTCCTCTTGAACGAAAAAGTATTTTAATTAAATATAAACTCTACTTAAATTGCATACGTCCAGGCCATGATCTCGCACACTGTCCTTCCAAATTTGCTTGTAGGACATGCGCTAAACGCCACCACACAATGATCCATGTGTCAGGCAATAACCCTTCGGGTAGAGGCAACAATCACTTTTCACTGAAACTGCAAACAAACAAATCCATTCTACTGTCCACCGCTGTCTGCATGACAACTGACCATGCCGGTAGGAAGCACCCAGTAAGGATTTTATTGGACTCAGGATCGCAAGCTAACTTCTGTACCATGAGTTTTGCACGGCGCATGGGTCTAAAACTGACTAAATCTCAATTACCCATCACTGGTATAAACAATTCCTTATCTCAAGCTGACTTCAGTACTAGGATAAGGTTGCATTCTCGTTATAAGAATTTTAGTTTGAACGTACATTGCGCTGTGCTTCCCAGTATTATGAGTAATGTTCCTGCAGAATCGTTTGACATCTCATCCCTAAATTTACCAAAGGGCATATTCCTAGCTGACCCGCAACTGAACTTTTCTTCGCAAATCTACATATTACTTGGTGCCCAGTACTATTTACAATTAATTGAACCTGTCAAATTTATCCGTTGCCCACATTTTCCCATAATACAGGAGACAAAATTGGGATTCATTCTCGCGGGTAACTTGCCTTTTAATGTCGACATGACAAAACCTGTCTCATCATTCATAGCATGCGAAGATAATAATGCCATTTCCTCGCAATTAAAGGACTTCTGGCAATTGGAGGACGTTGCTGCTCATGCTCCCTCGGTTGAGGACTCGGAATGCGAAAGTCATTTGGTCGCTAACACTTTCCGTAATAATGATGGTAGATTCGTGGTGTCCCTACCTCGCAGGTTATACAATTCTCATTTGGGTGATTCTCTTCCTGGAGCTATTCGCAGATTCCAATCACTGGAACTCAAGTTCAAGCAGAACCCTGCCCTTCATAAAGACTATAGCATATTCATGCAAGAATATTTAACTCTGGGTCACATGTCTTTGCTTGATTCTTACGTTTTGTCAGTTAACAAGTCAGACACCTTTTACTTACCACACCACTCAGTTTTTAAAGGCTCTAGTATAACTACCAAATTGCGAGTTGTTTTCGACGGCTCTGCCAAAACAACAAATAATTTGTCCTTGAACGACACATTGATGGTTGGTCCCACGGTCCAGCAGGATCTTTTCGATTATGTCTCGGTTTCGTACTCACTGATATGTCCTCATTTCGGACATTGAGAAGATGTACCGTCAAATTTTAATTAATCCCAAGGATTCTAATTTGCAACAAATTGTCTGGTGCGACGCCCCCCATAGGGAACTTCAACACTACGCCTTGAGGACAGTCACATATGGGACTGCAAGTGCGTCATTTCTTGCCACAAGATGTTTGGCACAAATAGCCCAGGAAAACAAAACTCAGCACCCTATAGCCTGTTCAGCTATCGCGAACGATTTCTATGTGGACGATCTCATGACCAGTTCAGATAACCCGCACATCCTATCTAGAATGAAATACGACATTACAGATTTATTAAGCCAATACAGTTTTACTTTGCACAAGTGGTTTTCCAATGATCAGACCATTATAGCTTCACACGCCAATTCTTCCCTTGACTTTAGCAAAAATCAAACTGTACGTACTTTGGGTATTCAATGGGACATTGACAAAGATAGTTTCGTATATAGTTTCCAAAGACATGTCAAAGTGGAAGTATTCAACAAGAGAAGGGTATTATCAGTTATTGCAGGAATTTACGACCCATTGGGACTCATCGGCCCTGTTACATTTTGGTGTAAGCATTTCATGCAGATATTGTGGTTAACAGGTACAAGTTGGGATGACCCCTTATCAGGCTCATTATCTAATCAGTGGGTAGAGCTTTATGCTCAGCTGATTTCCGACACTTACTTTAAAATTCCAAGGTCTGTAGAGTTCAAATATTTCCCAAATCATTTCATTTCAGCTCCATGGGTTTGCCGGCGCGTCAGCAAAGGGTTACGCGTGTTGTATTTATGTCCGTACGGTGTATTCAAACCGCAGCATCTCATCAAACTTGCTGTGCTCTAAATCTAGAGTCGCTCCCTTGAAGCAGGTAACACTACCCAGACTTGAACTTTGCGCCTGTCTCTTATTGGCTCAGTTGGTTTCCAAGGTTATAAACGCCGTGAATTACAAATTCGACGACTTATTTTTTTACTCTGACTCAATGATTGCCTTACACTGGATCCACCAGCAGTCTTCCAGGTGGAAGGTATTTGTCGCCAACCGCATTGCAAAAATACAGCGTCTCACTGCAAAGAGTACCTGGCATCATGTCTCGTCACCTGACAACCCTGCCGACATTCTATCGCGTGGTTGTCTCCCTCGGTTTTTACATGGTCACCCACAATGGTGGTATGGTCCATCCTGGTTGTCCAAGGAGTCGTCATCATCATGGCCTGTCAGTGCTTTCGATGCCCATTCACCCTGCACTCATCCCGATCTTGAGCAAGAACAACGTAAGCAGGTCCAAACCTCACTGATTGCCGCTTCATCTATGTCTAGTTATTTTGAGAAATACTCTTCACTTTCAAAACTCCTTCGTGTATTTTCTTACTGCCTTCGATTTATTCGGAACTCTAGGCTCCCCATAGCTGATAGAGACACCTCTTTTTTAACTTCCCATGAGCTATATGGTACACTTTTGGTTTTTATTCTCCAGTCCCAGCGATCGCACTTTAGCATCGAAATCAAGGAACTGGAGGCACAACGCTGCATCCCTAATAATAGTAAAATCCTTTCACTTAACCCCTTTCTGGACAATGCGGGGATATTACGCCTAGGCGGACGCCTTCAGCACTCCCAGCTTACCTATGACAGCAAAAACCAAATCATACTCAATCCGCATTCTCATCTCAGCAAATTAATCATAGAAGGCAAGCATCTTCGTCTACTACACGCTGGGGTACAATTGACTCAGTACTCTCTACGGCAGAAATACTGGATAATTAATGATAAATCATACATACGATCAGTAATACACAAATGTATCACTTGTTTTCGATTCTGTGCTAGGGGCTCAAGCCAATTATTAGGACAATTACCCTCTTCCCGGGTTACTCCTGCTAAGCCATTTTCTCAATCTGCAGTCGACTATGCCGGTCCTGTACTTATACGTCATGGCGGGCAGCGTTCCAAATCTACGTCAAAGGCTTATATTGCTCTATTCATATGTGTGGCCACTAAGGCCATTCACCTTGAACTAGTCTCAGATCTTACCTCAGATGCCTTCATAGCAGCCTTAAAACGGTTTATAGCACATAGAGGTATCCCTGCACAGATATTCTCCGACAATGGTACAAATTTTCATCATGCTAGTAGTACACTTCACGAATTATACAAACTTTTTCAATCTAACGGATTTGAACAGACCACCCAGAATTTTACCAGTGCCCAGGGCATCAAATGGTCCTTTATTCCCCTGTCAGCACCTCATTTCGGTGGCCTGTGGGAGAGTGGAGTCAAGAGCGTCAAGTTTCATTTGCAGTGCGTCGGCAGAACCATTCTAACGTTTGAGGAGTATTACACTATTCTAACTCAGAGTCCTGCCTTAACTCACGCCCCTTGTTTGCCATCTCAAATGACTCTAGGGATCTTGAACCTTTAACTCCAGCGCACTTCCTGGTTGTTTCTCCGCTCACTGCACTCCCAGAACCTGACTATTCCAACGTCAATATTGGTCGTCTGGGCAGATGGCAGCTGCTCCAAAGATTCACTCATTCTATATGGAACAGGTGGTCGAAGGATTATTTGCACCAGTTGCAACAACGCAACAAATGGCGCATCCCGTCAAAAAATTTGGCTCCCGGACAACTCGTCCTTATTCTGGAAGACAATTCCCCCCCCACTGCAGTGGAAACGCGGGGTAGTCACTAATGCCTATTCGGGTCAGGATTCAATAGTGCGCGTCGCAGATGTTCGCACCGCAAACAGTGTCCTACGTCGGCCCATTCACAAATTATGTCCACTTCCTGTGGCCTCAGACTAATTGCATGAGCGTTCATGCGACATGTTTCAGTGATGTGAACTTTATAGCATTATCGTGCTTCATGCCCGGGACATTCCCCAGGCGATCACATGCTTTGCATTGTTATTCTTATTATATTATTATTATGTCTATTGTACTAGTATGTATCACTATCATGTTATATATTATTGAATTTTGGGATTTATTATTCTCATATTATGCCTATGAATTATTATGTCTTTTATTATTGCATTGTTCCACTGTTATGTATTTTTGAATTTTTGTGAGCATTGTTCTGATATTATGCATGTAAGGTATTATGGAATTTTTTGGGATTATCATTATATTATTATGTACTGTCAACTATTATGTCTGTCTGATTATTGTATTATTATGCATCATTATTATGTTATTATGTGTTATGGAATTTTTTAGTATCATTATTCTATTACTATGTAACGTAAATCATTATGTATTATGTATTCTTACATGAATTTGGTATGTCAATCATATTGTTATGTACTATTGAATTTCTTTTGGTGTTATTGCTTATTGTATTGTCATTCATTATGTATTATTGAATTTTTGGTGTCATGTAATGTCAATTATTATTCACTATTCACACAATGACTTAAGCTGCAAAATCGCCCAATTTTGTGCGGGCAGTATGGTTAAACTTTGTACTTGTTTAAACTTTGTGCTGTAACATCCGCATTGCGACGCACGTGCAGTGACGTCATTTTCTCCCCCGCTAATCTGCTGCCGGCTTGTAGCAGGCTCGCAGCAGTCAAATTTAGTTAGTTAATTGCAAGACTCCGGACGGGCAACTCGCCTCAGTTCGCCAGCCGCGGCTACATAATTATTTTCAATATTTCTAAATTTTAGCGTGATCATCATGCTCTAATTACTTAGGCGATCTCAGCCTCTACGCACGATTATGTCTTTCAATATTTAATTCTACCATTACTTATCAGGCATTTATGCCGCGCTATACTGCAGGCGCCATGCAACTATTTTCTAAATAATTTTCAATAAACAATTAGCTCAAGAACATATACAGTCCACTTCATTATTTCATTTCTTACCAGCTACCTCAACAAATAGCGTTCTAAGACTAACTTAAGATTACTTCGAGAGCATCTAAGACGCAACAGAATGCTTCACATAAATCCATGCAAAACTCATTTTTTTGTTTGTCTTTAGAAGTAGAGACACTGGTACTTGCCTGTGTTAAAAGTTGTTGTCGCGGACCTTAGTTGTTCAAATGCTGCGATATGATGACTTGTCTTAACATGCTGGTCTATTTGAAATTTTTTCGCGCACGAAACGCTTTTCTTGCAAACTTGACAATATAAAATGTTTCCGTCATAAGTAAATATTCCAGGATAGTCTAGTATCCACGTTGAGACACTTTCTTTCACCGGAGGCATCGTACACTTTAAAATTGACACAAATATAAGAAAGACGATCGAACTAACATAAAACGTGCGTAGCCTAGCCAGTTAATCTCGAAACTAACGTAAAACGTGCAGAGCCTAGCAAGTTATAATCGACAACAACACGCGCATTTTGTTTTGACTGTCGTGTCGGAGTAGTGCGGTAGGCATGTCGCCCGTCCTTTTCTTAACGCGGTTCTGTCACTGTGTTTAATTGTATAGACAAAAGACGCGCGGCTGCTAAGAGCGGTAGAGGGCTCGCTCATACGAGCCATGTGTTTCATTGTTTAGGTCAGCTACAACTATTAAGATCTGTAAAAAAAGCGCAAATATGCCCTATCAGCAGGTTTTCAGTAAAATATGCTAAAACCTGTAAAAATAGCCAAAATATGCAAATATGCATTTGCATATAATCCGGTCTCTTATTTATCACCCAAATAAAAATTAATTGAAAATTTCTTTGTGAATTAATTTTTAATGTACGAGCCCTTTGAAAATAGCAATGGGAATAAAAACTATAAACTATTTAAGTGAAATATAGACAGTTTCAAGAAATAGTTTGTTTTGTTATTATTCAATGGTAGAATGTCTTAATTTTTGGAATTCAAATGAAAACAATTATTTCTTGGAGAACTGGAAAGTTATTTTGAAAATCGAGTTCCTGGGAAGTCTCCAGTTTTTGAAACATTCAAGTTTCTAGTTTTTTCAAGTTCAACCTAAATTGAGTGTGACCTCAATATGTTGAACCAAGTTACATGTAGTCTTTAGTTAAAATTATGAGCGTGTACATAAATCACTTTGTTCATGTCCTAAAAAATATAGTACAAAATCAATACTTGGTAGGTATGTGAAATTAATAATCGACATAATATTTTAATATAGTATTGATATTGATTATATACTTATTTCCAGTGACAATGTGGACGCAAGAAAAAGTTCTCCAACTTGTTGAACTGATGCACACCGCCCCGTGCCTTTGGGATGTGGGCAACAGAGAATACAGAGACAGGACAAAAAAGTCTGATGCAGTAGATTTTATAGCTGCTCAGCTCAATGCCGAGCAGGCTGAAATAATAAAAAAAATTAATTCTTTGAAGACTCAGTTCCGGAGAGAGCAAAATAAAAAAAACGGAAGCGGAAAGAGTGGAGCTGCCGCAGTTTTGCCTGACAAAGAATGGTTCGCATACAGCCGCCTTACCTTTCTAGCGCAGAACAATGAGTCGATGGGGAGTCGATCTACGATGGAGGTTCGTTTTTCTATGTATATAATTACTACTAACTAGTAAAATTTAATGAAAACTTTTTAAATTTAACAACTAGGGTTTGCGTATTTTAATTTCGAATGATAAATAAAATTTAAATTAACTTAAATTGTTAAATTTAAAATAACAACTAAAGTTTGCGTATGTTAATTTTAATAAGAATGACAAATAAACACATAATTACATTACAATGGTTGTAGAAGTAATTAGTATTTCTTGGAATGTCAGTTGTGGTTAATATGTACCACTGCGCATCCTTTTTTTAGAGCGCCGTGTTGGTTAACCTCAGCCATTTCCTAGAAAACCATTTACTCACATCTTTAGGTGCAATAATAACTACGAAATTAGTTGATTTTACTACAAAAAAAAATTCTCTGTATTTTTGAACAATACTAACATAACTAAATTGAAAATTTTTCAAAACTTTTGATAATGAAACAATACATTATATTGTTGTATAACATAATTTATTTTTTCTCTTTCTACAGTGAAATTATTTAAGACGACAATTAATATCACAATTTCAATTGCAAAACAGCTAATAATTAGAACTTTAACAATAACTTGTAATATTTGAAACATAATTAACTAAATCAAATTCAAACAATTCAAGAGTTTTTAAGTGATTTTATCTTGCCATGGCACCCTCCCTTGATCAGATACAAAGTACTTGGCAAATTCATTTCTTATCTCTTTAGCATTCTCTGGACTTTTCCTTGGAATAGATTTCAGTTTTAACTTACCACTATCTAAAACTTCGGTCCTCCATGTACCGGGAATTATTTCACCAGTTTCGATATCTTCCCTGTCAAACGTACCCGGTGGTGTATATGACCTAATAGACGATACATTACGTCTCAGAAAATTATGTAAATGAACAATAGCAAGAACCACCAATTCTACTTTTTTTGGTTCTAAAGGTATCAGCTTTCTCAGAATGCGAAAAGATGCTGATAACAATCCAAACACATTTTCAATTATGCGCCTTGCTCTGCTCAGCCGATAGTTAAAACCCTTTCCAAAGATCCTCTTGGATGAGGACCAGGGAAAGGTTTCATAACATTTGTGCTTATTGCAAATGCATCATCTGCTACAAGTACATATGGAAGCAATACTCCCGACGTCCCTGGTAACTCTCTTGCTTCAGGTACATTTAATCTGTTATTAACCAGTTCATTGTAAACAGTAGTACTTTTGAAAACGCTGCCATCTGATATTCTTCCTTGACATCCGACATCAGCGTATGTAATTTTATAGTCTCCATCTGCAGTAGCCATTAAAACAACGCTGAAATTTCCGTGATAGTTAAAATAAACACTGCCGCTATTTTTTGGAGCTTCAATTTGGATGTGCTTTCCATCTAGAGCGCCAATGTAGTGAGGAAAGTTCCACTTAGTAAAGAATCCATCAGCAATGTGTTGCCAGTCTGACTCAGTAGCTGGTACCTGCAAAAGATATTGTAATATAAATTATAGGCTACAAACAATGTTTTCAATTATCATATTAAATATGATATTTTATAATTATCATATTAAAAATTACCAATATAAATTAAATCTATATTGTACTGCAAAACCTATGTGTTTTCTTTATTTTTTCGTATTTATTTCAATTTATTAATAGTTATAATTATTTATCTTTTTGAAGTCACAGTTGATAGTAAAAACAATGAAGGCATTGAAGATGGAGAAGAAACAAATGCATGTTCAAGCGTATGTACAATAGCGGCAAAAGAACCAAAAACAAAAAATGTCACAGGAACCAAGCAAAAAAAAAAAAAAAAAAAGATCAAAAGACAGTGACGAAGTCGATGAGGCTTTACAATTCATGCGTAGTGTGAAAGACGCAACAAAAAACAAGGACGACTACACTGTATACAGGGAAAATGTGGCTAGCCAAATGAGACGAGCAAACCGCAGTGACCATGCTGTGTCACTGGCCAAGCACTATATTGATGACATGTTGTTCCGGTTGGAAATGGGTGAATTGGATGAATTTTACCGGAGCTCCTTGTAGCGGGTCATTTTTGGGTGTTTTTATTTTTAACCGTTTGGGGCATTATTATATTTTTACTTATTTCGTTTTCGGGCGGACTGGTATAATAAATTTGAAAAAACTGTAATTGGTATTGTGCAACGTTATTGTCCAAGCAACAGCACGAGGTTGAGAAACAGCGTTTGGAACAAAAGCGACGCGCAATTTCAGTGGTGTAACACGGCAGAAGAATTTACCTCCACCAAAATTCTAAGAACTTTGCAAGTGTGTCGACGCACAGGCGCGAATACCCACGCAAGCGCGCTCAAAAGGACGCTCTCGACAAAAAACAAGATGGCTAGAGCGAAAAATTTATTCATCGTCCCTTTGGCATCACTCAAACGTCCGGCCCACTTAAATGACGTCAGCCAATGCCTACAGAAGATCATATGCGGCATTGACTCAAAAAACAACATGCATGGCATGGGCTGAAGCTTCGGCGACGACGCCCAAGGCAGTGAGTTCCAGTGTTGAAAACTGTGGAGAGGGAACAGAGAACCAACTTCTGCCCAGTGCGTCTCACCTACCGACCGCTTGCGGTCTGGTTAAAATTTTATATTACAAAATATAATTACATCGGCCAACTTCACAGTTAAAGTCTGAATTATTAACCAACAGTGCGCAAATGGAATACTAACAGTAAATCCAAGTGAACTAATAGTTTCTTTTCCGGGCACGTGAACGAGGACTGTGTACGGGCGGGATGACCGCGTGGTGGACATGGGGAATTTATAATTCAAAATGTTAAGGGTGTTATAAATACGGCATGAATGTGTGTGTGGCAAAGCTGGGCGGCTTTTGTGTATTTTTGTGTTTATATTTGCGTTTGTGTCTGGTGAAACATAAGGTAAGCTATAGTAGGTAAGATAAAACAATTGCATAACATGTAATAAGAAGATTCAACTTTTCAATATTTCTGAATATTATAAGAACATTTCAATAATAAAATATGATTTCTCTTCCATACAATTGAGAGTTAAATTCTTTCAATGCCTTATTTCGTTATGTGCATCGTCAGAGTTCGTCGAACGAAATGGGTTTCCTTACACTACGCGATCCGGCCAGATCCAAGTCGTAAGGTAAGTGGGAGTGTTAACTAAATTTGAATAAATAAAATATACCGAAAAGAAAAAAGTTACAATTGGTGCAGCGTGACCAGGATTTAATATAACTGAAGAGGGGTTATTTTAACACCGGCCTACATCTGACGATGCATAGCGAAGTAGGGTTGTGAAAGCAAATTGATTTGGTAAAATATCAGTTTTGAAATAAAATCACTAATTGACAGTTGTTACGTAAGAAAAAATAGATAAAGTAAAAATGTCCGAGAATACAGAAAAAAGTAGTATAATAAATTCAATTATGAGTGAAAGTGGCCTTGAGTCGCAATCACTGGATGAAAGTGGTATGTTGAGGGGGGAGACGGGTACTGTTACAGAAACAGCTGCCGGCAGTAATGTAATAGCTCATTCCACGCCGATTGCGTCTCAACCACAAGTAAATGAAACAGATGTTGACTTGGGAATCCAGTTGACACCAGTTTCAACTAAGATAAACAAACAATCAGAGGAAACTGATATAATGAGTTTCTTACGAACAATGGACAATAAATTTGACATGTTAAATAAACGTTTTGATGGTAACGAAATAATTTTAAATAAAATGAAAAGTGATTTTAACAATAAATTAGATGAACAGAGAATAAAATGCGAACAGCAGAATATTAAAAATGATATTATTTTTAATGAAATTAAAGAACAGAATATTCAGTTTCAGCAAAATATAAATATAAAATTCGATGGTTTAATAAATAGTATACAAGACAAGAATGTATTCTTGAAAATGCCAATGAAATGACAAGAAACAGTCTGAATAAAGTAGAATCAAGTAAGAATAATACAAACGAAAGTTGTAATGACAGTGTTGTGTTAGGTAATGAATTAATAAATAATAATGATGTTGAGAATAATGAGCATAATAATGTAGTCGAAAAATTGGTATCTGAGAGTACTAATGAAGTTGTAGAATGTGATTATGAGATGTTAGTGTGTGTTAACGAGTTAGAGAGAGAGTGGAAAGAGAGTTATATTATGGGTATGAAACAGGGGGTAAATTATTTACGAGGTAGAATGGGGGGTGAAGGAAGACCTTCACGTATATATTGTGTAGACAAGAGTGCTACAAATAATTGTTTTTTGAAGTTTTTTGCTTTTCCTGTAGAAGTCAGGAAAGATTTAATTGAATTTATACCCTCTGTCTGTAATACTTTTGAGAGTGTGATTTGGGGTTATGATGAGAGAGATATAGGGGGAGAATTGTATGTTTGTAAAGAAACAGAAATATATAATTTAAATAGAAAGTATGATGAATGGAAGGAAAGTTTAGAAGTATATGTGAATGATAATGATTACAATGATGTAATAAAAATAATTAACCCAATAGTTAATGATTTTACTGATGGAGACTTGATAAAAATACCTAACGTAGACTGGTTTAACGAATATTTGAATAAGTTGATTGAAGTTGGTTTTTCTGGTTACAACACACAAAACAGTCATTTGTGTGCTGATAAAATTGAACGATGTTATGTAGAACCAAGGTTGATTTGGAACGATGGAGGTTAAACTATTAAAACAATAAAAGACAGTTTAAATATTTTGTTTTAATGGTTCTGACACGGCAAATCTGGACAAATGAAGTGCGGAAAAACTGAACAATAAATAAGAGTTTGTAAATAAAATATAGTGAATTTATATGGGTGTATGCAAGATGATTGTTGTAATAGTAATATTGAAATATTTGCAAATAAATAAATATCAGAATGAAGTTTGAAAACAGTAAGTGACTAATGGTGATTGTTTCGATAACTATATAATTTATATTGTCAGTCATTAATTAATTTAAACTAATTTGATATATTTTAAATATGTTAATTGATTACGTAAATGTTGTATAATTAAATTTTGTGTAAATTCAATTTGTTTTACGAGATGGAAATTTGGTAATGAATGATAAATTATTTAATTTAAATTAATAAATTTTGTGAAATGGAGTGTAAGTATGAAAATTTTATAATCATGTATAATAAAAAATGTTTACAGGTATGATTGAGGTGTTAATGCAATAGTGAAATTTTAATGCAATCATTGTGTTGAATAAATATGATAATTAAAAATTTTAATAATAAAGGAAACGTGATATTTAATAATTATTAATAATAAATTTTGAAAATTTTAAGAAAGTTAAACAGTAAAAGGTTATGAATGGGTTAGACGATTATTGATGCAAATATTATATGATAATGTATACAAAAATTTTAATTAGTTTTTAATTGTAATTAGTTAGTTATTAAGTGGCTATTGTGGGGGTTGCCTGTGCTCTCCCAAGTAGCGAAAAGGGTTGGGGGTAGCAGTGAGTGTTACCTCCATCGGAGGCCGAGCTGGCGATAAATGTGCGGCACACCTTATACGTGTAAAATAAAAATTTTACACACCATATTAAATGACCGTGTCGCACATAATGGTATTGATGAAACAGGCAGTGAAAATAAAGTTAGATTTCCTCGACTTTTCGGGCGGTTGCTGCCTTACCAGCACTAACCGTGGTTTTGGCTAGCGGCCAGCTATGGTCATACCAAGTCCCTTGACCATAGCTGACTTGAAATTGGTATATATTTGAAATTCAATGGGGGGACAATTAGAGGAAATCTCCGGAACTAGGGAACAGCGGCTGCCACTCTGTTCGAGTAGGAACAGCAAGACTGGTGGCAGAACCGTTTTTAAGGGTGTATGAGTATATAACAAGAACATATTGATGTTCATAACTTTAAAACTTAACAGCGGAAGCAGAGACACGGAGAGGTAAACCCTGCTCCAAAATATACAGTCTCTGTGGAAGCGAAAGGGCGAGACAGTCCTCCATAATCTGAAATAGTGTGTGTGGCAGGGAGGTGACGTAAAGGAGTCACGAATTTAAAATTTTATGACAAAAGTTTTTGCGTATTCAAAGTTTAATCCAATCAAAAATGCTTGTGCTCTGTCCACATAATTATATGCTCAGACTCGTAAATTAAGGTGTTCATGCTATAATTTTAAGTGTATTATATTATTGTTGTCTATTAGATAAGCATTGATAAGAATATGTAATTTTATTATGTGTGTATTTGTTTAAGCCAATAAGTAAATCGTCTGGCAGGTTAACATAAGCATCAGAATCAGAAAAATGGGAAACAATGAGGTGAGAAGGGAGAATAAATAAAAATAAATATGTATCTTCCATGTAATTTGTTCAATTTTAAGATGTAGTTTCATTGTGTTTTTATTATGTTAGGATATCAGCTGATCAACAGTACCATGTCACTGGTATATTGGTTTGTAAATGTTACAAGTAATTAATATTTAGTGTACTACAGATATTTTGAAGTAAAGATAAAAAGAATATGCAAATTAATAAAAGATAATTCATGGGTGATAAATGTTTTATGGGACATGCAGACCTGTCCAAGTTGAATTAAAAGTTGAATGTGAAATGATGGAGATGAATATAATGTAATGTTGTTTTGAGTTGATGTGATATAACAGAGTTGGTGAAGTATTAATGTTGACACAGTGGTAATGGAGACTTTATGTAGATTTTGAATGATATATTGTTGTTTTTATAGTTAATGAGGTTATTTTGTGTATTTGTAGTAATGTAATGAGATTGAGATTTTTTGGGGATGGCAATTTTGTATTAGAGGGTAGTGTAATGTAGGAGTCCGCAACAAGGGTTGGGACGGGATAGGGATAGATTTTAGTGGGGAAGGGGCCGCCTTAGGTAGAACCAGGGGCCAAATAAGGGAATTGAGTTTTTGAGTAGGGGAAACACGTATCCTATGTACAAAGGGTTAGAGAGTATTTTATATGTAGAGAAGGTGGCGAATTGTGTTAAATGATAAGTTGGGGTTTAGAGTGTCCTGATTAGTAGATATTTTGATAGAGATGGGTGTCATGGTAATTGAAGTCGATTAATATTAGAGTCAGAGGGAGAAAGTTTATATATGCATACAGATCTGATACAGAAAATGAGAATAAATAATTTACATCACCCACAATGTATTAAAGTTAAATTGTTGAAAAGAAAGAGAGATTCATGATAAAGAAATACAATTGTTTAATTTTTTCAACCAGTGACAGAATTGTGATAAAATTTGAAAATAATGTAAAATCAAGAATTGTTTGTTTTAAATAATATAAATGTCAATCTGTTTACTATTTATATTAATATTTTTGTTTATTTTAAATGTTGTATGTTATTACGTTTTGTATTTCCAGTTAGGATATTACAGATGTTCAGTGTTTTCAGAAATCATATATAACATATGTAGGTCAAGGGTTTTGGACTTGACCTAGTTACGATCCGCTGATGAGGTCATACACCTACTAAGCTCGTATAGTAGGAATCCAATTTTAATTTGTTTGTTTAACTAATTCAAACCAATATTTGAATAATTTTAATAAATGTTGTTTAATAAATAAATTTAATAAAATTTTTTTTAATGAATAAATTTCAATTTTTTTTGAATTTTAAAATTTTGAAAATTTAAAATTTTTTTTTGAAAAAAAAAAAACTTGATTTTTCGCCTGCCAGCGAATGAATATGTTAGATAATTATTTTTTTTATTATGTGTGCATTAACCATGTTTATTTTATTGTATTACATTTTATTGGTAGACTATAAGTGATTCTCATGTTAGAGTAAGAAAGTGTTTATATTAGTAGAAATGTTTAGGTTGTCATTTGAAACAAAAAATTAGAAAAAAGAGGAAGAGAATTTTTTTGATAAAAGATTATTTTTTTTGAATTTTAAATTTTTTCAATTTATAATAAATTTTAAAAGAAAATTTTATTTTAATGCGCTATGGTAACATGTAATGTTAGTATGTGTGAGCCCAGTATTTGCTAAAGGCAGCCCAGCTTGCAAAAAGGGGATCCATATCGGCGGAGGAGCTGGGATAATTTTAGCCAGGGATTGAGGATTTTGGGGGGTAGCATGTTAAAAGGCGAGGCGCGCTGTGGTGCGAGTCTGATCGATTTCTCGGTGTTGGGATCTCTTACGGAGAAGTCCAGTGATCTCGTTCAGATGAGTCCATGGTCGCTGAGCCAGGGGGGTCGTGTACCCATGCAGATTAAGAACCAGGGGGTTGTTGGCACCAGTTCCTCACCGGTCCTCTTCGGGGTCATCGATGAGATTTCTTCTGTCGTGAACAGCAGAATTCTCATCGAGGGGGTATTGTAGCAGGTCATTTTTGGGTGTTTTTATTTTTAACCGTTTGGGGCATTATTATATTTTTACTTATTTCGTTTTCGGGTGGACTGGTATAATAAATTTGAAAAAACTGTAATTGGTATTGTGCAACGTTATTGTCCAAGCAACAGCACGAGGTTGAGAAACAGCGTTTGGAACAAAAGCGACGCGCAATTTCAGTGGTGTAACACGGCAGAAGAATTTACCTCCACCAAAATTCTAAGAACTTTGCAAGTGTGTCGACGCACAGGCGCGAATACCCACGCAAGCGCGCTCAAAAGGACGCTCTCGACAAAAAACAAGATGGCTAGAGCGAAAAATTTATTCATCGTCCCTTTGGCATCACTCAAACGTCCGGCCCACTTAAATGACGTCAGCCAATGCCTACAGAAGATCATATGCGGCATTGACTCAAAAAACAACATGCATGGCATGGGCTGAAGCTTCGGCGACGACGCCCAAGGCAGTGAGTTCCAGTGTTGAAAACTGTGGAGAGGGAACAGAGAACCAACTTCTGCCCAGTGCGTCTCACCTACCGACCGCTTGCGGTCTGGTTAAAATTTTATATTACAAAATATAATTACATCGGCCGACTTCACAGTTAAAGTCTGAAATATTAACCAACAGTGCGCAAATGGAATACTAACAGTAAATCCAAGTGAACTAATAGTTTCTTTTCCGGGCACGTGAACGAGGACTGTGTACGGGCGGGATGACCGCGTGGTGGACATGGGGAATTTATAATTCAAAATGTTAAGGGTGTTATAAATACGGCATGAATGTGTGTGTGGCAAAGCTGGGCGGCTTTTGTGTATTTTTGTGTTTATATTTGCGTTTGTGTCTGGTGAAACATAAGGTAAGCTATAGTAGGTAAGATAAAACAATTGCATAACATGTAATATAAGAAGATTCAACTTTTCAATATTTCTGAATATTATAAGAACATTTCAATAATAAAATATGATTTCTCTTCCATACAATTGAGAGTTAAATTCTTTCAATGCCTTATTTCGTTATGTGCATCGTCAGAGTTCGTCGAACGAAATGGGTTTCCTTACACTACGCGATCCGGCCAGATCCAAGTCGTAAGGTAAGTGGGAGTGTTAACTAAATTTGAATAAATAAAATATACCGAAAAGAAAAAAGTTACATCCTACATATTCATCGACGCCTTCACCATGCCTCTCAGTGAATACGTTGCAAAAACAGTTTGCAACTCAAGGGTATAGTGACAGCGAGCAATCAACCCAGTCCACGTTGTATATTGTGCCATCTGCTCCTCCCTTGGGATCAAATGAGGAGAGCAGAAACTTCCACAACGAAGAAGGCAACATAAGCGAGTTCCTTCTCTTATCAGACGCTACCAAAAACAATTAAAAGGGACAAAATATGGTAATTTTTCAAAAAATTTATACTATTTTTTATTACTATTTTTTTTATGATACTGTGTAAATATTTACTAAAATAGAAATTGTGTACAAACATAAATATGGATTATTATTTTATTACTTACCTCACAATATCCACGAAGAACGTTTATAATAGCTTCACACACTTTGGAACTGCTTGTGAGATGTACTGTTTTGATATTTTGAACAAATACATCAAACTTGTATAGGAATCACCACTAGCAATATACTGTAGAGTCACTGCTAACTTCACTTCAGGGGAGATAGGGGCTCTAAAATTAGAATTACGTTTTTTAATTATCGGAGCAACTGCGGTAAGTAATTCTTCAAAGTCTGATTTAGTCATTTGAAAGAAATTTTTAAACGAACCCCCATCATGTAATAAAAGTTCTGTGAATAAATTTGTAAAATGTTTATCTTGGTTTTTAAACATTTCCTTCCTCCACCATTGTCGTCTTCTTTTTTGGGATTTTTTTATAATAATAAAAGCAGCGGCAATACCTGCAGTGGTTAGTTGATCCATCGCACTACTAAACAATTGGAGTAAAGTTGGTGTCTGTAGATAATTTTGTTGCCCAATATGGACAGACAAGACAGGTGGCGATTTTTGTTGCCGCCGATGTTGCTCTGTACCGGGGATTTTCGTCGGTCAACAAAATGTACGAATCGGCCGATAATCGTCCAATGTGGACTTACCTTTAAGTAAAACACTGTGTCTTGACTGCTCTTCTTGTCTTTGTTGTCGCAGGTTTTTTTCAGTGTTCAACAGTAAGGTTAACTTCACACAAATGATTAATGAGTGTTGAGGAAAAAGAAATGTGTATATGGGCGTGTTGTCTGTGTAGAGATATAATGTGTGTGGGTCGGGTAGCCTTTGCGTAAAAGCATCTTGATGTATATTTGTGCATATAGATTTTGTGTATTGTTGTAACCTAATGAAAACAATCATTGTCCTCGCTCACAGTGCGAAACAGTATCTGTGAAGTAAAACACGACATCAATCATGTGTATAAGTATAATTACACCATCAAAAATGGTACAATAAATATACACAGTTATGCATTACATAATGCAATAAAACACACACACACACACATGCATGAAGTACCTATAGAATTGTCAGATGGTTTTAACATCACCAGTGAATCTATAACAAACGTCAATGTACGGAATTAGAGAGTTACAAATGAAACCGCTGTAGAATGAATAAATAGAAAATCACTAGGTCTTACCTTATAGAAAAAGAAATGTAAAACTTCATGTTCACACGATATTGAATGATGTAGTAAGTGTGGAACCGAGCTAAGAAATACTGTCCGCACTGCTCCATTTCTCGAATACAAATGACCATATAGCAGATCACTTGATCACTTCCTCCTCCACTGCACCGTAAGAAGTGCACAACAAGTTAGGTAAGTTCCAAACAATCTGCGGAAAAATCAACGTATTTTTAGAAACAAGGTAGATTGAGATGCAAAATTAAAGTTTTACAAAGTTATGGGAGTCCCTGTACTATGTGAAGGAACACACACTATGGGTGTGAATTATGGGCAACAACGAAAAGACAAGACGGTAAAATACGGACCTCCGAAATGGCATTCTCAAGAGGAGTGTAAAATTGTTCTAAACTTGACCTTATAAGAAATAAGGCTATAAGAGAAGAGTTAAAAGTTTTTAACTTGAATGAAAAATTAAAAGATTACAAACAACAGTGGACAAAACACCTAGAGAGAATGACAGATTCCAGACTGACCAAACAAGTCTGGAAATTCAAACCTATAGGACACAGGTGTGTGGGTAGACCCAGGAAGAGATGGCTGGAGGATTTTTAAGATGGAACAGGCAGCACCTTGCCTATGCTGTGTTGTGAAGATGGTGATGGTCAGTAATGTTGTGAAGATTACAAGAATGTCAGTAAATCTGTGCTTTTTCTATGCTAACAGTTTAACTCATATTTTAACACGTCCCTGTTACGGATTGTTTCCAAGTTAAGGCTATGCAGAACCTTGTTGTGAGTGGTTTTGAATGTTTTTTTTTTAAATCGAGTTTACAGCATGTGTGCATACCGTCATGCTTGCTTTAAGGTCCAAATGTACCTTATACATTTATAAATACCTTATAAATGTATAAGGTACCATGTAAATATACCGTCACGCTTGCTATAACAGCCAAATGTACACATATCTTTGTTAATGAACATGCTTTGGTCTAATATCATGTCCTTCACTCTCATTGATTATATAATTTACATTAAATAAGTTGACTCCATAATTCTGCAACTGCCCTATAGGAGTCCCATTACAGCAAGTAGATTCATAGTTGTTAACTCCATACTTCTTCATACCACTGTTCAGACTCGGACATCTGACCAAAATGTCTCTACTGTACCTAGAGAAATTTATTGAATATTTTTAATTTCTTTACCTCAAGATGTATTTTCCTGTATTTGGAACATGTTTTGGGAATCCTATTGTTCCCATCCTCATGTCAATAAACGTATTAATATCCCTGTTCTGGGCGGCATTTGTCAATAAACTTATAATGTCCCTGTTCTGGGCGCAATTTGTCAATAAACTTACTATTCTACACATTTTATTTAAAATTATGTATGGATAATTATTACCATAATATGGTACATATGTGTACTTACCGATTTCAATCACTGCAGGGCTCGTACTTTTCTTTTTACTATGCTTTTTACCTAAGGGGCCAGGATTCATTAACAGCGAGATTTTTGATACAAAGAAGGTGACACTAATGATAACACTGTTTTTATATTGAAGGTAACTATCAAATTTTAATTTCCCAAATAGATTTTGCATATACAACCATGTGCTAAAAATGGCGTCATACAGTGTTATAAAAAACAAAATGATGGCTATTTTAATTTACTCTATTAATTCTTACGATTCTCATTTTGTCTCCAATCAAGGTTATTATGTACTTTTATCTTTAGCTGCAGCTCTAATTACTTATTATGCTTAAATCTCATCTACACACAAACCAATGCCCTCGGCATAGATATTTATGGCCAGGTGCTCACTCACACACTCTCACACACATTCGCCCTATTACAAGTACATTTGTTCAGTTGTTTTATTTTTGATTAATGAGCTCATTAAAATAATAAAGAAATGATAAAAGTGGACTTCTCTTAGTTGTGGTCTGCGCTGCTCCCTCGCTGGTGTTGGTTGGTTCCAAGGTGCATGGCCGGTGTTCACCTCATGTTTTGTTGTTTTTACTTAAAGATGTTTACACTGATTCTACATGTTCTGTTCTAACTGTTATTACACTTGAGCATCTATCGCTCCACCATAACAATTTTACTTGAGGAGCTAGTTGTTTTTAAGCTTTTAATTTGAAACTGATCAGACAGCGATACATCGCTGTTGACCCTTTGAAGAACTACGTAGAATTGAGACAGAGACAAATGTAAATTTGCGCTTGTGTGTATGTATTTTACGTCATCAAGCTTTGTCATACAGGACAACGCCTCGTTGCATGCGTTGTAGTCAGTGCGTCATTGCTTTTTGTTATGACGGAACAGTGTTATTATCCAATCACAATGCATATTTAAAGTCATTCATCACAAACACCGCCATGGCTTTTACCGGCTCTCGCACGTCCAACGGTGACCTTGGCATGGTACTCTTGCTGAATCTGCTTTGTTCCTTCGTATATAGTGACAATGGACCTAACCATTCTGTATTTTAACAATAAAACATTGAAAAAATACCTTTAGATCCCATAATTATAGTATTGGGTCATTATGTACTGTTACAAACCCCCTCAATGAAAGATTTTGTGTCAAGACACAAAAACTTTCATTGACTCATTCACACTTTCCTAAAAGGATCAGTCTAGATATGTCACCACAACCCCCTATAATGTTACTATAAAAAAAATTTATCATCACTTACCCTTGGTCCAATGATGCTGATCGCACCCTCTGACCTTACTGGACTTCTCCTGAGAGATCCCTACACCATAAGGCCATGAGGCACTCTACGCTCCTGTTCTGACGCTCCAGCCAGCCCAGGACCACGGTCATAACACCACAAAACTCTGAAACATTGCATACAAAAATTTAAAATAGTGGTCTAACATACTTCCATATCTACAACTGATATGTTCCCTTCTAGATGCATTGGTTTGTGTTCGGGGCATTGGTTTGTTCTAATTTAAAAGTTTAACATAACAACAACAAGACTTTAAAATGTATATTCTTTTACCACCACCAAACTCAATTTCTTCCTTGTAAGAAAAACAAACTATATATATATATATATATATATATATATATATATATATACACACCTACAAATAACACAATACATAAACAATCCTTTAATATTCCCCAAAACACCTTCACCTATCTATTACTATCAAACTCAACCTACAACTACTATGGCAGACAAGTTTATTATTCAAATTTTATTACTCAACTTATAATCATTTATCTATTTTGTAACTGGTATCATACTATATTTTGCTCAACTTCATTTGTACCTTTAGACTTTCAACCTTTAAAAGCTACTATTCTTTAACATTTGTTATCGTCATTAACCCTGTAACGACCTCCTAACCACACACACTATTGTACCCTCAACATAATAAAACACAATGAAACATTGTACATCATAAAACATTAACATTGTTACATTTACCTTACATTAAACAATTTACATTTACATGACTTGTACCAAAACTGTATAACATTTTTACTATCAACAATTCTCTATTAACCTTTATTATTTAACATTCATTAGATTCTATACAACAATTTCAAATTTATCCTTTACCTTTCATTTACATTACCTTTCTACCATGAATTTTCCTTTTCTAACCCTTCTATCCTTACTCGTTTGGGTGACTCTCTATTATTCACTATTTTCTATTTCTTATTTTGGCATTGTCAATCTAACCTTACTACCCATTTTTTCTACTAACAACCGCTACTCACCATTAACATAATATGACACCAATATCTCTATAATAACCCCCTTCACAAATCCCATTTAAAACCTCTGGCACCGCTCATTTTTGTACTAGTATGTGTGTTCCCTTCCTATGCTCATTCCCTTATGTTGGTTCCTGGATTCTACCTAAGGCAACCCTTTCCGGCACACAACGGTCCCTTCCTTCCCAACACCTTTCGTTGCAGACTCCCTACACCAATACCCTTATTACAAAATATCACCATCAACAAATATATATATACCATTCACATTACTCACCTCTACATATAATCACTAACCACTGTGTCCCTAAAATATCTAACACCTCTTTATATATTATCAGTATCTCAACATTCTATTTTCACTAACTCCCATTAACTCTATTTAACTAACTCCAATGCCCTTATTTATCACTATTACCCAAACCTTTACAACATTTCACCTTAATATACCACTAGAAAATTCATCACTTATCTACTAACAAACAATACCTCTCAATATCCAAATATATTACCTGCTTCATTTATTAACCATTAGAATCTAAATCTCCTAATATCATTTAAAATTATTCTCATAATTGTTTAAAATTCCACAGTACATAGTTTACACAAAAAATACATAAAATACACAACAGCAAAAATACACAAATACATAGACATCAATATACACAAAAATGTACAATCCACATTACCAATTAATCATTTACCATAATCAGTCATAAACAGTCCATCTTAAAAAACACTGTTCACATAATTAAATGTTCATAAACACAATTATAATAATTAGCCTCCATCGTCAAATAATAGTCTTATCTTACGTATATATAACTCATTTTTAATTAAGTACATTATATCATCTTTTGTAATATAATAACTATTTAAATTTATTTTGTCCATTATACCATAGTAATACTCTGCAGGATTACTCCACATTACTATATCATAAAACTTGTCAACATTCGGTATGGTCCAGTCACCCTTAGTGTAATTAGTCATAATCAGGTATTTTATCAAGTCATTATTGTTATCAACATCATCTCCTACTACCTCAGTTTCAATACAAGGTAAGTTTTTATTATTTTTATCACTTCTTTCTCCACCTAACCTTTCAATAAACTCTTCATAATCTCTACATATCTTAACAATCTCTACTTCTCTTTTTCTCTCACAATATCTCTCACTATCACACCAAACTACATTTTCTCTCTCTACATTTGCATAGGGCACTACAACTTTATTCTCGCACCACCTATCAGGTGCACAAAAAATCCAGGGACAACTACTTGCAGACCTTGTGTCTCCAAAATCTACATCGAAGGCACTCTTGTCCTTCCTAAAAACATGTATATCACCCCCAATTACACCATTAAGGGAAAAATCTAACCCCTGCAATTCTTTTACAATTATGCTCTCTCTACACACTTTCTTTAACCCTTTAACACACATTATCATTCCATCATTATTATATTCTATTCCCCATAAAACCTCATTATTACTACCCCTGTTTACATAATCATTTTCCAATATCCTACTTTTATTTATATTATCATAATTTTCTACCCCACTTACCTTGTCTTTGTTTCTATCTAATTTGTCTATTTCTCTACTCTTATTTTCTAACTGTATCTCATTAATTCTCTTGTCTAATTTCTCCTCTACTTGATCTAATTTTACATTTTGTAAGATATTTTGCTTCTTGAGCTCATTCTCAAAACTATCTAATTTTACATTAAATGTACTATTCATTTGATTGAATTTGTCTTCAAATTTACTATTCTGTTGTTCAAATTTGTCACTAATTAACGTGAATAAATCTTCTAACGAGATTTTGTTTTCAACTGCTTTAGGTGTTGAGCTAGCATGTTTTTCTAATAAAATGGATTCCGTGTCTGTATTGTCCATTTCCAGACTATTATTATTTGCTGCCATCGTTAGTTTAACTATTTAAATGACTTTTTATTCGAACTTAATTATGCAATTACTAGTTACTTTGCTTCGTCAACATAACCTCTCGTGCACTAGGTTATGTCCCGTCTTATATCACCTTCTCTGTTTCTAAATCTGGCCTGTTTTATATAAAGTAATTTTATATAATGTCCACAGTTCAGGCGCCATTTGTCAATAAACTTATAAATATCCCTGTTCTGGGCGGCATTTGTCAATAAACTTATAATGTCTGTTCTGGGCGCAATTTGTCAATAAACTTACTATTCTACACATTTTATTTAAAATTATGTATGGATAATTATTACCATAATATGGTACATATGTGTACTTACCGATTTCAATCACTGCAGGGCTCGTACTTTTCTTTTTACTATGCTTTTTACCTAAGGGGCCAGGATTCATTAATAGCGAGATTTTTGATACAAAGAAGGTGACACTAATGATAACACTGTTTTTATATTGAAGGTAACTATCAAATTTTAATTTCCCAAATAGATTTTGCATATACAACCATGTGCTAAAAATGGCGTCATACAGTGTTATAAAAAACAAAATGATGGCTATTTTAATTTACTCTATTAATTCTTACGATTCTCATTTTGTCTCCAATCAAGGTTATTATGTACTTTTATCTTTAGCTGCAGCTCTAATTACTTATTATGCTTAAATCTCATCTACACACAAACCAATGCCCTCGGCATAGATATTTATGGCCAGGTGCTCACTCACACACTCTCACACACATTCGCCCTATTACAAGTACATTTGTTCAGTTGTTTTATTTTTGATTAATGAGCTCATTAAAATAATAAAGAAATGATAAAAGTGGACTTCTCTTAGTTGTGGTCTGCGCTGCTCCCTCGCTGGTGTTGGTTGGTTCCAAGGTGCATGGCCGGTGTTCACCTCATGTTTTGTTGTTTTTACTTAAAGATGTTTACACTGATTCTACATGTTCTGTTCTAACTGTTATTACACTTGAGCATCTATCGCTCCACCATAACAATTTTACTTGAGGAGCTAGTTGTTTTTAAGCTTTTAATTTGAAACTGATCAGACAGCGATACATCGCTGTTGACCCTTTGAAGAACTACGTAGAATTGAGACAGAGACAAATGTAAATTTGCGCTTGTGTGTATGTATTTTACGTCATCAAGCTTTGTCATACAGGACAACGCCTCGTTGCATGCGTTGTAGTCAGTGCGTCATTGCTTTTTGTTATGACGGAACAGTGTTATTATCCAATCACAATGCATATTTAAAGTCATTCATCACAAACACCGCCATGGCTTTTACCGGCTCTCGCACGTCCAACGGTGACCTTGGCATGGTACTCTTGCTGAATCTGCTTTGTTCCTTCGTATATAGTGACAATGGACCTAACCATTCTGTATTTTAACAATAAAACATTGAAAAAATACCTTTAGATCCCATAATTATAGTATTGGGTCATTATGTACTGTTACAAACCCCCTCAATGAAAGATTTTGTGTCAAGACACAAAAACTTTCATTGACTCATTCACACTTTCCTAAAAGGATCAGTCTAGATATGTCACCACAACCCCCTATAATGTTACTATAAAAAAAATTTATCATCACTTACCCTTGGTCCAATGATGCTGATCGCACCCTCTGACCTTACTGGACTTCTCCTGAGAGATCCCTACACCATAAGGCCATGAGGCACTCTACGCTCCTGTTCTGACGCTCCAGCCAGCCCAGGACCACGGTCATAACACCACAAAACTCTGAAACATTGCATACAAAAATTTAAAATAGTGGTCTAACATACTTCCATATCTACAACTGATATGTTCCCTTCTAGATGCATTGGTTTGTGTTCGGGGCATTGGTTTGTTCTAATTTAAAAGTTCAACATAACAACAACAAGACTTTAAAATGTATATTCTTTTACCACCACCAAACTCAATTTCTTCCTTGTAAGAAAAACAAACTATATATATATATATATATATATATATACACACCTACAAATAACACAATACATAAACAATCCTTTAATATTCCCCAAAACACCTTCACCTATCTATTACTATCAAACTCAACCTACAACTACTATGGCAGACAAGTTTATTATTCAAATTTTATTACTCAACTTATAATCATTTATCTATTTTGTAACTGGTATCATACTATATTTTGCTCAACTTCATTTGTACCTTTAGACTTTCAACCTTTAAAAGCTACTATTCTTTAACATTTGTTATCGTCATTAACCCTGTAACGACCTCCTAACCACACACACTATTGTACCCTCAACATAATAAAACACAATGAAACATTGTACATCATAAAACATTAACATTGTTACATTTACCTTACATTAAACAATTTACATTTACATGACTTGTACCAAAACTGTATAACATTTTTACTATCAACAATTCTCTATTAACCTTTATTATTTAACATTCATTAGATTCTATACAAAAATTTCAAATATATCATTTACCTTTCCTTTACATTACCTTTCTACCATGAATTTTCCTTTTCTAACCCTTCTATCCTTACTCGTTTGGGTGACTCTCTATTATTCACTATTTTCTATTTCTTATTTTGGCATTGTCAATCTAACCTTACTACCCATTTTTTCTACTAACAACCGCTACTCACCATTAACATAATATGACACCAATATCTCTATAATAACCCCCTTCACAAATCCCATTTAAAACCTCTGGCACCGCTCATTTTTGTACTAGTATGTGTGTTCCCTTCCTATGCTCATTCCCTTATGTTGGTTCCTGGATTCTACCTAAGGCAACCCTTTCCGGCACACAACGGTCCCTTCCTTCCCAACACCTTTCGTTGCAGACTCCCTACACCAATACCCTTATTACAAAATATCACCATCAACAAATATATATATACCATTCACATTACTCAGCTCTACATATAATCACTAACCACTGTGTCCCTAAAATATCTAACACCTCTTTATATATTATCAGTATCTCAACATTCTATTTTCACTAACTCCCATTAACTCTATTTAACTAACTCCAATGCCCTTATTTATCACTATTACCCAAACCTTTACAACATTTCACCTTAATATACCACTAGAAAATTCATCACTTATCTACTAACAAACAATACCTCTCAATATCCAAATATATTACCTGCTTCATTTATTAACCATTAGAATCTAAATCTCCTAATATCATTTAAAATCATTCTCATAATTGTTTAAAATTCCACAGTACATAGTTTACACAAAAAATACATAAAATACACAACAGCAAAAATACACAAATACATAGACATCAATATACACAAAAATGTACAATCCACATTACCAATTAATCATTTACCATAATCAGTCATAAACAGTCCATCTTAAAAAACACTGTTCACATAATTAAATGTTCATAAACACAATTATAATAATTAGCCTCCATCGTCAAATAATAGTCTTATCTTACGTATATATAACTCATTTTTAATTAAGTACATTATATCATCTTTTGTAATATAATAACTATTTAAATTTATTTTGTCCATTATACCATAGTAATACTCTGCAGGATTACTCCACATTACTATATCATAAAACTTGTCAACATTCGGTATGGTCCAGTCACCCTTAGTGTAATTAGTCATAATCAGGTATTTTATCAAGTCATTATTGTTATCAACATCATCTCCTACTACCTCAGTTTCAATACAAGGTAAGTTTTTATTATTTTTATCACTTCTTTCTCCACCTAACCTTTCAATAAACTCTTCATAATCTCTACATATCTTAACAATCTCTACTTCTCTTTTTCTCTCACAATATCTCTCACTATCACACCAAACTACATTTTCTCTCTCTACATTTGCATAGGGCACTACAACTTTATTCTCGCACCACCTATCAGGTGCACAAAAAATCCAGGGACAACTACTTGCAGACCTTGTGTCTCCAAAATCTACATCGAAGGCACTCTTGTCCTTCCTAAAAACATGTATATCACCCCCAATTACACCATTAAGGGAAAAATCTAACCCCTGCAATTCTTTTACAATTATGCTCTCTCTACACACTTTCTTTAACCCTTTAACACACATTATCATTCCATCATTATTATATTCTATTCCCCATAAAACCTCATTATTACTACCCCTGTTTACATAATCATTTTCCAATATCCTACTTTTATTTATATTATCATAATTTTCTACCCCACTTACCTTGTCTTTGTTTCTATCTAATTTGTCTATTTCTCTACTCTTATTTTCTAACTGTATCTCATTAATTCTCTTGTCTAATTTCTCCTCTACTTGATCTAATTTTACATTTTGTAAGATATTTTGCTTCTTGAGCTCATTCTCAAAACTATCTAATTTTACATTAAATGTACTATTCATTTGATTGAATTTGTCTTCAAATTTACTATTCTGTTGTTCAAATTTGTCACTAATTAACGTGAATAAATCTTCTAACGAGATTTTGTTTTCAACTGCTTTAGGTGTTGAGCTAGCATGTTTTTCTAATAAAATGGATTCCGTGTCTGTATTGTCCATTTCCAGACTATTATTATTTGCTGCCATCGTTAGTTTAACTATTTAAATGACTTTTTATTCGAACTTAATTATGCAATTACTAGTTACTTTGCTTCGTCAACATAACCTCTCGTGCACTAGGTTATGTCCCGTCTTATATCACCTTCTCTGTTTCTAAATCTGGCCTGTTTTATATAAAGTAATTTTATATAATGTCCACAGTTCAGGCGCCATTTGTCAATAAACTTATAAATATCCCTGTTCTGGGCGGCATTTGTCAATAAACTTATAATGTCTGTTCTGGGCGCAATTTGTCAATAAACTTACTATTCTACACATTTTATTTAAAATTATGTATGGATAATTATTACCATAATATGGTACATATGTGTACTTACCGATTTCAATCACTGCAGGGCTCGTACTTTTCTTTTTACTATGCTTTTTACCTAAGGGGCCAGGATTCATTAATAGCGAGATTTTTGATACAAAGAAGGTGACACTAATGATAACACTGTTTTTATATTGAAGGTAACTATCAAATTTTAATTTCCCAAATAGATTTTGCATATACAACCATGTGCTCAAAATGGCGTCATACAGTGTTATAAAAAACAAAATGATGGCTATTTTAATTTACTCTATTAATTCTTACGATTCTCATTTTGTCTCCAATCAAGGTTATTATGTACTTTTATCTTTAGCTGCAGCTCTAATTACTTATTATGCTTAAATCTCATCTACACACAAACCAATGCCCTCGGCATAGGTATTTATGGCCAGGTGCTCACTCACACACTCTCACACACATTCGCCCTATTACAAGTACATTTGTTCAGTTGTTTTATATTTGATTAATGAGCTCATTAAAATAATAAAGAAATGATAAAAGTGGACTTCTCTTAGTTGTGGTCTGCGCTGCTCCCTCGCTGGTGTTGGTTGGTTCCAAGGTGTATGGCCGGTGTTCACCTCATGTTTTGTTTTTTTTACTTAAAGATGTTTACACTGATTCTACATGTTCTGTTCTAACTGTTATTACACTTGAGCATCTATCGCTCCACCATAACAATTTTACTTGAGGAGCTAGTTGTTTTTAAGCTTTTAATTTGAAACTGATCAGACAGCGATACAGCGCTGTTGACCCTTTGAAGAACTACGTTGAATTGAGACAGAGACAAATGTAAATTTGCGCTTGTGTGTGTGTATTTTACGTCATCAAGCTTTGTCATACAGGACAACGCCTCGTTGCATGCGTTGTAGTCAGTGCGTCGTTGCTTTTTGTTATGACGGAACAGTGTTATTATCCAATCACAATGCATATTTAAAGTCATTCGTCACAAACACCGCCATGGCTTTTACCGGCTCTCGCACGTCCAACGGTGACCTTGGCATGGTACTCTTGCTGAATCTGCTTTGTTCCTTCGTATATAGGGACAATGGACCTACCCATTCTGTATTTTAATGATTAAACAAAAAAACATGGAAAAAATACCTTTAGATCCCATAATTATAGTATTGGGTCACTATGTACTGTTACACTCAGCCTTGTTGTAGTTATGCTTTCCTGTTGGTTTTTGGTATTTTATACTAGTATTATTGTGTGTGATTATTGTGTATGTACAGTAAGGCCTTGATAATCCGGAACTTGATAGTCCGGCACTTTTTATCAACAGCAACTGATTTGAAAATATCACTGAATAAAACAGGAACGTAATTATGGAAGAATTTAATATTGGATCCTCAACCTTATATGATATAAAAAAACAATAAGAAAAACTTCAACAATTTTTGGCTCAAGCAGATACAAAAAAAGCTACTGACAATTGTCAAACATTAAAAAAGCCTATGCTTGACCAGTTGGATAATGCATTGTAAACCTGGTTCTCAGCAAAACGTTCTGAAGGAAAGCCTATAACAGGTCCAATGGTAATTGAAAAAGCCAAACAGTTTAGCAGTGATTTGAACGTAAAAGAAGGAGATTGTAAATTTTTACGAGGTTGGTTGCACAACTTTAAAACTCGTCATGCGATACGCAAATTAGATTTTTCAGGGGAGTCAAAATCTGGTGATGAGGCTGCACCAAATGAATTTAAAGTTACTTTTGGATGGACGCTCAACTCTTTAAAAATTGGTTTTTTGAACAGTTTGTTCCTGGAGTTAAACAAACTGTTCAAAAAACTTGGTTTGCCTGAAAACACACAGGCTGTTCTGTTAGTAGATAATTGTAGAGCCCATCCTCCTGCTAGTGAGTTAAAGTAATTCAGAACTTTAAATGCAAATACAGGGTTTCATTTATTCAAGGACTCATAAACTCAGACTGTAGTGTAAAAGACTTTCAATCAACTTTTAACATGAAAGATGTTATTTTTGCAGCTGCTGTTGCTTGGCAAGAAGTAAAAAATGATACGTTAATAAAAGCATGGAGAAAGTTATGGCCAGCTGTGATGAACAATCCTCTTAGTGAACATAATGAACTAGATGACCTAGACGATCCTGAAAGTCAGTTGCTGGAGACTGTTAAAAATGCTGCAGAAGGCTGTTCATCATTGTCAAAAATGTCTGATGATGAAGTGTTTGACTGGCTAGATATTGACAAGGACGAACCTACTGTGGAGGAGATAAATGATGAAACGATCATTCAAAGTATGTTAAATCCTCAAACAGTTCAAGAAGTGGAAAGTGATTAGGAAGAAGAGGGTAGTGCATCAAATAACGTTACTTGGCGCGAGGCAACCGACGTGATACACACTTTTGTAAAATTTGTGGAGGCAGATAAACATTACAACATGGCTGAAATTATGAATCTTCATATAATCCACAATGACTTTTTAAACAAAAGATCTAACAACAAAAGACAAGTTGTTATAACTTGATATAGTTGATATAAGATAATTTTTTTAACAAACCAAGTACGACAACCAACGTGGCATCGACCACAATCACTAACACTCACCCTAACATTGACGAATTATTGATTTTGTTTTAAATGTTTAATTTTTAAGAAAATGTTTACTGTTGTAATTGAACATGGTCCTATGTAATTTAAATAATAAATTTACCTATGTAACTGCACAATAACATGTATTGTACCGTTATCCCTTGTTTTATCATATTTAATCTAAACACCTTGATAGTCTGGAAAATTTGAAAATCCGGCACGCTCTCGGTCCCGACCATGCCGGATTATCAAGGTCCTACTGTATTAACTTTTTGAGTGTTTTCGATGTTGAGTACTTTGAAAATTGTGTCATGTTTTGTATTAGTTTTGTGTTTGTATATTTATAAATAGGCTGTAACATCTTGAGGTAAAGAAATTATAAATATTAAATAAATTATATGCATCAAGAAATAGACTAGCAAAAAGTGTTTGAAGTGTGTGTGTGTGTGCGCACGCGTGTGCCCAATTTGAACATTTGCAGTAAATGTTTACAGTTTGTTAAAACAGCCGTATTTCATTGGGAAAAATAATAATTTATTTTTTATTTTAGGGTAGATATTTATACAGTAGACTCTCGACTATCCGGCTCGCGACTATCCGGCCTATTTTTGAACCTACGTGCCGTGTGCAAAACACAAGTTGCGACATGAAAAGTGCGAATCCCCCCCACTCTTCTACTTAGATGCCACAAAGTGGTTGGCCGAAACATGGGAAGAGATTCCAAACATATCACTTGTAAGGTCTTGGAAAATTCTTTTGAACCATGAAGGTGGACATTTCAACCTTGAACCCATGTGTGAAACTGAAGTGGAAGATGAAAACGATAAACTTGTTTCGTTGCTAGAAAAGTACCGGGGTGTGACAATCATTAGAGAATGGATGGCAAACGACGAAGTTGATGAAATAACAGATAAAGATAGTGTGGAAATTTTGACACTGGGAGATGAAATAGAAGAAGAGGTGGAGGAGGCATGTGTAGATGACAGGATAAATCTCATCCCACATTCGGAAGGGTTCAAGACGATTGAGGCAGTGCTGGAGTACATTAGTCAGCAGGAGAAAGCGGTGCCAGCTGATATCATCTGGTTGCGTAAGTGGAGGGACATTGCGTCATAGAAGAGGGCTAAATCGGATAAGCAGTCATCTATCAAGGGCTTTTTCAAAAACTAAAAACTAAGTTTTCACTCTTTTATCTTAGGATTTTACGCATTTGTGTAATCATTTATCAATGAACAGTAAAATAAGTTTAAATAATTTTTTAAAGACTTAAGCCTACGTTTTACGTTAATGTTTTGTTTATTTTAAAATTGTATGTATTCATACTGTACAGTGTACGTCATTTTATGTTTCCTGCAATTAAGTTAGACATTATAAAATTTATCTTAAAATGTGTATATAATATTTTTATTCTTGGACTTCCTTTTTCTGTAATAAATTTTTAAAACCTACAGTACAGTACATAACAAACATTTATAAAGTACTGGACTGTACTAAGACGTCATAAAATATGAATAAGAGCGGTTTTTAGTATAAAAAGTGTGATTTTAATGGTATGGGTGGGGCAGGAAGTGAACTCCAGCCTATCCGGCTTTTTTGTTATCCAGCCTGCCCTTCCGCCACATTAGGCCAGATAGTTGGGAGTCTACTGTATTTATATTTATTTTGTTACAGCATTTGGAAGACATCACTACAATTATAAAGGATGAAATTCTTTTAGAAGAAGTGGAAAAAGAAATGAATACACAAGAGGTAAAGTTTTTTTTTTAATATACAATCAGTCTTCCATCTACAAGTAGGTGAGACAAGTGAGATTCATGGTAGATCAATCTTTATTAACAAAATATTTTTGAAGTTGAACATTTATAGTTGAAAATTAGATTCAGTCTTAGCCTTTCTGGTGCTCTCGGTGTTTATACACACGAAATTTTTATGTCAATATGATGCGCCGGATGTGGTTTTTCGCACATCATTTAAAATTGATAAAGTGCTCAGAACGGTTTAGTACGCCTATGGCTGTGACACACGGATAAACATTGTGCGTACAAGGTCAACGAATTGTCTTTAGTTATGAGTCAGCTGTTGAAACAAAGACAGTTCATTCAGTGAGTCTGGTGTCATGTAGAACTCAGATAAAGTTGAGATAATTCGCAGATGAGTTTTTGTAAACGCTGCCATTAAGTGATACGTATATTTGTTGTGGCGTGTTCCTTTTAGTTACATCTGGAGTTGACAGTTGAGTGTTGCTCAGGTTGTGTAATCTTTGCCGTTAGCGATAAATGTAATTGTTGTTGTGGCGAGTTTATTTTTTATCTACATTTGCTAATTGACAGTTGAGTGTTTTGAGATTGTGTAATCTTTGCAGTAAATGACATGTATAATTGTTATTGGGGCCCATTTTGTAAATGGTAGAGTGCTCCACGCGTATATACACACACTGCTGCTGAAAATATGGTACACGGGCAAAGCATAAGTGCTCACACGTGTTGGCAGCAAAAAGGTTAAAACATGGAGACACCTGAGATGTCTTGCATTGTTGTTGTCACCCAACAAGTTGAGTGTTAGTTTATTGGGGTTGGTGATTCAATTTCAGTTGTTAGTTTATACAATAACATTGAATTTCCTATACCAGTGAAACACTTGAATGTTGTCCTCTACACTTTTGTTCCTTGTGAGCAATGGGTAGGTTGATGATTGTTATCAATATGTAATATGAATATATTCAAAAATTGAATGAACAAATCGAGTTTTGTTTTTACTTGACCTTTTTTTGGCATTTGTCTTTCTGTCTGTTATGGTATGTCTCGCGATTCAACACATCAAATGATTTTTGTAAACATTGGCCTGTGTGTCTGTAACTCTACTGTACAGAACCCTATTGTTTTTGACACTGATCCTGCAAAATGTAGGTGGAAGAGTGGTAAAAATGTGTGAGGGTGAAAATTTGGAAAAATTACAAAAGTCTGTGGGAATATCGAATTAAAGAGAACTTTAACTATTATGAATTTAGCTTCGTTTTTAAAAATTTCAAAATTTTGGGATGCCAGGGGCCATAAAGTGAGGGAAATTTCTGATAAAATATTTACCGTAGGTTATTACGCTTGATGGAATTACTTACGTCGTCGTGGTCGGGTTCTATCTTCTTATTCTGAAATAAAATCCTTTTTTTCTATTTTATTTTTTAATATAAGACAACTCGCATCAAGTAGCGAAAAATATCATTATTTTCATAAGTTACTGCCTTCGTTGTTCTAATGTTTATTTGGTACAATTCACAAGTCGATTCTTAAACTCAGTTCGATTCAGAGTTACACTTTCGATAGTTATATAAACTCCTGGATTCTTTTGACTGTTATTAAAAGTACGAAATGTAACTAAGAAGTACAACATATTACAATTAAAATAATTCTTACTTGCCAATAACAATAAAATTAAAATCAAGAAAATACAACGAAATAGTTGTTTGGTCTGATGTGCGAGCACAATAGTTAGTGTCGATGCAGTGTTGATTTCGGTTGGCAGTTCCAAGATGGTGGACTGATGCTAAGCGACTACAGAGTAAATTTACCTCCCGACTATTTAAAACAAGTTTTTAAAATAAAATAAGTCAAATTGTTCACTGGTGTTGAATTGGTCTTTTCACTTTGGTTCTGATGAATAAGTGTTATGTGATTTAGTTCTGGTGTTGTATAATTATTACTAGTGTTAGTATATAATGTTCGGTCTCACCACTTTTGGTAGATCAATTTTATTGGTTTTTTTAGAGATACTATTTTCTTCTTTCTTGTTTTATTATTATATTATTATTATTATTATTATTTCTTGGTTCTAGTTTGACACTGTTAATTATTTTACTTTCACTCTTCTTCTGACTTGGACTTGACTCTATCATAAGTCAGAAGCAGCAATTTTTACACAGAGCAGCATAGATTAGTTCTTTATACTTTCGAGTCTAACAATCAAGTGAAGAAATTTCCTTATACCTTCAGCGGGCTTGACCAAAATTTCAAAATTTCTCATTGGTCAAAATCGTCGGGTTAGGAGGTCACATGACCTTAATTATTTAAGATACAAAATTTTACATCTTTTAGCTACAATTACTCCCTCTCTATTACATAATAAATGTCAGATTAGTTTACAGTACAATATTCCGTATAACAAGACAAAAATTTAGACACCTCGCATGGCATAGGTGTGTGTCCTAATAATTAATTTAACATTTTATAAAATTTCATCTCTTAAGCCATTCCATGTAGCTTTTAACATTTCAGATCACATTAACATTCCATTAATTAATTAAAATGTTGCTTCTGACACTTAAATAAAGCATATATTAGTATTTATACCATCTTTTACTATTTATTACAGTGCTGTGATGGTTTAGTAGTTGGATTTACAATAATTTCTATTTTGATATTGGCCAATTTATTTGTATTTCTCCATAGCACAAAGTTTCAATTTAAAATTACTGTATGACCTTGTGGCTTGATACACTATTATTATTACATGCATTGAATTATCCATTATGTTATTATTATCCATTGAATTAATTCTGATAAAGTGAAGAACAAGATTGACATAAAACAAACATATTACCATAATGTTAGGCCATTATGGTCAAACTCAAACCAACTTTAAACAATAAAACTTTCTTTTAATAACTTCTTAATATCTAATGGTATAGTTGGTCAATTTGTTATGACCTATTATTAAGTATTATTGACACCTGGTCAATTTAAACAATCTAACTCTTATTACCCTAAATTAAGGTTTAACACTTAAATTTAAACAACACAAGTGATTGTATTATTCCCATCAGTTAACATTAAAAATAAAATAGGGAACTATTTTATACAATCAAGGTTATTCAGTTAACATTAAAATAAATTAAATTAAAAACCTAAATCGCCTTTTGGTCCTTTATAGGTTGAAGTCTTATGGCAAATTGGTAATACACAGGTATATTGAATATCAGATATTTCACACATTAAGTATTATTATATGATCACACATTGTCTTTAGTTGTGATTATAAATTTCATTCATAATAAGTTACCACTATTATTAACAGTCCTGTCTGTATAGTTAGTAACCAGTATCTTACATTTACATTTTACACTCAGTCACTTATTGTTCTTGTTGTGATTACATTTTCTTTTTAAAATTTGCTATTATTGCTATGAACAGTCACTTTTAATGGTTTAGAGTACATATTTGTCCTACATTAGCTTATATTGTACTTCTTTTTGCTTATTTAGGGTTTTAACCTTTCTCATTGGTTTAGCAAGGTTAGGTATATTGTTTAGTTTGTCATATTATATGGGGGTTTATAGACCCTTTCATTAAGTTTCTTTGAAGTTTCCTAAAATTTTCCTCTATTTTATTAAAATTTTCCTCCTGTTTCCTAAATTGTTCTTTATTTTCCTCATTTATTTTCTTTGAGTTTTCATCCTGTTTCCTAAATTGTTCTTTATTTTCCTCATTTATTTTCTTTAAGTTTTCCTTATTTTCCTCATTTATTTTCTTTGAGTTTTCCAATATTATTCTCAACATCTCCTGCATGCTCATGTCTTCTTTTTGGTTGGATTTATCTGGTTGATCCCCTTGGGCATCCTCTTCAACTATTTCCTTTTCCGTGTCCATAATTATTTCAGTTTCTTCTTTATCGCCTGTCTGTTGTTCCATTTCACTATCTGTGGTTACTTCTATTTCTTGTTCCTGTCCAATTTCTTCCTTCTCCGTGTCTTCTGCTCTCTTCTTTGACCTACCTCTGGTATTATGCATTTTTTGTCTCTAATAGTTGCCTGCTCGAGTTAAGTAATAGTTATGGAATTGACGTTTTACTTAACTTAAGCCCTAACAAGTTGAGCGCCAATTTATATTACTTCGAATTCTGTATAGCTCCCGTGTTAATTTGCCTCACGTTGGATGCGTCAATTTATACTAACACGGTTTCTCCCGTATCAATATCTTCTAAAGCCCCACTGTAGTGAGTGCCAATTTATATTAATCCTGATTCACTCTTCAAGTAATATATGTGTTGTTGTGATTTAAATTATTTATTAAGTGTTTATTGGTTTCTCTTAAGAACCGCAATGTTTTGAGAGAGGAGAGTAACTCCTTAAATCTGTTTCTCGTTCTCTTGTAATTCAACAGCGGTCCGCGAGCTAGCGCTGTTGTTCACAGTCAGCTGAGTATTGTAGGTTAGTTGTCCGCGCACAATAATTCCCATGTTACACTCTCTACATAAATTACAACTTGTTCATTATGCACTAAAATTATACAAATGATAAGATATTGTCAGTTTCAAAATAAATTCTTTATTTTTTATTTTTATTCTTGACAACAAAGTTCTTCCTTTACGAGGATACAAAAATCGATCGTATTGGAATTAATCGATTAATTATCGAATTCAGGGTTATATATTATTTTTAATTATTATCGTTTTTCTTTAAACACAGGGTGTGAAGGTTCTTTCAACTATTAGTAAGGTCAGAAAATGCATAAATAGGATTACAAGGTATTACAATCTATTACTAATTTCTTATTAATTATTATTTAAAATAAGTGGAATTTACCGTCCGACGGCATCGTTACTTGTGATGGCAGGATACAGATGAATAAATCCTCGCCAGTCTTCACTCCAAGTTGGAAATAAAGGTTGATGTCTTGGTCCTGGGATGACGCAGAAATGCCGATCCTTATTGTTCACCAATGTCCAATTCTTGTGGTTACGGGTTTCAATGTATTTTGTGTCAAAGTATGCTTTCTCTATTGAATCGTGGAAAGTGAGGTTCGAGTACAATTTTGAGTTCTGCTTTCGTTCTTTAGAACACTGGATTATTTTATTCTATTCAGGTAGTTGTTTCTCTTCATTGGTCTATTGATTAAGCTAAGGATTACTCATTATACTGAGTTTTAATGGTAAAGTTCTTCTCTTAGATTTTCGTCAATTTTGATTTATAGGCTTATTAGTATTTGGTTATATGTGACCGTCAAAAGTCAGGAAACTTTCCTATGGTTATTTATTACTTAATTTTGTTCACTCATTAATTTATTTTATTTAATTTTATCGTTTTTTCTAAGTTCATCAAAACTAAACTCTCCTTGTTCATGGATAACAATTCAATAATCGAATCAACAAATTTTATTCCATTTTGTCGTCCTTGACAACCAGTCTGTCTTCTCTTATTGGATAATATTTATAATCCTATAACCATAATCATACAATGTTCTTGCACTTATTAAAATACTCCCTTACTGAATTTACATTATATCATATTATACCTTTACATATTGTTTGTTACTAAATTATATATATTTTGCTGTCGTTTCCTCTTAATCTACTTACTCTAACAAGTATTATTTTCCTGTTACAAAATATTACCTTTCGGTATCATTGCACTATTTTGAGATTTTATTTAAATTGAATTTACTTATCTGCTATCAGTAATTATTATTGATTTCTCCTAACTCATTATATTCTACTTAGTATTTTTTTACAAATTTCGTTACCTAACTTTTCTGACCTGACTTACTATACAATGTTACTGGTTTGTGGCATATCATTACATTTTTATCTCCTTCTGATTTTAATTTGTTATTACCTACATTATTATAGACTCCTTCATTTGTTTATGATGTAATTACAATAAACCCTTTTGTAATTGCCTTTCTGGCCAAGTTTACAATTATAATCCGCATAAACTAATTACATGTATACAAAACATTTAATTTTATAAAGTTTAACACCAGCTCTATAATGATATATTTGATAACATAAAAATGAAATTAACATCAGTTAATTGATATTCTCTTAAAACAATTACCTCACTTGCTACATACAAAAAACAACACAAATATCATGATAATAACAACATGATAAAACATAATAACATGTACATTTTTATAAAATAAATCATGCACTAATCAAATATTCTCCTCTCAGTTAATTCATCAATCATTCTAAAACTGTCTAAGTTAGGTTTTACATTACTTGTCAATGTTTATAGTTTACCCTTTTCACTGAACACTTAAGTTTGTATTTATAAACATTCTTAATTTCTCCTTGTTACCTTGTATTCTTATTATGGGATTATTCATTTATTTAATAATGGGTTATGTTTCTGACCTTTTATTATTATGGGCATTTATTATTTTTATTTTTAGTGTGAAAATTATAAACTTCTTATGTAACGTAGGGGACCATATTTTCGTTACGTTATAATATATATATATATATTTTGTAAGGGTACATATCTTCAATATACATTTATGAAGCAACATGATAAGAATAAAATACTAAATGATTAACACTATGAATAAAAAGGGATGAATCAGAGATAAAGGAATAGGTAATTAACATAATTATGCGATCAAACAGATAAAGGTAATAATAAAAGTAACCTCTGACAAGAGAAATGTAGCAAGTAACAAAACAAAACTTGAAAAAACGATAGTACAATGCGATTTAACCAAAATAACCCAATAGATATGGTAAGTGAGTAGGTAGAACAAGCACCAACACCAGTGAAAGGATATATAAAACAAATAAAATAAGTGAGTAGGTAGAACAAACCCCAACCCCAGTGATAGGACATATAAATGAAATCAAATGAGAAGGTGGATGAAAAGGAACAAACAATATATAAATGAAATAAAATTAGAAGGAATGAAAAGACACAAACGAATAATATAGAACAGAAAAGGAGAAATGTTACACTTAAATAAAGTAATGAAAAAGAAACCAATAAATAATAAATGTAAATGATAATTATTAGTATCAACTAATTAATCAATGTAAATGATAAGTATGAAAATCCAATGAAGTAATGAGAAACTAAAAGTACACTAACCAAATAAATAGAGAGTAAATATTATAAATCACTATTAATGAGATGAACTTGTTAACAGTATAACTAACAATTGTAAAGTGAGAGATAGTTAGATAGTGAACATGAGTAAGTGAGAACAAGAATTTAATGTTAGGGAATACCCACTAGTAACACTTAAATAATATAAAAAGTGCAAAGTGACAGTGTAATTCCCCAAAATAAATAGAAACCCTATTGATAGGTATAAACACCTAATAATCAGTGATAAACACTAAAGGTTAATGGTGAACAGTGTTAGTAAATAAGGATATTGCTATTATTAGGATTAAAAATAATTGTAGATGAGGAATACAAGGATATTCAGGGAAAAATTCCAGGAAGAGTCAAAATGTTAGTGTTACCATGGTTAGCTAGTAAAGATTAGAATAGAAAAATATAGTAAAGAATAGAAAGGCAAACTCATTAAATATCCTATGTTCTAAGGGATAGTTAATTAGCTAAAGTAAATGACGTGATGATGTTTATCACCAAAAAATAAACAAGAAGTAACAAATTATAAACAAGAGTAGCATAATAACTGTTAAAGAATTGTTTGATTAAGTTTATGAGTAGGAATATGGCTGAGAGAGTTATATAAACCATAAGCCTAAATGTTATGTTATATTTTATAGAGAACAGTAAATAATAGACCAATTATAAACAATGGCAATATAGATAAGAAAAAAGATGAATTCATGCAAACATAATAATACTAGAAAAGTAGTTAGAAAATAATAGACAAACCATGATTTTGTAAAATAATGAAAAAACATACAATTATAATAAAACAGACACAAAACAATTCAACAAATAACCAAATCATTTATAACACAAAACAAAACAGGTATAAGGGTAAAATAATATGTAATTTGTATAAAATAAGAAAATATAGCCAATTACTACCTAGGCCTATGAAATGCCTAACTGAAAAAAAAACCAATAACAAATTGTAAGAAATTAACAAGGATACTAGCAAATTCAAGGCAAGTAACTAGTCAATGATAATTAGTGGATCATATTAAGAGATAAATGTTAAAATTAAGGACATAAAATAAGAAAGAAATGTAATTAAATAATATCAACATAACTGTCAAAACATAATACATAAGCAAACCCAGCTTTGTGAGATGTCAAAATGATCTTTGAAAGAAAATATGAACAGTTGTGATAATATCTCATACTTAGATAAGAAGACAGAAGAATAATAGCAATCAGAAGATATTTAATCATTTTGAATAAAAATTCAAATATTATAACAATGGGCTTAAGCCATGAATAGCCAATCAGAATCAATCAGTTACCATGACAACTGAACGTTATTTATGAATATTCTGTTAGAACTATTAGTCCGTTATTGAAGCCCAAAAGGAATAGACGCCAAGCCGTAAATGACTCAGTTTTTAATTTAAAACAATCAAAAGTAACCAAATTTATTAAAATGAAGAACCAAACGATCTGATGAGGAACTAATACATTCAACCTAAGCAACAGACCAGATTAATTAATTTCAATCAACTAATACGGAAAAGAAGCCAGGCGTCATTAAATCCCAAGATGATTGAAGATTGAGGACCAAACGATGACCCAACCTAATTCAACTGAATGACACTACACCAAAAGTCGACTGATTGATAAGTATTGCTGACTTACCCGAATTTAAAAAATTTAAATTCTCTAAATTTTTTCACAACACTTTGAACTCTCACTATAAGCTGATGATCTTGTTTCTTTCAAAGATTAATTAAAAAAAAAATAAAACAACTTATGTGAACGAGAAAAATAACCTGTACAAAATTACGAACTTTTGAAACACACTTTATAACACTCCAAGAACAAATTGTAATTACTCCTTATAGTATATAAGTACCAGTAATGTAAGGTAGTGTACTTTATTGTAATCATAACTGATTCTTTTTCGTAAACCAAAAGAATCCAGATTTATTGAACGAAAATTGTAAAAAGTAAACATTCTATAGACACCATGTCTGACTAACTAAAATCGTTCAAAAATCGATTTCGCCAAGCCTTGAGAATAATTGTCTCACTGTCGGAGCAAATTTGTTTAATAACAAAATATAATTTTTGTATAATCCTAAATAATTATTAATCACAATTTCATAAACTAGTATAGAGTCATAACCACTGTTCTTTATTCCATAGGAAATTGTGTTATATGATTTGTGTACACTAGGGATGAGCGACAGTGGCGGTAAACGCTAGACATCGGAAGCTCCGCGAACTACATAACCAGTTCGCACGCGGCGGGAATAATTGAATCCACCATACCGTCATAGCCACAAGCGTTCAATCGTCCTATTTTCCATTTTAATTGTTTTCAGTTAAAACAATTTGGCGCCACCTGGGAAATACAAACACTTATAGAAGAACAGGTAAGGATTCCACTCGCGTGTACTGGCAATTCGAAAGATCGCTGCGGACATCGTCAGAGTGAACTTAAAGTAAGGACCACACGTGTGAGGCGAACACACAAAACACGATATACACATCATAAACAAGGCGGACGTCACACATCGTATAGTTACAATATATATATTTTCACAGGACTTGTTTTAACAAAGATTTCTTCTGTTTCATCATAACATTCACTATCTTTCATTTTCTAGACAAATATATACATATATTCAATGTGCATTAATAACATAAATTAAAAATAATATTAACAATGTAAATTAATCATACCATATAAGAAGTGGATGCCTTTTAACACAGTTAATAATGAATCACAATTATACGTCAATTAGACATGTTCTCACACAATTTTACTCGTTATAATTTTAAACACTAGAAGTTTATATGCATGTCCTTTTCTGCTTTGAAAACTGGTTAAGTGTAGTAGTTGTTGAGTATTTATAAATGGAAGCTTCCCACCTGTATTTTTACAAATGCTGATTTCCGTTAAAGCCTGTGATGATGATGGTTAGTAGTAGTGTTGGGAAGTGGGTACACATCCTCCTTCAGGGCAGCTATCCTCCTGGTGTTCTGGAGCATGTGTGTGGCTGACGGCGTTGGGGGAGCTTTCCATTTCATGTCACCATCTCAGCCTTTCCTTCCTCCCGACCAGTCGGGGACCCTGTAACGTTTTTTATGTACAGTAAGCCGTCAGGAATTATAACTACCTCAATTATGTCTCGCCTCGTAACACTGAGACCACACACACACACACACTGTCACAATTTCATGCACACTACTACACTGTTATTAGCCATAAGGAAACTTGAAATTCACCTTTGCATTTTCATTAGCATTTACAAAATCGAACACATTTACATTAAATTACCTTTAAATTTAACTTTCTTACATTTACATTTACATTTAATTTTCTCAAATAGTCAAGTGCAAAAATTGCCACGTCCTCGTATATATACCGGAAGTAACTTGTGAGACACACACATACACGTCCTCACACAATTAACATACACAATTCTCATTATTAAATTAAACACATAACACATAACCCCTTATTCAATCAACAGAGAATAAGTAAAGATCTTTACCTGAGACACTTTATGAAATTACAAGCTCATAGCAGTTGCAGAGATTCTCTGGCCCACCGTCAGACCTCGAAGTGCCCTGTAAGAAGTATTTAGATGAAATGAGAAAGAATTGCTTGTGTAGCCAGCCCTCCAAGACTAGTTACAAATTGTTAAGTTCTACCGAAAACAGCTGATTCTGGTTACTGTATTAATTCGCTGCAGCGCTCCACGGCCTCACTGAATTATGTCGCTGCAGCACGGCAAACTTGATTTACTGATCCAGTCAGCTTTGTCTCCCGACAGCCATGCAGAGGCGGCATTTCAAATTTAAATCATGCCAGGAAAATTTCAAGTCCCGGCAGACCCTCACCCCCAAAGGGCAACATGGTTGCCTCAAAAATCAAGTCAATCTATAGCCACTTGGCTACATCACCAGGACAATCACAGTCCTCTTGGCTGCCTTGGGAAAATCAGAAATTTACCGCACTTAGGAAGACAGAGGCTCAGAGGAAAACTAAACAAGAAGAAGGAAGAACTGGAACTGTGTAGGTGCATGTGTGCCTGAGTGTGTATACTGACTGCATGCTGACTTGATCAGGGTCAGCATACAGCGACAAGAGCCAGAAGAAGAACAGAAGAAAGACAAGAATCGAGTGCACCTTCTCTAGAGCTCTGACCGCCTAAGGTCTCCCCACTCACAACTGAGAACCCTAAAGCCAAATCAACACTTAACCCTTACGACTCATCTACCACCACTCACATGCCCATACCACAAGGCAAAAGTTCAACCTTGATATGTGAGTGATCAACTCTCCACATCACTACATCACTGGGGCCGCCCCAACGTCACCCTCACTGGTGACAACCTACCACCACTCACATACTTATACCACAAGGCAACTTCATCCCTGATATGTAGGTGGTTAACTCCTCTACATCACTGCCATATGGCCAAACCTCAATTTTAATAGGGGGGGGGTTAACTTCTCTACATCACTGCCAGGGTCACCCAATTTCACCGTAACGGGAGACACAAACCTAAGAATGTGGTATGGACCGGACCAAACGATAACTCAACTCGTAAATTATTAACAGAATTCTGGCGTGTAGCACAAAGTTTCAATTTATAATTACTGTATGACCTTGTGGCTTGATACACTATTATTATTACATGCATTGAATTATCCATTATGTTATTATTATCCATTCAATTTAGTGTGATAAAGTGAATGTTAGGCCATTATGGTCAAACTCAAACCAACTTTAAACAATAAAACTTTCTTTTAATAACTTCTTAATATCTAGTGGTATAGTTGGTCAATTTATTATGACCTATTATTAAGTATTATTGACACCTGGTCAATTTAAAATCTAACTCTTATTACCCTAAATTAAGGTTTACTTTAATTTAAACAACACAAGTGATTGTATTATTCCCATCAGTTAACATTAAAATAAATTAAATTAACAACCTAAATCGCCTTTTGGTCCTTTATAGGTTGAAGTCTTATGGCAAATTGGTAATACACAGGTATATTGAATATCAGATATTTCACACATTAAATATTATTATATGATCACACATTGTCTTTAGTTGTGATTATAAATTTCATTCACAATAAGTTACCACTATATTAACAGTCCTGTCTGTATAGTTAATAACCAATATCTTACATTTACATTTTACACTCAGTCACTTATTGTTCTTGTTGTCATTACATTTTCTTTTTACAATTAGCTATTATTGCTATGAACAGTCACTTTTAATGGTTTAGAGTACATATTTGTCCTACATTAGCTTATATTGTACTTCTTTTTGCTTATTTCAGGTTTTAACCTTTCTCATTGGTTTAGCAAGGTTAAGTATATTGTTTAGTTTATGTCATATTATATGGGGGTTTATACACTTATTGGGTTATGGTCATTATGTCGCATTACAATATATAAAAAGCATGTTAATTTAAATAATTTTTGTGATATGTAAATTTTTGAGATGGGACTTATATCAGATTGTTCTAAATAAAAAGGTTTGACCTAATTAATGATGGTAATTATTTTAAAAATTAGTAGCTAAATATATGTTTTTTAAGTAAAAAGGGTTGATGGCCATAAATTTGATTGTATAAATATTCAGGTTTTTTAACAAGAATTGTTCTGTTCAGAAGCATCATTCGACAAGAACTTTTATTATCTGTAGAAAATCTTGTGTAGGGGTTACCTAAGAACCAATCTGATTATATGAATTCAGTTGAAAATTATTTTTAACCGATTGATCAGTCTCTCTTTGGAATCGATATCATGTAATTGCCACTTGGTACATGATCATTGACCTCCCAATCACCACACACACAAGTTAGAAAATTACTACAGTTGTTACGAGAAATATAGTAGTGCTATTCTGTGAAAGTGCAAGATATCCGATTAGGTATATAGATGCTTTAAGCTGACTGGAAAAAGGGTGTTAGCATAACACACCATTTTAGTAATCAGTATTAGTTTGCCGTGAAAGTATGTAACCATGCCCATGAGAAATAACTACACGCCCGAAAGCGACCCTGCGGCTGGACAGAGTATATCAATCCACAATCTGGATCATCCAGGAACAACCCATCATCTGAAGCATCTGAAGTCTACATAAAAGGGAAGCAAACTTATATAGAATGAGGCACAAGGCTAAAGACAAGCAGATTTTTTTGTTTGTGAGGTACTTGAATCCCTGGCCAAGTGCACACTTTACATATGTTTTGGATATTACCTGAGTTCTAGTGTGGAAATTAATCATGTCCATTGAAATCACTTAAAGTAGTTCCTACTATTATGCACAATTAAAAAAATAATAATTTAAAAGAATGATTATCACATCAGTAAAGACTTTATGGTAAATAAGACAAAAGAATGTTAAATATTACTTTACTTCATTATATATAAAGGGAATCTTTTATTTTGTATTACAAAGGTCAATACAGAGATATTTATTTATTTTTTATAAACTGTATTACAATCTCAGGAGATTGTCAAAAATAATAGCATCATTATTAATAGCATCCACTTCAAACATAGGCCTATCTCGGACTAGTTATTCTATGTGACACCTGTACATCACAATATGTATACATATATACATTGTTTGATAAGATCAGCCATTTTCGTTTTAGTGTAAATAAATTTAAATTCGTGGTTTTATGTGTACTGATTCTTGGTAAACCTTGACTCCATTTGTTCTTTATTTATATTATCTGCTTAACTGTTTTTGTTATTATAATTATCTCATGATAACAGTTTTTCTCATTTGTTTGTGTAGTAAGAACTTGATAATGGTTGCGAAACCGAAAGGCCTCGTTCGAGGGAAAGTTGTACATAGCAGAGAAGCAACGGAATACGACAAAGTTGTTAACAATTTTTCTCTTTAAATTTTGCAGTGTGCCAGTTATGAAATACACAGCAATAATTAAATTATAATACTATCTTTGAATACAATAAAATATAAAATACTAATAATAATAGAACAATGTACTAATTCTTGTGTCACAGATTGGCAGCACTGATATTTATTATGCAGTGTTAAAATTAATATTAATGAATACAATTCTGTGTTTATACCCAACCTAACTGTATTGTGTAAATCACAAGCTGGGTCATATGCATTTGCTTGTTCATTGTGTTAAGTATAATTGTTGCACAGTAAATTTTTTAATAGAGGAGTGAGACAATGATGGAATAAAATAACTAATTACAATACTGAAAAATAATAAATCATCCATTTATTAACTATTATATTAGAAAAATTAAATATCAAAAATTTGAAATGTGAATTCAGAATATTCCCTTTTTAAGAAGCTACACTGACATACTATTATGCCTCTTATATGTAAAACACAACAATAATAATCTACAACATCAAAACAAAAGACATTAAAAAACAATTGTAAAATTCTTGTAAATTTTTCGGGTGTCTGACAGGAATATAAACTTTGAATCATTAATAAAATTTTAAATCTTAGCAAATAATCTGCAAAAATAGTATTATATTTTTTGTTAAATCAAGTTGTAACTTTATTAATATTTTAATAAAATAATATTCACTTTAAGTAAACATAATTATTGTTTACAAGACAGCACCCATTCTAAATTGATTGGAAAAATTATTTTGAATAAAACTTAAAATTCCATATTACTTATTTTACTTCAACTATTTACATTTTCGTGTTGATTTTACTTCACTAACTCATACTTCAGTTCTTTGTGAGTTGTTTCTTTGTTTTGAACAAAATAATTGTTTATTTTTTTCTGTGTGTGTGTGTGTGTGTGTGTGCGCGCGCGCGTGCGTGCGTGCGTGTGCAGCTTCTGGATATATGAGACAATGACAATGATGATGGTGATGATGTTGTCGATGCCGATTTCCTGTCGCTAATAAAACCCCAAGAGTGGCCCCATGAGTAAGTCATTTGCATCTTCCGGTGGCAGTGGAAAGAAAGTACATTTCTTCTTATGGCATTGTCTGAATTGCAAAATGTGTTTTGTAGACTTCAAATTTGATTAAGTAACCATGTTTAATTATTGTCATTAATTTATTCATGTCTGGACAGGAGTTCTCTAACCAAGCAAAATACATGCGTACACAGAGATCGTCCCCATTTGCAGCACAATACCTGTTTCTGCTGGTAGACCAAACACACACACACACACACACACACACACACACACTGCATTAAATTGACAGGTGATCACGTTTGACAAGCTAGAGCCTGTAATCTTTGCCTGTACAAACACTACTTAAAATTATTTCTAACAACTTCTCTCTATGAATCATTTACAACAATACTGCCATTGTTAAATATGCAAATATATTTGTTGTTGCATATATTCCCCAGGTGTTATTGGATTTGAATGGTATTCATATTTTATTTACATCTTCACGTATGTAAGTTATTCCCATAACAATACGTTTTAAAATGGCTTCTTATAAAAAAAGATTTAATAGAACATAGTAAACACTGCCATGGAGGGATACAAAATTCTGCCACCTTTCTTTGGACGTATTGTTCTCCGTTTACGATATCCTGTGTCACATTTACGTGCTTTGTAGGAAGAGGCTGTATAATGTAACGGCCACTTAGGCCGTTACACAAAATTTAAAAACTAGGCTACTTAACCTAGAGGAAGCGAAATAGTGTGCTGGAGCCCAAACAGAGTGACAGGATTTGCAATCAACACTCTTGGAACCAGTAACAATTTTTATTAGTGCTAACATGTGACACATTGTTATGATCATGAACCATTTTCTTTAATTTATTGTTGTATTGGAGTGTTAGTGGTCTCAAATATTTCTACTAGTAATTTTGTACATTCCACTATGTTGTCTTTGGTATTGATGAGCTCTTTCGGCAGTCAAGCCATCTCAGATCATTCAGACCTGAAGATGGCTTGACTGCTGAAAGCGCTCGTCAATACCAAAGACAACATAGTGGTTTGTACAAAATTACTAGTAGAAACATTTTCTTTAAGAACATTAATTTGAGTTATTACAAAATATTCAGTTACAAGTTTTTCAAACAGCTGGATTCTCGTATCATTTTCCTTAAGGACATTAATTTAATTTATTATAAAATATTCAGTTATAAGTTTTTTTAAACACCTGGTGTTCGTGATCTAAGTTATTATGAGTTCTCATCAAGATGTATAACATGAACATCAGGGGGCCAGTCTATTGAGTAGATGTTGACTGAAGGGTAATAATTAGAACGCTCCCACCTGTACTTTTGTTGAAGAACTCAACCGGTACCATGCTGACCAGTGTGCCATGAGTACTGCAGACTGTCCTTAGAGTGTGTTGAATCTCCAGCGAGTCTCATTCCAGGCAGATGTGGGTCCTTCGGTGTTCTGCTGGATGAGTATCCTGGGCCTGACGGCTTTGGGGAGCATCCTGGTGCACTGCTCTGCGGATAGTGACAGGTGTTGATGTTATTACCTCTGCTTTCCCTTTCTCCCGGCTGGTGTGGGGACCCTATAACATTTTTATTTGGAGATTACCCGTCAGTCAATACACCCATACACTCTCGCCTCAGAGCACAGACACAACACTCACTCACAATTTTTATCAACATTTTATTTGCTTATTTTATCCAGTTATAGTCATTACTTTTAATCTTTTACTTTAACTTTATCAAAAGACAATTAAATACAATGTCACCGCGTGTTTCGAGACCGGAAGTAACGTGTAAGTCAGTGTTACAATACAAAGGTTACAATTGTAATATACTTTCCTCTTTCTACATTTAATTTATTTTAATTTTGATTTTGATTACTGTATTCGTCCATAGTCTGGACGCCATCTTTACTAGTTACCAACAATGAGATATAAAATTTACTTACCTTTGGGCCAGGTTCGGTTAGGCGAACGGAAATAACAACGGGTTATTTTCAGTAAATTACTCTTGTATTTTTTGTTTACCAATGACATTCCCCTTCTATTTTTGCTCATATACCTGTACATTTGACCCTTGTTCAACAAATGAAATACATTCGGCTACGAGGCGTAATTGATAAAGAAAACAAGTAAAATAGTCATTAACATTAACATTTTTCTCCCTGTGACTTCATATCATTTTAAATCATCAATTTGATTTTTATTTCTAATTGACCACAACCCAGCGCTTCTTAAATATATATTTGTTAATCACACCGACACACACCCATTCATACGTTACATTTTATATTCCCCTTAATGAGCTCATTTTATATTAGAATGGGGGACTTGCAAGATTTTAATGAAGATTGTATTAATTTTACTTTCCTTTTATGATCCTTCTCTGTACGCCCATCAGATGACTCCTCGTGCACGCACTACCGTTGTTGTTTCGTACCGTCATATTGCTTAAATTTCCTCACTGTATGTACTTGGATTATAACATACCGTCTCAGATCATCAAATATCAAAAATTTTCACATTTTTACAATGCGGGCACCCGCGATTTATATTCCGGAAATTTTACGTGCTATTCGCACAAGATGTTGATGCAGACTGGGGTGAGACGAACAACTGCAAAATCTAAGATGGAGAGGGGGTCACGTGACCATTTTGCATTGTTTTATTAATATCACTACGCCAATTTCTGAGGCGAGGCCAATTACGTACTGCATTCCACATGACGTATTTACAGGCTTGGCCGTTATGTAACTGGTGACTTCATCGGTCAAAGTTCGTTTGGCTAAATATAACTGTTGTTTTGCGTCTGCAGTGCTGACCTTGATACGATTTCAGGCACTTGTCTGCATCGTTACAAAACTGCCATTATGATTTCTACTTTTGAATTGCAAATAAAATTTATGTGTATTTTCCCTAAAACACTAGGTGGGCTGAAATGTCCCGTTGCACAATGAAATAGATTTTACAGATGTCGAGGCCACACACACATACACAAACAACACATAATCCATCATTAAATAACAGAATAATACAATTGAGTGTAACCTGAAAGCCCTTTACTGGATTAAGAACTCATGCAGAAAGATTTACTTAACCCTGAGCCGTCATACCGTTGAAACACTCTCCCTGAAGGTTGGCAAGGAATGAGAATGAGACCTGAATTAGTCGGTCCCACTATCCGGCATAAAAGTGACCTGTTCCGATTTGCTGATCATAACCTTTGGTAACCTGCTTACTACAGCATACAGCGAGCAGCTGATACGTTTGATTAGGCCTGCTAGATTGCGTCGCCGAAGCGCAGACACGGCCTTGGCGATCACATGTTAATGTTGTCTTGATTGTTCATCTCTTCTTTCACAGCACTAACACTTATCTAAAAATGAAACTTTTTTCTTGTGAACTTACTGTTTCTTCTCTTCTCGTCGAACGCGTATCGGCGTACATATTCGCCTTCTTCAGCTTAGAGACTGCCAGCATTTAGTAACAACCGTTACTAATTTAGTTACAACAGTAAGTTCACAAGAAAAGTTTCATTTTTAGATAACATGTTAATGATCGAGTTAGCTGTGGCGAGCACAGCCGCCAAGCACTTGGCGGCACTGATCGCATTCAAAGCAGGCCAGGAAAATTCAAACCCCGGCACAATAACAATGATTTTTATACCTTTCTTTTCATGGTCCTATTTCTACCTGTTCTCTAATAACGTGTTGTTTATTCTGAGACTCGTACTGTGTTCACCCTGGGTCTCTCTCTCTCTCTCTCTCTCTCTCTCTCTCTCTCTCTCTCTCTCTCTCTCTCTCTCTCTCTCTCTCTCTCTTGTTGGAAATAATTTCTCTTTGTCTTCTCTCACTTCGTTGTTCATATCATTTTGCTGTTGTCCAACCTTGCTTGCATTTCTCTCTTCATAGCGATTCCTTCTCTTTCTGCCCAAAGTTTTCTCTTACACTCTCCTCGCTTCTTTCTTGCAGTTCCTTTTGGTTGCTGTCACATATCACCTCTAGAGAATTGCTTTTATTTTTGTAATCTGTGTGAGCAAATTGAGTAATTCTTCAATGGTTTTAATTCCTTGTATGTATATTTACATATATATTGTAATAAGTCCTGATTCGTACCCATTAAGCCTCGCGTTGGGATCGCCAATTTGTTACTTAAAGGGAATCTTCTAAGTGTTATATGGCCTTATGTTTGAGTGCCAGTTTGTAACTTTACAGAATTCGTATGGGCTAATTTGCCCTGTCTTGCGGTGCCATTTTGTAACGATTCATAGACTCGTTCAGTTCTGTAATGGTACTAACCCACCCAGGGATAATTCTGTAATAATAATTGTAAATTTTATTTGGGATTATAAACGTGCACGTATTAATGTCAAGGTCGTTAGCCGAGCGCAGGAGATAGCTATTTTTAGCTACATGAACTCTGAACTATGCACATTAAAAGTCATGCCAAGCGACGTCAGGGCCAAACCTTTGTTTACGTCACTTTGGAATGTCGAGCGAATTAAACAATGCTTTCAAATCTGGCTACATAACACGATTAAAACAATGCAATGTGACCACCCACCATATCAGAAATCAACGCAGTACAATTCACCCCAGTGCAATTTACGCTCTCGTGCTGTACAGCCGTAAAAAGTTCCGGAACAAATTACGGGCTTGCGCCATCACCAAACGTATAAAAATGTGATTTTAATTCAAATTAATAATTTTAATAGTCATGAAGTGACATGAAATAAAATGAAGTGACAGTTTCGGCGACAGGTAAAAATTTATAAGCAATAGACTTGTGCGGAGTGGACAGAATTACGTAAGGAGGCTAGACTGGGTCTCGAATCACTAAAGAATGGCAAGATAAGTAACCAACAAGGGGTGTTCTAAAGAGATTTTCAAAATTGTAAAACCTTTTATAAAAAAATGGCAGCCTAAAATAACTACCGTATACATAAATTAAAAATATAATGAACTCAATAAACGGGGGTTGTACAGAAGTGTAGAGAGAGAGAGAGCGTGTATGAATGTCTATAATTAATGTTCTGGAAGCACTGGTTTGCGAAGAAAAAATAAATTTAAGTTTGTAGCTACTGTGACGGTACAATTCTGGTACCATAATAATTTTGTAAACCTATGGTTCCATTGTAAAACATAATTATTGTATTTTATTTTCTAACCATTTTTAAATAATAATAATTTTATTTTATAATCCCTATAAGAGTTTGGTGAGAATTTTCAACAACGCAATATTGAATTAACAGGATTTCTGTTGAATTCAGTGGAAAATTACAAATGTCGCAAAAAACAGTTTGTCACGATAACAAATAAACAAGACCAACCCATGATTATGTCAGCCGAAAGAATGCAAGGCGCATTCTTTCCACTAGGCTGGGCCGTTTGAACAAAGAGCCAGTGACGTATTTTTGCCCCACCTCTGCAATACACAGCAATGAAACATTGTCATTCTCATCCGGACCGTGAAGTGGGCCAGCCGGCAATCCACAGCCGGCGTATTCACTAAGTGTAGTTATTTAAATTTTACACAACCAAAAGTGGGTTAATAACTGTGGTACAGTAACAAATTTTGAGTTAATGTCATCGACAAAGTGTAAATCACGAAGCGACGCCTAAAATCTGGCAAAAGTTTAGATCCAGGGGGGATGCTACAATAGAGAGCATGTGCCCGAAGACGATGTGACAGTCCAGATTTTAGTACGTGCAGCCGACGAATCTGGAAAAAGTTTAGATCCAGGGGGGATGCTACAATAGAGAGAGTGTGCCTGAAGACGATGTGACGGTTCAGATTTTTTTTTTGCACGTGCAATCGAAGAATTCAAGGTGTTCGATGTTGTTAACACAAAAGTGCAGCTAAGTACCAGCTACAACCAGTTTATATAAAATTTTAATATTCAAAAATATATATATGACCAAAAGTCATTAAATAACTTGGTATACCATTAATTGAAATGAGCTCGTAAATTGTACCAGAGAGAGAGAAAGAGTGGATGATATATTTAAAAAGTGCTGGGTTGTGCAAAATTAACGTTATACATAAATTTATATATATATTTTAACATTTTAATATCATGTATTTTGGAGGGTAAACGAAATGTTTAAGGGAATTTTTTTTATCATGACGTAACACCTATTGGGTGTATAGAAGCGTGCGTATTTCGCACGATAGAGTCACATGTTTTGTAACAATGTATAATTAAAAGGTAATGTCATTTGGTAAACATTTCAAGCAAGAATTATTATTTCAAATAACACATCCTGCTACTTTGAGTTTCGCTTAACCAAATTCTGGCCTAAAGGTAAGTAAAATAATCTTCTCATAGATATCACGAGATGGCGCCCGATATTAAAAGTTGAACAAAATTATTAAGTAAGTTTTATTGGCAGTAATAAAATAATATAACATTGGCGCCCGAACAGGGACTCTACAGAAAATTTAATTTAAGTGGGGTAAGCCTAAGGGAAGTAGCGGACAGTTATCTGAAATAATAGATATAATTTTGAAATACGTAAACATAATCGTAGACGATAGGTTATGTTGTAGGATTATATGTATGTGTGTATTATAAATAAGCAAAATGAATACTGGTAAAGGTGATGTAGACGAAACAGTTACGAGTGAGATGGACGTTAAATTGAACCCAATTAGTCAGATCAGTGAAACCAGTGTCACTGAATTAAACCCAGTTCCATTAACCCCCATCTCAACTTGAGACGAAAATAAAACAGATGATACAGCTGCAATGATGCAGTTAGTATTAACAAAATTTGATAATTTTAATATAAAGTTAGACGAGCAAAAAAGTGATTTTAATGTTAAATATACTAACTTGAATGACAAATTTGATAATTTTGATAAACAATTTAACGAGCAGAAAAATGAAATCAGAAATAGTTTTGATGTAAAGTTTGATGAATTAAAGACTGAAATTAAAAGACAAAATTGCCACTTTGATAAAAGAATAGACGAAATGCATGCTCATTTCAATAAAATGACAGAACAAACAGTAACGTTAGTAGACGAGATATTTGATATACCGAAGAGTAAAGTAGACGAGAATTACAAGAATAAAAGTGGGGGTAGCAATGATAATTTGAATAATGAGTTTACAGGTGGTAACAATGATATAGTTAAGAATATGGTGTTAGAAAATGATGATGAGAATATTGGGAGTGATAATGAGATGTTTGTGTGTGTTGAGTCAGAGAGAGAGCTGAGAGAAAGTATATTTGTAACAGGGATGCAGGGGGTAGAATTTTCCTTTGATGTTGCAGTAGTGGGTGAAGAAAAGTCTTCACGTATTTTTAATAAGGACGAGAGTTCCTTAGATTTATATTTGGGAGACGATAGGTCTACAAATAGAATTCCTTGGTGTTTTTGTGTACCTCATAGGTGGTGCAGTAATTATGAGTTAGTGACCCCTGCATATTTGGAGAGAGAGAGTGTAACTTGGTGTTATGGTGAGAAATATATTGAGAGAAAGAGAAAGAGAGTAATAGAGATTTTTAAAGTAAATAGAAAGTATAGAGAATTTGTAGAAAGGTTAGGAGTAGCGATGGTGGATAATTATAGTAAATACTTACCTTATAGTGAAATTGAGATAACAATAATAGTAGATGGTGATAATAATGATAACAATTACTTACCTTGGGAAGTAACGGGTGTAGCAGTAGATAATTATGATGACTATATGACTAACATGATTATGACAGATAATACTGAGGTAGACAGAATCATACCCGATCGTGACATGGTATATGATAAAAAGTTACAGAATAAACCTATTAATTCTGGAAACGAGATTGTGGAAGAATATAAAATTTTAAACAAATATATAAATAATAATATCATTTATATGATACAAAATAAGTTGTATAGACCTAAGATTAGACTGTTATTCAATGATGGAGGATAGATTGTTTTATTGTGTAATGAACATTTAATATATGTGAACAGTGATTTTGAAATGGACTGCTTATGGACTGATTTTGATCAATGATAAAATAACAAGTTGGATTGTATATTTTTTTGTGTATTAATGTCAATGTATTTATGTATTTTGATGTTGTGTATTACAGGTAAATTTTATGTACATCAGGTATGTAACAGTAAATTATATTTAATGGAGTTAATAAATAACAATTAACATGTTTTTGTTAAACAAGTGAAAGTAATAGTGAAATTTTTAAATAATTGAATAATAATTAAAGAGTAATTACTGAATTAATGTGGTACAAACGAAAGTTGTACTAAATTTATAATTGCAGTAGTAATGAAGTTAAATTATTAATTTGTAATGAAGGTAATTTCTAATTAATAATAAATGACTAAGCATATAATATATATTTGAATTTTGAGATGTATTGTTATGAGTAGGTGAGAGATAAATTTTATAATGCAATTGTCAATGATTACAGTAAGGTAGAATGTTTAAAAAGGAATAGAGCCTGGGTGTAAATAAAGGCATGTGAGTTAGTCAATTAAAAAGTTACTGGGAGTTAGATAGATAAGAATTTTGAAGAAAATAATACAAAGAGAGTATTAGATATTTTAGGGACACAGTAGTTAGTGATTATTTGTAGAGGTGAGTAAAGTAAAGGTTAAACAAATATTTGTTGCTGATGATATTTTGTAGTGGGGGTGAGGTGATAAAGAGTGACCAACGTATAGCGTTGTGGCAGGTAATAGCGTAGTTTAAGGGAGTGTTTGCCGATATTTTGGAAGGGAAAAAAATTATGAATGTATATAGCCAGGTAGGGAACACCCATCTTAGTACAAAGACAAGCGGTGCCATAGGATTTCAAATGGAATTAGTAAAGGTGTTTATAATTGAGAAATTGGTGTCGTGATAGGTAAATCTGGTTAGTAGTGGTTAGTAGAAGAAAGGTGAGTAAGATTATAAATGTTAGTGCCTATATGAATAAGTCGAATCATAGTGAATACAGGAGTCACCCAGACTAAACAATGAATTGTGAACTGGTTATTTCAATGTATTAACCGTATTAATGTATCAATGTTAATTATGATGTATTATGTATTAGCATAGGATTTTTGAATGGCACTTCTATATAATTCTTGTTGAGTTGAAGCAAACCCAGTGCTTCTTAACACAAACCAGCACATAGCTAAGGGGAAACAGATCAGTTAGGGATATAGCATATACCAAGCCACTATTTTGATTTGTTGTTTCAGTGTTTGGTGATGTTGTGATGGCGGTCCTGAGCTGGCCAGCGCGTCAGAGCAGGGGCGTTACGCGCCTGATTGGCCTTATGGTGTTGGGATCTCGAAGGAGAAGTCCAGTAAGGTCATGCAGGTACTGTCACCATCATCGGACCACGGATGAGTTATTATATTCTTTTTACATAAATAGTAAGGGGGTTGTGGCGACATATCCTGGCTGATCCCTTTAGGAAGTACGAATGTGTCAATGAGAGTCTTTATGCTTCGGCATAACATCTTTCATTGAGGGGGTTTTGTGACAGTACAATTCTGGTACCATAATAATTTTGTAAACCTATGGTTCCATTGTAAAACATAATTATTGTATTTTATTTTCTAACCATTTTTAAATAATAATAATTTTATTTTATAATCCCTATAAGAGTTTGGTGAGAATTTTCAACAACGCAATATTGAATTAACAGGATTTCTGTTGAATTCAGTGGAAAATTACAAATGTCGCAAAAAACAGTTTGTCACGATAACAAGTAAACAAGACCAACCCATGATTACATCAGCCGAAAGAATGCAAGGCGCATTTTTTCCACTAGGCTGGGCCGTTTGAACAAAGAGCCAATGACGTATTTTTGCCCCTCCTCTGCAATACACAGCGATGAAACATTGTCATTCTCGTCCGGACCGTGAAGTGGGCCAGCCGGCGTATTCACTAAGTGTAGTTATTTAAATTTTACACAACCAAAAGTGGGTTAATAACTGTGGTACAGTAACAAATTTTGAGTTAATGTCATCGACAAAGTGTAATTCATGAAGCGACGCCTAAAATCTGGCAAAAGTTTAGATCCAGGGGGGATGCTACAATAGAGAGCATGTGCCCGAAGACGATGTGACAGTCCAGATTTTAGTACGTGCAGCCAACGAATCTGGCAAAAGTTTAGATCCAGGGGGGATGCTACAATAGAGAGCGTGTGCCCGAAGACGATGTGATGGTTCAGATTTTTTTTTTGCACGTGCAATCGAAGAATTCAAGGTGTTCGATGTCGTTAACACAAAAGTGCAGCTAAGTACCAGCTACAACCAGTTTATATAAAATTTTAATATTCAAAAATATATATATGACCAAAAGTCATTAAATAACTTGGTATACCATTAATTGAAATGAGCTCGTAAATTGTACCAGAGAGAGAGAAAGAGTGGATAATATATTTAAAAAGTGCTGGGTTGTGCAAAATTAACGTTATACATAAATTTATATATATATTTTAACATTTTAATATCATGTATTTTGGAGGGTAAACGAAATGTTTAAGGGAATTTTTTTTATCATGACGTAACACCTATTGGGTGTATAGAAGCGTGCGTATTTCGCACGATAGAGTCACATGTTTTGTAACAATGTATAATTTAAAAGGTAATGTCATTTGGTAAACATTTCAAGCAAGAGTTATTTCAAATAACACATCCTGCTACTTTGAGTTTCGCTTAACCGAATTCTGGCCTAAAGGTAAGTAAAATAATCTTCTCGTAGATATCACGAGATGGTGCCCGATATTAAAAGTTGAACAAAATTATTAAGTAGTTTTATTGGCAGTAATAAAATAATATAACACTACTTTCTTTATTTTGTTAAACTATGTATGAGAATATTACTAAAACTAAATGTGTAAAGGAGGGCGGAGTAATGGTTTCATTTGTATTTTATGATGGTATACATAGTGTTTTCTTTTATAGAAAAAATTGAGTTCTGATCTAATAAAATAAGATAAATTTGATTGAAGTAAATGAATTTTTATTTGTCAAACAACCATCTTTGTTTTTCAGCTCGTCAATCAAATCCTGGACCTGGTAAGTGAAATTTCCGATGTTGGTAGTAATTAAAGATGGCGGTTAAAATAGTCAAAAATTAATATTGTAAACAAAGTTACAAATAATAAAGTGTTTTATAAAAAGGATTATAATAGTTACAATGGCGTCGTGAACAGGGTACGTTTGCATAAATATTATTTATGCAAATGTGGGCCTGTTTTAGAGAACAAAATGGTTGTTTGAGGCAAATTAAGGAAATATAAATAGACGCATGTATTAATGTTATGTTATAATATGATATGGTCTGTTTATGTGTACTGTAAGAATTAAATAGTCAAAATGAGTATGAATGAAAATATTAACAATGAAGTCAGCCTAACTGACATTAATACTGAAAGTCAGTTAAATATTGAAGTAAACGGAACAGAGTCGTTAATAATGGAAAACGAAAATCAATCAACGCCTACGGTCGGTAGAGTAGAAAAGTTGTCATTAGATGACCAGTTTGATTTTATGAAAGCTAATTTTAATGAGCAGAATGTAAACATAAATAGTCATTTTGATGAAGTAAACACTAACATGAATGAACGAAAGAATGATTTCAATGAAAAGAGTAATTTTAGTGAAAAGTTGAATGAGATTAGAGACGAAATAAAACAACAAAATGTCTATATTAATAAAAGTTTAGAAGAAGTTGATGAACATTTTAGTACTATTGTAAAACAATTACAAGACGAAGTAAATGAAAGAAAGAGAAAGGAGGGGAGAGAAAATAAACGGAAACAGGTAAGTGAATCTGATAATGCAGATAGTGAAACTATAAGTGATAATTTTAATGAGAAGATGATAACAAAAAATAACGAAGAAACAATTAATGAGGTAAGTGTTAGTCATAAAAATGACCTAACAAGTAATAGTGGTAGATAGTTGAAAACGGGGTATTTAAGGGTGATACAGTGAAAATTAATAGTGATGATGAGAATATAGAAATAGTAAGGGAGAGTGAGAGAGTAATGGGAGTAGGGGATTGTAAAGGGGTAGAAATCAGTGTTTGTAAGTTAGAGAGAGAATATGAAGAGAGTTATTTTGGGAAATGGGGCAGAGGGTAAATTTTCCCCAGGTTTATTGTGAACCAAGGTGTTCACTGGTGTTTTTGAAGGGCGAGAGTCCCTTAGTGGAAGACGATGTGTTTTCAAATTGTTCCCTGAGTTTTGGTGGTGTTCCTGGAAAAGCCAGATGTTTCAATGTAGTAGTACCTTCTGCATGGAATGATAGAAAGTGAAATGGGGTAGTGAGAGTGATTTTGAGGAAGTGGGAGATATAGAGTTGTTCAAGTTGAGAGAGAGAGAGATATGGTGTTGTTTGAGGTTAATAGAAGTTATAAAGAATTAATAGAGAGAATGAATAGTGAGAGAGTGAATAAAATAAAAAACTTACCTTACGATGTAGTTAGTGCAGCAAGAGGTGATAATAATGTTGATACCTTACCTGTATATAAAGTGGGGTTACTGGTAGTAGATGATTACTATAATGAAGAAATGATAAAGGATTTAATCGTAACAGATAATACTAAAGGAGAATTGACCATACCGAATGTCGACAGGTTTTATGAATTAATAGTATGCAATAATGTTGTTAAATACTATCTTGATACAATGGATAAAATTGATGATGATGGTTATAATAATAATAATAATAACAAAATGTATTTAATTAAAAATGAATTGTGGAGACGTAAGACAAGATTATTGTTTGATGATGGAGGGTAAATATCTATTGAAATTAATAAATACCTTTTTCTTTATCCGTGCTGCGACTGCGTCTTTGATGTCTTACGACATGTTTCGGGAACACGTTCCCATCATCAGGTAAAATTGTTTTTCTTCTAGTTCATAACGAACGTGTCAAGAATATAATAATTTAAACACATAACACAATGAGTATAATAGAACTCAGTCCACATAACAGTGCGCACTGCCGTACTATAACTCTGACAGTTATACTACGGCACTACAGTAACACTGAGTTATAGTACGGCAGTGTGCACTGTTACGTGGACTGAGTTCTATTATACTCATTGTGTTATGTGTTGATGTGTTTTAATTATTATATTCTTGACACGTTCGTTATGAACTAGAAGAAAAACAATTTTACCTGATGATGGGAACGTGTTCCCGAAACATGTCGTAAGACATCAAAGACGTAGTCGCAGCACGGATAAAGAAAAAGGTATTTATTAATTTCAATTTCACTGCGACTGGAGACCAAATATAATGAAATATCTATTGTTCATGAACATTTAACTATGTGAGTAGTGGGTTTTGAAATGGACTGAATTATGAAATGATTTGTGGTAAACTATAACAGATAATAGTGTGGATTGTATATGCTTTTGCGTTGATGTCAAATGTATTTGTGTAATAGGTTATGGTGTACTCTGTGTTTTATGTAAACAATGTATGTAAGTAATAGGAATTGATTTGATAATAATAATAAAATTTTACCAGACTAAATAAATAATGAGAGTAATTGTGAATTTTATAATGAAATTAAATGAATTGAAATTGTTTTAGATAATGTAATTAAAGTAACTTAGTGTTTTAAAAAACTGATTGAATATAAATAATTGGAGATTAATTAATTAATTTAAAATGTTGTATAGATGAATTTTGGTGATAAATTTAAATGATTTTTCTGAGATTTAGATTTTATAATAAATAGTAAATGATTAAACATACAATGTGTTTAGGTATTGAGTTATATTGTTATTATAAGGTATCAGAAGGTACATACGGTTAGGTACGTTATGTTTGTTGTGATAAATGTTTATATTTTGGAGTCTATTTGATTGAATGATTGAAAACAGATAGGTAGGAATTTTATAATGAAATGGAAGTAAAGTAAAATGTTTTAATAATGAAATTAAATGAGTATGAATAAATAAAGGTTACAATTAAGGTGATTAAATTAATTTGAGGTAGTTATGAATTTTCTAATGTAATTTTCAACGATTAACTTAATGTAAAATGTTGTAAAAGATGGAATTGGGGTGATGATTATTTCAATAAGGCATTAAGATAGCCAGAGTTAATTTTAAATGGGTGTTAGACGAAATAAGAATTTCTGGAATAAAAGTAATACAGAAACAGGGTAGTAGGAGGGACGCAGTAGCGAGGGTGGATGTATGTAGAGAAAGTGGAGATTAAATAGGTGAGAGCAGGGACCATATATTTTGTAGTGAAGGTGGAGGTGTAAGAAGTCCTCAACGCAAGGCGTTGTGGTGGGAGGTGAAAAGTTTTAAAAAGGGTTGCGGAGTTACCTGAAAGGGCCAGGAACTGATAAGGGAATGAGCCGGAGGGAAGGGAACACACATCCTATGTACAAAGAGGGTATCAGGTGCTTTGTTATAAGAGGAGAATGATTTAAACCTTTGAACAGTGACAACTCGGTCAGTATGCTGGGCCCCTGAAAGTGAAATTTTTTTGAAATTTTGTAAAATGTAAAATAATGGAAAATTGTCGACTTCAATTATAGGCAAATTAATTAAAAATGTATAAATAGTGTTAAATTAAAATTGTCTACTTACTTTAAAAGTTCTTCTGTGTGTGAAAAAAAAAATAGACACTTTGTCACCCGATTCATAGTTTGTAATATATTCACGAAGTTCGTCTTCAGTCAAATATTTAGACATTTTGCAAAGATAGTTTATCAGATTACTAAATCAATGCTCAACACTAAATCCAAATTGTACGCACTATAATTTAAATAATACGAATAATAAACGTTATTTATAAACGAAAACACTGCTCACACCTTTACACTTTCGTACACAACGCAGAACGTAACCTCCAAACACAACGCTGCAGAGCACATGTAAAATTATTCACCACAGCCACGTAAAGTACATCAGACTAAGAGGGAATGAATACCAAATGTTTCAGTAAGTATCCGCTAGAGTGCAGCACTAATACCATTCTAATAAATGACGTATGACGGCAATACTAACGAAGCAAAAGTTGAAAACGTAGATATACGTGATTACTGAATTTGGCCCGTCTGACAAAAAACGTGTATATACGTGATTACTGTTCAAAGGGTTAAGTAGAGTTAGATAAAGGGTTGGAGGGGAATTTTATTGAGAGATCGGTGTCACCCTATGCAAATCCGTTAGTGGTTGTTAGAAGGAATAAGGTGAGTAAGGTTATATCTAAATGCCCGTTCAATAAATCAGATCATTATTAATGACTGGGAATCACCCGAACCAATTAATGATGAAAATGCTTAATAGAAATTCATAGTTGAAATTTTAATGTAACAAGTGAAAGATTTAATAGAATTTGAAACTAAATTAAAGCTGTAAGGTGTGTAATTTTTGGTCAAACTTAAATTGGAAATGTTTGTCTTGATGTAAAAATGGCAATGTTCATTGTGAGCGTTTATTATGTTGTATGTATTATGTAAGTGCGTAGGAGTCTAAAACATGTAATAGTATGTTTTAAAAGCGATTCCCCACATTTCGGGCGGTCCCAGCCTTACCAGCCCAGACCATGGTTTTGGATGACAACCAGGTGTGTGCAGATTAATTGTAAACTGACCATGGTTGGTTGCTTTTAAAATTGGTGTAACATAGAAATTTAACGGGGAACAAAGGGGAATCTAAGAATTTTGTTTTTGGAACACGGCTACATACCTAAGTATGGGTGGTAGACCGATTAAGAGCATATCAGTAAGTTTATTAGTAGGGGTACTGGTACCCTAAAGTTTATGTAACGCCAAAGCAAGGATGGGGGTGAAAGAAAAGAAAAAATTGTTCACCCCTTCCGCCTCAGTCCTTGTGGAGGCAACTGGGCGCTGCAGTCCCGGGGGGAGGGCAATAGTGTGTGTGGAAGGAGGAAGTTGATGATTACTGTAAATGGGATAAAATGACCCGGTTAAAGGGAATTGTGTTGATAATGTAGAATGAGTAATTGATTTTATGATATAATTAAATGATTTTTATGTTGATTTGAGGAGTTTTATGAAGATGATTAATGATTTTTTAAGAAAGATATAAGTAAATAATTTGTTATTATGTAGTTGATTTAAATGTGTTCAAGAGAATTTTAATAATTAATTTAATGATTTTGAGATGTAATTTGGGAAATGACAGATATTTGTAATGTTGAAATGGGAAGTTTAAATTCTGATTGGAATCAGGGAAATATTTTGAATTTTGGAATAAAAATTAAAGAGAGAAGGGCATTCCGAATGTTCGTATTGAATTTTTAAAAATGTAACATGTTATGTTAAGTATATATATATACATGTATGTTAGAAGTTAAGAAAACCAGTGCTTCTTAACGCAAACCAGCGCATGGCTAAAGGGGACCAGATCAGTTGGGGATATGGTATTATACAAGGCCACTATTTGATATTATGATTTCATGTTTCAGTGTCTGGTGATGCTGTGGCGGCGGTCCTGTGCTGGCCTGCACGTCAGCAGGGGCGTCAAGTGCCTGTCTGGCCTTGTGGTGTTGGGATCTCGAGAGGGAAGTCCAGTAAGGTCATTCAGGTGCGGCCGCAATCACTGGATCAGGGGGGTAAGTTACCCATGATTTTTAATAAAACAAAGGGGGTTGTGGCAACATCCTGACTGATCCCTTTAGAAAGTATGTGAGTGTCAATGAGAGTTTTATGCTTTGGCATAAAACCTCTCATTGAGGGGGTATTGTAACGGTACTAACCCACCCAGTAATAATTATAAATTTGATTTAGGAGTATAAACGTGCACGTATTAATGTCAAGGTCATCAGCCGAGCGCAGGAGATAGCTATTTTTAGCTACATGAACTCTGAAATATGCACATTAAAAGTCACGCCAAGTGACGTCAGGGCCAAACCTTTGTTTACATCACTTTGGAATGTCAAGTGAATTAAACAATGCTTTCAAATCTGGCTACATAACACGATTAAAACAATGCAATGTGACCACGACCCCCCCCCCATCTCAGAAATCAACGCAGTACAATTCACCCCAGTGCAATTTACACTCTCGTGCTGTACAGCCGTAAAAAGTTCCAGAACAAATTACGGGCGTGCGCCCAACACCAAAAGTATAAAAATGTGATTTTAATTCAAATTAATTGTAATAGTCATGAAGTGACATGAAATAAAATGAAGTGACAGTTTTGGCGATAGGTAAAAGATTATAAGCAATAGACTTGTGCGGAATGGACAGAATTACATAAGGAGGCTGGACTGGGTCGAATCGCTAAAGAATGGCAAAATAAGTAACCAACAAGGGGTGTTCTAAAGAGATTTTCAAAATTGTAAAACCTTTTATAAAAAAAATGGCAGCCTAAAATAACTATACATAAATTAAAAATATAATGAACTCAGTAAACGGGGGTTGTACAGAAGTGTAGAGAGAGAGAGAGAGAGAGAGAGAGAGAGAGAGAGCATGTATGAATGTCTATAATTAATATTCTGGAAGCGCTGGTTTGCAAAGAAAAAATAAATTTAAGTTTGTAGCTACTTTCTTTATTTTGTTAAACAATGTATGAGAATATTACTAAAACTAAATGTGTAAAGGAGGGCGGAGTAATGGTTTCTTTTGTATTTTATGATGGTATGCATAGTGGTTTCTTTTATGGAAAAAAATGAATTCTGATCTAATAAAATAAGATAAGTTTGAAGTAAATGAATTTTTATTTATGTCAAACAACCATCTTTGCTTTTCAGCTCGTCCAACCGAATCCTGGACCTGGTAAGTGAAATTTCCGATGTTGGTAGTAATTAAAGGTGGCGGCTAAAAATAGTCGAAAATTAATATTGTAAACAAAGTTACAAATAATAAAGTGTTGTATATAAAAAGGAAAGTAATTGTGATAGTTCCTTTATTAATTTTTTAATTTATATTATTTACGTAGGTTGATTTAAGTTAATATAAAGTTGGGTTCGATTTTATTATTGTGAAGTCGTTGGTTTAATGAGTTTCATAATTAGAGATAATAGTTTTAACTGTTTGTTGTTAGCCGTATGTTGTGATTTAATTAGAAGTTGACCTTTCTTCACTGGTAGAGACGGTTCGGCGGAGTAGGCTCTCACTGAAATCAGAGTTATTTTATGATAGCAGTACTTACTTTAATTGATGTCCTGGTTATCATGTAGGGTAGATTTGATCATCTAAAAACAAGATTAATTTAAAATTCGCTCGTTAGCACTATAAGTGGTGCCATCCGTTGCACGTCATCCACTGAGCCTGTAAATGTCTACCATAATGAAATAATTGGTCTAACTCTAATCATTGAGTTTAAATATAGTTTATTCCTTGTTAATACGCATGTATTAATTTCCTTAAACAATTAAAACAAGAAAGTCACACTTCACAATAATATTTACATTTCGTAAAATTTCTCTTCCAATCTCAGGGTGGTTAAGCTGAATGCGTGGCTAACATACTCCATGATGTTTTTGTTTTAAAATAATTATTAATAAACATGGGTTCTTTTAGTCTGCAAGATACTAAACTAGGAGCAGACGGAGTCTGTCTCTAAGCTGAAAAAGGCGAAGACGACGCCGAAACGCGTTCGACTAGAAGAAAAAACAGTAAGTTCACAAGTAAAAGTTTCATTTTTAGATAAAGTGTAGTGCTGTGAAAGAAGATGATGAACAATCAAGACAACTAAACTAGAAGATGAAACTACTATAATAAGTGATTACATTTAACAAATAAAATCTTAATTAATTATATGCAATTTAAAAGACGTCTGGCGTCAACATATAGGTTAGACCTGGCATGTCTGTATAATGTCAGTTAAGTTAAATAAAATAATAATGTATTAACAGCAAAGAAAATTCAAGTGTACTAAAGTTATAAATGCCTTTAGCATGTAAAAACAATCGTCTTACTACTAGATTGGATATTATTCTACAGGTACCTTTTTAAATCTCGCAAACATAGTAGGTTGTTATTAAATGGTTGAACAATAAATTAAAATTCTAAATTCAGTAAGGTACACTGTCCTAGAATTCGTTAAAAATAATCTTATGCCTTGGGTTAATAATGTTCTTAAATGCTTATTACTAATAAAATTGTTAATCGACTTAATGAGGGTTTAATGCCTCTTCAAAGTTCATTTACATGGCCTTAATTCTATGCATGGTAATGTTATCAGTTCATTTCATAAGTTTTTTAATAGTAATACAAGGTCACTATACTCCCTTTGTCATTTATATAACCGCGATTGCTTGGGATTATACACTTGCAATCGTATTTGCACCTTCACTCAACTGATTACTTCGTTTATAAAACTTGTTAACACCTTCGACAATTTTGGGTTATGTCGAACCAAACATTACGTTGCTGCACGCACAGGTTAGGTTAAATTTTACTCTTCTGGCGTCTGAAACACTCGTCTCGTCTCCCTCGTCAACAGTACAATAATGATGCTTAGCTTGGCTTCGGTTTTGGGCCAAGCCTCGCTATAATTAATTTGATTGGTGGAAAGCGCGGTGACATCCCATCCGCTTTCTAAGATAGCGTCTATTTTTGGGGTGGAGAGTATGAAAAGCACACTTCCTGTTTTGTCCAATTTGATACACATATTTTTAAATTCCAATAACTTCCTTAGATTAGTGAGCTCTAATCTAATCATCTCAATCGTTTGCAATTGTCTTTTAGATTAATTAGATATCCCTCAAGCCATAAATCTGTTCATGTTTGACAAATTATCACTTTCACAACTTATGCCTAGTACAATATTTTTTATTAAAAACTATCTTACGTTTATTTTATTTACAAATTGACTTCACTAATACTTATTTCCACTAATACTCAGTCTCTTTCTGTTCTTGAGTTATATTACAATCACTTATTGGTGAAAACAACCCTAAAATTGGGTATAAGCTTTACTAAGCTGATAGCATTATGCCTCAGATTTAGTTAATATATTTTAATGGTGGGTTATATTTCTATTGAATTACTCATGAATAGTGTTACTTATTCATCTACGTTAACCATTACAACTTTTGGTTATTACATTTAGTGGTTTTGATACAGTTATTCCCTTGAATTATACTTTTTAGATTCACCTATAGTTCAGGCACTATATGGTGTTACATCCTTTATCTTAACTCTTAATTATATATTTAATTTTGGGGTCATTATCCTTTACAAAATATTGCTAGTAGTTGTTCTAAGATGTTACAATTATTTGATTGATAATAATAGGATTGTAGCGGGGCATTTTGGGGCCTACCTGAGACAATGTAAAGAAGTTTATATTTTATTGATAATAAATAACATAATTTGTATTTTGTCATAAATAAATAATAATAACTTTATCCCTTGTCGAGTGATAGGGACAGAAATTATAAACTTCGGTAAATTTTTTGTTTGAAACTAAAAGAACAGTGGCAGCATTGACTGTGAAGGTTATTCGATGATATTTTGTAAAAATAGATTCAACAGACACAGATTTTAATAACAGCCAACAGCTGTACCAAGGTCAACAAATGACGAACACAAAACCAGTAAATTCAGTTATGTAACGGTAAACAAATTATGCAACGCGACGATCAGGCGAGCGTTACGTCAGAGCCTATCCTTGAGGAGTAAACAAGTTACATAACGATGACATGCAGCTGGCGGAGTGATACAAACTGGAAAACAAAGACAATTGAACATACTACAACAGCGCTTCAAAAAATAGCGCTGTTTTCTCTTCCCAGTATAACGCCATCACCACTCGTGAGTGGTCTGTATAAAAGTTTCGAAACGTAAGTGCGGGCCCGCAACAGACCAAAAAATGTGATTAACTAATAAAAGAAAATGTGAAGTAAAGTAAAGAAAAATACAAAAGTAATTAACAGTTTTGTTTCGTCATTATTAAAAACAGTTTTCGGCAATCATTCATTTAAAACGGACAATGTGCGTAAAAGTGTGACGCCACCAACTTACTGAACAGCTAAGTAGCCATGCCTTCATATTAAAATTTCAACAAAGGTTTTCTTTTAAATTTAATTAAGTAATGGGGAAATAAATTTTAACAACATGTAACACGAGAGCTCTCAAATCATAAAAATCAGTGTGTGTGTGTGTGTGTGTGTGTGTGTGAGTATGTGAGTAAATATATTTAAATGAAGAAGTCTGGTTTGCGTTTGTACAAAAAAAAAAAAATTATTTAGTTTTATTTCTATTTAATATCTTGATTTTTCTGTTAGTTAAAATTTTATATGAGGTTTCAATTTTATTCACGTAAGTTTCTTTTGATGAGAATTATGTAACAGCTGAAGGAGGTAGTATGATGATGATTTTAAAATGATGTGAATATCTAATCATTAATAAACCTCAGTAATTCTTGGGAAACAAGTAAAGTTTTCTTTATTTAAACAACCATGATCTGTTTCTCCTGTTCGCTTATAAGAACCCTGGTGTGTAATAATTTTACGTGTATAGGTGTTAACAACAAGATGGCTCCTAACAAAATCAAACCGAAAAAGTAAGTATGCTCGCTCATTTATATTTATATTATTAATATCATACATATCAGGATATCACCCTTTTCTATTAATCCAGTAAAACTTCTTGCATCTGGTCTCAGGATACAAGTATGTCTAAATTATATTATCTTGATATATTTTTTTGCTAATTATCATTGTGTCACATCATATGAATTACTTTGAACCTTGCTGTTTCTATTGACAATAATGTTTCCTCTCTATTATCCTTTATTGTTAAAGTTTTTTGAGTTGCTTATTAGGTAAATTCAGAATGTCCATTTCATTATTTGATTTTACTCTAATTATAATATAATTGTAGTTATTATATACATAATCTTTGTGTTGGTATTACCCTTATAACGTATACGTGCATTATCATCCATCAGAAATTGGATTACTAGTCATTTCGTTGCTTATTTCCTTTATTTTAGGTGCATAATTCACATTGAGTGAGGTAATGGGTCCAATTTTGTTTTGACAACAATGTGTTCATCTTATGATGAGTTTTATGTCTTTCATTTTTCATTTCATACTCTTGTAGTATCACGAAGGTTATTTATTACTTTAGGTCTATTATACACTTTTCTGTCTTTATCACTCTTCTTTAAACTGTATTTATGATTATCAGTCTACAAGTTATATCCCTACATTTACTCTAGTTACATGACTGGCCTAAAAGATGCACTTTACAGGGTGTCCACATTCTGGAAAGTCAGGGAAAAAAAGTTGGTCAGGGAAATAAACAAAAAATCTGGAAAGTTAGGGAAATCTTCCCCGATGACAGACTTGAGGGTAAATTTTTACTCTAGTCTGCCGCAACCCGTGAAAAATCTGAAAAGTCAGGGAAATCTTCCCCTATGATGGATTTGAGGGGAATTTTGAATGCTCTAGTCTGCCATAACCCAGACTATTGTAGCATTTTTTCCAGGTATTTTTCACAAGAAGTGCACAACAATTATATATTTTTTGTTGTGCCCTTGTGTCCTTTTTTCAACCGATTTAGCTAATTCTTTTTCTATTTTCAGTTTTTTTAGGCTGCTGACTTAAACTCATTACAATGGCTAACAAGAAATGTTTGTTTAATAAACTTTGGCTGGACAGTAAAGTTTTCCGGAATTTAGTGGTTGGTTGGACTTGGTGGTTAGTGATGCAAATTCGGCTTATTGTCAAGTGTGTCTCAAATCTTTTAAACTAAGCAATATGGGGAAACAAGCAATTGTTTCTCATGCTAAGGGACCAACTCATGTAAAAAACATGAGAGCAAAGGCTTCCCAGCCGGCAATTTCTTTTTTTACTACTCCATCTCCATTAAAAGATGTGCAGCCAACACCTTCAACTTCAGCTACAAAAGAATTATTAGTAGTGCCAGGAACAAGTCAAACAAGTTTAAAGAGTTTCAGTGTGAATGAAGATGATGTTACGTCAGCCGAAGCAATATGGGCTCTCCACGTCATCACTGGGAAAATGTCTCTAAACTCTTGTGATGAAACCTCTGCAGCCTTCAAAAATATGTTTCCAGACAGTAAAATCGCTCGGAGCTTTTCTATGGGCAAGACTAAGGCTTCCTATGTAATAAATCATGGGGTTAGCCCCATATTTTCAAGAAATGTTGCAAAATAACATGAAATGTTGTTTGTTTTGATGAATCTCTGAACAAATTTGTACAAAGAGGACAAATGGACTTGTGTGTAAGGTTTTGGGAAGTAAACCTTCAGAAAGTTTCAACACGATATTGGAATAGTGTATTTTTAGGCAGGGCAACTGCAGATCACTTGTTAGATGGGTTTATTCAAGGGCTCTCCTTACCTTTAGGAAATATTTTGCAAATCTCAATGGACGGGCCGAATGTTAACCTCAGTTTTATGAAAAAACTCTAGAGCCATTTGCAAGTCTTAAATCCAGAGGGAAAGTCCCTTCTTGATATTGGCATATGCAGTTTGCATACAGTTAATGGAGCCCAGAAGACTGGGATCTCCAAAACTGGTTGGGAACTTTTTCACTTTTTTAGATCTCTCTACAGTCTTTTCAAAGATATCCCAGCTCGGCGAGCAAAATACTCAGATATTACAACCAGCACCTCTTTCCCTTTTAAGTTCACAGCAGTAACATGGCTGGAAAATGGTCGCTGTGTAGATCAAGCTCTCAAAATATTTGATCATGTCGATAAATTTGTAAAAGAATACAACGAAAAAGACAACAAAAACCTGCAATACCTTAGAGAAGCTATGAAAAATCCATTTTTTAAGGCAAAACTAAGTGCTTTCAGAAGCATATTGTCAGACGTTGAGCCGTTCCTGAGAAGGTTCCAAAGTCAGAAGCCTATGGTCCCTTATCTCTTTACTTCACTTGAACAACTTATGAAAAACCTAATGATGAGATTTGTAAAATATGAAAAAATAGCTGAAGCAAGTACTACTCAAAAATTAATGAACTTGGACTTGCAAGACAGTGGCAATCTGGTTTCAGTAGAAAAGGTGGACATTGGTTATGCTGCAGAAAACTTAATGAAACAAATTAAATGCTCAGAAAAAGAGAAACTTGTTTTTAAAAATGAGTTCAAAAATCTCCTTACCACCATGATAGAAAAACTCAGAGAGAAAAGTCCTTTGAAATCACATTTAGCACGAGGCCTCACTGCCTTAGACCCTAAAATGATAATGCTCAAACCCAGTTTGGCAATAAAAGGGATTGATGTTCTAGAAAACCTGCACAGCCATAGAAGAATATGTGATAAAAGTGCTGAAAAGGCCAAACGACAGTTTTCTTTGCTAACTGAAGAAGCTAACGATTTCATTTCCAAAACATCTGATGACAGGGATTGGACGAATTTTACTACGGCCTTTTAGGAGAAGATAAGAAATATGAAGATCTCTGGTCTGTAATGAAGCTGTTTCATTTTATCCCAGGGTAATGCATCAGTTGAATCTGGCTTTTCTGTTAATAAGCATTTACTAGTTGAAAATCTTCTAGAAGAATCCCTTGTGTCCCAAAGAGTTATTTGTGATAGCATAAAGCATCTAGGTGGTTTGAGGAATGTGACTATCAACAGAAGTATGCTTACCTCGGTCAGATCTTCAAGAAGAAGATATCAATTATATTTGGAAAAGAAAAAAGAAATGGAGTCAGAAGAGGAAAAAAGAAAATGGAGGAAAGGAAAATTGAATTACAGTTGAAAGAGTTGGAAGAAAAAAGGAAAAACTGCTGGAGAACATGAAGAGATCACACTAGTAAATTTTGAAGGAGTGCATATTTTTCTTTTTCATTCTCATCCTGTCGGACTGGTTCATTTTCAATTTTGAAAGCTATAGCTGATTATTATAATTATTTGTTACCATGTAAGTTGTTCTATTAATTAGTCCATTTTATCTTGTTCATATATTATTTTATTAAGTTCTAGTGAAAATACTCTCATTCTTACGTTACCTAAGTGTTGCCTTTAGGTAATAATGGAAATATTTATTTTTAAAATGCCATCAACGTATTTATATTTTTCAATAAATAAATAAAAAATAAAATAAAAGAGGAAGAAAAAAAAGTGGAGAGAGAATTAGGCCAGCTATGGGGAAGGTGGAGGCTGGGTTTTCTTTTTTCTTCCTTGTAAAATATAATGCTCAAAGAATTAACGTACTATGCATTTTAGTGAGTCAGGGAAATTTCTGTAAGTAGGTCAGAGAAAGTCAGTGAAAATTAAAACAGAATTTCTGTGGACACCCGGACTTTAGTTATTCTTGCAGATACACAGTTAATTTACATTTAGACTAAATTTACTTCACTCTCCTGACCATTATTTATTATATCATTAATTTACTTTTTATAAGTTTTCTTTGTCAGTTCAGTTAATTAAATTAGTTTGTCATGGCTTATTTGTTATTCTGTTCTTCACTCTGGGCTTCTCTTGTTATGATTCATTCATCTTGCTTAGAGTGTAAGACATATCTTATGTCTTCGTGCTTTTGTATATTGTTGGGTTTTACAGTCTTTTTCTTCAATCCACTTATATTTTCTTCTCTCTGTCTTGGGTTTTCTCACTTTATCTAATCTGTTGGGTTATTTGTTAGTTACTTTACATCTAGTCTATGTCATTGTCTTTATTGCTTTTAAAATCCATTCCTAATTTTTTATTCTTTTACTTAACTTTGAAATATAAATGTGGTATTTCTTACGATTTTTTATGGTTGGTTAATGTTTGTTATGGACCCTGGTGGTCGTGATATGTAATGTTACAATATTCCTAATCTTATATTTCAGTTCTTGTGGTATGCTAATTTTAACACTAACTTGTGTTCTGTGAATTTTGATTTGTTTACTCCTTTCAACTGGCTGAGTGGTGTTCTCTTCAAGGGTAAGTTTTCCATGTGTTTAATACCTACCACAATTGGTATCTTACCTGTCTTTGTGTATCAATATTCCAAAAGCAGCAGTATTCAATCAAGTCTTGTTGTTCACAAATAGTTTACTTGCTCAAACAATTATGTGGCAGCAGAATCGTGAAAATATTTATTTAATAAGCAATCATCTCTGTCAATTATATTATTACTTATCGATTCCATTTCTTGTTCACTATTCAGATGGAATTCAGATTGATTGTTCTTCAGTCCTTGAATATTAAATTAGTCCTCTCTTCTGTATGTGTAGGATACACAATCATCTGAACCAGTCTTCTCTTTATTCACATTCTAAGAATTTCTACTTCAGTGTGTAAATCATTGTGGAACGTATTTATTTGACTTGGATAGTCCTTTGTTGTTTTGGTAGACGATAGCAGTTTCCAATGAGTAGTTCAGACTTCTAACACTTGTGTTTTCCTTGTTTTCAGATTCCCTTTTACTGACTTAAAATCACACACACAGAGCTTAAAATCAACATGTGTTCACTTTGACAAGCTACAGCTTGTAAGCTTTCCCTGCACATACACATAGCACTACTTAAACTATTTTTAACAACTACTCTATATTAATTATTTACAAAATTCTAGTGTGGTTAAATATGCAAACGTGTGTGAGTATGTGTGCCTTTCACCATTCAATTATATACACATTTGCTTATAAAAATCTATTCTTCCTATGAAGAGTAATGCAATACTTTAATCAGACATAGGGTAAGGTTAATTTTTGCAAGCCGAAAGCTACCTCACAGATAGAACATGATTTTTAACACTATTTTCTACTGCTTCAATGTTTCAATTATGAATTATTACAGTTGTGTATTCATTTGTTCCAGTGTTACTTATTTACACCCATGAATAATATCTGTGAAGAAGATGATTCTACTCTGAATTGTGAACTATATAGGGGAAAGTCAATTCAGAATACTCTGGGAGACCATCTGTCACCACACAAGTTAATACACTCTGGCATTAAGAAGTACCAGTGCGAAGTTTGTTCAAAATCATTTACTCTGTCAAGCAATTTGTTAGTACACAAGTTAATACATTCTGGCAATAAGAAGTACCAGTGTGATATTTGTTCAAAATCATTTACTCAGTCAAGCTCCTTGTCACTACACAACTTAATACATACTGGCACTAAGAAATACCAGTGCGATGTTTGTTCAAAATCATTTACTCAGTCAGGCCATTTGTCACAACACAAGTTAATACATACTGGCAATAAGAAGTACCAGTGTGATGTTTGTTCAAAATCATTTACTGATTCAGGTAGTTTGTCAAAACACAAGTTAATACATTCTGGCATTAAGAAGTACCAGTGTGATGTTTGTTCAAAATCATTTACTCAGTCAAGCTCCTTGTCAGTACACAAGTTAATACATACTGGCACTAAGAAATACCAGTGCGATGTTTGTTCAAAATCATTTACTCTGTCTCACCATTTGTCAGTACACAAGTTAATACATACTGGCACTAAGAAATACCAGTGTGATGTTTGTTCAAAATCATTTACTCGGTCTGACCATTTGTCAGTACACAAGTTAATACATTCTGGCATTAAGAAGTACCAGTGCGATGTTTGTTCAAAATCATTTACTCAGTCAGGCAATTTGACAAAACACAAGTTAATACATTCTGACATTAGGAAGTATTAGTGTGATGTTTGTTCAGAATCGTTAACTACATCAGACAGTTTGTAAAAACAAGTTAATACATTCTGGCTTTAAGAAGTACCAGTGAGTTCTTTCTAAAAAAATATTTAATTTGGCATAGCCTGTTGTGTTGTAAATAACATGCTGGCATAAAATAATAACAGTGATGTTTGTAGCAAAATTTTCTGTTTGTACATTTTGAGTGTAAATTAATCCATTATACTATTACGAACCATTACTGTGTGGTATGTAAGAATAGTTTCTATTGCCCAAGAAGTTTTAGCAATGTAATAAAACTTATCAATATAATGTTTTTAAACAGAAACCCTGTAAACAAGCATAATTATACAAATAAATTAATATATGCTGTAATATTGTCACTGAAAATATGTAATATGTCTATAATATTTGGCACTACAAAACAGTAGTGAAATTTGTAACAAAATTTTACCTTACAAATTAAAATCATGAAATTATACATTTGTAATGTAGTGTGACATTATTGATACACATTTATCCTCTAATTAAATTATGTATGATAATTAACATACACAATTATATATGTAATAACATCCACTGATATATGTATGTTTAGTTGAAATAATTTGAAAGTCTTTGTTTCTTGCCATACATAGATTATACTTCTCACACAAGATTTTGTCTGGCTGCTACATCCTTCACGATGTCAGAGTCCTGCGGTCTTAACACATCTGCATTAGTGCTTGGCAAAATGATTCGTGTGGGTATGTCCCCTAAGTTAATGTAGCTTGGCATTTCACAACTTGTAAGTTGTACTTAAAGCTCATAGGTTATTTCATCTAGCATATTTTTGATTGCTGCATGCATACTGTTTCTTTACAATTCAACGTTCAGTGCATTACTGACAGATGGCATTGTATCTCAAAACTGCTAATTTCGAATGCTTTACATGTCAACGTTTGTAATGGTTCCTTGTTGTGAACTACACATTTGGTATAGTGTTGGCATGTGAAGTGTTTGAATTTTTGAGTTATATTTTGTTGTTGTAATTTTATATTACAAAGTAACTGATAACTTCTTGACTGAAGATAAAATATGGTAATTTAATTTCAAATCTGGATCTGAATTGAATAATGTAGATAATGAAGAGACATTTTGATCTGACAATACAGGTTAGACTACATAATTTGAGGTTACTTCATCTCACTGTTTACTGCCGGTGTCAAAGATAACGAACTATAGCAAGTGTTACAAATGGCAAGACACCAGAATAGTGCGGACGCCCTGGTACATGCTTTGCAGTTTGAGGTCGCCAAATCAGCGTCTGGATGGACAAGTCATAAAGTGCATTAAAAGATCGCAATGGCACACACGAGGAAGAAGCACAAGGAACAGAGACTCGACGGTCGGCACTGCAGAATAAAATAAGAAAGCACGGAAGACCAAAGTGTTGTAGATGTGGGAAACTTGGACATCTACAACGAGATTGTTGGGTTAGAATTCAGCAGCAGAGAAACAAGCAGTAGTCAGTACAACGAGGTATGTGCTGACTAACTGGAGGAGCGAAACCCCTAGACAATACGCAATTTCTACACTTCAGAAAAACAGCGGGAGCTTGGTGGTTACTGGATTTGTTCAAGAAAGGCCAACCTCAATTACAGTTGACACAGGCGCAACAGTTTCCATTGTGCGGCCCGACATAGTGAAAGATCTCAAGCCAATCTGGTGCTCTTGCAGCTTGCGAACAGCTACTAGATGGCCTGTAAAAGTGTTCGGAAAAGTGGAGATACACCTACGCCTTGGTTGACTTGAGTTTAATCACCAAGTACTTGTTGCAGACATTGTGGATGAAGCAATTCTTTGTGTGGGCGTTACGAACGCATACAGATTTATAGTTGAAAACAATGGCTTGAGAATCGGAGGAGAAGATGTAATGCTCTCCACAATGACTACATCAGAAAAATCGATGGACATGATAAACCAAGTGGCCGTAACTGCTCCGCTAAACTCTGAAAAGATCATTTTTAGAACTGAGGTAGATACAGTAAAATTAAAAGTTAAGGGCATATGCGCAGAAACCAATTTATGGATGTACGAGTCCACTTTGAATGTGAATGGCGGTAGGGTAAGAGAGAATCAGCTGGTATGCAAGTGAAGGTGTTGCCAACTTTGCGTGTGATGTTTTAGTTACCCGTACATTGATAGTTACTGTATGACGTACTATCTCAGTCGTGCATTTGTTATTACTATTTCAATTTATTATTAATTATGTAGTTTTACAGTCACCCATTTTTATTAATTATGTAATTTTTTAGTTATTGTGTGTCCAAGCAGCCATGCGCCCTGAAGGATTAAGCGACCCTCGCACCCCCACTCACACACACATACATGTGCAGCCCGGCCTACCTGCCGCTCAGTGTTTAGTATGTGTGTGTGTGTGTGTGTGTATGTGAATGCGCGTGGGGGTGGGAGGGTCGCCTAATCCTTCAGGGCGCATGGCTGCTTGGACACACAATAATTTCTATTGGTAGTTTTTATTCTTTAATTACGTATTATCATAATTATTTGTGTTATCATACAGTAACAAGATTTGATAAAATGGATACGTCTCCTTCAAGTAGCAAAGACAGGAAAGTTATTCATAGTAAAGCACGGGAAGTAATAATACACAGTTTTTTGTTGTCCAGGATTAAAAAGATTCTTACAATTGAATTAATGCAAAGAACGTTGGCAACAGCGTTACTGATAACAACAATTCTCTTCTCACATCTCACAGTGACTCCTTCCACATCGCCTTTCCCCTCTGACTGTAAGCGTTTCGCACATTTCCATGCCCTTAACTTTCAATTTTGCTATACTAGGGGCAACCAGTGCTCTATATTCAAACCCGATGTAGTCAGCACACCAGGCATACTAATTGCCGGAAGTTTAGTAAAACCTGATGAAACTGGAAATGTACCTATTAGAGTGGCGAATGTTTTGGATCAAGCTGTCACTTTACAACGCAATACGCTCCAAGGCAAATTGACTCCTGTGGTCTGGGTAGCCGGAATGACACAACAAAGATCCAGTGCTTCAGATACTTCCAATTTACCAGAGGGACTGCAGGAATTATTGCACAGATCTTATAACAACCTCTCAAATGGTTTTTACATGAATTCAAAGATTCCTTTGCAGTTCGGGAACAGTCATTGGGAAGAACCTCTCTTGTACAAAATCGCATCAATTACCAGGGACACAACACTGATACGCCAACCTCCTCGAAGGCCTCTATTAGCTAAGCAAGAGGAAATATCTTGGTTAGTACAGGACATGTTGACAGAGGGAGTAATCGAGCCTTCGTCAAGTGCTTGGTCTTCTCCGGTAGAGTTGGTAGTGAAGAAGGATGGTGGATTGTGTTTCTGCGTAGACTATACACTCGACACGCTGTCCGGAGCACAGTGGTTTTCCACATTGGACCTAAAGAGTGGATATTGGCAAGTGGGTCTTCAGCAAGAAGACAAAGAAAAGACCGCTTTCTCAACCCAAGTGGCTTATTCCAATTTAACGTCATGCCATTTGGACTCTGTAATGCACTGGCAACATTCGAAAGATTGATGGACCTGGTACTCTGAGGACTGACATGGAAAACTTGCCTTGTTTATTTAGACGATGTCATAGTCATTGGGAAAACGTTCAAAGACCGTTTGGAAAACCTTAAGGTTCTGACTATGATTCATGGTGCCCAAAAAGAGCTGAGCCCAAAGACGTGTTCTCTATTCCAGAAGGAAGTACAGTATCTGGGCTATCTGGTTTTGGCAGCGGGTGTTAGCATGGAACCTAATAAAGTAGACACCGTAAGAGACTGGCCAGTGCCGAAGAGTAAACATGAACTTCAGTGTTTCCTGGGGTTATGCTCATATTACAGACGTTTTGTGAAAGGCTTTGCAGCTATTGCTAAACCACTACATGAGCTAACGGAAAATAAACAAAACTTCCAGTGATCGAGAGAGTCTGATCAAGCATTACGAACTTTGAAAATTGTATTATGTTCACAGCCAATTCTCGCTTTCCCTGTTTCCAAAGGGAAGAACATCATAGATACAGACACAAACAGTACTGATCTAGGAGCAGTTTTGTCTCAAGTGCAAAATGCTGAAGACCGAGTAATGCCATATTACAGCTAACACTTTCTAAACCAAAGAGAAATTATTGCATTTCAAGGAGGGAGTTGCTGGCAATCTTCCGAGCTTTGGAGCACTTTCATAAATACCTCTATGGAAGGGAGTTTTCACTACTCACCGACCATGCCATGCTTGCGTGGCTCTTGAGATTTAAAAATCCGGAAAGCCAGTTGGCAAGGTGGCTCGAACGTCTGCAAGCGTACAACTTCAAGGTATAACATCTGCAGGGGCGCCTGCATAGTAATGAGGGTGACCGTGCCCGGAAGACTGCCGACATTGCCACAGAAAGGAAGAACAAAATGCCAGCGAACATGTTCAAGCCATTACTGTAGATTTCCTGGCAGACGGCTCGACGACACAAGATTGTCGACAAGAACAGATGACTGATGAAGACATTGGACCGATATTGACAGCAAAAGAGGAAGGTCGCCACCCAGATTGGCAAGTTATCTACCATGGTTCCGAAGTGCTGAAGGGCTACTGGGCACAATGGGAATCCCTTACCTTAGAGAACAGATTGCTGAAAAGGGCTTGGAAAAACTGCAGATGGACGAGACGTGGTCATGCAGTTGATAGTTGCCCGAAGTAGAGTGCAGTCTGTTTTGAAGGAGATGCATGATAGAATGTCTGGGGGCTGTCTTGGCATTAACAAAACCGTTGACAAAATAAGGAAGCGATTCTATTGGCTTCACCTTCGCCACAATATAGAGGAATGGGTTCGGACATGTGAAATATGTGCTACAAGCAAGGGCCAACAAACTAGAAGGAGGGGAAAAATGAGACAGTATAACGTTGGTCTGCCTTTCGAGAGAATTGCCATAGACATTGCTGGACCATTCCCAGTTACTGACGATGGAAACCAGTACATCATGGTTTTAGGTGACTGCTTTACAAAGTAAGTGGAAGTCTATGCAATTCCAAATCAGGAGGTTATCACTGTGGCAAAGGAGTTAGTTCACAACTTCTGTTGCCGTTATGGACCCCCTATGGAAATCCATACGGATCAAGGGAGAAATTTCGAATCAGGAGTTTTTAAAGAATTATGGCATCTACTCGGAATTTGAAAGACCATGACAACGCCTCTGCATCCTCAGTCGGACGGAATGGTTGAGAGATTCAATAGGACACTTGAACAGCATCTTTCGAAGGTTGTTGACGAGAACCAAACAGACTGGGACCAACGTATACTACTATTCCTCATGGCGTATATAGGTCACCAATACACGACACAACCGGCATGACCCCAGCAAAATTGGTGTTTGGGCGGAAGATTCGTGTTCCTGGGGACTTGATGTTTGTTTGGATCACCTGAGACTCAGTCCCAAGAGCCACAGAACTATTCCTCGCAATTAGAAAACCAACTGCGAGAAATGAATCGCTTGATAAGAGGACGGCTAAAGATTGCCAGTGATAAAATGAAAACTTGGTACGACATTCGCAGCAATAGTGTGGGTTTCCAAGAAGGAGATCAGGTCTGGTTGTTCAACCCAAAGCGCCATCATGGTCGCTCACCTAAGCTTCAGACTTACTTGGAAGGACCCTACACTGTGAAAAAAAGAATCAACGGTGTTGTGTATAGGATTCAACAGGAAGGAGAGAGAAAGTTCAAAGTCATCCACCTGGATCGCCTGGCCAAGTATTACTTCATAGACAGTTTGCCAGTTCGGAACGAACAGGCTTAAGGAGGAGGCAGTGTTATGACATTACAGAACAGTCTACGTGTTTATCGAATGTTTCAGAGGAATCCGGCTGTAATCTGTATGGTGTACGTGAATCTACGCATTAGCTAGACTGTGCCAGAAACCGTGCGAACTGTGTCAAGGGTGCAATGAATTACGCTCTAATGTTTTCCTTTATTGTTAATGCGCAGTATGGAATATTCTAGTATTCCGGCGGGGTATAAATACAAGTACTCAACGACGATCAGTTTCAGTTTGAGTTGCGATATATCTCAGTGTGGTTCAGGTATTGTGGCAAAGTTTTATGTGTTGTGCGGGACGATTGTTGACGACAATTGTGTTTTATATTAGTTGACATTTTTATTGCGTGTGAACAATTTTTATTTGATTTGTTGTAAGAGACTGTCTTGTTAATTACAAACTGGTTAATTGTGATAATTAAAGCTGGTGATTAGTGACATAATTGGAGTCTTGTATTTTGTTTTCCAATGTACCATACGATGATCAGTAGACCGTCGTAACAATATGTTTCTTGAAGTGATCCCCTCCAGAATGTAGCTCTAGCACACCATTGTGTGTGTCGCCTGCATTGATAGAACCCCCCCCCCACCAGTGCATTGGGCACATATTATTATTCAGCAGACAAAACCTCACCTTTTAGTTCTTATTTGATAGAGTGAGTTATTTAGTCAGAAAATCAAAGAATTGTCTTTTCATATGGACAGATGTATATACCATATTTTCTCGCATAATTAACGCACTTTTTTGACGAAAAATACCGGCAAAAATTTTGGGTGCGTAAATTATTCAAGGATTTCAGATATACCCAAATTTCATTTGAAATTTATTGACCTTTAAAAGATACATTAAATATATTATACACAAAATCAGTTCAACTCATTGAAGTTATCGTCATTTGGCATAAAATTACGGTTGAGTTTTCTTCTGAACAATCAAATAGAGTACATTAGGCAAGTTGGAGTTAATGATGTTAATAATAAGATAGAGCAAACTAATAAATAATCAATTTTTTTTATACCGAGGAGGGGTATATATAACGATTCATAATATGTCATCACATCTGAGCGTTATATGAAAGGGACAGACTGTGCGCCGTAAGCAAGACAGAGAGCGTATAATAAGCAACTATCTCACTCTAACTTCGTCACAGTGAAGCACGCGGCCGGATCAGACATGAATTTTACTCAATTCATTTTTGCAGTTCAACCTGCGATAACTTCAAAACCAATACATATACAGCAATTCCGAAAACTGCATTGTGTTCAGTAATTAAAGCTCTATAAGTAGCCAAAATCTCAATTAATATAATTAACAATTACAGAAGATACACAGAAGAAGAACGCCAAATGAAATACAGAGAGAATTAGGCTACGTACAGATTAGGTGTTTTCACACACACACAAGTTGGATCCCATGTGCTGCAGCTATTTCTCATCCTTTAAAATACAGCATTTCGTAAGAAACGGCATATCCATCATTGCATAACGAAATCACATATTTCAGAAGATACTCCTCTACTTGCGGAAACTTGCCACTTTTTGGACCGCGAAATGCTTTACAAGACTTGTTGGTCTCTTGAAGGGCAATTTTCTGTTTTCGCCAGTACTGCATGTTACACTTAGACACAGAATATTTGCAGCCTGCTGCCCTATTCCCGTGTGTTTCGGCGTAAGCGATCACCGCAAGTTTATATGACGCAGTATTCCTCGAATACTTGCTCATTGTGGATTAATGAAGGACTTTGAGATCACAAAACATCTGTGTACCCAAAACACTCATAAAATGAGTTTCTACCAGACTGGAATAGATCGTCACTAATCACGTCCATCCGTTTACCCGAAACACTCGTAAAATGAGTTTCTACCAGACTGGAATAGATCGTCACTAATCAGGTCTTCGCTGATTCACTCGCCGGACTGAAATACCGCAGTGAGTAATAACAGGAAGTTGCACGAGGGTTTGAAATGCGAGGTTGCGCAATAGGAAAGCTACTACTTGACATCTTTATTTCAAAACGCACCCGGAACTGCGTGATGAAATCATCGAGAAAGTGGGTGCGTCAAATACACAAATATTTCTTTTTTCCCACTTTGAACCCCCCAGAAATGGGATGCGTAAATTATGCGGGGGCGTTAATTATGCGAGAAAATACGGTATGTATAAGTGTGTGTGTGTGTGTGTGTGTGCAACCTAAAATAACCTGTACAATGTACAATAACCTGTCAGCAATAGAACGAGATATAAAAAAAACTTGTTTATGTTCGGGAAACACAAGCGTGACGTTTATTAAGAAATACTAAGTATACATTTTTATATAATTGTATTGTTTTTTTTTAAATTACAAAGAGTATAAAGAAAAGATCTTTAATTGTTTTGCTGGTGGGGCAAAGGACACTTGAAAAAAACAAGTTCTGAAGGGGGATAAAACTTTGATAAATTACTGATCTAATCCTCTTTTCACTATTTACTAGACAGTGTAAAGAAAGCATTGCGAATATAATTCAAATGGAGATTTCACTGATGTTAGCCTGACTGAAAGTGTAGTGGGCTCAAATTTGTAGTTACTGTGTTGGAAAATAAGAATATTATGTACACAAAATAAACAATGTAAACTTATGAATACAATGGATAGTTATTTTACCTAAGTCAGACACTTTTTCTTATGTGAAATGAAATAGGGACATCAAATATGACTTCAAAAAATGATTAGTGAAGAACTGTTTCAATTTTTGTCAGTAACTTTTAATCAGTGGGAAAGTTGTACCCAATAATTTGAAATCAGTTACGAACTGTCCAAGTTATCTATACAATCTGTGGTCGGCCCATTTCATAGTAAGTGATTCTGAAAATTTATTTCCAAACCTTGAAAAATTTGTGACTGGAAAGCGTTTTTCATTAAATGAAGAGATAATGGCAGCTGTAGAGGGGTATTTTATGGATCTTTCAGAATATTATACTTCAAGACAGGGATCGAATTATTAGAGAAGTGTTGGACCAAGTGTATTGAAGTTGGGGGAGATTATATAGAAAAATAGTCATTTTTGTAACAATTAACTTGTTTTTTCATTTCCATTCTGCGAACCTTTCAACTATCTCTTGTAAGTAACTACACATAACAAAAAATATTCAACCTCTGATGTTTTTCAGTTACTGTCCCAAGTCTATGTTGGACAAAAAGAACAGATTTCCATGCGTGTGTAACAGATCCTGCTAATTGAACACATCAGAGGCATTAAAACATACACCCAAATTCTAGTTTTATCACACACACACGGTAAGATGAAAGTCATTAGAACCTATGAACGCATGTGTACTGTATTGACATATAGATAGAACTGTACTCACCCCTATTAGACTTTGTTAATCTGATTGTATTTAAGAACAAGTATCTCATTGAAAATAGTGAGCAAGTTCTGCAGCTTGGGGAGCTCACTAGTAGATATAACTTTTACCTTCATGTGTAGGTCTGTAAAAATAATTTCTGCAGCTACAGTTACCGTGAACACACACAGGTGATAAGCAAATTTAGTTTCCTAAATTTAAAGACACTAAATATTGAAGAATCATGCTGGGTAAGTGTCTGACAGAAGGTGCTTAGAGTCTGGTGGAGAACAGCAGCAGAGGATCATCCAAAATGGTAAAGATGGTAAAGATTTCTTCAGGAGGTCAGGCTCATTGATTGGTTGTATCTCTGTTGGATGATGATGCCAACATCTTACACTATAGACTTTCACCATTGTTAAACATTAATTACACACACAATGCTTCAGCCACTCAGAATCACTGTGTATGTACAGTGACACCACAAAAACTGATCTATAATTTAAAAAAATTTTATATAATTACACAATAAATGAAGTAAAATAAAAAAATGACACGCATGAATAGTTTCCACCCATTTCCATAACGATTCCAGGTGTGAGAGTTCCTGTCTGTGGAAGGTATAATGACTAAAAACCTACAGACTCTTGGCCTTATTAGCAAGTTGTGTGTATACAATTAAATTTCTTTTTTTTTTTTTTAATTTTTACAAGACATTTTGTTAAAAATGTTCTGGTACTTCAAAAGGCAACCACTGATTATGAACAGTCAAACTGTTGTGTTAGTATGCAATTAACATTTTATGTGTAACGGGGCATTTTGGGCCTATTTTTGGGGTAATAAAGAAGTTTGTATTTTTTTTTTAATAAAACAAATAACATTTTTTTACTATGGTAGGGACAAACGTAAACAAAGGTAAATTCAGTGGTAGCGACAGTGGCAGCACTGCTGGTGACATTATACGTGACAATTATTCAGTAATATTTTATAAAACGAGTAAACAACCGACGAAACTGTGCCAAGGTCAACCAATGACACACAAAACAGCGTAAACAAGTTATGTAACGGAACAACAGGCGATGTTACGTCAGCGCCTTACATAACGAAGAATGTAGGTGTGTCGACGCCAGCAGCTTTGTCACACTCACAGAACAAAGCCAGTCGGAAAATAACAACTACCAGTGTCGGACGCAAATAACTTTCGCGTCCGCCGGTTTTAGGCAAAGTTTTAGTCGCCCGCAAAGCAGAAAGAATGTGAATAATATATTTAAAATATGACTTAAAAAATCAAAATTCTTACTAAAATGTGATTAACAGTTTTCTTTACAATATAACAATTCGGAAATTATGAATTGAAGTGAAAGTGCGCACGGAAAGCGATGTGACGTCGTCTGGACTAGAATTCGGACTCAAGGCAGATAAGTTTTACCAGGACATACACAGAATTATCAAATTTTATTATATTTTTCAGGAAACCAAAACAGATGGGGCAAATTAAATAAAATAGGAGTTTAAGGGGAAAATCTAAAATGGGTAGTATGTGAGCGAGTGTGGGGGTTTTGTTTAATTATATATTAAAATATGAAGTGCTGGTTTCCGCTTTTAAAACTAATCCTAGGTTTATAAAATGTATTTATTTCTATTCTAAAGAGAAAATCATGCATAATAAATGTTCTTATTGTCTTTCTATAAGATCGCAAAAAGTAGGAGAAGGGAAGGGGAATATTTGTCTATATAACATTTGAAATTATGTTAAGGGCTATATTTTCATGTTTTCTTTTGTAGTGTGAAAATGAATTAAAATAGATGTGATGGTAATTCAGTTGTATTTTCTTAAATAACCAGTTCTGCACTTCCCGGTTCGCTGATTCGAACCTTGGTAAGTTTTCCTTACAGTTGGCAACACAAGATGGCGCCCGAAGTAATTATTTAGAAAGTGTTTGAGTCGAGAGTAAATTCCCTTATGTTCAATTAAAATATCAATAAAACAAAACATAACATATGATAATTTGAGTCCAGAATACTTTTGTATTGCAGTGCTAGCAACAGCACAAAAAAGAAACCACTTATTTATTTTAAACTAGAATGTTGAGATTTGTAAAAAAAAAAATTGGTACTTGTGCAGTTATATAACCGACCACCAATATCTGTATTAGTTTTTATCACTATTGATATGTTTCATGTCATCAAAATAAGGAAAACAGACGGAGTGTTCAGTAGATGCGATGGTATAAACTAAAATAAAATATACAATTTAGACCAAGAAACAAGTACATCCAATAGCAATTAGACGTGACAAAATGTATGGTTTAATGTATTTAAGCAGAAGGTTATGAAATTGGTTTCAGTTCAATTCGTCTGTACCTATGTGCCAAAATCCTGTGCTTATTGTACAAGTTGTAGGCTGTGTTGACATAGGTCAGTGGGCTTAGGTAAGTAGGTATTGGTTTTATTTGTTTATTACTTTTCTTGAGGTGAAAGTTTTTCAACTAAAGCAAAAACGCCTTTCCAGACCTTATTCTTGAATATTTAAAGTGGTTTGCTCCCATTTGTCTGAATTCAGTGTGTGTAATATATGTTAACATGTGATGGTGTTTTTATGTGTGAAGGTTACGTGGTTTTATTTATTACTTTTATGAGTGGCAGCGTTTTAATACACCAAAAACCAATTTTCCTAAGCTTTTAGGAATTAGTTTGGCAAATCAGCATCTAGATGGAATGTACCAATTGTTAAGGGGGGGAGATAATGCACAAGTACAAAAAATTAAAGTTTAATTTAAATTTATCATGTTTCTAGTAAAATTTAATACCTGAATTAAAATTTACTTAGAATATTGTAACAAAACTATTGTTGGAATCATAGACCAGACCCCAACCAATGAAAAGATTAGTCACTAATGTGGGGTGTCAAGCTCACATCACTGTCATTAAAGTGTTTGCATTGATTTCAGTAACAAGTAAACTATACAGTGGCCACACTTTTTCCTGTGGCTCTTGAGTTGAGTTCAGAATTTTGTTTGTAATAACTACAGAAAAGGAGTTTCTCACTAAATGTGACTCTTCTGTTAAAGTTAAGAAACTTCTCTTTTATCTCATGTATAATATTATTTAGATCAAAATAGGGTTTGGCAAATACATGTATACCTGACTTATTAGTCTTCAATCTGTCTGCAAGAGCTTCGACCGTCTATTACACATAATAGTATATTAAACATGATTTATTTGTTAATTATTATTATTAGTTTTATAAATATTTAAATACAGATTTTAACAAACTCACAGACATAAAAGACAATTCTCAAGTGTCCGGCGTGGCTGAGTAGGGACCCTAGGGCTCGTTTTCAAAGTCTTAAAAATAAAAAATGTTGTCTTTCGTGCCTCCAACATAAACATTCGGGCTGGTGCAAAAATAGGTGCAAAACGTGTGGCTCTAAGTACCACCACACTTTACTTCATTTCAAAAATGCCCGTCCGTCTCCGTCTCGTTCACAGATTTCTGACACAGCTGAACTCAAGGCTTCGGGGTCATCGCTTGTAGACCAAGTTGATCTGTCGAGCACTACTCTGACCGTGTCTCTGCCCCATCCTGCAGGGGTTCTGTTAGCCACCTGTCTAGCAGTCTTGTCGTCTCCGAATGGTGGTTATATTGTAGTTAGGGCCATCCTGGATAGCGCGTCCCATGCTTCTTTCATAACTGAAGCATGTGCATCTCGCTTAAAGTGTGCTTGTTTTGACGCTTCAGTAAGTGTCAATGGGGTAGGTGATATTGCCACCAAAGCAAAAAAGGTGTGCCATCTGTCCTTGGAAACTTTAAAACGCGAGGTTGTGGCATCTAACCATGCCTTTATAATTCTTTCTAAGATCTCGTCGGACTCACCTAGGTTCCAGGTGTTGCCTGAAGTTAAGCAGGCTACAAAAGATCTTTTGTTAGCTGACCCTACCTTCGATGTAGCAGCCTCAATTGATGCGTTGTTTGGAGCCGATATTGTAGTGGCTATTCTTATGGGAGAGACTATTCCTTTGGGTGCAGGTTTGCCTGTTGCAGTTAGGACACGTTTTGGGTTTGTGATTATGGGTAGAGCCCCAATTTCACTTAATTGTGCATTGACTTGTGCTAGCGGTCTCACTGGCCTTCCTTTGGATCTAGTATCTGCACATCAGCTTCACTGTCATTTCCACCACTTTTATCCATCCGTCACAATGTTATCTACGGATACAACAAACCTAATTGAGCAAGTTCATCGTTTTTGGGAGGTCGAAGAGCCTCCAGCTGTACCCCACCAATTATCTGAAGAGGATCACTTTGCTGAAAGGTTTTACACGGAGTCAACAAGTCGGTTGCCGTCGGGTCGTTACCAGGTGCGCTTGCCGTTCTTCAAAAACTCTTCTCACATTTTGGGAAATTCCCTTAAGGGAGCCATGTCTCGGTTTTTTGCGTTAGAAAGGAAATTTGCGGCGAACAGTCAGTTTAAGAGCCAGTATGTACAATTTATAACGGATTATGTCGCTCAGGGGCATATGTCATTGGTGTCTGACCCCAATTTTCCAAAATATTTCATCCCTCATCATGGTATCTTTAAAGTTAGAGGTGATACTTCAAAAATAAGGGTGGTGTTTGACGCCAGCATGAAGACGTCCTCTGGGATTTCCTTAAATGACGTGTTATGTGTCGGCCCTAAGTTGCAGACCTTACTGTCCGACGTTTTGACTTTGTTTCGGCGGTTAGCCATGTTTTCACGTGCGACATCGAACAGATGTATCGCCAAATTGCTATGCATCCTGATGACTCGGTGTACCTGTGTATTTTATGGCGTGAGGAGGTTACCGCCCCACTAAGGGTTTTCGCTTTGCATACTGTCACTTACGGGCTGGCTTGTGCCCCTTTTCAGGCGTTGCGAACATTGCAGCGGCTGGCTCAGGATGAGGCAGTTAATTTTACTGCGGGAGCGGCGGTACTTAGCCGTAATATTTGTGTTGATGATATTGCTGCTGGCGCAGATTCAAAATCAGAGCTTTGCAAATTACAACGGGAATTAATTCTGTTGTTGTCTTCAGGAGGGTTCAATTTGAAAAAATGGTGCACTAATCAACCCGACTGCCTACCTGAATCAGCCGCTCCGAGTGATTCCGTCGTTGCTAAGGATAAGGATATTCTGGGTTTAAGTTGGTACCATTCTACCGATTGCTTCTCCTTTCCTCCTTTGGCCTGTTGCAGCAATGCTCAGGTTCAATTTACCAAACGTGTCGTGTTATCCCAGATGGCACAATTATTTGACCCATGTGGTTGGCTTTCGCCAGTGATTTTCAGGGCCAAGGCTTTTTTCCAAAAACTCTGTGCTGAGGGCTTGGACTGGGATGCTCCTCTAAGTGATGACTTAAATGATTATTGGAGTCAATTCCTGTCCTCTTTGAATCATCTTCCGCTAATTACTATTTCCCGGCCATTCTTCCCTAAAGGTGGGCGTATTGAAAGGGTTATATTGCATGGTTTCTGTGATGCTTCCCAGTTGGGTTACGCGGCCGTCCTCTATCTGTCCATTTATACTGACTCTGGTCCTCCGGTGGTTTTGTTGGTGTCGTCTAAAACTAAAGTGGCACCTCTTAAAACTTTATCAATCCCACGTTTGGAGTTGTTGGGAGCTTATCTTTTAGCCAAACTTGTTCGTCATTATGTTGGCTTATTCTCATCATGTATTCAATTGAGTCAAGTTTTCTTATGGACGGACTCGACGATTGTCTTGGATTGGCTGAATATGCCTACTTTTAAATTGAAGACGTTTATTGCTAATCGGGTGGCTGCCATTACCGAGTGGACCGATACTAAATCTTGGCGTCATGTTCATGGTGTTTCTAACCCCGCTGATTTAGCCTCTAGAGGTACGTCACTCTCCAGCCTCTGGTCGTCGACATTGTGGTGGTCAGGGCCAGATTGGTTAAAGCTTGATGCTCTATGCTGGCCCCCTATTAATTATCGCCCGAATCACAACGTGCAAGATATTGCCTTGGAGACCAAGGTCTCTTCGTTTCTCACTCAGGAGCCCCGGGTGGAATTGTTTGAGCACTTGTCTTCGTGAGGGGTTACCTCAGTCATCTTAAGGTGGGCTATGCCTTCGCGGATTGAAGCTTCCACAGCCATGGATTGGAAGAAGTTGGCTGTTAAGTATATTTTACGCTACATTCAGCGCAGCGTGTTTGGACAGGAGCTCGTGGCTCTTCGTTTAGGTAAGCGGCTCCCGGTCCGCATTCAGCGCCTGGTCCCGTTTATAGATGATTTTGGCCTCATTCGAGTACGCGGTCGCTTGACCAACTCTGCGGTTACTAGAAATCGTTTTCCGATTTTACTGCCCAAGCATCACCACCTAGTAGGGTTGCTATGCTAATTCATCACACCCATGTGTGGTTAGGTCATGCTGGGCCCTTGCAAGTTCAATTTCAGCTTGCCCAAAATTATTGGATTTTGTCCGCACGTTAGGCAATAAGAACTATAATTTGGAAATGTCTTCCTTGTTTCAGGGCGCGTCCTCGCCCCACCAACCCGTTAATGGGGGATTTGCCAATCCCTAGGGTTAATCCGGCACCTCCATTTTATTCCTCTGGCATGGATTAGGCTGGCCCCTTTTTGGTACGGGCCTACGCTGTTCGGAAGGCACCTATAGTCAAAGCGTATCTCTGCATTTTCATCTGCTTAGCCACTAAAGCAGTTCACTTTGAAGTGGCTATGGATCTTTCAACGCCCCAGTTTATTGATGTGTTGAGGCGGTTTATTAGTCGTCGTGGGGCTCCAAAAACACTGTATTCGGATTGTGGTAGGAATTTTGTGGGGTAGCGTTCCGAACTTAAACGGGAGCTCAAACATGTTCTTTCCAATCCTGACCTGTCAGCTCAGATAACAGCTTTTGCTGTCGACAATAACATTGAATTTAAATTTATCCCTCCGTCTGCCCCTCATCAGGGTGGCTTGTGGGAACGGGCTATCCAGTCGGCCAAGTTTCACATGAAACGCATGATTGGGACCAGGTCGCTGACCATAGCAGAACTTTCGTCGTTATGCATTCGCATTGAGGGAATCTTAAATTCCTGTCCTTTGACTGCCCTCTCCTCAGATCCAAGTGATTACCAGGCTCTAACGCCTGGTCATTTTTTGGTTGGCCGCCCCATTACCGCGCCCCCGGAAGCTGAAGTCTCATTAAATGAAGGGACCGTCCGTCATTACAAACAGATTGCCGCTCTGCTCCAAGCCTTTTGGAAAAGGTGGCGATTGGAATACTTGACGGCACTTCATGCCAGATCGAAGTGGTCGTCTAAGTCAAGAAATTTAATGGTTTGGGGACCTGGTGGTTATGGAGGAACCGAATTCTCCCCCCTGATGTAGCCTCTTGGCCGAGTTTCAGCTGTGTTTCCGGGGAGCGACGGGGTTGTTCGTCGCGCTTCAGTTAAAACCTCCACAGGTTCTTTTGAACGACCGGCTATTAAATTATACCGGTTGCCCATATCTTCTTAATTGGGTTTATCTTTTTTTTTCGGGTGAGCAGAATTAGTTTCAATGATTGTTGTGGACTTACTGGACACTTTGCTGGGATTTCCCAGGTGATTCCTTCCAGCTGTTGTCCGCAGTGAATTTTACATTGTGGAATGTTTCTGGCATGGCGTTGTGCCAGTTCATTGGGAGTTATGGATGCTCAACAAATCAACAACAAAAAATAAGTAAAAAAAAAAAATGAAAAAAAAGGGGGGAATAAAGGGAACAAACAAAAAATAAAAAAAAGGAAAAAATGTAAAAAAACTAGGGAACTAACTAAGTTGATTTGCTGAGTTTTACATTGTGTTTGGCTGGGCCATTGTTTATTGGATGTTATTGGGTTGGTCTGCTCTACCCGAACCTTTCGGATTGCTCGCCTGGTCAATGCGCCCGCGGCGGAGTTATTCGGCATGGTTCTAATTAATTGCATGTTCTGCATGTTTTCTGTATGTTTGTATTATCTTGTGTTTGCGTGTAACCCCCTCCTATGTTGGAGGGTAATTTTCAGAGAGTGTTCCTGTTCACCAAAAGCCAAATTTTTGTAATGCATTTTGGGTCACGTCTTTTGGTGTAGTTGGTGGTTGACCCATTGCGGTCAACGGGGGCCGGTGTTCGATATTTCGGATCGAACCGGTCATTATTTTCATTTTCCGAAGTTGGCACTATGGGTTTTGCAGGGTCTATGCATGCATATGAACTTGTAGCTTTTGTCGCACGTCAACCATCTAAGTGTCATCATCCACGAGTTGGGACTCCTCGGCAGGTAGAACTCCGTACATTTAACCCATCCTCTTCCCAACCAGTCTATCCTGCCTTGAGTGTCAGGATCTACCCAGTCGTGAGATACGGTAAGTCATTTTTATATTATTTATGTCTTGTTAGCAATTCTGCATGCTGCTGCTTTAGAGCTCACCAGAGGCTATTAAATTATCAAGTATGAAAGCCGTCTTACTTTCAATCTTTTAAAAGATTATCGTACAGTTAATATAGGCTAAAATCTCAATCAAGTGTCCTCGACAAGGTCCAATAATTAACTGTTCTCATTTCCTTCACCTCCTGAATGTCTTAGCCAATTTAATATTAGTAATACATTGTTTTAAAATCCGTTTGGCTTCCGCTACATGTAGAAAATTTACATTATATCACTGAATATATTTTTGTTATTATTTAATTTTATGAAATACTGAATACATGATCTCTTTCTTTAGTTCATTCTGTTTGATTTGATACCAAATAAGATAGTTTTACAAAGTTTTTTCTCAAAAATGCTATATTTCTTTCATTTTGAAAAAATAGGCTTCAATTTTCACTTCCTGTCCTTTCCCAAATGTTTGCCATTTTACATGTTATATTTATGATTGTACTAAATTTCAGATTGATATAAGATGTTTAGTTTCCCTTAATTTCTTGTAATCTTATTAATTAGTTATTCTTTTAAATATTATCCAATAATTTATAACTCCCCACTCTGAATTTTCAGTTATTACATTTGCAAATTTTAACAATAATTCTTCCTATCCTTTTAAAGTATAATTTACATTATATTATTCTGTGACAGATTTACCTTACATAAATTCCATCAGTTTAACTAGTTTACTGGACTTGATTCATCAATTATGATGTAGTTGAAATTTACCATTTGGCCTAGATTTTATCTGGTTTTACATACAAAATTTTTTAATAATACAGCTTGTTTATACCCTTTCTGACCTTCTATTCTAATACAATGTTGATTAACAATTCCTTACTTTACTACAAGAACATTTAGTAGTGAATTTAAACTATTAATTCATAACAATTATTTGACATTAAAAAGTGGTATTTAATCTCAGACCCTTTAGTCTTGATTAATCCTAGTAACTTATAATAAACATTTTATAATAAAAGAATGGTATCCACACTCAGACATTGCATTCTTGACTAACACTATTAAACATAATAAACATTTTATAATATTCGAACATTACTCTCTATTTCAACTTTATGTATATAGGTCATTGGTTTAACTAGAAACATAACACATTGGTTTCTTTATTTTAAACCTTTCTTAAAATTACTTGTGTACAGTCTTATCTGTTTTTATTTTATTTTAGGGATGTATCCCTTGTCACTTTACTTATTCACCACCTGCTCTCTATTTATCTTACTCATTTCATTAAATGTTATTAGATGAAGAGTGGCACTTTATTAGAAACATTAGTCTTTGCCCTTCATAATACTATTTTATTAGATAGTATTCATGGAGTTAAATTAAAACTTTAAAGTTGTTTAGAGGTACACTTTTATTAAGTTTAAGCATTTTATGCACTTTCTTGAAGTTTATTTACTACAATAGAATAACTTGCACTTGTCCCCTGTTATTTCTTGATACTATCACTAGTCAGTTTTATATTATCAAGATATTTATTTATGAGGGATTGTTAAGATTTGTTTTTATTCATTATACAATAACTTTCCTGGGTGCACTTTTACTTATCACTCTAAACACTTTTGTTTACATTTGTTTTACATTATTTCTGTTTCTGGGTGTTATACTTTCATTTTGTGACATTTAATTTCCCTTGGGGTTTTGGTTTTCTCCTTACTGGGTCTCCTTTGGGTATTTGTTGTAGTCTTCTCCTCCTACTATCTTGTATCTTCAAACTCATTCCTGTTTATTAGGTATTTTGGTTTGTTCTGGGTATCTTCCTTATTCATTCTTGGTTTCTTCATTACCATATATTTATTATGCACGTTGGTTTGTTCTGGGTATCTTCCTTACTTATTCTTGGTTTCTTCATTACCATATATTTATTATGTACGTTGGTTCGTTCTGGGTATCTTCCTTACTTACTCCTATCCTACCTGGGTATTTTTCCTTAATTTATTTTAGTTTTTTGGGGTTTATTTTTCTTTATACATTTTTGTTGCATAGTGGTTTTTTCTTTATTTTTACTTTTTCAAGTTATGATAGTATTTTATAGTGATGCTTATTTGTTTTCATTTGGATTTTTCTTTGATAGTTATTTATTTATGATCATATTTTATTCGTTCTTAAGTGGATAATCTGTCATGCTACAGATTGCTCTCCTCCAGAAGTGATTAGTTCAGACCATACTTTGTCTGAAATAATTGCTTATGATACTTATTATATATTATAATTCTTGACTTCCTTTCCATTTCTATCTTTGCTTCTTCATATTTGAGCTTACATATATTTTATTCTTAAATTGATTTTCCTTGATAGTAATAGTCATCTGAGGTTTATTATTATTTATTTTCATTTTTTCTTAACTTGGCGTTTTATCCTTGGGCTATTTATTCCCCAACATTTCCTAACACATGAGCTGGGGCAGTTCAGAGAGGCACTTGTGGCTTCATATACTCTGCTGGCCATACTACACTTCTCATTGAGCTCAGAGGAAATTCATCTCTGCTCAAAACATAATAATACTGCTGGAATTATCTACAGACAGTTATTAATAAAAATTATATAAGAATAGTCTATTGTACGACAATTAAAAAATATCTTTGGATAGCTCACTTTGTATTTGCTCAGATCTGTTAATATTTCTATCTCAGTTATTTTTCTTCTCAGTTATTCTTCTGGCTTGTTAGCTCTACTGATATCTTATTTCTTATTATGGTGGGAAGCTCTTTTATTAATATAATTATCACTAGTTATTAAGTGTAAAGTTTTTTGTGTTAATTCTCTATTCTTCTTTTGTTGTTATCAAAATCTGCTTCTGGTCATTGGTAGCATATTTTTTATGATATTTTGGTTGTTTCTTAGTTCTCATGAATTGTTCCACTAGTCCAAGTTCTAGCACTTTCTTCTAATTGTCTTTATTATAATCGACATTTATTTCATGTTCATAGTTATATTATTGATTTATTTATATTTATTTTTCTTTTTTTTCAAAAAAATTTTGCTCTTGTTTCTTATCCAAATGAATTCTTTAATTATAATATTTATGTGGTCATTGTTTCTCCTTGTATTGCGTAAAGGTTTTATTATTTTTATTTCAACAAAAGTTTATTCATTTAATTGTATCAGTGGTTCTTACTTCCTTTTCTTTCTCTTCAAAATTATTTCATAAATAGTTGTGGTAAGTTGCTCTTACTATATTTTATCATTTGTTTGTTTTATTTAACTTCCAAATTCTTTTCTTTAATTTCATAATTAGTTTCATAAATAATGGGTAGTAAGTTGTGCTTACTATGTTTTTAAATTTTGTTGATTTTAAATTCAAAATTCTCTTTCTTGTTTTCCATAAAGTTTCATAAATATTTGGTAGTAAGTTGTCCTTACTATGTTTTTGAATTTGTTTAATTCAAAATTCCTTCCTTTTATTTTCCATAAATAGTTTCATAAATAGTTGTTTGTAAGGTGATCTTACTATATTTTAGAATTTTGTTGTTTTCGATTCAATATTCTTTTTGATTTCCATAATATGTTTCATAAATAGTTGTTAGTAAGTTGATCTTACGATATATTTGAATTTTGTTAATTCAAAATTCCTTTCTTCCATTTCATAATTAGCTTCATAAATAATTGTCAGTAAGTTGTTCTTACTATATATTTTAGAATTTTGGTAATATTCAAAATTCTTTCCTTTTATTTTCCATAAAGTTTCATAAATTATTGTTTGTAAGGTGATCTTACTATGTTTTTGAATTTATTTAATATAAATTCCACATTCTTTTCTTTAATGCCAGAATGTTTTCATAAATAGTTGGTAGTAAGTTGTCCTTACTATATTTTAAAATTTTGATGATTTTCAAAATTCTTTTCTTTTATTTTCCATAATTAGTTTCATAAATAGTTGGTAGTAAGTTGTGCTTACTATGTTTTTAAATTTTGGTGATTTTCAAAATTCTTTTCTTTGTTTTCATAATGGTTTCATAAATAATTGGTAGTAAGTTGATCTTACTTTATTTTAGAATTTAGTTAATTTTCAAAATTCATTTCTTTTATTTTCACAATTAGTTTCATTAATAATTGGTAGTAAGTTGATCTTACTTTATTTTAGAATTTAGTTATTTAATCTCCAAATTCGTTTCTTTTTAATTCCATAAAATGTTTCCATAAATATTTGGTTGTAAGATGTTCTTACGATATATTTAGAATTTTGTTAATTTTCTTTAACTTCCCAAATTCTACTCCTCATAATATTTTTTCATGGAAGCCTGGTTATATACGCCCTTGATTCTCTCTGAACCCATCTCCTTTATTTCATACGTATTATTGTTTTTTATTATGGAGACTATGTATGGTCCTGTATATAGTAGCAATAACTTCTTCGTTATTCCTTCCAGCGTGCTGGGTAGTGGGTAGTTCACGATTTTTCAATAATATTTTTTCTCCACTTTTATAAGTTATTACTTTACCACTAGCCTTTTGGTACTTGTTTTGCCGTTTCTCCTGGTCTTCGGCCACTTTGTTGTAGAATTTTACTCTGTCGAACGTATAAATATTATTTCTAGGGAACTCTAGGATTTCTTCGATCTCTCGTGGGGGTGGTTTCTCGTACATGGCGGAGTATGGGGTAACTCCTATGGCTGGGTGTATGCCAAGTTGAGGAATTCCTCAGTGGCTTCTAGGTATTCTTGCCACCTTCTGTGTTGATGGTGACAATAAGTTCTTAATATCCTCCCCACTTCTCTTAACACCCTCTCTGCCGGATTACTGCTCGGGTGGTAGACCGAGGTTTTATATGTTCAAACACCCATTGATAATAGGGTATCCCGCCATTTTCTCCCCTTAAACTGGGTTCCATGATCCGTGATGATCGAAGCTGGTTTCCCTATGTTTGGGATATACCGTTCTGTTAATATTCCCAGAATTTTCCTACTAGTTGCCCGATTAGCAGGGTATAGCTTAACAAACTTAGTGAAATGGTCCATTACGATTATCAGGTACCTATATCGGTGTCGACCGCCACTACGGGAAAATGGTCCGCAGATGTCCAAGAATACCTTCTCCAATTTCGCCTGGGATGTTATAGGAATCATAATGCCTTCCTTCTTCTCGTTATTTGATTTTACTAGTTGGCAGATACGACAACATCTGATATACATCCGGACCTTCCGGTTTATGTTTTTTATGTGGCAGCTCTCCTCCAGAGCCTCAGTCACCTTTAGGGCGCCCATATGCCCATATCGTATATGATAATTTATGATTATCTCTTTTTCAATATGGGTTGGAATAATCACCTTCCAGGTCTCCTGCCTTAATGATGGTTTAATGAACAAGATTTCGTTATTTATTTGATAATATTGAGCGACGGTTTCGTCCCCTTCTTCCAATTGAGTTTTTATATTTCTCAATTTCGGGTCCGCTTGTTGGTGGATGCTAAGGTCCGTTAGTAAGGTGGCTAGATCGCCTCTGGTGCTAATAATGTGGTAGATTTTGAGTACGCTTTCCTTCTCTCCTTCGAATGTTTGCTCTTCCACGTTAACACGTGATAACACATCTGCTACGACATTCTTTTTTCCTGGGATGTATTCCCATTTTAGATTGTACTCTTGAAGGGCAAGTATCCACCTTGTCAGTCTGCCGTGATTCAATTTGCAGCTTTTTAGGAATGATATTGATTTATGGTCTGTTCGGACGGTAACTGGGTAGCCCAAGATGTAGGTGCGGAATTTACCACAAGCGAATACTACACTCAGCAATTCCTTTTCAGTTACAGTGTAGTTCTTTTCGCACTGGTTCAAAGATCTACTCGCAAAGCTAATCACTTGATGTTGACCCTTCACATCTTCTTGATACAGCGTCGTTCCTAGGCTGATGTTACTGGCATCACAGTTGAAGAAAAAAGGTAGCTTAAAATTTGGGTGACGAAGTATTATTGTTTCCAGAAATTTGTCCTTAATCAGTTGGAAAATCACCTCCTGCTCGTGACCCCAGATCCATTTGTTTTTTGATGATAACTGTGGTTGAAACCTTGCGGTTAACTCTGAATATTGTTCCTGGAACTTGCGGTAATAATTACAGAGTCCCAGGAATGACTGTAATTGCTTTCTATTCTTGGGCGCTGGGAATTTCTGGATCGCTTCCACCTTTTCCGCTGACAGTGAGATTCCTCGGTCATCCAAGTTAAAACCCAAGAACTGAACTTCTCTTGCTATGAACTTGGATTTTTCCAATTTAAGCGTGATGTTATTGATAGATAACTTCTTAAGTACGTGTTCCACGCGGTAGCAGTGTTCCTCCCAAGTTTCTGAGGTAATCAGTAGATCATCCACATACACGGTGGTAAACTGAAGTGCTTCCTGTCCAAGTATCTGGTCCATGCAGGTCACAAAGATGGCAACTGAATTCACGAGTCCGAAGGGCAATCTCTTGAATTGGTAATTGCGCCCCTCGAATATGAATGCCAGATACTGACGACTCTGTGGGTGTAACTCCACCTGCCAGTAACTGCACACCGTGTCCCAGGTACTAAAGTACTTGGTACCGTGGAATCGTTTCAAGATTTCTTCTATCTCACCGGGCGATGTTCTGTCATTGATTATCATTTTGTTTATTTCCCGCGCATCCAAGCAAAGCCGGACTTGGCCGTTTTTCTTCGGAATAGCCACGATAGGGCTGTTGAATGGAGATTGGCTACTCTGTATGATGTCACTGTTAATCATCCTGTTTATTTCTGCTCTTACAGCCTCTTTTCGTGAATGCGCAATGGGGTATGATTTTCTGTTAAACTCCACTGTTTCTCTAAATTGCAGTGTACATTGGTAATTTTTTACCTTACCGGGTTCGTCTGAAAATACTGAGTGGTATCTTTCATATATTTTTATTAACTGATTAACTTGGTGTATGGGCAATTTTTCCCTTGTGATTCCGCCCCGGAAATCCCTTATTTATTGTATCTTTTGGGACCATAAATCCTCGTCCGTGTTATCGTATATTATGGGGTTAATGATGGAGTTATTTTCGATATAGTTTATGTTTCGAATTTGTTGGTGGATACTGCTGGGAAGTACTGTCTCGCTACCTACTAAATCAGCCGTCCAGGTCAGCCCTTCTGCAAACAGTGATACCTTTTCTGTGCATAAATCGATGATAGCGGAGTTCTTTCTTAGCACATCGCACCCCACCAATATATTAAAGAGCAATCCTGTCGCAATTAAGAATACCACGTGTATAGCTATACCCTTGCTAACCACGTTTACTGATACTTGCCTTCTGATCGTTTTGTTTTGGCGACCAGTGGGACCTATTAATACAATGTTATTTATTGGTAAAGTTGGCAATATTTGACCACATTCTTTTTGGATTCTCTCCAATTCAGTTGTGTTAATTATAGAAACATTCGCCCCTGTATCAATCATTAATTGGGCGAAGACTCCTTCCACTTCTGCATTTGTATAAATTATTTCACTGTTTATACTATTGAGGCGAGTGTCGTCCTCCTCCAATAGTTCGTTTCTAATATTTTTTAAATAGTTGCAACTAATGATTGTTATATTATTAGAGTTAGTTGCTCTTTGCAACTCTTGTTGATACCCAGGAGATAGGAGCAGTGAAGGGTCATGGTAATTCATCACTGCGTCCTCCTGTTTAAATTCTCATTTCCGTTGTTATTAATGTTCGGCCTGACTGAGGCGTCGGTCGGGAAACCTTGAGTGGGTTCCTGCCGCTCCGTGCGATTTTCGAATAGTTGTTCTTGGTTTGGATTCCGTTCTGGATCATCTAGACTGGTACTTCGTCTAGGCGGATTGTACCTTGAACTATCACGTTCCCTGCTTCTTCGCCGATCCTCGTATTCGTGGAAACTGTTACGCCGCTGATGGGTGTATCTTTGTTGGCTGTTTCCTTCGGCTCGTATGAAATTGACCCTGGGCCGGGAAAACCTGTTGTTATTCTGGTTATTGTTTGGTGGGTAACCCCTATTATTATTATTATAATACCATTCGGTATTATTATTGTTTGGGATTCTCTGACTATTATTGTTTGGATTCGGGTAATAATTGTTTCGATTACCTTGGTAACCAGTGGTCTCGAACCTACCAATTTTTTGGTATTTCTACCGATTTAGGCTCTATCCTACCAAAATACCGAAATTCAACGATTTTTCCACGATTTCAGAGAATACATGGAAATTATCCCGATTTTTCTACCGATTTTACACTTCTAAGTTGGCAACCCTTTTCATTTATGTTTTACGTTACGGGGAATCCCTCAATAGTAAGTATGGATGAGTAGTTAGTTATTGCAGAATGTTCCATATATTTTGGGGAATACCCTTGAGTCCTACAACTCGATATTATAAGGGGTTTCCCGCTCGGGAATTCACTTGTCTATATAAACAGGAATTCGGATTTTATTTTTTCATTAATTTTCTTAACTTCGAAGAGAAAGTTTCCTCACGTTTATAATTGCGAAGTGCCTACAAAAAATATAATAATAAGATTATTAAGTTAAAATATCGTCTGTCGAGGAACCGAGTACAAGTGCGAGTGCAAAAAGAAAAAAATATCCACAATATTATAGAAAAGAATGGGAAGAAGAATTTTCAGGCTGGCTGCAAGATAGTCGTAAAGGCGTAAGTTATGCCTATTGTAAGAGTTGTAATAAGGATATTAACATTACATCAGGGAAAGACGCTCTAAAGAAACATAGTTCTTCACAAGCACACTCAGTATCATCAAAGAATATAAAATCACAACCGAAGATATCAGCATTTACTGTGACAAAAACTCAAAAATCTGATACACTAGTTAAACAAGGTAAAAATATTTAATTATTTTTTACTAAGTACATGCCACTATTTACATTGTTATATTATTTTGTTTTCTACCTATCGGTGTATACTAGATATCATCATCATCAGCCTATCGCATTCCACTCCTGGACGTAGTTAGTGCCCTAATCGCCACTAGATATACCGACGTCATTTTAATTCTTTATTTTATTTTCAGGTGAAATAAGATTAGCCTCGTTTGTTGCTGAACACAATCTACCATTCACTATTATGGAGCACCTACCGAAATTGGTACAATCCGTTTATCCTGATTCAAAAATAGCAGAAGAGATAAAATGTTCTTCGACGAAAACTCACGCCATAATTGATCATATTATAGGTAAAGAAAGTTTCGATAATTTATGTGAAGATCTACGGCAAACTAAGTTTTCGCTTATTATTGACGAGTCCACTGATCTTAGTACAACCAAACACTTGTGTTTAGTCATGAGATATGCGAAAAAGCATCGCATCAAAGATTGTTTTTTAGCTCTTATTCCATTAGAAGATGCTAATGCAGTATCCTTATTTGAACACATTGTAAACTTTTTTAGAAGCAATGATATTCCATATAAAAATAATCTAATAGGTTTTGCATCTGATGGGGCAAACGTAATGATGGGACGTAATAATTCTGTTGTAACATTGCTGCAAAACGAAATTCCCAACATTTTTATACTTAAATGCACCTGCCATTCGTTTCATCTTTGCGCGTCATATGCTTGTACCAAACTGCCACGCTTTATAGAGGATCTTGTAAGAGACATTTACAACTACTTTTCTTCTAGTCCAAAAAGAGTGGCAGAGCTTAAAAACTTTCAAATGTTTTGTGGCTTAAAAGTACATAAAATACTTCACCCCTCTCAGACACGCTGGTTATCAGTACACGCAGCAGTGAAAAGAATATTGGAACAAGTTTCTGCTCTAAAACTATTTTTCATAGACCAAATATCTAATAAAGATCATCTTTTAGCTGCAGAACATATATCACAGAAGCTCCAAGATCCCACTACGTTATTATTTTTGGAATTTCTAGATTTTGTATTACCATTATTTAACGATTTAAACAAAGAAATGCAAGCAGAACACCCGAAAATTCATAATTTATATGAGAAAATAACTGAAACATTAAAAACTATTTTTGATTGCTTTTTAAAAAGAGAATATTTAACTAGCACTCCAATCGAAAATGTTGATTTTAAAAATCCTAGAAATTTTGAGGATATCGACGCCGTATACTATGGTGCTGCTGCGTCTAATACACTACTTAGTAGTTCAGCAGAAGCCCAGATCAAGTAAATTTGTTTAAATGCAGATGTCTAGATTTTTATATCGAAGCTTGTAAGCAAATAACCACGCGGTTTCCATTGAAAAATAATCCAATAAAAGGTTTAGACATAATTGATCCAACAAATGTTAAAAGTGGCAAAACTGCTTCGATAGTTCCTATTAGTAGGCTCTTTCCCAATATTGTTCAGAGCAATGATTTCCAGGAAATTGATACAGAGTGGCGCATTTTAAGAAATTGTGAACAAATCAAAACATTTCCTGATGATGTAGAACTATTTTGGGATGAAGTAAGTTTACTAAAGCGTGGCGATGACACTCAAATGTTTCCTTTGTTGTCTACTTTCATCTTTAATATTTTATCACTGCCCCATTCATCCGCCAACATTGAACGCATATTTTCGCATATTAATCTTATGAAAACAAAACAGCGAAATAGGCTGTCTACTGAGTCAATCACTGGTCTATTACATGCAAAACGACTCTTTAATGACGCTAATTGTTATGACTTGGAAATTAATTCAAAGATGACCGCGGCTATGGCCAAAGAATATTGGTATGATCCTAAAGATCGTAAAAAATAATTATATTTAAGTGTGTTTGATGTAAATTAGACTTTAGTTTATTTTTTGATAAATAAACGAATTTGATTGAATATTGTATTTTTTTTGTCAAATACCGACTTTGGGCACAAATATACCGATTTTAGAGGGCAGCTCTACCGATTTCGCACTATGACGTTCGAGACCACTGTTGGTAACCGTTATTGTTCCTATTGGCAATTTGGTTAATAGGGCCGTTATTATTATTATTATTGGCATTATTATAATTGGGATTGTATCTGTTCCCTTGGTATCCATGGCTGTTCTGGTTATTACCGTTGTTCGGGTATGGATTATTTCGGATTTCCAGTCGATCATTTCTCCTTCTGCTTTGCCTATAGTACTCCTCATTTTCGTATTTCTCCAACAGTTCAGTCATCGCCTGTATCGTTTTTATTTGGCTGCCTCTCCTTGCTCTGGTTACTTCTTCATCGTAATGGTACGATAACTTATTGACGAGGCATTCTTCTGGTATGGCCGGTTCTAAGTGCTTCGCCAGACATACCTTTCCGAGGAAGTATGCGGTCATAGAGTTACCCATTTGTGGTTTGTATCGGCCATGACAGATGTTGTCCCGTATTAAGTTCTGGGTAGTCTCCGACCAGTACTTTGCCTTGAACAAGTTTTTGAAATGCTGGTAGTCATCGATCTCGCTTCGGTTTGGCATCCACCAATTGTCCGTCATCTCATGGAATGATTCGTCCAATAGCTCCCGGTTGTTAATCCATCTGTTGCCCCTATGTTTGGCAATGTATTCCTCGATTCGGGCCAAGAACTCCATCGGCTTCCTTTTATATTGGCGGAAGTTCAGCCATTCTCGATTCTCGTTTATGGGGATACCCGTGAAGTTAGTGGCCCTGTTTCTAATCATTTCCATTTCTTCCTGGCTCTGCCGCACTTGACCGGTGATATTCGTCATCGCTACTTCCATTCCGTCGCACCTTTCCGTAACTTGGTTCCGTACCTTCCCTAATTCTTCCTGAGTTCCTTCCGGTGTTCTTCCCCTTTCCTGCGACTGTGCTCTTCGATATTAGTAAATTTGGTGTTTACCACTTCCTTGAATTCCTGTACCTCCCTCTCGGTTTGGTTACATTTTTCGTCAACTTCCATGATCTGTTGTTTTATTACCGTGGTTTCTTCTTCTATTTTCTTGTTGGTGTACTCCTTATTATCGTTGAGTTCCTTGCTCATTTCTTCTCTTAACAACTCCATCCTTTCGTCTAACTTGTCCAGATTCTCCTGGTTGACCTCCTTTAATTCTTTTCTTAGTAGTTGGTTATCCTCTCTCAATTCTTCCAACTTCTCCCCCATCTTCTCTTCCATTTTCTTGTTGTTTTCCCTTAATTCTTCCTTCAATTGTAGGTTGTCGCTTTCCATCTTCCTACTGTTTTCCTCCATCTTCTCTTCCATCTTCTTACTGGTTTCCTCAATTCTCTTATTGGTGTTTTCAATTTTATTCCCCAATTCTTCCTTTGTGGATTGGTTGTCCTTCCTCAATTCTTCCTTTGTGGATTCTATGCTTTTATTTATACCTTCCATCTTTTTATTCAAGGATTGGTTGTCTTCCTTCTTTCCCTTGCTTATTTCCAGGAGCATTTCCATCATTTTATCCATTTTAGTATTTTCTGTTGTTTTGGTTTTTTCTACCTCCTTCCCTGGGATATTGATGTCTCCTGTTTGTGTGGGTACCTCGGGTTGTTACTTTTGTAATATCTGTTCGGTTGGTTCTATCGGAGGTAGCATCATTTCCACGTCTTCCACTGGTGTTACCTCCTTGTCCTCCATATTAATTTCCTTTTCGGCCTCTGCCGCCCGTTTCTTTGAAGTTGCTCGACGTTGCATTTTTCTTCTTTCTCCGACTGGATAACCACTGCCAAGCTTGAATTAGGAATTGGGCAAGTTATAGTAGCCTATCAATCACTAATTGAAGCCCCTTAGTTGGACGCCAATTTTGTAACAAAATCTGTTTAACGGTTACAAAATAATAATTATGTGTGTTTACCAAAATAAAAAAATGTTGGTTGTTTTAAAAAAAATATTTGTTTTAATGATTTTTGGTGTTTGTAATTATTAAATTATATTTCGTTAATGTCTGGTGTAAAAATTCAAATCTTATCTTTCTGTTTTTGAGTACTGTATCAACTTGAAGTTTTATTAATTAACTTCCGCATTAATTGGTTTATCTCCCGCACTAATCGATTGACGGTTCTTCTTCTTAATGGTGTATTCTCCTTCCACTTGACATAGGCCGCCTTTCGGATAGTCCGTGACCTCAAATCTATTTTATTTTTATTTTATCTATTAATTTTATGAATAAATAGGAACCAATATGTAAGAATTCCAAATTTATTAACAATTGTTTATTATGGATCGAGTGTTAATCGATCATTCACAGTAGTATCGACTCTTTCTCAGGGCGGTCGATTAATTTTTTACATCTGTATTTTATAATTATTAGGTTCTTTGAACGGTTATTTTATATAGTCAGAGAAGGGTAAGGTCAGGAAAGTATAACACTTACAAGTAAAAAGCGTAAGAATTAACAATTACAAAGTTATTAGTAATATATAATGTTTATTAAATATAAAAATTCGAACCAGTGACAACTGTGTGATTATGTTGGTAAAGCTCGCTTTGCATTGTGAAAGTCAAAGATGGCGGCTCCTGGACTGCATATGTTAAACCATAGACGCTTGATGAAAATTTCTTCCAATAAATTGTGCCTTTTCAATGTTTCCTCGTCTCCGCAGTTGGGATTAATCCTTCTGGTGTTAGTAGAATGGTTCTGGTTCAGTGTCTTGTGATTCACTTCGATTACATATGTGTGATAATGTTTAATTTACTTTGTTCACTAAGGTCGAAAATTGCCCTTCTCGGCTCGTTATTAAGAAATACTTATTGTGTAGGTTTAAGTTATTATTTCACTCATTTATAGTTCCGTATTACTTTAGTTTACGTGTTGTATTAAATGTTCTCACTGAGTTTAAGTTTAATTTCAAAATTTAGTTCTTTTACTATTTTTCACTGCAAGCTAGGCTTGCACACCGTTCGCCATATTTGTCTGATATATTGGTTAATGTTCGATATTTCGGATCGAACCGGTCATTATTTTCATTTTCCGAAGTTGGCACTATGGGTTTTGCAGGGTCTATGCATGCATATGAACTTGTAGCTTTTGTCGCACGTCAACCATCTAAGTGTCATCATCCACGAGTTGGGACTCCTCGGCAGGTAGAACTCCGTACATTTAACCCATCCTCTTCCCAACCAGTCTATCCTGCCTTGAGTGTCAGGATCTACCCAGTCGTGAGATACGGTAAGTCATTTTTATATTATTTATGTCTTTTTAGCAATTCTGCATGCTGCTGCTTTAGAGCTCACCAGAGGCTATTAAATTATCAAGTATGAAAGCCGTCTTACTTTCAATCTTTTAAAAGATTATCGTACATCTATTTACTACCAGAGGATTCATGAGGTTGCTAGCTTTTCAATTAAATTGCTTGCCGTCACGACTGGGAGCACGTGTTTCGTAATTTTGTGCATGTTGCTGCTGGTGGGTCGAGTTTCAGTAATTGGGTTATAAGTCAGTTTTGGCTGCGTGATTTTTATTTTAATTACCAACGTGCCGTGCCGTTTCGTTTTTTGTGCCTGCTCGTGGTTGTTTTGCATGCCATTAATTTTTCCAATTTCATGAATGTTCGTCATTTGCATGCTATTGCACGGAAGCACGTTGGTATAATACGTACGCATGTGAACTACGAGTTTGCGTTTCAATGCTGTTGCTTGGTGTCAGCAGTGAACGTCGTGTGTGCATGGCCAGGTGGGCAAATTTTTTGTAAAAATTTTGCACCTTGTTTTTTGGGGTACGGTAGTCGTTTAATTACTGGGTCAAGTCTGGTGAAGCTTGTTTCCGTCCTGTTACGGTTTGCGTCCCACGTGAAATTGTGCGCTACGTGTTTGCGACTGTCAGGCGTAAAGGGAACGGTTTTAGGTTATCCGGATTTCGGAATAGCCTGCCTTTGTATTTAATTTTTTCGGCATTGGCCATTACCTTTAGGTGCGGTTTATATTTTGCATATGCGATATCCTGTCCATACACGCCGCGTTGACCATCAATTTTGGCATTTAATGTGTCCCAGTTATTGTGTTTGGTTCGGTAACTGGTGAATTGTTGTACATTGTACTTTGCTGTGTTTTGTGTGTATTTATTCTATTTGGTATTATACATGTTTGTTTTTGGGTGCACTTTTGTGTACCATTATTTTGCACCGTATGTGCTGTAATCTTGTGCAACTTGTGTTTTTGTTGTCGTGCTTTTGCACTGTGTAAATCAATTTGTTGCGTGTTTAATTTATTGTTTGGTACTATTTGCCTGTTGGATTGTGTAAGTTGTATTTTGCCTTGCACTAATTTACTTTTGTATTTATCTTGCTCGGTATTGTTTATGAAAAGTAGTTGTGTCAGATGCCTAGTTATCTCGAGCACTGTTAGGCTAAGTCGGGTCGTGATTATTGTTCAGTTCCTAATTCTCTTATTAAAGGTGGTTGTCGGTTGCGCGATGTTTTTTAATTCAATATGCCTGCTAAATTGTCGTTGGCAGCTTTTGACCGGACCACTTCGGTGGGAATACTTGCGTTGCAGCATTTAATAAATAAGTTGGAAGGGTTGCCGCAATTGAGAGCCGTGGATCAACATGAAGCCGGTATTTTGGCCTCCAGGTTGTCCGAAGAATATCAGGACCTTCTAGGTAAGGTCGATCCTTACCTATCGGCCGAGTCATTGCCCCAGGGATTGGACGAGGACCACATTTTTTCGGTGGTAGCTCAAATTAAGGATATTTATGTCCGGGGTAGCATTTTAGCGTCCAAACTAACAAAACCAGAGATACCGGTCGGTTCTCATCCGCAAGTGGCGGGCACTCAGGTGTTCTCGTTCATGAGTTGCCGAAGCTTTCGTTACCTTGTTTTGATGGCCAGGCCAAATGTTGGTCCGAGTTTTGGTCAAAGTTCACCACATTGGTGGACGAAAGTCCTGCCCTCACTCCGAAGCAGAAATTGTTATATTTATTGACTCATCTTAAGGGTGAGGCGTATGGGAAGGTTGCCGCGCTTCCCATAGTTGATGATAGTTATTCACTTGCACTGTCAACTCTTAAAAGTCGTTATCACAATCCTCGTTTGGCCGCCCGGGTTTATTGTACTAATCTGCTTCAGTTACCAGCCGCTTCTATGCGATCAGCTGCGTCTATTAGAAAGTTGGTGGACAGCTTCAATGCTAACTTTTCAGCGTTGTCAGCTCTAAACATTGCTGATATATATCAAGCAATATATGCGTCTTTTGTATTGTCTAGGCTGGATCTATCATTGCGTGAACGCTTTGAGGCGTCTGTTACGGACAAAGTGAATCTCCCTGCCCTAACAGAAATTATGACATTTTTAACCGCTATGGCGGAACAGAAAGAACAGGCATCTTTGGAATCGGCTGTACCTGCTCTTCCTAGCACTAGCCACCAGAAAACCCAGAAGGTTTCTTTTTCTAAAGCTACTCCTCTTGCTGTGTCTACATTATCTGCGGAGGTTACGCAACGGGATGCATCTAGTTCACGTTGCCTTCATTGCGATTCCCGGACCCATGTGCTTCTCAAGTGTCCGGCGTGGCTGAGTAGGGACCCTAGGGCTCGTTTTCAAAGTCTTAAAAATAAAAAATGTTGTCTTTCGTGCCTCCAACATAAACATTCGGGCTGGTGCAAAAATAGGTGCAAAACGTGTGGCTCTAAGTACCACCACACTTTACTTCATTTCAAAAATGCCCGTCCGTCTCCGTCTCGTTCACAGATTTCTGACACAGCTGAACTCAAGGCTTCTGGGTCATCGCTTGTAGACCAAGTTGATCTGTCGAGCACTACTCTGACCGTGTCTCTGCCCCATCCTGCAAGGGTTCTGTTAGCCACCTGTCTAGCAGTCTTGTCGTCTCCGAATGGTGGTTATATTGTAGTTAGGGCCATCCTGGATAGCGCGTCCCATGCTTCTTTCATAACTGAAGCATGTGCATCTCGCTTAAAGTGTGCTTGTTTTGACGCTTCAGTAAGTGTCAATGGGGTAGGTGATATTGCCACCAAAGCAAAAAAGGTGTGCCATCTGTCCTTGGAAACTTTAAAACGCGAGGTTGTGGCATCCAACCATGCCTTTATAATTCTTTCTAAGATCTCGTCGGACTCACCTAGGTTCCAGGTGTTGCCTGAAGTTAAGCAGGCTACAAAAGATCTTTTGTTAGCTGACCCTACCTTCGATGTAGCAGCCCCAATTGATGCGTTGTTTGGAGCCGATATTGTAGCGGCTATTCTTATGGGAGAGACTATTCCTTTGGGTGCAGGTTTGCCTGTTGCAGTTAGGACATGTTTTGGGTTTGTGATTATGGGTAGAGCCCCAATTTCACTTAATTGTGCGTTGACTTGTGCTAGCGGTCTCACTGGCCTTCCTTTGGATCTAGTATCTGCACATCAGCTTCACTGTCATTTCCACCACTTTTATCCTTCCGTCACAATGTTACCTACGGATACAACAAACCTAATTGAGCAAGTTCATCGTTTTTGGGAGGTCGAAGAGCCTCCAGCTGTACCCCACCAATTATCTGAAGAGGATCACTTTGCTGAAAGGTTTTACATGGAGTCAACAAGTCGGTTGCCGTCGGGTCGTTACCAGGTGCGCTTGCCGTTCTTCAAAAACTCTTCTCACATTTTGGGAAATTCCCTTAAGGGAGCCATGTCTCGGTTTTTTGCGTTAGAAAGGAAATTTGCGGCGCACAGTCAGTTTAAGAGCCAGTATGTACAATTTATAACGGATTATGTCGCTCAGGGGCATATGTCATTGGTGTCTGACCCCAATTTTCCAAAATATTTCATCCCTCATCATGGTATCTTTAAAGTTAGAGGTGATACTTCAAAAATAAGGGTGGTGTTTGACGCCAGCATGAAGACGTCCTCTGGGATTTCCTTAAATGACGTGTTATGTGTCGGCCCTAAGTTGCAGACCTTACTGTCCGACGTTTTGACTTTGTTTCGGCGGTTTAACCATGTTTTCACGTGCGACATCGAACAGATGTATCGCCAAATTGCTATGCATCCTGATGACTCGGCGTACCTGTGTATTTTATGGCGTGAGGAGGTTACCGCCCCACTAAGGGTTTTCGCTTTGCGTACTGTCACTTACGGGCTGGCTTGCGCCCCTTTTCAGGCGTTGCGAACCTTGCAGCGGCTGGCTCAGGATGAGGCAGTTAATTTTCCTGCGGGAGCGGCGGTACTTAGCCGTAATATTTTTGTTGATGATATTGCTGCTGGCGCAGATTCAAAATCAGAGCTTTGCAAATTACAACGGGAATTAATTCTGTTGTTGTCTTCAGGAGGGTTCAATTTGAAAAAATGGTGCACTAATCAACCCGACTGCCTACCTGAATCAGCCGCTCCGAGCGATTCCGTCGTTGCTAAGGATAAGGATATTCTGGGTTTAAGTTGGGACCATTCTACCGATTGCTTCTCCTTTCCTCCTTTGGCCTGTTGCAGCAATGCTCAGGTTCAATTTACCAAACGTGTCGTGTTATCCCAGATGGCACAATTATTTGACCCATGTGGTTGGCTTTCGCCAGTGATTTTCAGGGCCAAGGCTTTTTTCCAAAAACTCTGGGCTGAGGGCTTGGACTGGGATGCTCCTCTAAGTGATGACTTAAATGATTATTGGAGTCAATTCCTGTCCTCTTTGAATCATCTTCCGCTAATTACTATTTCCCGGCCATTCTTCCCTAAAGGTGGGCATATTGAAAGGGTTATATTGCATGGTTTCTGTGATGCTTCCCAGTTGGGTTACGCGGCCGTCCTCTATCTGTCCATTTATACTGACTCTGGTCCTCCGGTGGTTTCGTTGGTGTCGTCTAAAACTAAAGTGGCACCTCTTAAAACTTTATCAATCCCACGTTTGGAGTTGTTGGGAGCTTATCTTTTAGCCAAACTTGTTCGTCATTATGTTGGCTTATTCTCGTCATGTATTCAATTGAGTCAAGTTTTCTTATGGACGGACTCGACGATTGTCTTGGATTGGCTGAATATGCCTACTTTTAAATTGAAGACGTTTATTGCTAATCGGGTGGCTGCCATTACCGAGTGGACCGATACTAAATCTTGGCGTCATGTTCATGGTGTTTCTAACCCCGCTGATTTAGCCTCTAGAGGTACGTCACTCTCCAGCCTCTGGTCGTCGACATTGTGGTGGTCAGGGCCAGATTGGTTAAAGCTTGATGCTCTATGCTGGCCCCCTATTAATTATCGCCCGAATCACGACGTGCAAGATGTTGCCTTGGAGACCAAGGTCTCTTCGTTTCTCACTCAGGAGCCCCGGGTGGAATTGTTTGAGCACTTGTCTTCGTGAGGGGTTACCTCAGTCATCTTAAGGTGGGCTATGCCTTCACGGATTGAAGCTTCCACAGCCATGGATTGGAAGAAGTTGGCTGTTAAGTATATTTTACGCTACATTCAGCGCAGCGTGTTTGGACAGGAGCTCGCGGCTCTTCGTTTAGGTAAGCGGCTCCCGGTCCACATTCAGCGCCTGGTCCCGTTTATAGATGATTTTGGTTTCATTCGAGTACGCGGTCGCTTGACCAACTCTGCGGTTACTAGAAATCGTTTTCCGATTTTACTGCCCAAGCATCACCACCTAGTAGGGTTGCTAATTCATCACACCCATGTGTGGTTAGGTCATGCTGGGCCCTTGCAAGTTCAATTTCAGCTTGCCCAAAATTATTGGATTTTGTCCGCACGTCAGGCAATAAGAACTATAATTTGGAAATGTCTTCCTTGTTTCAGGGCGCGTCCTCGCCCCACCAACCCGTTAATGGGGGATTTGCCAATCCCTAGGGTTAATCCGGCACCTCCATTTTATTCTTCCGGCATGGATTAGGCTGGCCTCTTTTTGGTACGGGCCTACGCTGTTCGGAAGGCACCTATAGTCAAAGCGTATCTCTGCATTTTCATCTGCTTAGCCACTAAAGCAGTTCACTTTGAAGTGGCTATGGATCTTTCAACGCCCCAGTTTATTGATGTGTTGAGGCGGTTTATTAGTCGTCGTGGGGCTTCGAAAACACTGTATTCGGATTGTGGTAGGAATTTTGTGGGGTAGCGCTCCGAACTTAAACGGGAGCTCAAACATGTTCTTTCCAATCCTGACCTGTCAGCTCAGATAACAGCTTTTGCTGTCGACAATAACATTGAATTTAAATTTATCCCTCCGTCTGCCCCTCATCAGGGTGGCTTGTGGGAACGGGCTGTCCAGTCGGCCAAGTTTCACATGAAACGCATGATTGGGACCAGGTTGCTGACCATAGCAGAATTTTCGTCGTTATGCATTCGCATTGAGGGAATCTTAAATTCCCGTCCTTTGACTGCCCTCTCCTCAGATCCAAGTGATTACCAGGCTCTAACGCCTGGTCATTTTTTGGTTGGCCGCCCCATTACCGCGCCCCCGGAAACTGAAGTCTCATTAAATGAAGGGACCGTCCGTCATTACAAACAGATTGCCGCTCTGCTCCAAGCCTTTTGGAAAAGGTGGCGTTTGGAATACTTGACGGCACTTCATGCCAGATCGAAGTGGTCGTCTAAGTCAAGAAATTTAATGGTTGGGGACCTGGTGGTTATGGAGGAACAGAATTCTCCCCCCCCCTGATGTGGCCTCTTGGCCGAGTTTCAGCTGTGTTTCCGGGGAGCAACGGGGTTGTTCGTCGCGCTTCAGTTAAAACCTCCACAGGTTCTTTTCCCAGGTGATTCCTTCCAGCTGTTGTCCGCAGTGAATTTTACATTGTGGAATGTTTCTGGCATGGCGTTGTACCAGTTCATTGGGAGTTATGGACTGGTTAAATTATACCGGTTGCCCATATCTTCTTAATTGGGTTTATCTTGTTTTTTCGGGTGAGCAGAATTAGTTTCAATGATTGTTGTGGACTTACTGGACACTTTGCTGGGATTTCCCAGGTGATTCCTTCCAGCTGTTGTCCGCAGTGAATTTTACATTGTGGAATGTTTCTGGCATGGCGTTGTGCCAGTTCATTGGGAGTTATGGATGCTCAACAAATCAACAACAACAAAATAAGTAAAAAAAAAATGAAAAAAAGGGGGGAATAAAGGGAACAAAAAAAAAATAAAAAAAAGGGAAAAAATGTAAAAAAACTAGGGAACTAACTAAGTTGATTTGCTGAGTTTTACAGTGTGTTTGGCTGGGCCATTGTTTATTGGATGTTATTGGGTTTGGTCTGCTCTACCCGAACCTTTCGGATTGCTCGCCTGGTCGATGCGCCCGCGGCAGATTTATTCGGCATGGTTCTAATTAATTGCATGTTTTCTGTATGTTTGTATTTTCTTGTGTTTGCGTGTGACCCCCTCCTATGTTGGAGGGTAATTTTCAGAGAGTGTTCCTGTTCACCAAAAGCCAAATTTTTGTAATGCATTTTGGGCCATGTCTTTTGGTGTAGTTGGTGGTTGACCCATTGCGGTCAACGGGGGCCGGTGTTCGATATTTCGGATCGAACCGGTCATTATTTTCATTTTCCGAAGTTGGCACTATGGGTTTTGCAGGGTCTATGCATGCATATGAACTTGTAGCTTTTGTCGCACGTCAACCATCTAATTGTCATCATCCACGAGTTGGGACTCCTCGGCAGGTAGAACTCCATACATTTAACCCATCCTCTTCCCAACCAGTCTATCCTGCCTTGAGTGTCAGGATCTACCCAGTCGTGAGATACGGTAAGTCATTTTTATATTATTTATGTCTTGTTAGCAATTCTGCATGCTGCTGCTTTAGAGCTCACCAGAGGCTATTAAATTATCAAGTATGAAATCCGTCTTACTTTCAATCTTTTAAAAGATTATCATACAGTTAATATAGGCTAAAATCTCAATCAAGTGTCCTCGACAAGGTCCAATAATTAACTGTTCTCATTTCCTTCATCTCCTGAATGTCTTAGCCAATTTAATATTAGTAATACATTGTTTTAAAATCCGTTTGGCTTCCGCTACATGTAGAAAATTTACATTATATCACTGAATATATTTTTGTTATTATTTAATTTTATGAAATACTGAATACATGATCTCTTTCTTTAGTTCATTCTGTTTGATTTGATACCAAATAAGATAGTTTTACAAAGTTTTTTCTCAAAAATGCTATATTTCTTTCAGTTTGAAAAAGTAGGCTTAAATTTTCACTTCCTGTCCTTTCCCAAATGTTTGCCATTTTACATGTTATATTTATGATTGTACTAAATTTCAGATTGATATAAGATGTTTAGTTTCCCTTAATTTCTTGTAATCTTATTAATTGGTTATTCTTTTAAATATTATCCAATAATTTATAACTCCCCACTCTGAATTTTCAGTTATTACAGTTGCAAATTTTAACAATAATTCTTCCTATCCTTTTAAAGTATAATTTACATTATATTATTCTGTGACTGATTTACCTTACATAAATTCCATCAGTTTAACTAGTTTACTGGACTTGATTCATCAATTATGATGTAGTTGAAATTTACCATTTGGCCTAGATTTTATCTGGTTTTATATACAAAGTTTTTTAATAATACAGCTTGTTTATACCCTTTCTGACCTTCTATTCTAATACAATGTTGATTAACAATTCCTTACTTTACTACAAGAACATTTATTAGTGAATTTAAACTATTAATTCATAACAATTATTTGACATTAAAAAGTGGTATTTAATCTCAGACCCTTTAGTCTTGATTAATCCTAGTAACTTATAATAAACATTTTATAATAAAAGAATGGTATCCACACTCAGACATTGCATTCTTGACTAACACTATTAAACATAATAAACATTTTATAATATTCGAACATTACTCTCTATTTCAACTTTATGTATATAGGTCATTGGTTTAACTAGAAACATAACACATTGGTTTCTTTATTTTTAAACCTTTCTTAAAATTACTTGTGTACAGTCTTATCTGTTTTTATTTTATTTTAGGGATGTATCCCTTGTCACTTTACTTATTCACCACCTGCTCTCTATTTATCTTACTCATTTCATTAAATGTTATTAGATGAAGAGTGGCACTTTATTAGAAACATTAGTCTTTGCCCTTCATAATACTATTTTATTAGATAGTATTCATGGAGTTAAATTAAAACTTTAAAGTTGTTTAGAGGTACACTTTTATTAAGTTTAAGCATTTTATGTACTTTCTTGAAGTTTATTTACTACAATAGAATAACTTGCACTTGTCCCCTGTTATTTCTTGGTACTATCACTAGTCAGTTTTATAGTTTTATATTATCAAGATATTTATTTATGAGGGACTGTTAAGATTTGTTTTTATTCATTATACAATAACTTTCCTGGGTGCACTTTTACTTATCACTCTAAACACTTTTGTTTACATTTGTTTTACATTATTTCTGTTTCTGGGTGTTATACTTTCATTTTGTGACATTTAATTTCCCTTGGGGTTTTGGTTTTCTCCTTACTGGGTCTCCTTTGGGTATTTGTTGTAGTCTTCTCCTCCTACTATCTTGTATCTTCAAACTCATTCCTGTTTATTAGGTATTTTGGTTTGTTCTGGGTATCTTCCTTATTCATTCTTGGTTTCTTCATTACCATATATTTATTATGCACGTTGTTTTGTTCTGGGTATCTTCCTTACTTATTCTTGGTTTCTTCATTACCATATATTTATTATGCATGTTGGTTTGTTCTGGGTATCTTCCTTACTTATTCTTGGTTTCTTCATTACCATACATTTATTATGTACGTTGGTTCATTCTGGGTATCTTCCTTACTTACTCCTATCCTACCTGGGTATTTTTCCTTAATTTATTTTAGTTTTTTGGGGTTTATTTTTCTTTATACATTTTTGTTGCATAGTGGTTTTTTCTTTATTTTTACCTTTTCAAGTTATGATAGTATTTTATAGTGATGCTTATTTGTTTTCATTTGGATTTTTCTTTGATAGTTATTTATTTATGATCATATTTTATTCGTTCTTAAGTGGATAATCTGTCATGCTACAATATTTAAAAAATTAAAATTGTTTAAATATTGATACCCATAAAAACTTGTTCCTAATAGATACATGAATGGCTATGCCCAAATTTTTACTACTTTATATTAGTTTCAAGCTGTTGTCGCATAGATTTTATGCTTTGTACTTTCCTTCCCCATAAAATAACTTTTAATTGTCAGGATAATTGCGTTTCGTTAATGAAACTTGTCTTGAGCCCCGATATATCATCCGCAATATTCGCTCAAAAACTGTGAGAAAACCATAGAGTCCAAAATACGAGAGGAATGGACAGAGAGCTGGGCGGCGGAGACAATGGGTAGACAGCTTTTTGAGATACAAAGAGAGCCAGCGGATCCCTCATTGTATAGGAAGGTCTCGAGGTGGGTGGCTACCTTCGCAGCCAGAGCTAGAACGGGACACATTGTTACTGCCAATTATCTACATCGATTTGGCCTTAGAGACAGCTCAACTTGCACTGTGTGTCAGGTGGAGGAGGAAACTCTTGAGCATATTCTGCTTCACTTCCCCACTCCAAATCTGGCAAGGGATGAACTGAAGTTGAGGGCGAACAACCTCAAAAATATTTTTAAAAACAGACAACTGTGGCCCTTGGCAACAGCGGCATATTGTGGACATCGGGCCGTCGGAGTTACCTAGCTCTGGATGCCTGTGCGAAGAAGTAAGAAGAAGTAAATATTAGCTTCAAAATAAAAAAAGATCAACTTCATTTTATATTCAAACATATACAGCTAGTATTCAAATCCCTAAAGAAACACAGGTATTCTACACGGAAAAAAGTTTTGTCAGCTAAAATCAGTTCCTTAAGAAATGAAGAAAGCAGTGGAACAGCAATCTCTTTTAGCAACTTTTGAACGCGTATACGTGAGTGTGCAGTCACAAATATAGCATGCGGCAACCGCTTTTGCATAGCACGAGCTCTCGTATACACACCATCCTACACAAGCAAACTTGCTTCTCGGAATAGCCGCTTAAAAATGTGAGTGTGGAGCAACCGCAAGCTGACAAAACTTTTTTCTGTGTATCAGCTGGTGCATTGAAACAGGTGGCGGTTACGTTCTTGAGCTTACGTCAGTTGGGGGCAATTTTCCTGGTACTGGCTTCTTCCGTGATATGTATGGATTTCCAGAGTCCTTGAAACTTTTCTAATCGTAGTCTTCCACGAAGACACTCAAATCTTCCTTTTTCTTCCACTGTTTAAAACGTTTTTCGTCGCCAAGTGCCAGCTTGACGCCTGACTGGGAAGGCATGTTAGGCGCTTACAACGTTGTTGCTGCCGCGGAACTAAACACGCAGGAGATTGTAGGCTTATTTCAGGGCACCCAACGTAAACTTTCTCAAACAAAAAATACCCCACACTATTCAGAATGCCGTTTGCAACGTTGTTTCAACAAAACCTGCGTTTTGGAAATGTTGGCGTTTGCAACGTTGTTGGGTGGAGCAATTCATTTGTTACTAATAGATGTTTACAAACTAAATACCCTACAAACTGTAGTTTCTTAATTTTGACTTAACAAATATTCTTAAAACATTTGCTGGACATGCTTCCATACAAAATCTATGCATTTGCATTTATTGAGTACTTTGTTCGCTGGATGGGCCTTCATTTTTGCTCTTGTGTCCCCTTTTAATTGTGAAGGCGAGGCGGCTGATAATCTCCTTCCCCTGGACGCCAAAAAGCCTAGCTATGCCAGTGACTTCTATCACTTGTTTTTATAGGAATGGATCTGTCTAACAAATGAACAAGGCAGTGTATGCATTTTAAATTGTAATGGAAATATGGTAGACATAAGCAGACATACCCTGAGTTGTAGAAAAGTCTTGACATAGTTTAACAAACATCTGATTATATTGGACAAACCTGATGATGAAAAAAGGAACAAAAAATATGACTGATACAAAGATGATGAAAAACAGCTTTAAAGAGTTTGCATCCTATTAAGATTAAAACCAACAAGATCTAAATCTATTAATCTTAATCTATTAAGATTAGATCCAAGAGAATTACAAGTCTTAAATAAAAGATCACATTGGAGGTGATAGTTGTTTTGTAATGTTTTAATTTCTCTACCTTGCTTTTTTTACCTCTCGAACGCCATCTTGCATTGCCAACTTCTGAAACTCAAATACTTACCCAGTTCGTGAAGGCGTATTTTGAGAGAAAATGGTTGTTGAAATAAATAGTTAGTCTACTTTTTCTCAATGATATTAAAATTTATTAGTCATTTACTTTCATCAAATAATAAAATCCCCTTCACATCAATTACTTCCCTCACATCAAAATATTCTTTCCCCCTCCCTTCTCTGTTCTGACTTTAACAATAACGATACCTTGATTCATTGAATATAATAAAAAATAGAAAAGAAATTACATATATATATATATATATATATTGCAACAGAACACAGGATGATAAGATATGCTGTTTATATCAGAGTACATGAATGACAGGCATTTTCTTGTTTAAATTTGTTTTGTGTAATATTTTGTTTTTTAGTCATAAGTTTTGTATTTAAAAAATGATAAGCATATATGTTACACCAAACTCTTCATAAAAAATTGTACTATATTGTCATGTATTTTTTGTATGAAATGGTGCGCGTGTGCGGGTGTGATAATCTGCGATCGATATAGTGGCAGTGGTAGTTAACCGATTTACATGAAAATTTGACAAGGAATTATTTAAATAAATAGCTTCGATTTGTGTATACTCTGAGGTTTGTAATTATTTTAGAAATATGATTTTTTAAGTAAAGCAAAACTCAAGTGTAACTCTTATCAATGTTAGGGTAATAACAATTGTAGATAATTTCCATGCAGGACTATGCAAAATTATACAAAGTTTTTCATGAATTTTGTGTAACTGGTTGTTCCATCAATCATGTGACTTGGGCTTGGCCTATCAAATTACACCAAATTCAGTGAGATTCATACGTTGCAGAGCTAGGTTGAACACAGTCTGTCTGTCGACGTTGCTAGGGGAAGTTGTGCCCCGGGTAAGAGAGTTGTTCTCTTACAAACGTAAAAAGATCTTATATAAAATAAACCATAAACCTTAAAATTCTTAACGAAGTTTTGCGGTAAGAACCAAGAAGGAATAGAGGAATATTTTATATAAAGTAAACTATAAACCTTGTAATTCTTAACGAAGTTTTGCGGTAAGAATCAAGAGGATAAATAATTAAGTAAAATTTAAAATAAAATTCAGTGCTGTGTCGTATAAGTTAAGATATCCGCATAGGGAACTTAAAGACACTACAAGATATCGTGGAAGCAGTTAAACATAACTACGAGACTCTGAAATAATATCGCCGCTGGAACCGCTTGCTGTACAAGGACGACGAGACGCCAGGACACCAGGAAGGAGTGAAGCTGTAGAAGAGGACGACGAGATGGGACCAACGAGACGAGAGGAGGACGTTGCAGCAAACAAGTAAAATCGATTCATATTAATCGAACAATACAAACAATTTAATATACTATCAATACATGACAATTTAAAAAACATTATACAACTTTATAAACAATATTTGTATGTAATAAATAATATTTCATCTCCTCCATAATAGACTTTTATCGATTTTTACACACTCACAATATCCTTATTAGAATAATAAAGTTTGATCTGTTGCAATATATTCAAACATAGTACAAAATTTAAGCATCCATACTTAGATCTAATTTTTGCAAACCAGCGCTCTTTTATGATATAATTTTCATTCACACACATACACCCACACCCTTAGAGATCTCAATTTAATAATAAAATTAAAAGAATGATGTTGAATTTGATAACCCCGACTAATTTTGCTTCCCCCCCCCCAATGTTACTTAGCTGTTTATCTGTCCGAAAGAGTCCATTTTCCTGTGTAATTTTTCTTTTTTCACTCCGCACTTTTTGTACTACCTTTACTTTTTACACCAACTGTTATTTCATATTAAACTACTTTTTTTATCTGATTTTTTCACATTTACGTTACATTGTTATGTACGGGCGCCCGTAATTTTGTTCCAGAACTTTTTACAGCTGTACAGCACGAAGGTGTAATTTTAACTGGGGCGAATTGAACTGCGTTGATTTCTGAGATGGGTCATTCCGTGTCAAATAAACACACAAAAATAATTTTTTCTGTACCATCTCAGATTTTGATGAAATTTGGTACAGAGGTTACCTTCATATAGACTAAGAAAAATACCCATTTTTGTTTGAAATGTGTCAACCGGTTTGGAAATTACAGCTATGTAAAGTTTTAAAAAACGCCAGTACATGACATTTTTGAACTGCGATTGTAGCTCTCCTAGTTGAGATAGAAAGCCGGGAGAGGTGTCATTTTTTAGCATTTTTTATGCTCTTTCACATGCAATAATAAAAATTAGGGGTCAAGAGGAAACATTTTTTTTCAAAATCAAAATTTTGATTTTGAATTTTTCAAAATGCACCTCTTTAAAATTTTTGAAAAAATTCATAAGTTATCTTTATATGGTTTTTAATTGTTTTTGTAAGTTTCATAATGGGAACATATAATAATTTTTTTTAAAAAAAGGTTTGCATTAGATTTTGGTTAAAAAAAGCCTATTTGACACAATGTATAAAACTCATTATGGTTTTATAGGTCTAAATGAGTTATTCTTTGTTCTTATTGCTTGCCAGTACATGTCTTTATGCCTGTATAATTAATATTTAGGTCTTCTATATATTTTTTTATTTTATATTTACAAAAGTTTATGTTTATTTTATTTTTAAGTTTAAAGTTTAAAAGTTATGTTATTTTTTAGAACTACCTAAACTATAGATTATAAATTTGGATCTTAATAATCTAAAAAAGTGTATAGAGGTCTCCCTCTCCTTGAGAGAAAACTTCTTGGAATATTTAAGGCCTGTAGTTCTCAGAAAAGGGGAGGAAGTTATTTTGAGACTCTATTTCCTGTTGAACTTCCTGTTGTTGTTCCTTTCTCACAGTGTATTATTTTTATCTCAACTTTTCCTCCTTTAATGTAAGAGCAAATAGCTCAGTTGTACTCTTGATGTGGTGGTGGTTACATGTATTTTATAATTGTGGAGCGTTTTATTTTGTGCTGGATTTTTGAGATTTCTTGAGTTCTGGACATGGATAAAAATAGGTATGTGATATATAAATGTTTCAACCCATTTGAAAAACAAAACCATAAAGTAGGAGACAAGAAAAAGCTTAGGATTGTTACAGAGTGGATGTGTGAAGAGTTCCCACAAATCCCAAAGGAATCAAAAATCTGTGACTCTTGCAGAAAACAACTGACAACTCTAAAAGCCCATAAAAATTCAACTCAGCCCAATACTAATGAGTGCTTTGCTCAAGACTTAAGTTCTAGTTCTGAATCTGAAACTGATACTAACTTTTCTTCAAAATCTGAAGTAGTTGATAAACTTAATGCCTCTCTTCATGAACTAGGTGAATCACCTTTAGATTCAAAAAGGTGAGTTCCAAACACTATGCTTCAAATAAAATTAAAAAGATTAGTTCTACAATGAAAAGAAAACGTTTTACAAGTGTTGAGGAATCCTCTAAAGACGAGACAGAGTCACCTGGTGACTCAGTATTGAAGAACCTTAAAACAAACTTTTCAAGCACTACTTCTAGAGCTAAGAAGTTAATGATTTTAACTTGCTGCCTGAATCATGGAGCATTAGAAAAATTATGAGAGAGTTCAATGCTCCAAATTACATGGTTAGAAAATCAAAAGTAGTACTCAAGGAAAAAGGGATCCTGGAAACTCCAGATCGGAAACCGGGTAAGAGCCTTAGTCCAGAAACAGCCGAGGCTGTAAGATCATTCTATGAAAGTGACGAAATTAGTCGTGTTTTACCAGGTATGAAAGACTGTGTCTCTATCAAAGATGAAAATGGAGAAAAAATTAAAGTGTCAAAGAGACTTATTCTCTGCAACTTGTCGGAAGCTATAATATCTTTCCAAGAAAAATTTGCTGATAAGAAGGTGGGTTTTTCAAAATTTGCTGAGCTTCGTCCACCATATTGTATATTGGCAGGTCACAGTGGGACACACACTGTATGTGTTTGCACGATACACCAAAATATCAAACTAATGATGGAAAACGCAAAAATAGGGGCACTAACAGATTAAAAACTAACATCATACAAAGACTGACTCGCTAAAGTACTCTGTAATCCAGCTTCCATAGCATGTCATTTGGGAAACTGCCCATCTTGTCCTGGTAATCAGGAAATCAAACTTATCTTGGAGGAAGGGTTTGAAGAAAACATGGTGGAAACAGTTACTTTTCACCAATGGATTTCAGATGACAGATGTAATTTGGAAACATTACAAAAATCATCTTCAGATTTCATTGAAATGTTATGTGAAAACCTTTCTGATTTAGTTAGACATGACTTCACTGCCAAACAACAGAGTTCCTTCATGAACCACACTAAAGAAAATCTGCAGAACTCAGAATTTCTTGTTGTTTGTGACTTTTCTGAAAACTATAGTTTCATTCTTCAAGATGAACTCCAGAGCCATCATTGGAGTAGTGGGCTTGCCACTGTTCATCCATTTGTCATCTACTTCAGGAGAGAAGAAAAGATGGAACATGTAAGTTTTGTTGTCATCTCAGAATGTCTGGAGCATAACACAGTTGCTGTATATGCTTTCAAAGAAAGCTCATTGATTTTATGAAAACCAAATTTGGTGACAATATTTCGAAGATTTTTTACTTCTCTGATGGATCAGCAGCTCAATACAAAAACAGAAAGAATTTTACAAACTTGTGTTTTCATAAAACTGATTTTGGTATTGATGCTGAATGGCATTTCTCAGCTACAGCACATGGGAAAGGAGTATGCGATGGTGTTGGGGGCAGTGTAAAAAGACTAGCAGCCAGAGCAAGTTTGCAGCGTCCATACGAGAATCAAATATAAACCCCATTTGAGTTGTATGAGTGGGCACTGCAAAACATTTTTTCTGTAAACTTTGTATATGTAACACATGATGAATTCTTTAACACTGACAACTTTTTGAAAGATCGTCTTAGCAGGTCCATTGCAATACAAGGAACCCAAAAACTTCATGGCTTTATACCTATCCCCTCTAGTACCTCAAAGGTTAAAATGAAGGTATTTTCTGAATCAGATATATCACCTACTGAGAAAGTGACCACTATACAAGATAGGCTGCAACTGATAGAAGTTAGCGGATACATAACCATCATTTATGAAAATAACTGGTGGTTAGCATATGTACTAGCAAAAGAAGAAAGCACAGACAAAGTTAAGGTTCCTTTTCTGCATCCAGCTGGTCCATCAACATCTTTCGCTTACCCCAGAAAAGCTGACATCCTTTGGCTCCCTGTAACACATGTACTGTGTAAAGTAAACCCAGTGACGCTGACTGGAAGAGTATATAAGCTTAAAGGTAGTGAAGTTCAACAAACTGTTCAGTCCTTCACAGACTACTACAAGGAGTTCTGAGAACTACAAAAGACTTTCTTTACACTGTAAGTTTGTTTTCACAATGTAACAATTTTTTTATTTAAAAAAACATGTTTCTATTGCACTTTGGTTTTGTAGGGTAGGCCTAGGTTTGGGTATCATTTAATCTAAAAACTTCTGGACTATCATTTTTCATACAGATTTTGATTTTACTGTGGCATTTAAATTTTGATTTTACTGTTTCCTGTAAAATACTGTTAGGTCTATTAAAAGTAGGTAGAACAAATTAAAAAAAAAAAAATATATATATAGAACTATTTATTTAGACATAAAGTTAATTACTTTTACAGGTTTACAGGTATAAAACCCTAAAATGGACAGATGGTAAGCTTTGAATTGTGCGTGAAATAGGCTTTTTAAAATCAAAATCTAATGCAAAGCTTTTTTTAAAAAGACTTTATGTTCCCATTATGATCCCATTATGAAACTTACAAAAACAATTAAAAACCATATAAAGATAACTTATGAATTTTTTCAAAATTTTTAAAGAGGTGCATTTTGAAAAATTCAAAATCAAAATTTTGATTTGGAAAAAAATGTTTCCTCTTGATCCCTATTTTTTTATTATTGCACGTGAAAGAGCATGAAAAATGCTAAAAAATGACACCTCTCCCAGCTTTCTATCTCAACTAGGAGAGCTACAATCCCAGTTCAAAAATGTCATGTACCAGCGTTTTTTGAAAACTTTACATAGCTGTAATTTCCAAACCGGTTGACATATTTCAAAAAAAAAAAAATAGGTATTTTTCTTAGTCTATATGAAGGTAACCTCTGTACCAAATTCTGAGATGGTGAGGTAAAGTCACTGTGTTGAGTTGATATGGAATGACCAAGATGTGGGGGGGTCACGTGGTCACATTGGATTGTTTTAATTGTGTTATGTAGCCAGATTTGAAAGCATTGTTTAATTCGCCCCACATTCCAGCAGTGATGTATTCCTGGGTTTGGCCCTGACGTCATATGTTGTTTTGTCTAACATGCATAGTTCAGAGTTCAGATGGCTAAAAATAGCTGTCTCCAACAGCTAAACTGTTGACCTTGAGTCAATTCGTGGACGTTATAATCCCAATAATATTTTCAAATACAATTTATTTATTTTTAAAATTATTACAAAATATCCCTGGGTGGGTCAAACTGTACTCTTACAGTTTGTGGATCACAAGTGTGGAATGTGCATAAAAGAATGACAATCAGAATGATCACAGTTGCACACCACTATATAAAAATTATCCCGATTAGCGCTTTCAATCCTCACAGCCCATCGTCAGATCGGAATAGGCAGAAATTATTTTAAAACAAACCCTTCACCCCTCCCCCGCCCTGCTCACACACAACAAGCTATAATATAAATGACCCTTCCCCACCCCCTAAACCCTGTCCCACCATCTGACAGTTACATATTTTTCTAGCAAATTCCTTGTGTTTCAGAGTTGTGTGTGTGTGTGTGTGTGTGCATGTGCATCCTTTTAAACTTACCCTCTTCCTCTCCACACACGTGGGTCAGTCACACACCCTTATTTTAAAACATCCAATTAGTACTATGCAATATAATTCTTAATCTTATCTATCTGTCCTCTAACATTTACTTCTTAATCATGTTATAAAATATTTCTTCATTATCAAATTTAATTTTAATATTAATTAAATTGTCTAACCCTTTTTCTCTTTCTTTCAATATTTCTAACTCCTCTCTAAGCTTCCTTTCAACTGTGTTATTTACTACTTTTACAATTTCGTATTCTTCCAAAGGATTAACAAACTTATGGTTGTCTTCTATGAAATGTCTTGCATATAACGAATTGGTTGTTCTGTTACCTTCTCCACGTTTGTGGTCAGACAACCTGCATACGAATTTTCGTCCTGTCTCACCTAGGTACACTTTGTTGCAGTCTTTACATTTTAATTTATAAATTCCGCTTTTCTGTAATACTGGAATTTTTTTCTATATTCTTATTCCTTATCTTATCAAATACTGTTTCACATTTTTTAATAGCTATATCTACTCCATATTTATTAAAACATTTTATAATTTTTCTAGTATGTGAACCTATGTATGTCAATGACCCTGCATAATTCTTTTGTTCTGGTTCTATTTTAGCTTTTTGTATGTTAACCCTTTTCATAACTTTATCCACTATGTTGGTGTTATAATTATTATTCCTTACAATTCCCTTTATCGTTTTTAACTCCCTATCTTTTGATTCGGTCTCTTTTAAACACTTCTGAGCTCTGTAACAAAATGAATTGATTGCCGCTATTTTATATCTATATGGGTGGTAAGACTCTCTTGGTATAATTATTTCAGAATACGACTCTTTCCTAAATATCCCAAACTGTAGTTTCTCATTATCTTTAATTTCTATGTTCAAATCTAAGTAATTTATTTTCTTACCTCCTATCTCTTCTTTAAATTGTAAGTTTTTATCCTTATTATTTACCTCATTTATAAACTCGTGCACTTCTTCTATGCTTCCTTCCCAAATTACTAATACATCATCAACGTATCTAGACCATAATTTTATATTGTCTTTATACTTAGTGGAAGTTATTAATTGCTTTTCAAAATCATTCATGTATATTTCAGCAAGAATAGGGGATAATGAAGACCCCATAGGTAAACCTTTTTTCTGTATATAAAACTTGTTATTAAACCTAAAATAGTTCTGATTTACACATTCTTTAATTACTTTCATCAACTGCTTTTTATACCTGTATTCTCCCATATTATTATCGTTTATTAACTTAATAACTTTATTTACTGTGATATTGGTAAACATGTCCTTAACATCCAGTGATATCAATTTTGCATTTACATTAATCCTAATATTTTCTAATTTTTCTATCAATTTTACATTATTCTCTATGTTGTATTTTGTCCCAAATTCATATTTCTCTTTGAGTACTCTGCTAACTTCCTTTGATAATTTATAAATAGGTGCATTAATAAAAAAAACAATCGGTCTAATTGGTTTTCCTTCTTTATGTATCTTAACCTGACTTTTAAAAGTTGGTGCTGTTGGATTACTTTCCAATAAATACTTTTTCTTATTTTCTTCTATAAATGTTATCTGTTTCATCATTTGTTTTATCCTTGACTGGTACTTACTTGTATAATCATACTTTATTTCCTCGTATGGTCCTTCCCTTATAAATTCTTCCGTTTTCTTTATGTATTCGTCTTTTCTCAGTAGTACCATTGTATTTCCTTTGTCCGCCTTCGTAACTATAATATCATTCTTCTTTATTTTTTTTCTTTAGTTTAGTTACAGTTGATTTGATTTTTTGTTCATTATAGAAGACAAACATAAGTTTGTTAATCCTTTGGAAGAATACGAAATTGTAAAAGTAGTAAATAACACAGTTGAAAGGAAGCTTAGAGAGGAGTTAGAAATATTGAAAGAAAGAGAAAAAGGGTTAGACAATTTAATTAATATTAAAATTAAATTTGATAATGAAGAAATATTTTATAACATGATTAAGAAGTAAATGTTAGAGGACAGATAGATAAGATTAAGAATTATATTGCATAGTACTAATTGGATGTTTTAAAATAAGGGTGTGTGACTGACCCACGTGTGTGGAGAGGAAGAGGGTAAGTTTAAAAGGATGCACACGCACACACACACACACACACACAACTCTGAAACACAAGGAATTTGCTAGAAAAATATGTAACTGTCAGATGGTGGGACAGGGTTTAGGGGGTGGGGAAGGGTCATTTATATTATAGCTTGTTGTGTGTGAGCAGGGCGGGGGAGGGGGGAAGGGTTTGTTTTAAAATAATTTCTGCCTATTCCGATCTGACGATGGGCTGTGAGGCTTGAAAGCGCTAATCGGGATAATTTTTATATAGTGGTGTGCAACTGTGATTTCAACCACTAACACAAATTTCTTCATTAAACATAAAAGAATGGGGAAAGGTTAAGTTCGGTTAAAATTGGGTGCTGGAGGAGAAGTAGTAAATCAACAAGTGGCTAGTCATGGTTGGAAATGATGAAATAAGAAGGTGAACTGGAATGGATATAAATATTACAGGAACAGTCGAAGTAAAGAAATAGAATTTTATTGCCACCTACATGAAGTGCCTGAAATAAGGAGTTCTAAGCAACTACTGTTGAATAAACACAAGAAGAAGAAGTAATGGTAGACAATAAATTTCTTGGTTCAATGGTATATAAACTGTTATGAACAGCAGGGGAAACTGCACATGTGTGTGTGTGTGTTTATAAACTGTCCAGTTGAAAAGGTTAGTTTAATAATACAAGAGAAATTAAAATTTGATTTGGAACATAAATCTGTAGTGATATAAAAACTGAATGCTAAAGAGCAACAGATGGATATGGAGGGAGTTTGACTAAAATGGTAGGAAGTGCCATTTCGTATGTTTTACATATTATGTTAAGCAGATAATATATCAGTAGTCTGGAGTAAACATATTTGAATTTAATGGTAGTAAATATACAAGATGTGAGTAGAAAATAAAGACTGATGTCCTTGTTATTGCAGTAAGCAAAACCACATTTTCATACCACAAAGTAACATATGAACAGAGTTTCAGATCTACTGACTGTCAGTGTAAGCTTATCACCAAGTTGTATGACCCAAAGTTTAGCAGTCCTAGGACTAAATCTGAAGCCATAGCAGTTAATGTTCTTGCTCCTAAATTTATGTTGATGTCAGATCTGTACTCAACAAAGCGAATTTTGAAACTGTCACAAATGATTTCTCTACCAGTAACAAGATCAAGTTGGTGCCAGGTATGTGTAGAATTTTCATTATGACATAAGCTGTTAAAGTAAGAATTTTAGAGTTTGACAAAGTGAGTAGAGAAAGTGCAGAAATTCTGTCAGATTATATGTCAAAAGTGTTGAAGAAGTATTGCTTAGAAGATGAATAACTTTTTTACTGTTCAGAAACACAAATGCATACTTTGGAGGGGAACAAACAAAAGGGAAAACATACAAATCTGTTCATACAAAACTTGAACAGATGTTTGGGAAGAGAATATCAGACAAAGGATGTGCACCATATATGGTGCACAATTGTGTTCAGCAAGCAGGATGTTGAAATTTCTGTCATTAACTGATCAAATGACATGACTGATTATTTCATATTTATTCTCTGAGGGTTACAAACTCTAAAATTTCTGTGATTTTTTTGGGATGGAATAGAACAAGAAAAATTTTCCATTTCTCAGTCAACTTTCAACAGAATACTTCTAAATTTTGATGGGTTGAAATCATAGGAATTGTTAAGACCAAAATATTTCTTTTAAAATCCTGTGAATGAGGTGTGGCTATGTTTTCTGCATGGTACCCAGAAATGTTCAGCACCACCATCCCTGCGATTTACCAAAATAATATTTTAGCAACTGACATGGCAATAAAGTACTATGAGCTCAAGGAAAACCTGACTTTGAGGAAAGAAAATATATTTACTCCTCACATGCTAAACAGAAGCCCTTAGCTTGTATTGCTGATGGAGATGTTATGCAGGAAGGTTTTCAAAACATGCTGTCTGTTTCTACAAGAATGGATTTTTTATTGAGGGGGTTTTAAGGGAATGGAAAAGTTTTCCGGATTCCTGTTGAATTTGGAAGAAAGGTGAGTAGTCTTCTGTAGAAAGTAAAGGCATTCCCATTTATGTAAATGACAGTAAAGTATTTTATGCTAGCAAGAAGTAATAAAAATGAACTTTTTGATTAGGTGGCTTTATTAGTACTTTTTGATGAGGCAGAAATATACCCAGGAGGAACAAAAGGAGAAAGGAAACGAGGAAGATATTGTAGAAAACTGAAGGGAGACAAACTTTAGTTGAAAATCTTTCACTTGTTTCATACCAACCACAACACCTGCAAGAATTAAAAAAAGACCTCATTTTCCGCCTTCCAGGTATATCTGCTACAATTGAAATAGTTTTTTCTGTACTAAAACATGTGGGACTCTGAAAGTACAGGTGAGAGTAGACTAGTTGAAAGCTTAATTGTTTCTTAAAATTAATTCCGAACTTGATTGTAGTGACTTATATATAAAAATAAAGGAAGATACAACTCTTCTGATGAAAGTGCATTCTTCAGAATAGTATGAATGGTTCGATAAAAGTACTGAGGTTGACTGTGACGTAAACTTTCTTTGAATTTAAAATAGGTCTCTATAAAACTTTTGGTTACCATATTTGTTTGTCTTACAGTGAAACAGTATAATAAACTGTTTTACCATAATGATTTATATTAGTATTACTATTACAATAAGAGTAATAAAAACAATAATACATTTTTACACTGTAGAGTTTGTAATTTTAAATACATAAGAACGATAATTTTTCTGCAAAAAAATGTCACTCCCCTGCTAGGAATCTAACCCAGTATGCTAGTGTCTGTACTTCCTACTCAGAAATGTGGCCAGCCTAGTAAAATTGTTATTAACCATTGATTAACTTGATTATTAATTCACAGCTGGTGTTTTTATATTTAGGCAACCACAAAACAAGATGTAATAACCTCTTGCACAAAGCTAACATAGCAGAAGATGCACACATATGTATACACACACACATATATATATATATATATATATATATATTGTAACATAACAAAATTATCACACTAAACATTTGAATTAATGCAACATAAATAAAAGAAAAAGTTCCATAGTGAGTGAGAAGAATAAGTTGTTTAAGGATTACACTAGAAACTGTATATTAAGTCTATAAAATGTGAATAAAAATGGAAAATAATAAAGAAAACCATTAATTAAAATAACCTACTATGTAAAAACCAGTTAAACCAGCAGTATACTCAGTAGATTGGGGAAGCAGTACAAAAAGGGAAGGACCATAAAAAAGGAAATAATCTGTCATGAAACCATTTTAATAAGGAAACTACTAATGTGATATTTGAAGAAGGGACAAAACATATCAAGATTCCCACAAAGAGACCAGAAACAGGAAGAGATATGCCAAAACAAAATGATAGTCATATAATAAATACCATGAGACAAAATTGAAACCGATATATGTAAACCCAAACAAGTTACAAGATACAATCCTATAAAACACAAATTGTATATTAGTTATAAGAGTAATATGTTAAAGAATATATATAAAGAGACTACCATAGTGTAGAACTCACTGAAAAGACTACCATAGTGTAGAACCCAATAAAGTGAAGTGAGATAACAAAAATAAGAAACTACAGTGAGTATAGTGAGAAACATAGCTAAAAAATCTATGAAAAAATCTTCAATGAAGTGTAAATATTATAAAGAGACTACCATGAGTGTAGAATAATACCAGTAAAACCACTGGAATGAAAGACAGTCTAAGGACTGACAACATTACCAGTAATAAGAGTTTTTTAAATTAGATATAAGAAAAACTATTACCTATAAAATGTTTTCTTTAATTACAGTTAAGCAAATTGTGAGAAGGACAAAAATACCAAAGGACAGTTCATAACTGAGGGTATAACTAATAATAAGATGTTTGTTATTTATTGTTAATTAGATAAAATTTTAGATGTAAGGTGTCAATAGATACAAGATGTTTTTTAATCACAGTTAAAGTGTTTTCAAAAGAAACATAAATACACAAGACAGTTAGTGACTGACAGTATTACTAGTAATAGGAGTTTTTTATTTTTTCTAATTAAATTATGTCTAGGATAAGCTATTTTGTTATCATTTGATGATACAGTTAAAAATAATAGGGATAAAATGTTTTTTGTTAAAATTAGTTGATATAAAGAAAATTAGGCATAAGATGTTCATGTTATGGTTCAATGATGTTATTAGTATAAAGAAAGTTTAATAGATACAAGATATTCTATTGTATTTTAAAATCATGTCATTTAATTTTCCATTGTGTAAGTCAGAGAGGCAAGTAGGGCATAAAAATGTAATAATTTTATTCAAATCAGTAAACCATGTATAATGTACAAACAGACCAGCCAAGACACCATTGTAGTAAACACAGACTGGCCTATAAACCAAAAATTATCTATCAAAGAATTAATCTATGTAATAGGAATAGAATTCAATACATACAATACAGAAATTGAAAATATAATTAATACAGATACAGTTAATAGCAAATAGAATGACAAAAGAAAGGAAATTAACTTCTTTTGGAAACAGTCAATAATAAGCCTATGATGGTAATCAAATCAGACTAAACAGCAAATTAATCAATATTGAAATGTTTTAATAACCAAATTATTAACAACAAAGTAATTACGGAGTTATTAAGTATATTCCATGGGAATATTATACCGAAAAAACAAATAAAAACCTTTAAAACACTGAATTTGTACAAAATATGAGACATACAATCATTATGTAAAATTGTAATTTTTGGGCTTAAATGAGCTTGAAACAACCCAGCTATATATCAAAAGATGTAAAATTAACTAATCAATATTACTGAATAGTTAGATTCATGTAAAATTAAGAAATATTTGGAATACAGTAAAAAATAAGAAAACTTGTTATGTATAGTTAGATAGTGAAACAAGTCTTAGACAGATATTTTATAGTTAAACAATATGAAGAGGAAAAAGACATACCACAAATTGCCCTAAAACGACGACGTTGCGTCTATTAGTCTATTGTTAATCGCAAAGCTGAATAGTTGAAAATGTGTTAGTGGAGTACTGAAACCAAAATAATTTGTATTAAAACCAAGTGTGGTTATGTGGCGTGTAACGGAGATGAACTAACAAGTGAAATAACCTTATCTATCAATGTCTAACACTTCACAAGTTTCCAAAAACACAGTATAACACCATAAAACTCAACACCAGAAATCGACAGCCATTTTGAACAATTTTTGGAACGAATTCACAGAAAACCAACACACATAATTGAACACCACACTACACAAGAAATCCATCCAGAATTCGACATTGCAGACGACGAGGGAGCATTCCACACTATATTTTGGACCAACACCACTTCGCAGAAAAAGGGAACATCGTTTTATTTCTGTGGGAGAAGATCTTTCAATTCCAACAGCATCGTAGCAGTTAAAATCGAGTGGAAGGCGGCCATTCCTGAATTTCTCACATAGACGGTCCAGTGCCTCTTGGAGGGGAGTGACGTCATTTCATCGACTTGGTTCGCAATTTAAATAATTTTTTTCTAATTGACAATTGTAATAATAATTCTGTTCTATTTCAGTTATTAACATTTAGTTTAAGAATACCTGTTAAATGTATCTTGTTCCTTGCCCTCTGACCATTTCGACTCGTTAAAAGAACCATAAGTTTAAACTTGTAAAAAATATATTTGTTGATTTTTCTCACTGCCGACTGTGGCGAATATTAGCCAGTGCCTGGGACATGCGCAGTTTGACTGGCGCACAATTTTGAATGAATAAACGCAAATCATTATTCAGTTACCAGCATTGTTTTTATTTCTACAATTAATGTTATTATTATTTTTTATTAAGCAAAAACATAATTCACATTGAGAGAATAGATATAGAAGGAAATTACAAACTCAACTAATTAATTAATTATTAATTAATTAAATTGAATCATTCAATCAAACTCGATACCAGAACAAGAAAAAATATTTGTACAATTTTTAAAGTTTGACGTATTTATTATTTATCAATCAAACACACCTAGTTATAACATATTCTTATCATAAATATCTTTATATTTTATTTATTATTACATTTGAAATTACATTACAAATTGACTAGCCCAAACAGTGGGGCTAAAAGAAGAGCACAATACCTTTGTTATCACAAAATCTACACACAATATTTATATATATTCCAATCATTTTTTATTCTTATTTATATTTGTAATATTATTTTATATTACAAATTGGCGTTTCCAATGAGGAGCTTATTAAAACGTTCATCAATTATATCATCAATATTATTTTATTCTTATATTTATATTTGTAATATTTTTATATTACAAATTGGCGTCCAACTTAAGGGGCTTTAAATAGGAGGTAATAGTGTTATAAAATAAGGACGAGTGTCCAATTTCCTATTTTTAGCTTGGCAACGGTCAACAGGTCGGAAGAGGGAGCGAGATGCACAGGAGAGCTACATCAAGGAAAAGGGCTATGGAGGCCGAGCAGGAGGTAGAACTGGAAGATAAAGAGGCGACACCAGTGGAAGATGTGGAGTCAATGTTACCGCCAGCAGAACCAAATAAGCCGGCACCACAGAAGGAACAGCCGGAGAAATCCACCGCAAAGGAAGATACAAAATTTGATCAAATGATGGAGATGTTACTCAAAGAATTTAAAACGACAAAGGAAGAGTTGGGTAATAAGATGGAAGAAAGCAGTAAGAAGATGGAGGAGAAGATGGAGGAGAATAGTAAGAAGATGGAGGAGAATAGTAAGAAGATGGAGGAGAATAGTAAGAAGATGGAGGAGAAGATGGAAGAAAATAGTAAGAAGCTGGAAAATGATAACCAACAATTGAAGGAGGAATTAAGTAATAAGATTGGAGATACCAGTAAGAAGATGGAGGAGAAGGTGGACGAAATAAAAAACGAAAATAAATTACTAATGGAGGAAAATATTAAGAAGATCGAGGAGAAGATGGAGGAAAATATCCAGAAGATGGAGGAGAAAATGGAGGAAATAAAAACTGACAATAAACAATCGAAGGAGGAATTGACCCAGATAAGCCAGAAACTGGAAGAAACCAATAAAAATATGGAGAATAATAGTCAGCAATTGAGAGAAGAATTGAAGGAGACGAACCAAGAGAACATGAACCGGTTAGACGGAAGAATGGAAATATTGAAGGAAGAATTGAGCCAGAAGATAGCTGAAAACAATGAGACAATCAGCAAGAAGGTAGAAGAGGAAATAACGGTAATCGAACAAAAGGTTACCAGCGCTGACGAAAAATGGAGTCGAACCGAACGAGAAGTGCAGATTATCAAGACCGAAATAAATACGAAGGTTAACAACATTGAAGAAAAGACCAGGAAGACATTGGAGGAAAAACTAAAGGAAACACGGGAAGACTGGGAGCGAGTGCAGGACCGATTCACAGAAAAATGTGACGGCATTGAAGCTGCTGTGACCAGTATCAACAGTCAGGTACGACAGAACCAGACAGATATAGACCTATTCCATAGTCGACCAACAACCATTACCAGTTGTCCCAACAGTGAGAATCGTGAAGGGATTAACTTCAGGTTTTATAAAAATAAACCCATGGAGTTCCTAGCAAGAATCGAGGAATACTTCGCCAAACACAGAGGTAATCGCTGGAGGGAGAATAAAGAGGTGCTTGACGAATCGTTCAAGGAGATAGCAGACAATTGGTGGATGGCAATAAGAGACGAGGTGACTGACTATCAACAATTCAGAAGGCTATTCAAAGCCAAATATTGGTCTGAATCAACGCAAAATATCGCCAGAGACGGGATATGTCATGGGAAGTACAACCCGTATGGAAACCAAACTTTAACGGCGTACTTTTTGGGAAAGGTGTGCGTGGCCAAACATCTAGAGCCCCGAATACCAGAAGAATGCCTGGTCAGCAAACTCTCATACCACTATGAGGAGGATATTATCAGAGCCAGACGAAACAGTCAAATAAAGACAGTGCAAGCCATGACCGAGCTTTTAGAAATGTATGAGCACGAAGACTATTACCGTCAAAGTCGCAGGAGATATGAAAAGCAGGAACCAAGGAATAACAACAATAATTTGAATAATAATAATAATCGGCAGAATGTGGGTAATAATAATAATTATAATTCCGCAAATCGGAATAATGCCGAATACAATTATAACCCCAGAAATAACAATAATTTGCCCCGTTTTAACAACAATAATAATAATAGTAATATTCCTCGCATAAATAATAATAACAACAACCACAACAATAATAATAATAGCCGTCCACAAAATAACAACGGTTATTATAATAATAATAGTAACTATGTTCCAAATGGTCAGAGGAACCCCAACCTTTCTAATAATAATAATTATCATGGTAATTATAACCGGAATTACCCGAATGGAGGTAATAACAACAATTACAGGGCATATCGACCTAATGTTAACTACATCCGAGCAGAAGGCAGTGGACACAGGAGGTACCAGCCTCAACGAAGGAGCCGATACTACGAGTACGAGACCTTCCAAGGAAGTCAGGGAAGTAATAGGTACAGAGAGTACGAGCCCAGACGTAGTTCCAGCCTGGATAATCAGCGAAGACTACCTGTAACAGAAGCCCAACCAGACGATCGAGCAGAACCAAACGAAGCAGTCTCAGGACTTCAAGCTGACGCTTCCAACGGCCTAATCCGTAATGAAGCGGAACATTTAAACGAACGGAGGCAGTAATAAACTCCAATAACCCTTTACTGCTCCAATCTGCTGGGTTTAACCAAGTAGGTATGAATTTGAAGAAAAACAGAAAAAATTTTACCATAATATACAGCAATTATTTAAAGGATATCCGTAAGGACCTATTAGAAGAAAGTGAGCTTAATATTAACAATAATGATAATGAAATAATATACATAATTGCAGAAATTGAAGGTATTTCTGTTCCTATAATGATAGACACTGGAGCCAATGTCTCCATAATAAATCGAAATGAGTTGGACCGGATACAGCAGGAATGCCACAAAAACTTACCGGTACTACCTATTAATAATATTGTACTTGTAGGAGCTACCGGCCGACAGAACAAGACCATAAGAAAGCAGGTATCCCTCAGTGTCAAAAGTCAGGGCATTAGTGTGGATATGATATTTCTTGTTGCAGCCGGATTACCTTTCAACATCATGATAGGATGTGACATATTACGCCGAAACTCAGCAATTATCGACTTGTGCCGAGGAAAGGTATCACTCTTTGCTGAAGGTTCAACCTGGATAGCCAATTTAACTGATAACAAGACTTTAGACTCCAGACAACTTCTCGACTACCAAAATAAGGTGAATTACTTGTCCAACCACTCAACAAACAACAAGCCAGTACATCAGGATTCGGAGGAAGACCTATGGCAACAAAAGATTCAAGAGATACGTAACTTCCAGTGCCACAATGCTAACGAGCAATTAAAGGAAAACCAGCTGAATCAATTGGTAGAAATATATGAGAAATATCGAGCTGTATTTTCTGACGAACCTGGAAAGATCTGGAACTACCAATGTTCCATACGATTCAGAGAACCGGTAGAATTTAACCGAAAGTCGTACCCAATAGCACAATCTTTGAAAGAAGCCGTACGCACAGAGATCCAGAATATGATCCGTAGAGATACCATCGAGAGCAGTCAATCGCCATACACAAGCCCAATTGTGGCCATACAAAAGAAAAATGGGAAGGTAAGGCTTTGCCTTGACGCTCGTGAGATAAATAAAATGATAATAAACGATCGTACCTCACCTGGCGAAATTGATGAAATTTTGAAGAGGTTCCACGGAACACGATTCATTACCACTTGGGATACCGTATGCGGCTATTGGCAAGTGGAGTTGCACCCAGCAAGCCGGCAATACATGGCGTTCATCTTCGAAGGGCGCAATTATCAGTTTAAGAGGTTGCCCTTCGGGTTGGTGAATTCAGTAGCTGTTTTTGTCGCCTGTATGGATCATATACTAGGACCAGAAGCGCTCCAATTCACGACTGTCTATGTTGATGATCTCCTAATAACATCAACCAACTGGGAGGAACACTGTTATCGTGTGGAGTATGTTTTGAAGAAGCTTGCTGAAAATAATGTCACCCTTAAACTGGACAAGTCCAAGCTTATAGCTAAAGAAGTACAATTCCTGGGTTTCCAGCTAAACAGTCAAGGAATAACACCATCAACAGAAAAGGTAGACGCCATACAACGTTTCCCTACACCAAGAAACAGAAGGCAACTACAATCATTTTTGGGCCTATGTAACTATTATAGGAAGTTCCAGAATAATTATTCCGAACTAACAGCCCAGTTTCAGTACCAGTTATCGTCCAAGAATAAATGGCGATGGGGTCAAGAACAAGACGAGACCTTCAAATCAATTAAAGAGAAATTCTTAGATGCAGTAATGCTCAACCATCCAGATTTTAACCGACCCTTCTTTCTAAACTGTGACGCTAGTAACATTAGCTTGGGATCAACACTGTACCAAGAAGATGAAAGTGGAAACCATCTAGTAGTGAGCTTTGCTAGCAGAACCCTTAACCAGTGTGAAAAGAACTATAATGTGACAGAAAAAGAACTGCTAAGTGTAGTCTTTGCCTGCGGGAAGTTTCGGATGTATATCCTCGGATATCCAGTGACCGTCCGAACAGATCACAAGTCAATATCATTTCTAAGAAGATGCAAATTAAGCCATGGTAGATTGACCAGATGGGTACTCGCCCTACAGGAATACGATATACAGTGGGAGTATGTTCCTGGAAGGAAAAATGTAGTAGCCGACGTATTGTCGAGAGTGAATCTGGAAGAACAAACATTCGAAGGCGAAAAGGAGAGCATTTTGAAAATCTATAACATTATTAAGGACAGATCCGATTTAGAGAAGATAGTGCAGGACATCAGCAAACACCAGCAGTCCGATCCGAAGTTAAACCATATTAAACTTCGTCTCTCCAACCAAGATGACACAATAAACAAATTTTATTGTATACATAATGGGATTTTATTCATCAAGACATCCCTTGATGAAGAAATATGGAAGGTCATGATCCCTACTACAATCGAAAAGGATATCATCCTGGACTATCACCTACGATACGGTCACATGGGAGCCATGAAGGTGATCAAGGCAATAGAAGAGAATTGTCACATAAAAAGTATCAATAGAAAAACGAGAAACTACCTCAAAACCTGTCTGATATGTCAATTGGTGAAAACCAACAATGAGAGAAAGGAAGGTATGATGATACCAATTACCTCACAAGCCAAACTGGAAAAGGTCTTTCTGGACATATGTGGTCCATTTCCCCGCAGTGGCGGACGCCATCGATACAAGTATATTATTATTATGATGGATCATTTTACAAAATTTACAAAACTATACCCTGTGAACAGAGCCACCACTCTGAAGACTCTAGGAATAATAACAAATCATTACATTCCAGAGGTAGGAAGCCCGACATCCATAATCACCGACCATGGAACGCAATTTAAGGGTTGGAGGTGGAGAAACACTCTGAATACATTGGGCATTAAGACATACAAGACGTCTGTCTACCACCCCAGCAGCAATCCAGCGGAGAGGGTACTGCGAGAGGTCGGAAGAATATTACGGACTTATTGCTATAACCAACAAAAGAAGTGGCAAGAATATTTATTAGCTACGGAAGAATTCCTTAATTTGTCATATCACACCGCTATAGGTACCACACCATACACGGCAATGTATGAAAGACCACCTCCGAGAGAAATACAAGACATAATAGAGTTCCCTAGGAGTCAAGGATACAATTTCAATCGAATCAGATTCTACAATAAATTGGCAGAAGACCAGGAAGGGCGCAAGAACAAATATCAAAAGGCTGTTAAGAAAATAATAAGCTATGAAGTCGGAGAAAAGGTACTGCTAAAAAACAGGGAATTACCCAGTACTTTGGAAGGCATTACCAAAAAGTTGTTACTGCTGTATACCGGCCCATACCTGATTATTAAAAACAATAATAACAATACGTATGTACTAAAGGATATCATTTCGAATAAAGTAAAAGGAACTTATAATCAGTTATCCCTTAAAAAATATTTGGAGGACTCATAATTATGAGTTAAAACTATAATGAAGAAATTGTGAATTTTGATAAAAATAAATTACAAAATTCAAAAAGTTAGTAAGGACAACTTACACCAAATATTCGAACAATTGTGAATGATGAAAAAAGAATTTTGATAAAAATAATTACAAAATTCAAAAAGTTAGTAAGGACAACTTACACCAAATATTCGAAAAATTGTGAATGATGAAAAAAGAATTTTGATAAAAATAATTACAAAATTCAAAAATTAGTAAGTACAGCTTACACTAAATATCAGAAAGAATATTGTGATACAAAAAGAATTTTGATAAATAAAATTTCAAAATTCAAAAATCAGTAAGTACAACTTACAACAAAACATTTGAAGGATTATTGTGAATAAATAAAAAGAATTTTGAACATAATAAGCTTCAAAATTCAAAAGCAATAGTAGGTACAAGCTACACACATATTCAAAGACTATTATGCAAGTAAAAAGAATTTGGATGGAGATAATAATTGTCCAAATTCAAAATAATTAGTAAGTACCACTTACACAAACATTCAAAGACTATTATGAATGAAAAAAGAATTTTGAGGAATAATAATTTCAAAATTCAAAACAATAATAAGTACAACTTATACCAAAATATTTGAAAAACAACTATGAATAAGAAAGAATGTAGTTGAATAAAAATGTCTAAAATTAAAAAACATTAAACTCATATCATTACTCATACAAATGATGAGAAATAACTCTGAAATATGAAAAAAGATTTTGTAAGAAAGAGATACAAAATTCTAAGGGAGAAAGAAAACCAGAATGTCATATGACTTAATTGAAACAAATTAACCAAATTCACGAAGAAAATAATTTAATAAAAATGGAACAATGAAGAAGGACCAACTCACTAAAGACCAAATAGTGAGACCAAAAAAAAACAAAAAACCTGATACTAATAATGATAATGCTGTTGCAACAACCACTGTTATAGTGAAAGTGATAAAGAATTAATTCATGTTATACCATGAGCAATAAAAATAACTCAATGGATACCAGATGGTAGAAAGAGTAAATATAAATACTACTTACTATGTAAACATGATGAAATGTATATTATACCACATACCTAAACCACCTAATATGGAATAAGCTTTAAGAGAGAAGAAGAGTCAAGTGTATAAAAGTATTAATTAATATAACGTATTATGAAGTGAAGAATCTAAAGATGTTTATTTTAGTCAAAAATGACTACTTTTACTGTTTATTTATTTTTTTATGACTGGATGTAGAAAATGCCATCAGTCTTATGTGTTGAGCAGAGATGATAATACCTCTGGACTCAATTGAAGTGTTGGACAGCAGGGATTGAAGCCAAAAGTGCCACTCTGAACTGTTCCAATTAATTTGTTAGGGAATGTTAGGGAGTAAACATACTGGTGAGGAAGCACCAAATAAGAAGGAATATAAAATGATAATGTTATACGCAAGATTGAAGATCACTTATCAATGAAAAAAGAAACTAATGAAGGAGATACACGTCATCTGAGAGGAAGCAATGGTGGAAAAAGAAGGTATATAAAGTGAAAACATGTGATCACGGAGAAAATGTAAATACAAAAGAATTAGTAGTAATTATTTCATCCATACTAAGAGTATGATCTGAACTAATCACTTTTACAGGAGAGCATATGTAACATAACAAAATTATCACACTAAACATTTGAATTAATGCAACATAAATAAAAGAAAAAGTTCCATAGTGAGTGAGAAGAATAAGTTGTTTAAGGATTACACTAGAAACTGTATATTAAGTCTATAAAATGTGAATAAAAATGGAAAATAATAAAGAAAACCATTAATTAAAATAACCTACTATGTAAAAACCAGTTAAACTAGCAGTATACTCAGTAGATTGGGGAAGCAGTACAAAAAGGGGAGGACCATAAAAAAGGAAATAATCTGTCATGAAACCATTTTAATAAGGAAACTACTAATGTGATATTTGAAGAAGGGACAAAACATATCAAGATTCCCACAAAGAGACCAGAAACAGGAAGAGATATGCCAAAACAAAATGATAGTCATATAATAAATACCATGAGACAAAATTGAAACCGATATATGTAAACCCAAACAAGTTACAAGATACAATCCTATAAAACACAAATTGTATATTAGTTATAAGAGTAATATGTTAAAGAATATATATAAAGAGACTACCATAGTGTAGAACTCACTGAAAAGACTACCATAGTGTAGAACCCAATAAAGTGAAGTGAGATAACAAAAATAAGAAACTACAGTGAGTATAGTGAGAAACATAGCTAAAAAATCTATGAAAAAATCTTCAATGAAGTGTAAATATTATAAAGAGACTACCATGAGTGTAGAATAATACCAGTAAAACCACTGGAATGAAAGACAGTCTAAGGACTGACAACATTACCAGTAATAAGAGTTTTTTAAATTAGATATAAGAAAAACTATTACCTATAAAATGTTTTCTTTAATTACAGTTAAGCAAATTGTGAGAAGGACAAAAATACCAAAGGACAGTTCATAACTGAGGGTATAACTAATAATAAGATGTTTGTTATTTATTGTTAATTAGATAAAATTTTAGATGTAAGGTGTCAATAGATACAAGATGTTTTTTAATCACAGTTAAAGTGTTTTCAAAAGAAACATAAATACACAAGACAGTTAGTGACTGACAGTATTACTAGTAATAGGAGTTTTTTATTTTTTCTAATTAAATTATGTCTAGGATAAGCTATTTTGTTATCATTTGATGATACAGTTAAAAATAATAGGGATAAAATGTTTTTTGTTAAAATTAGTTGATATAAAGAAAATTAGGCATAAGATGTTCATGTTATGGTTCAATGATGTTATTAGTATAAAGAAAGTTTAATAGATACAAGATATTCTATTGTATTTTAAAATCATGTCATTTAATTTTCCATTGTGTAAGTCAGAGAGGCAAGTAGGGCATAAAAATGTAATAATTTTATTCAAATCAGTAAACCATGTATAATGTACAAACAGACCAGCCAAGACACCATTGTAGTAAACACAGACTGGCCTATAAACCAAAAATTATCTATCAAAGAATTAATCTATGTAATAGGAATAGAATTCAATACATACAATACAGAAATTGAAAATATAATTAATACAGATACAGTTAATAGCAAATAGAATGACAAAAGAAAGGAAATTAACTTCTTTTGGAAACAGTCAATAATAAGCCTATGATGGTAATCAAATCAGACTAAACAGCAAATTAATCAATATTGAAATGTTTTAATAACCAAATTATTAACAACAAAGTAATTACGGAGTTATTAAGTATATTCCATGGGAATATTATACCGAAAAAACAAATAAAAACCTTTAAAACACTGAATTTGTACAAAATATGAGACATACAATCATTATGTAAAATTGTAATTTTTGGGCTTAAATGAGCTTGAAACAACCCAGCTATATATCAAAAGATGTAAAATTAACTAATCAATATTACTGAATAGTTAGATTCATGTAAAATTAAGAAATATTTGGAATACAGTAAAAAATAAGAAAACTTGTTATGTATAGTTAGATAGTGAAACAAGTCTTAGACAGATATTTTATAGTTAAACAATATGAAGAGGAAAAAGACATACCACAAATTGCCCTAAAACGACGACGTTGCGTCTATTAGTCTATTGTTAATCGCAAAGCTGAATAGTTGAAAATGTGTTAGTGGAGTACTGAAACCAAAATAATTTGTATTAAAACCAAGTGTGGTTATGTGGCGTGTAACGGAGATGAACTAACAAGTGAAATAACCTTATCTATCAATGTCTAACACTTCACAAGTTTCCAAAAACACAGTATAACACCATAAAACTCAACACCAGAAATCGACAGCCATTTTGAACAATTTTTGGAACGAATTCACAGAAAACCAACACACATAATTGAACACCACACTACACAAGAAATCCATCCAGAATTCGACATCGCAGACGACGAGGGAGCATTCCACACTATATTTTGGACCAACACCACTTCGCAGAAAAAGGGAACATCGTTTTATTTCTGTGGGAGAAGATCTTTCAATTCCAACAGCATCGTAGCAGTTAAAATCGAGTGGAAGGCGGCCATTGCTGAATTTCTCACATAGACGGTCCAGTGCCTCTTGGAGGGGAGTGACGTCATTTCATCGACTTGGTTCGCAATTTAAATAATTTTTTTCTAATTGACAATTGTAATAATAATTCTGTTCTATTTCAGATATTAACATTTAGTTTAAGAATACCTGTTAAATGTATCTTGTTCCTTGCCCTCTGACCATTTCGACTCGTTAAAAGAACCATAAGTTTAAACTTGTAAAAAATATATTTGTTGATTTTTCTCACTGCCGACTGTGGCGAATATTAGCCAGTGCCTGGGACATGCGCAGTTTGACTGGCGCACAATTTTGAATGAATAAACGCAAATCATTATTCAGTTACCAGCATTGTTTTTATTTCTACAATTAATGTTATTATTATTTTTTATTAAGCAAAAACATAATTCACATTGAGAGAATAGATATAGAAGGAAATTATAAACTCAACTAATTAATTAATTATTAATTAATTAAATTGAATCATTCAATCAAAATCGATACCAGAACAAGAAAAAATATTTGTACAATTTTTAAAGTTTGACGTATTTATTATTTATCAATCAAACACACCTAGTTATAACATATTCTTATCATCAATATCTTTATATTTTATTTATTATTACATTTGAAATTACATTACAAATTGACTAGCCCAAACAGTGGGGCTAAAAGAAGAGCACAATACCTTTGTTATCACAAAATCTACACACAATATTTATATATATTCCAATCATTTTTTATTCTTATTTATATTTGTAATATTATTTTATATTACAAATTGGCGTTTCCAACGAGGAGCTTATTAAAACGTTCATCAATTATATCATCAATATTATTTTATTCTTATATTTATATTTGTAATATTTTTATATTACAATATATATATATATATATATATATATATATAGCAACAGATCAAACTTTATTATTCTAATAAGGATATTGTGAGTGTGTAGAAATCGATAAAAGTCTATTATGGAGGAGATGAAATATTATTTATTACATACAAATATTGTTTATAAAGATGTATAATGTTTTTTAAATTGTCATGTATTGATAGTATATTAAATTGTTTGTATTGTTCGATTAATATAAATCGCTTTTACTTGTTTGCTGCAACGTCCTCCTCTCGTCTCGTTGGTCCCGTCTCGTCGTCCTCTTCTACAGCTCCACTCCTTCCTGGTGTCCTCTTCGTCTCGTCGTCCTTGTACAGCAAGCAGCTCCAGCGGCGATATTGTTCGTATTGTTTGTATTGTTCGATTAATATAAATCGCTTTTACTTGTTTGCTGCAACGTCCTCCTCTCGTCTCGTTGGTCCCGTCTCGTCGTCCTCTTCTACAGCTCCACTCCTTCCTGGTGTCCTCTTCGTCTCGTCGTCCTTGTACAGCAAGCAGCTCCAGCGGCGATATTTCAGAGTCTCGTAGTTATGTTTAACTGCTTCCACGATATCTTGTAGTGTCTTTAAGTTCCCTATGCGGATATCTTAACTTACACGACACAGCACTGAATTTTATTTTAAATTTTACTTAATTATTTATCCTCTTGATTCTTACCGCAAAACTTCGTTAAGAATTACAAGGTTTATAGTTTACTTTATATAAAATATTCCTCTATTCCTTCTTGGTTCTTACCGCAAAACTTCGTTAAGAATTTTAAGGTTTATGGTTTATTTTATATAAGATCTTTTTACGTTTGTAAGAGAATAACTCTCTTACCCGGGGCACAGCTTCCCCTAGCAACGTCGACAGACAGACTGTGTTCAACCTAGCTCTGCAACGTACGAATCTCACTGAATTTGGTGTAATTTGATAGGCCAAGCCCAAGTCACATGATTGATGGAATAACCAGATACACAAAATTCATGAAAAACTTTGTATAATTTTGCATAGTCCTGCATGGAAATTATCTACAATTATTATTACCCTATCATTGATAAGAGTTACACTTGAGTTTTGCTTTACTTAAAAAATCATATTTCTAAAATAATTACAAACCTCAGAGTATACACAAATCGAAGCTATTTATTTAAATAATTCCTTGTCAAATTTTCATGTAAATCGGTTAACTACCACTGCCGCTATATCGATAGCAGATTATCACACCCGCACACGCGCACCATTTCATACAAAAAATACATGACAATATAGTACAATTTTTTATGAAGAGTTTGGTGTAACATATAATATGCTTATCATTTTTTAAATACAAAACTTATGACTAAAAAACAAAATATTACACAAAACAAATTTAAACAAGAATATGCTTGTCATTCATGTACTCTGATATAAACAGCATATCTTATCATCCTGTGTTCTGTTGCAGGATTAACCCCTCCACGTGTAAAAAAAAAATTTTTTTTATATGGAATACAAAATTTTTTTTTTTTTTTAAAACCTAAATTGACATAATTTCTTCCCAATAATCATAATTATCTAAATAATAACATAATAACTTCAAAAATCAAAATAACTGAATAGCTTCTATCAAACATTTCCTCAACTGTCACTTTGACAGCTCTAATTGTAAACAAACAAAAGCACATGGCTGCTTATCACCAAACATTCCTGAACACTGATAAGGATGTCAATGTCAGACGTCATTCGGCTATATCTACAGCTCAACCATACATTTTTCAACATGATTATAATTATTCTTATTTTACACATAATTTTATACAATTTCCTACCAGTCATTCTACATATATCCTGGCATTCTAGTTTAATTATTTGTATTATCCTTATTTTAATTTTTAATTTATCGCACAGACTCATGCCACGCAACCTTTCTCGTTTTTTGATTGCTCTTCACTTGCATTTGTTTCGGTAATTGCCGATACATTGCTTTGATTTAATTTTTAAAGGTTTATATGTAATGCCAGTTGTATTACCCAGGCTACACATAATATAATCTCCTTTGTACAATATGAACTCATTGTTTGATTGAAATTTTTCTGGTATCATCTCAAACATTATTTTCATCAAGTTTTTACAGTGATCAGTATCTAAGTGCACTTTAAAATTTTTTAATGTCTCGGATTTGTATGCATACGCATTCATAAAAGACGAACACATATTGCTGTACAGTGAATCTCTGACTGTATAAATAACACCTGCATTCCGTTTCATATGTGGCTGAAAACACTCAGACAGTTCTGATCTTCTGTCAGAATTAACCTTACCTCTGTGCTTTTCCTCAAATGCACCAGCTTCAGGAACAAAACTACTTTGTTTACCCAAGTATTCATCAAATATCTTATTTAAATATTCATTTTTACAACTGTATGGACTTCTCAAGTGTTTATACATTTCATTTTTGACTGCTAAAACATTACCAGAATGGATCTGCATCTTACAGACACGGAACAGCAAATAACATTTATTGTTTTTAAATACTCCTTGACATTTTACAAACAAATTTTCTGCGTTGGGAGCACAATCGTAACATTTTTGTGTTATATTATTAATATTTCGCATATCTAAGCAGATGCGTATATCGTTATTTTTTTTCTTAACGACCACCATCGGGTTTAAAAAATTACTATCTGTCCATTCAATAATATTATTTTCTAACATCGTATTTATTTCACCTTCAACCTGTTGCTGATAATGTAATGGGATCGGATATGTTTTTCTTATAAATTTATTATAAATTTATTCTCGTCACTAACTTGTATTTTATGTTCATAAACATTGGTAATTGTGTGCTGTGTGTTGAAAATTGATTCATATTTATTTAAAAGATTATCTAAATGCTTTCGTTGACCATCCGTTATCTCCTTATCAGGCGCACCACCCTCAGCTGCTATCTTATCTAAGCGATTACCAGCTGGCTTCTGTATGTCGACAGGACTATACCGGTCAATCGCATTGTTACATTCACTTCCCTGACTAAGGGAATAATTCAACTTAACTTTGGCTTCACATTCCCTGCTGTGAGATTTATTCCTTTCTAAGGCGGTCTCACTACTACTACAAATTAATTCTAATTTATCAGCTATACGTTTTTCGGTTAACTCTAAAAGTTGTTTATTTTGTTTAGCCTGTTCATGAACGGCTGTATAAATTTTCTTATTCTCATCGTGAAGCGATTGCAGTGATCTATTTTGTTTTACTGCTTCTTCTTTACTAGATTTAATTTCTTCCGACATTTTCTGCAGATTAGATTTACTTTCTTCTGACAGCTTTTGTATATTAGCCAATAATGCCGCCAATGTATTTTGTAATTCTAGTGATTCGGCCATATTGATTATTTATTTTTAAATTTATAAAATATTATAGTGTTATTTATAGTAACGGCAATATTTTTTTATACGTATTATTTCTAATAATGTCTGTTTATGTTATTATTATTATAGTTCAGTCTCACAATCAAATGTAAACACTTAATCTAACACAGATAACAATAATAATTCAACCTCCATACAGATAATAACTCTATTGTTCAAATATCTGATAAGAGAGAGTATTCCAACTTTTATCTACCCTCCCTGACAACATAGAACAGCACCTATAAATAGTTCAATGAATTTAGTCTCTACACACTCAAATAAATATTTCTTTTTTTTTAAATTAATTCATTAATCGAGCCCCACGTTGGGCACCAAATATCCTTATGCAACACATCAAACTTTATTATTCTAATAAGGATATTGTTAGTGTGTAGAAATCGATAAAAGTCTATTATGGAGGAGATGAAATATTATTTATTACATACAAATATTGTTTATAAAGATGTATAATGTTTTTTAAATTGTCATGTATTGATAGTATATTAAATTGTTTGTATTGTTCGATTAATATAAATCGCTTTTACTTGTTTGCTGCAATGTCCTCCTCTCGTCTCGTCGGTCCCGTCTCGTCGTCCTCTTCTACAGCTCCACTCCTTCCTGGTGTCCTCTTCGTCTCGTCGTCCTTGTACAGCAAGCAGCTCCAGCGGCGATATTTCAGAGTCTCGTAGTTATGTTTAACTGCTTCCACGATATCTTGTAGTGTCTTTAAGTTCCCTATGCGGATATCTTAACTTACACGACACAGCACTGAATTTTATTTTAAATTTTACTTAATTATTTATCCTCTTGATTCTTACCGCAAAACTTCGTTAAGAATTACAAGGTTTATAGTTTACTTTATATAAAATATTCCTCTATTCCTTCTTGGTTCTTACCGCAAAACTTCGTTAAGAATTTTAAGGTTTATGGTTTATTTTATATAAGATCTTTTTACGTTTGTAAGAGAATAACTCTCTTACCCGGGGCACAGCTTCCCCTAGCAACGTCGACAGACAGACTGTGTTCAACCTAGCTCTGCAACGTACGAATCTCACTGAATTTGGTGTAATTTGATAGGCCAAGCCCAAGTCACATGATTGATGGAATAACCAGATACACAAAATTCATGAAAAACTTTGTATAATTTTGCATAGTCCTGCATGGAAATTATCTACAATTATTATTACCCTATCATTGATAAGAGTTACACTTGAGTTTTGCTTTACTTAAAAAATCATATTTCTAAAATAATTACAAACCTCAGAGTATACACAAATCGAAGCTATTTATTTAAATAATTCCTTGTCAAATTTTCATGTAAATCGGTTAACTACCACTGCCGCTATATCGATAGCAGATTATCACACCCGCACACGCGCACCATTTCATACAAAAAATACATGACAATATAGTACAATTTTTTATGAAGAGTTTGGTGTAACATATATGCTTATCATTTTTTAAATACAAAACTCATGACTAAAAAACAAAATATTACACAAAACAAATTTAAACAAGAATATGCTTGTCATTCATGTACTCTGATATAAACAGCATATCTTATCATCCTGTGTTCTGTTGCAATATATATATATATTACATTTAATATTTATAATTAAATTTACCTCAAGATGTTATTTTTATCCTTTATTGGAACATGTTTCGGGCACTATCTTGCACCCATCCTCAGCCTTCCGGTTTTTCTGTCTGGTGAAGTACATATGCTTTGCTGGTTGACTACTATTATTGTGGCTTCCTGTTGGCTTCTGGTATTTCAAATTGGTTTTATTGTGTGTGATTGTGGTGTATGTGTTAGTTTTTTGTGTATTTTCTATGTTGAGTGCTTTGAATATTGTGTCATGTTTTGTATTTATATGTATTTGTTCAGGTATTAGTTTGTTTTCTGTTTTATGTTTGTATATCTTTAAATTTTCCCAAATGTTCATTATGGTGCCTTTGTGTGGTATATGTTTTATTAGTGTTACATTGGTTATGTCTGGGAATTCATGTCCTGTGTTTATTGCGTGTGTGGCTAAATTGGATTTATATATTTCTGGTTTTTTGTATGCATTTAGGTGTTCAAAATAATGTTTTTTCAGCTGTTTTTTTGTTTGTCCTATGTAACATTTATTGCAATCTTGGCATTCAATTTTGTATATGCCGTTAGTTGTTGTATTATCTTTGTTGTGTGAGCTATTTAGATTTTGTAATTTATTTTTATTAGTTTTGTATGCTATTTTTATATCTGTGTTTTTAAATAGTTTTGTTAGTTTTGTCATTTTATTATTTATGTATGTGAATGTGGCCCGTTTTTTGTTGTTGTTATTATTTATGTGTTGTTCAGTTTGATTTATTCTTAATTGTTCAGTTTTTATTTTATATTTGATTTTATTTTCTATTTTGATCATATAAATAATAACAACAACAAAAAATGGGCCACATTCACATACATAAATAATAAAATGACAAAACTAACAAAACTATTTAAAAACACAGATATAAAAATAGCATACAAAACTAATAAAAATAAATTACAAAATCTAAATAGCTCACACAACAAAGATAATACAACAACTAACGGCATATACAAAATTGAATGCCAAGATTGCAATAAATGTTACATAGGACAAACAAAAAAACAGCTGAAAAAACATTATTTTGAACACCTAAATGCATACAAAAAACCAGAAATATATAAATCCAATTTAGCCACACACGCAATAAACACAGGACATGAATTCCCAGACATAACCAATGTAACACTAATAAAACATATACCACACAAAGGCACCATAATGAACATTTGGGAAAATTTAAAGATATACAAACATAAAACAGAAAACAAACTAATACCTGAACAAATACAAATCAATACAAAACATGACACAATATTCAAAGCACTCAACATAGAAAATACACAAAAAACGAACACATACACCACAATCACACACAATAAAACCAATTTGAAATACCAGAAGCCAACAGGAAGCCACAATAATAGTAGTCAACCAGCAAAGCATATGTACTTCACCAGACAGAAAAACCGGAAGGCTGAGGATGGGTGCAAGATAGTGCCCGAAACATGTTCCAATAAAGGATAAAAATAACATCTTGAGGTAAATTTAATTATAAATATTAAATGTATTATATATATCAAGAAACGGACTGTAGCAAAAAGTGAATAAATATATATATATATATATATATATATATATATATATATATATATTATAATACTTATAACTATTTTACCTCAAGATGTATTTTTTCTTTAGGGACATGTTTCGGGAGATCCTGTTCTCCCATCTTCAACCTTCGCCATCTTGCTTCTGGTGCAGTATTTGTGTGTTGGCTTCTGGATGTTATTATGGTGGTTTGTTGGTCTTTGGTCCTTCAAAGTTGCATTATTGTGTGTGGTTGTATCTGTTTTTGTATTTTGTGTATTTTCGATGTTGAGTGCTTTGAATATTGTGTCATGTTTTGTATTGATTTGTATTTGTTCTGGTATTAATTTGTTTTGTGTTTTATGTTTGTAAATCTGTAAATTTTCCCAAATGTTCATTATGGTGCCTTTGTGTGGTATATGTTTTATAAGTATTAGTATTATAGTATTACATACATCAAGAAACGGACTGTAGCAGAAAGTGATTGAAATATATATATATATATTACAACACTTCTAATTATTTAATGTGCGAACCCCCACAGTAGTCTATCAAGAAAAGAGTTGTAGTTGCCGAGTAGAGCCTCCGGCTGCGACTATGGTTGATCGAGAAAGAGTTGTACTCGTGAAGCAGAGCCTCCGGCTGCGACTATGGTTGAACGTGAACAACCTGAAAGTTTGGTCGTTCATATTGCAAGCTGAATTATTATTATTAACAATATGAATTATTTATTTATTTTAATTACTTTGTGCAAAGCACAGTACCCTGTACATTTGTGCTGTTGCATTATTTCCGTTTAATAAAAAAAATTTAATAAACAGGTTTATTAAATTTTTGCCTTTTTACATTAGACAAATAGTATAGTACATTTTTACAAACACATTTATTTACATTATGCTCAAATAATAATGAATAGACTATTATTCAATTTATCCTTACATGGTGGGCTGAACAATTTCCCCCCCCCCCCATGCTTGTTGACTTGGAGTTTGCCTCGTAGCATCAACTTCAATATACGTTCCGCTTTAACTTTGTCCAGTGACCTAGTTATTTATTCATAGAATTTTCTTAAAGAACTGGCTGGCATGATACTTGCCCAATTCTTTATGTCTTGTGTCATCATACACAATGAAAGTCTGTTTGCCAATTTGTCTTAGCAAAGTGTAAGGTCCATCATATAATCTGAAGAATTTTTCCGCAGTATTATCAATACGCTTTCCCACTGGATTGGTCTTTAATAATACCTTCTCTCCAACATTAAACTTCTGCAACTTGTGAGCTTTGTTGAATTGTTCTATTCTCTTATTACCTTTTTCCATTATTCTTCTTTTCGCTTGTGTAGTCTTAATGCTTAATGGTATTGGTAAGTTCTGACTAGCAGGTTTCTGAACATACCTTTTCCAAAATCTGTTGGGCTGACAATCTTGTTAAAACTCTATTGGTGTGTAGCTCATAGCTTCGTTGTAATTCTCATTAATAGCTTTCTCAAAGAATGGTAAATACTCTGCCCATTTATTATGTTGGTTATGGCAGTAGATTCATAGGTACTTACCCAATTCTTTGTTCACTCTCTTGGGTAAATTTCCCTGTGGATGTCTGATGGATGTGAGTATGGGTTGTATTCCATTTTCTCTTAATATTCTATTCCATACCTCACTTTGAAATTGCACTCCTTGATCACTAAGAATACTCTACTCTTCATCTTACCATGTATTGGAATATATTTTTGTAACAGAATTTTTAGGACAGCTTTCGTTGTGGGTCACATAATAGGATACAGATGAACTGCCTAAGAAAACACGTCTATACAGACTAGTATGTGTTTAACCCCCCGACTTGATCGTGGTAATGGGCCTAAGAAGTCTACTGCAATTAACTCCCCCTTCGCTTCCTTCTGTATACTTTGCATTTCCACATATGTGTGAAGATTAGGTTGCTTAGCAGTCTGGCAATCATAACATTTCTTCAGTTCATTTTTAATTTTTCTCCACATGTTGTTGATAGTAAAATATTCTCTAAGGGATAAATAACATTTTAATGCCGATGCATGAGCTAAGCTCTCATGAATTGGTGGTATCAGTTTAAATAGCATCTCGTTTGTCAACACAACTTTCCAATAATGTCTTATTAGTTTGAAAAGAATGTTGTTATGTAGCTTATATTGAGCGGTAGGTGAGATTGATTTTTTAGATTTCTTATGGTAACATCTTGATTCTGCTCTTCTGCTAAATTTTGTAGCATTCTTCTTACTTCATTGCTAGCTTCAAATTGAGTAGGTAATAGATGTACTTCATTATTTTCTTTATCATATATATATATGTATATATATATTAAACTTTCACTGTGAACACTTACTTTTTGGTTTTGTTTCCCATACGTTTCAACGTGGTGTCCGTCTTCCTCAGTGGGATTTGAAATACTGAATGTGTGTACAAGGTAACCGTTATGGGTTGTAGGTGTGTGTGGTGGGAGGGAATTGGCGCTGGGATTCAAAGTGTGTGTTTGAATCAGTGTATCGAAAAGTATGTGTGATCTATAATGTAATTGTTTATTTAATATGTTGTTTGGTTGTAGTGCGTGATATCTGTATATTTCAAATTGTTCTGCTGTGTTTAGTTTTCTACTTTTAGGTAAGTAGTGTAGTATTTCCATGTTGTGCTCTATGTTTTTGTAACTGTGGTTTTCATTTTGTAAATGTGTGGCAAATGTGGAATGTATGTAGTTTGTGGTGAGGGCTTTTAAATATTCAGAATATCTAGAGGAAAAAGATCTTCCCATCTGGCCGATGTAGAACTGGTGACAATCACTGCAGTTTAATTTATAAACCCCTGTTTTCCTGTATGTGTCTGTGTCTTTGCTAGTATTATAAAAAAGATCTTTTTCCTCTAGATTTTCTGAGCATTTAAAAGCCCTCACCACAGACTACATACATTCTACATTTGCCACACATTTACAAAATGAAAACCACAGTTACACAAACATAGAGCACAACATGGAAATACTACACTACTTACCTAAAAGTAGAAAACTAAACACAGCAGAACAATTTGAAATATACAGATATCACGCACTACAACCAAACAACATATTAAATGAACAATTACATTATAGATCACACATACTTTTCGATACACTGATTCAAACACACACTTTGAATCCCAGCGCCAATTCCCTCCCACCAGCAACCCCCACCATACACACCTACAACCTATAACGGTTACCTTGTACAGACATTCAGTATTTCAAATCCCACTGAGGAAGACGGACACCACGTTGAAACGTATGGGAAACAAAACCAAAAAGTAAGTGTTCACAGTGAAAGTTTAATATTGTGATGGTACTTCTTTTTTACCATTTATTAAAATAATACACTCATAAAATAATACTCACCGCTGCCAGAATTTTACTTACCATCATCGTCCCCATTAAACTTACCTTAAAAGAAACTGCCCAGGTCGCCACGACGTTTTAAGGTTATACATCGAAACCTTCTACACTCTTGCCCTTATAAAAATCCTGCTATCTGACTACTCTTAAAAATTTCAGAAAACCCCCGAGAACATTAGACGAGGTTGCCAGCACAGAATATTAGGAAGTGGTAATGACGAAATAACTACAACTAACACATTGTTATGTTGAAAACAAACCTTATTTTTTATTACGAATGCTATTAAGGATTAATACTCTTATGAACAAAACACAGCAAAATAATTATTAAACTTAATTACTAATCAAGGCTACCCAGCTTGCTACATTCTCTCTCGCACACAATTTACAACCCCATTTAAGTTTGATTTAGCGCTTTTTAAATGAAATTATTTATTTAGTGTAATTGTTCGTTGACTACTTAACCTTGGCATCCCTTATCCGTGCCACACTTATCACATTTTGTTCGGTTAAATGTTAGTTCCAAATTAAACTGTCATGATTCCACTGTTTATTACTATCTATCCCACATACGTCAATAAGTTTCGGTAGGCTTCAGCTACTTTTAATCGCTTCGACCTACCGAATTCCGAGGCTACCGTTAACACGTCTGATTACGTTGAACGTATGCTGCCGACCGACTGACGTTACTCTCTGCATCCATTGAATTCATTTCCGTCAGCTCGAGCTGCGATTGGCTGAGGCGCTCACGTGTCTGGTTAATTAGTCACGTGTTGTTCAGTTCTGTTGCCGAGTTTGGCGTCGAGATTATCGCCAACAGCACACGGGCGCACATTTACAGTCACATTCCATTGTTATCGTTCTGTGCCTTGCTCTGACTGGCACGGATTTGAATACAGGGTGTCCAACAAGCCTGTCTGAGGGGCCGTAAAGGATGTCCAAACAAATAATTAATAAAATATACCCTTCAAAATAGCCCCGTTACAATACCCCCCCCCAATGAGAGATCTTCTGCCGAAGCAGAAGAAATCTCATTGCTAAACCCCTAAGAGGATCGGTGAGGATATGGTGCCAACAACCCCCCATTAGTTTTTACACATCATGGGTAAACTACTCCCCTGGCTTGGAGACCATGGCCGCACCTGAACGATATTACTGGACTTCTCTATTCGAGATCCCAACACCATCAAATCGAACAGATATGCACCATAATCCACCTAACCTTCTAACATGCCACCCCCCAAGATCCAAACCCTTGGTCTTATACCATGCCAAATCCTCAACCAACATGTTCCCCCTTACATGCACACTGGGTCGCCTTCAGCAATACTGGGTGCATACATATACTTATTAATACATCCTAACAAAAAATTTATTTTTACATTCAAAAAGTTCATTTAAATTGAAATCAAACTGCTCTATCTCCATTACTTTCTTCAAAATCAAAAAATAAAATCTTTTACCTGACTCTATCAAATCTATCAATTCTTTTCAATACTAATAACAATAAAAAAAAAAATAAATTGAATACCTTACTAAAACATGAATGCACTTACTCTAACATTTGTTTACACATATATTCTAAACAATATAATTCAATAAAACACTAGTAATACACATAAACAATAATACACTTGAAATTCAAACATCATCTATATGGCAGGCATCAAGATCAAAATTTTTTTTTTTTCAAAAATTTAAATTTATCAAAATATACTTTCTCAATATTCAGAAAAAAAAACAAAATATTTAATGCAATCAATTTGCCAGAAACTGGTCTTGTCTATAACATCAACCATCAGCTGATCTCTCCGGGTCAAGTCAACGACCTTGACATACCTATGTTACACAAAGTTACATCACAAAATACATAACCATCTTTAAAATTTCTTATCTTCAAACACAATACAATATAATAAAATAAGACATTTAAAATTAGCATGGTTATTATTACAATAAACAATAAAATTTACAGTTAACTTGACCAAAAATCACATTTTATAAATTTAATTACTTTCAACTTCTATTAAAATCTGTCACTTGTTTCAATTAATTTTATATTTTGACTATGACTTTCTTTCCTTAACATTCTCATTCTCAATTAGTTTGGGTGACTTAATTATTCATAATAATTTGATTTACAACTTGGCATGTATACATTTATAATCTTCCCCCTTTCTGACTCTAATACTCACTTAACAGCTTTAAGTAATATGACACCCCTTCTCTATCAAAACATCTACCCCATTCTCTAATCCCAACTTACTACTCTAACTCAATTCGCATCATTCTACCCTTATATATAAAAAATACTCTCTACCCCTTTGTACTCAGGATGTGTGTTCCCCTACCACTACTCACTCCCTTATGTTGGTTCCTGGACTTCCTAGGTAACCCTTTCCGGCGCTAATCGGTTCCCTTCTTGCCACAACGCCTGTTGTTGCGGACTCCTTATCACACCACCCCCCTTACAAAATTCCCATCACTAATTACTCTCCTATCACATTACTTTCATCTACAAAATATCTCCACTTATTTATTAACTCAATATATCGCTCATTACTCTACATATTTTCCCCATTTCTACTGTGTCACTATCAATACTCAAATTCTCCATTACTTTTATTCATAACAATCTTACTTTATTCAACTACCCTTTAACTCAACACGGACTGATCTAAATGTCCTACCCCAATAATAATCACCCAAAATCTCACATTTACCATATTTTTTACCAACCATTTAAAATTCTTAACTATCTCACATTATTTCCATCATTTAAATTAAAATCTTTTAACACATTGAAATCGTTATATTCAATCATGAATTATATTCAAATATTTAACTACATTGAAAAATTTGTAAATCATTTATAAGTGATATACTACACAGCTGATCAGCTGATTTTCTTGGCAAGGTGAATGCCCTTTCTATTGATACATTTCAAAATTATACAGTTTCACTTTACATAAATTGCATTATAAAATTTATACTTACAGTATTAGTCCAGTCGCCAGAGTAAAAATAATGGTAAAATTTCGTAAAAAATTGAGGCAAAGTGATATTTGGTATAGTTATTGAAAAAGGTCTAAATATCGGTTTAAAATCATCTTTGCATGTTTATAAGGTCAGGCTTAAAAAAAAAACCTTATTTAAGGGCAGCGCGCGGTAAAATCGATAAAAACGTTTACATTCCGTGAATTTCTTTTCTTACTACTAAATAAACCATTGGATCATGATAAAGTCTTCATTCTTTTTGTTTAAAATAGTTCAAATATTAATAGTAATAAAATCAAAATAACGATTTTGTTATTATTTCATCGTTAGGAGTATTTAATAATCGATAGACGGAATGGTCAATTTTAACAAATCTTCCTCTGTTGAATAATATTATTAAATATGTGTATCTTAATATACATAAAAGTCATTGTGTGTATTTATATTTCACACCTCCTACTAAACCACTGGACCGATTTCAACAAAACTTAGCACAAATATTTTATGCAACGGGAGAACCAACATAAGATAGGTGTTTTGGGCCCTGGGGGATGTCAAAAATGGAAAATATGAAAATACCGCATGTAGGGTATCAAATTAAAGGGGATTTCAATGCAAGTAACAATTTTTCATGCATATAAGCACTATTGAAAATTCTTGGGCCCTGGGGCTCAATAAATGGGTGGTTTTGGGGGAGGTCAAAAGTGGAAAATATGAAACTGGACCGATTTCCACCAAACTTGGCACAAATTTTTTACGCAATGGGAGAACCAACATAAGATAGGTGTTTTGGGCCCGGGGGGATGTCAAAAATGAAAAATATGAAATATGAAAATACTGTGGGGTATCAAATTAAAGGGAATTTCAATGCAAGTAACAATTTTACATGCATATACGTACTATTGAATACATTTGGGCCCTGGGGCTCAATAAATGGGTTGTAATGGAGGGGTGTAAAAAATGGAAAATATGAAATATCATATGTGACATGCATATACGCACTATTAAAAATTTTGGTTTTTAAAAATTTTGGGCTCAATAAATTAGTGGAATTGGCGGAGGGGTGATGTCAAAAATGGAAAATATGAAAATACCGCACGTGGGGTATCAAATTAAAGGGAATTTCAATGTAAGTAACAATTTGACGTGCATATAATTTATCATATAATTCTAAGGCTGTTTTCACAATTAATAAGTCTGCATCATCGTCAGCTTGTTTAACGTTAGCTTTCTTCTTCCAAATATCTCGTTAGAATTTCAATAAATCGAGTTTTATTAGTTTTATTCGAAAGAAATTGTTCTTGGGTCACTGTGACACACATATCTTCATAGAATAAAATATCTAAAGAGGAATTTTGATTGGTACGGCGATAACGCTCCATAGCTTTGATGCTGTTAGAATTGTTTGTATAGCCATCAAAAACTACAGTAACTTTTGATCCAAAGTGTCTCTTGACATAATTTACGTATCTTTGAAAAATACATTTGAACTTGTCATTTTTTGACCATACTACTCTATGCAGTAACATACCACCATCAATGACGTAAATGCAATCTTCAAGGTTAATCTCAGCGCGGTCCACTTCAAACATATCATATAGTTTAGACTTATCTGTTTTCCGAAATACACCTTCGTAAAACATAGATGTTGGGTACGGTGCAAGTTCATAACGCATGTAATCTTTTAATTCGTCGTCACTTTTTCTTGCTACACAAATGCGTTGAAATATAAACATTGGATCTATAGGGACAATTTCCTCTTGAATTTTCAGACTACTATTAACACTTTTTAATGACAGTACTCTATTTTTTCGTTTAAACGAAACTTTATGGAAGTTTGTACCAGCAATTTCTTCTAACCCTGCTTTTCCAACCTCAAAAGCATTATGACAGTTAATATTATTACCGCCAGTAACGCCAGTAGATATAGACATTATTGAATCTTGATAAGGAAATGTCTCGTGACAATCAAACCAGGATTTTATTTTGAGAATATCTTCAGTATCTCGTTTTATTCGAGAATCTCTAGCATCTACATGCTATCGGAAGTAGAAAATTGTATACCACAAAAATTTTCTACTTCTTCGCAGATATCATGTGTATATGGCATCGCTAAAATCCATTTATTTGCAGTACTGGTAGTTACTCCCCGTCCAATCATACCACCATCAACTTTCATGACTCTCATTAAGTCCTGTTCGATTGTCATATCAGTATGAGTTCCTGACCAGAATTTCTCAGTTCGTCTTACAGTACAAAATCTGTTATTTATAAAATTTTGAAGTTCTTTAATTTTTAAAGCGGTAGTTTCTGGAATTACATTTTGGTTTTGCATTGAGGTGAAAAGTTTTTCAGATTCTTTTATAAATTGATTCATATATTGTACATATAATAAGGCTGATTTCGTATAATTAAAATGTCCAGTCGCATAAAACTATGGCAACATTTGCTGAATAACTTGTAATTGAATTTTTATATTACCCATTTTTTCAGAGCGCGCAAATGCTTTTGCAATAGAGATCATTCGTATGTACTGTATCCATAATTTTGCAGTTTTACCGCATTCCTCAATTTCAATAATTTTTTCTAGAAATTTACCATTTAAGATGTTAAAAAAATTATGATCTTGTACTTCTTTGTAAGTAAGATTGTCATATAAAAATTCTTGTAGTAAAAATTTCATATTTGAATATTCAACTTCTGAAAGATTCATTTCCTCAATAATCTTTTTACACAAAACTATCCAAATTAATGTGTGGCCTCGTACTGCTCTAGCATAAGCATGGCCATCTAACATCTTATCTACAGTTCCTGGCGCATAGTAACAGCTTAATGCTTCTTTTAAACCGCTTCCTGCCATCACATAACCGATTAAACCAAGAAAAGACATAAGCAGATGAAATCCTCCAAGTCGAACAATTACATTATGTATATCATCATCAGGTGAGGATTGGACCATTTTAAACGCTTTCTGATACAAAGGTTGATCGAAAGTAAGAAAACAATTAAATAGATTTAAGTTTTCACTAGTTTTACAGCGTATTTTAAAACGGTGTATATTGTATTTTTGTCAGTTGGAGGAGAGTGTACAAAAGGCAAGCAAACAATTCTAGACAATGTATACGTCATATTTTCCAAAAGCTTGGACATAAAGGCATTCCAGCCAGTAATGCCTGGTTTGGTCACTCCATAAATCCAAAGCAAGTCAGCATTAGAAAAATCTATATTATTAAAACTCGGGTTATCTACTTTTTCAAAAACAAGTTTTGGAGTGCATGTGTATTAATATTTTCGAAAATTTGGAATGGTATTTTGTCAATTTTGCTAATTTCTTTTGCAGTAGGCTTAACTGTCAATCGTTTTAAGGGAACTTTGTTATAATAAAAATCTCTGGGACTTACAATCATAATACCTCCCATACTATGAAAAGTATTTTTCCCGTCTATAGTATTGATGTTAATATCTGAATTGTCAAATGCCAATTGTGCAAAACAACCAGATCTAAATGGAGAACGTGGACTAAGCAATACACTATCCTCATAAAGTGTATGATGAACACACTCCCAGATGCGACAATATATCTATAATTCGTTTTGAAGCAAATTTCCTGTGCAACATTACAGACAGACCAACTTGCAATGGTGATAGAAAGGTTCTAGGTCTTATGCAACTCATAATTGAATGAGTAATTGCTGTGCATTTTGTTTCATATGAACTAATATCACCTTTTTTATTTTTTAAAATTATTTCTTCTATCAGAAACTGAAGGGATTCTGGGATATTCTCATTAATATTTTGGAATATATTATCACTTGGAGGATAAAATTCTGTATTACTTTTCTTCAAATTAACATCGTTTCGAATAATTGCTGCTGCAGATTTTAAGATTTTTCTTTTTTCTTCATTTTCATCTTTTTTTGAGGCTATCCATGTCTATGTTTTTTTTTAATGGTCAAAAAATGGTGTCAGAAAGGCCAAAAATTTTTGTTAATTAACCACCCGAAAGTATTTTTAATAAGCTTTAATTTAAGCCGTCGTACACCTTTGTGCCACAATCTTGCCGTACTTTATGAACACTCAAAGTTTTTTTGTGAATTGCGATTTTTTTGAGGTAATATTCGACATTTCAATATGAAATTTTTGGGGTTTATAGTACTCCACAAAGTTTACCTTTCCCTCAAGTTTTATCAACTTTCATTAATTTGCGTTAAAACAACAGCAATTTGTTTATAAACGCCATCGCCACTTTATTTATTTATTAACAATAATAATAACATCGACTTCCGTATTAAGGCTAGAAATGTTCTTAATTTATTATAGAATACTGAAAAAAAATCACATTAAAATCGGTTTGTTAGGTCCAAAGATATTTATAAAAACGCTATTTTGCAACTTAAATTGTTAATAAAAAAATAAACGGGTTGTTTTTACACAAAACTTAACTATTAGCTCAACTTGATCCCATTAACCAATTTAGCACACAAAAAATCGACTCCCAAAACAATTCACATTTGATTTTTATTTTGACTCCACTACACGTGCTCACAAATAAATAAATATTAGCATGTATAAAAAGTGTAAATAAAAACTTTAAACTGCAATTTTTTTACCTGTTTTATATGATAAAAACAAAAATATTTGTAATGTTTTGATTATAACCTTTGAAGAAATATCAACTGCGTTACTGCTCCGTTCTTGTATAGCAGATGTTTGTATGGCACACCACAACAATGGGTGTTGCGCGCGCAGCTACATTTACAGTTCACACTCGAGGGGAATAGAACGCCGCGCCGTTTAAAAATTTTACCTGTTTTCTAGGGTCTTGTTTTTAGAGTATAGGTATAATCAGGTAAGAGAAATAACATGAATAGATAGATTTAGTATTGTAGTAGCTGTAACGTTAATTTCAAGTACTCAAATAAACCCACTTAAAAGATACATGTATGTAACGCAAAGGAGGCACCTTTTTTTAGTATACACAATTTTTATTTATTTTTTTTAATTTCGAAAATGATTTTAATTTTCATGAGTATAGTTTTTGATGCAGAACACTTGCAGCTTTCAAATACAATTTTTTGTATTTCGATATCTCTATTTTTAAGATTAATAAAGGCAGATAAACTCTGAATTTTCGAGTAAATTTAAAATACGTCGAAATACTCACTTTTGAAAAGGTGTTTTTTTTAAAATAACAACTTCAAAAGTATTTTTCATTATTATAAAATAAAAAGTTTATCTCTTTTAAAGGTAAATTAGTAAAGAACTACTATTTTTTAAAATTTTATTGTATAGTACTTGTAATTTTGTGGTTTCACTTCTTTTTGTATCTACAGTAAATATTTGTACACTATAGTCTTTATGTTCAAATAAAATATTTATGTAAAAATCAACAAATTTTGAAAGCTATACTGTTCCCCTTCAAAACTAGCCTTTATTTAACTGGCTATGCTTAGATTAAAGAAAGTTATGATATTTTTGAATAGACGCGCCTGGCTAATTTAGCGAATTACGCAAGATCGGGGGCAAACGCTCTTTTTAAAACGCAGCGCTCATCATTACCAATTTTCAGGAAAACAGTTCCATTAACGTAAAAATATGTAAGGACACTTTCTGAAGGAAATTGTTTGCTCTTCAATATACACCTTTTTATTTCTTCCAACTGTACATATTTACGGAGTGCTTTAAGAAAATCTGTCTTTACGATTTTTCCAGACCATTTTCAGAAAACCCTAGAAAGGTAAACATGCAAAGATTTTTTTATATTAATTATTAACGTTTATTTAACACGTGCACCAAATATTGCTTTGCCCCAATTTTTTATCAAGTCAAAATCTCTGGCGACTGGACTATATATCACTCACATACTGTCATAAATACACAAATATAAACACCAATAACTCCATGTACCTTCTGCAACAATAATGATAATATGATTCCACAACTAAATACAATTTCATTTATTTATTCATTAATTATTATCAAATTTAAGTCTCATAAAATAATTTAAATTCATCATCAAAATTCAATTATATAACATTTTAAATCACTCAAAAATATTTAAACATCTCAAATTACCTTAATTAAATCAATTATTGAAAACACAACATATTTCAATTATTATCAAAACAATTACAATTCGTTAATTACTGTCTTCAAAATTATTTTTGTTATTTATTTAGACTGCTCAAAATAGTATTACTATTAAAATCAATTTCTATTACATACACATTGTTTACATAAAACATTTTACAATACACACAATCAATTTCACTAAAATTTATTTACAAATCTTCATCATTAATTTTTCAATTTACCACACTTCATTTCCTAATTCAGCAGGGTCATAACCACAAATTACAATATTTAAACTGTCCATACCCTGATTTTCTAATTCAACCTCCATCATCGTGTAATAGTCTTACTTTTTTATAACACTTTTCATTCATATTCACACTCATTTTATTATTATTATTAATATAGTACCCCATTACCTCCATGTCATTCATTATAACATTAGAATTTACATGATTATTTCCTTTTATTATTTCATAAACCTGGTCAAGATTAGTTATTTTTGTCCAGTCTCCATCAGTATTATTGGTTAACATCAGGTAAGTTATTTTATCATTTATAACAGTTTTATCCAAATATTCATCTCTCTCTATTTCATAATGGAATTCACTTTTTTCATCATATATAATATTTAAAACAGTGAATAAAGAGGATGTACCAACAAGATAATTTCTTTATCATAGATCTCTTCACACTCTTCTGTAACATAACGACTTAAAATATCTGCAATGCTATTTTCTCTCCCCTTCCAGTACTTGATGGTGAATGAGTACTTCCCGATGGCTAAAATCCATCTTAGTAAACAAGAGTTGGTGACTTTACATTTAAGTAGAAATGACAATACTTGATGGTCAGTATGTATTTCAAAATGAGTACCATAAATATAATATCAAAACAACTTAAGAGCGTAGACAATTGCAAGTATTTCCTTCTCTGATGTTGAGTAGTGCTGCTCTGCTCCTTTGAAAACTCTGCTCGCGTAGCCGATGACCCTTAGTTTTACTTCAGAGTCCTTCTGGTATAGTACACTTCCCACGGCATAATCACTAGCATCAGAATAAATCACAAATTTCCCTTTTCTTTGAGGATGATGTAGCATGATGTTCTCTACGAATAACGTCTTCACTTGGTCAAAGGCTTCTTGATGCTTCTCCCACTTCCATTTTTGTCCTTTCTTTGTTAATTCTAACAAAGGTTGAGTCCTCTCAGCATACAATTGTGTAAACCTCCTGTAATATCCAGTTAAACCCAAAAATGCACCTAAACCTTTAAGATTTCTGGGTATAGGGAAATTGGTTATACTGGTTACCTTGGTAGGATCTGGTTGTATACCTGAGGATGAAATGATGTGTCCTAGGAATTGGATGGAAGTTTTTATGAATTCACATTTGTCTAGGTTAAGGGACATGTTTGCTTGCCTAAACTTATGGAATATTGTACGTAGATTTCTTATGTGTTCATCAAATGTCTTAGATATTACTAAAATATGATCTACGAAGATCATTGTATAAAGTTCTACTTCTGGTCCTCATGTTCTTTCCAAACATTTCACAATAGCTGCCAAACTCATGCTTAATCCGAATGGTACTACCTTATGTTGGTAACACTTGTTCTTGTACAGGAATGCAGTAAATTTTCTACACTCTTCTCGGATTGGAATCTGCCAAAAACTTGAACGTAGATAGAGTTTTGTCAAGTAGCATGCTCCTTCACATTTTCTAAACAGCTCATCCGCATTTGGCGCGCAGTCATACTCCTTCATTATGATACTGTTCAGCTCCCGCATGTCCAGGCATAGACGAATATCCCCACTTTTCTTCTTTACTACTACTAGAGGATTTAAGAAGTTGCTGTTGGCCCGTTCTATCACGCTATTATCCAGCATGAAACGTATTTCCGTTTCTACTTCTTCCTCGTAGCGCATTGGAATAGGGTATGTCCTCCTGACGAATTTTTTTGGGTCTGTTACAGTTATGGTATGTTTGTAGACTGTCGTCTGCGTCAGTGTTTCATTTAATACATCTTCATATTCATTTATTACCTCTTGAAGCCGCTTTTCTTCCTGTCTAGAAATCTTGTTGGTTGTCTGACTTGTACATCGAGTTGGTACATATTGAACCTTTGGTTTAGTTAAGACAATAGGTGTCTCACTTACCTTATACTGTCTCTCTTCTTCATTCATATTTATGTTATGTTGAACACCCTTACACTTTCATGTTATCTTATTATTACTGATATCAATCTTAGCATCTAGCACATTCAATAAATCAATTCCTATAATACCATCATATATCAACTTATTCATAATAATCATTGGACATTCTATTTCTAATTTTTCATGTGTCATGGTTATGTATGCTTGTCTTTTAACCTTTTCTTGCTTATTAGTAGCGGTTATATGTTCATATTATTTACAGGTAATATCGCAGTATTTTTAAAATAATTTTTATTTCGTTGAACCCAAGTAGCGTTTAAAACTGACAGTTGACTACTGGTGTCCACTAACATTTTAATTAGACAATTGTTAATATAAACATTTACAATGGGGCAGATTGTGTGTGCGTGCTTCGCTTGATTTATATCCTGCTCTGTACTAAGCAATTCATCGCATATGTCAACCGGATATATATTATTTGTAATGGTACAAACAAAGGAGGATTTGCAACATAAAACTTTTCATTTTATTTAACCAAAGCGTAAAAATGGGTCGCCGACTATAGCTCCGTGTGAGGTACAAAATGGTACAGGAATGTAAGAGTTATCAGCAAGGGTGCGCATTCCCGCGGTTCGGCCAACATTCACACGAAAATGTCACGTCTGGATAAATTCCTTCTCGCCTAGTGCGCAGAGAACAAAGACAGTCGGCAAATAACATCTCACGACAACGGACGCGAGCAGTTGTGCGCGCCCGCCGGCTGGGCACAGTTTTCATCTCGCCTGCACATAAAAAATGTGAATATAAGTTAAAGACAGTCGGTATATAACAGCTAACCCGCGCAGTTGCGTGTGCGCGCGGTTCGACTAAAATCTATGTAAAATGTAAACCGACCGGCCGAAAGAGTGAAAATGTGTACATAGACAGCAGAAATAGCATCGGTAGTCGTGGAAACTCACGCGGTTCAATGTACAGGCTTGTGAGCTGAAAATTTGTTTAAAAGTACGGAAAATGTGATTGAAACTATAAAATCAACATGATATAAAATAATAAACAGTGAAATCTTAACAAGTGAGAACGTGGCATCAAAATTAAATTGGGAGAACTAATTTCAGACAAAAAAGTGAGATAAAATGTAAGGAGTGCAACACATGGTCTCCAGTGACGACATCAGCACAGTAACCATATGACATAAACAAATAATTATGAATTTCTAATAAGAGCTCTAAACTTGGAGGGTAAAAGTGATATATATAGAATGAATGAGCCAATACTGGGCTGCCTTTGAAAGATTTATTTAGATTAGTCATTAGAATAAGTGAAGCAATGTTAAAATAGCCTAAATGCTTGTTTTGTGTTTTTAAAAGAAAAAAAAGTAATTGAAAGAAACGGCAACATTTTTTGAGAGAAAAAATGAATAGTCAGTAAATTCAAAAAGAGTATGAAAGAAGGTTAAATAAAAATTGAGTAAGGTCGTTCACCTGGTAGCCAGACATCAGTTGATGACTGGGTGTTACATATATGGTAGATTTTGTGTACTCAGTTTGTAGTTTCGATTGATGTTATGGTAGTAATAATTTTGTTCCTTTTATTAATTGTCAAAATATATATTTCTGGAAGTTAAATTCATTAAAGAAACAAAAATTTTCTTTGAAGTATAGATTGTGTTGTGTCTTCATGTTTACTCTATGAAGTGAGGTTATGTTGCTAATGTATCAGCTGATTAATAGTGTTTATGTTATGTTTGTAACCAAGTGTAGTTGTATTTGAATTGATGATAGAAGTAAGTTGTTTATTTTACAATAATTGTTAGCATACAATTATGAGGAAAATTAAATTCATTTAGAAGATTTTTGAATTTTGAAAGTTTTGATTAAAATGATTAATTAAAAGAGATGATGTAAATTAACTTAAAGGTGAAGCTTTGGTAATGAACTTAGAGTTATTTCACTACATGAAGGAAATTTAAATGATTTATTTTCGTTTTGAAATGATAATATCAAACAAATAATTAAAAGTTAAGAAATGGAAATGAAGTTTATTTAAAGGTAAATATGAAATGTTTATGTGAACTTGACACTAATGATGAATATTGGGAGATAGTGTGTTTAAGAGAATAAGGCAACTATGTATGCACCCAGTACTTTGCTAAAGGCAATCCAGTATTTATAAGGGGAGATATATCAGTTGAGGATTTGGTTTGGTATAAGGCCAGTTATTGAATTTTACTGAAATGTTACAAGGTTAGGCGATACTGTGGTGAGTGCCTGTTTGATTTTACGGTGTTGGGATCTCGAACAGAGAAGTCCAGTAGAGTCATTCAGGTACAGCTGCAGTCGCAAAACTAGGGGCGTAGATGACCCATGATTATAATAATGATTAAAGGGGGGTTGTTGGCAACACATCCTCACTGGTCCTCTTAGGTTAGCAATGCGAGTTTTTCTGTTTCGGCACAAAACCTCTCATTGGGGGGGTATTGTAACGGTACAAACAAAGGAGGGTTTGCAATATAAAACTTTTCATTTTATTTAACCAAAGCGTAAAAATGGGTCGCCGACTATAGCTCCGTGTGAGGTACAAAATGGTACAGGAATGTAAAAGTTATCAGCAAGGGTGCGCATTCCCGTGGACGAGCGCACGGTTCGGCCAACATTCACACGAAAATGTCATGTCTGGATAAATTCCTTCTCGCCTAGTGCGCAGAGAACAAAGACAGTCGGCAAATAACATCTCACGACAACGGACGCGAGCAGTTGTGCGCGCCCACCGGCTGGGCACAGTTTTCATCTCGCCTGCACATAAAAAATGTGAATATAAGTTAAAGACAGTCGGTATATAACAGCTAACCCGCGCGGTTCGACTAAAATCTATGTAAAATGTAAACCGACCGGCCGAAAGAGTGAAAATGTGTACATAGACAGCAGAAATAGCATCGGTAGTCGTGGAAACTCACGCGGTTCAATGTACAAATACAGGCTCGCGAGCTGAAAATTTGTTTAAAAGTACGGAAAACGTGATTGAAACTATAAAATCAACATGATATATAATAATAAACAGTGAAATCTTAACAAGTGAGAACGTGGCGTCAAAATTAAATTGGGAGAACTAATTTCGGACAAAAAAGTGAGATAAAATGTAAGGAGTGCAACGCATGGTCTCCAGTGACGACATCAGCACCAGTGGCGACCTTATCATATAAACAAATAATTATGAATTTCTAATAAGAGCTCTAAACTTGGAGGGTAAAAGTGATATATACAGAATGAATGAGCAAATACTGGGTTGCCTTTGCAATAAGAGTCGAATTCATTAATAAAATAAACCCTAAATCACGTTTATAGGCTACGAGTTTGTGTGTAGAATCCTGGAACCCGAGAAGGTAAGATGTGTTTTCATTAATTATTATGTTGGAGATAATTGTACTATCACATATTTATTGTATACTGCCTTTTCCACTTCCCAAGTCATTGTTTAGACATGAATGGTGCGCTAGCCGTTTCCTCTGTGCATTCCTTCTTTGGTGTATTGTATTTGTGTATGTATTGTGTTTGGGTTTTCACCGCGTTAACCCCTCTTTCATAAGGCTTCGGAAATCGTTTCTTTGAATTGGGCCAAATGTAACCCCCCTTGTCGCCTCTATTGTCCTGCTGATCACGGCGTTCCACCTCGTGTCGACTGCATTCTGCTCGTTGTGGCGTTGGCTTGTGCGCATTGTTTACAGTTGATTTATTTACCATGTGTTGCAGTGGTGATCTATTTAATGTGTGTGATGTTGGTTTATAATCATCACGGCTGTAATTACGGTTATAATTAACCTGTGGTTGATAATTGTTTTGTGTGTTTTCTCCGCGAGTGATGTTCTCAGATTGTGTTACAAGTATTAAAAATTCTTCAATTGTTTTAATACCTTGTGTGTAAACAGCAAGTTGGATATTTTTCTGAAAATGGTAAGACAGTTTAGATATTATCTCATATTCCGAAAACTTAGGTTTAAGATGTTTCACTCATTCAATTTGTGCTATTGTATATTGTTCCATACTATGACGACCCTGAATATTATATTTACCATACTCTAGTTGATCACGTATTTGACGTTGTGTATGGGTATTCCAATTTTCGAATGAGTCTCGGAATTGTAGATAATTTGCAACATTATCACGCATTATTGTATACCATTGTGGTGCTGAGTCACAAAATTTATTTTTTCATTATCATCAGTGGTACTACCAATCTTTCCATTTTCTTCTCGTAGTTGGACAAAAACTCCATACTGTTTTCCCATTTTTTTCCTGCAAAAGTTAATTTCATTCTATCTTCTACTGGTGCTGGATACATCATCATTGGTGCTTGCATCTACGTAGTTCCTCACGAAATTGATCCATTTCACTCTTTACTTGATCCTTCATATTGGACATCTCTCTAGAGTAATCTTTCGCAGTCTTGGATGTTTCTTCTATATTGTTCTCTATTACAATTGTGCGTGATTCTATTTCATTTGTTTTGCTAGTGGTCACTTGAAGCAGATCATGAACATCCTGTATTTTACTGTCCTGTTCATGCTTTATCACATTCATTTGCTCATTTACCCAATCATTTATTTGTTTATGAATGTCCTGTAAATCTTTTTTCCATTCTACACGTAACTCTTTATGCTTAGTCTCTAACCTAACAGACTGTTCATGCAGGGCTTGTTTAACTTTATTTTCTAGTGCATCTATGCGCGTATTAGTGTCTATAATTTTATCTGCTAACTGCATAGTACTATCTAATATATCTTGTTTTAACTCTTGTCTTAGTTGTACAAGTAGTAGGTTGGGGAGGATACTGGGCCAATGGACGGGGGGGGGTTGAGAGTGATGATGTCACGAATGACCTTGACAGCCAGTGTTGTCAGGGTGATGACGTTACGAACAGCTGATCATGACATCACTAACAGATGCTCTCTTGACCTATGTAAACAGCCAGTGACGTCACAGAAACAACGATTGGGTCATCGTTTTAGGCGACGTCTATTGTTTCAGTTTTGACACAGTGGTTTCATTGTTTTCTAATACCGCCTATTGTTTCAGGCTATCGAGGTCATCACCACCTGTACCCACCCCCTGTCCACTGTTTCAGTATTCCCCCCGGCCTCTGTTTCAGTATCCTCTCCGTGTTGTACTGAGGGGGCATGGCAGGCTGTGTGTGTGTGTGTGTGTGTGTTAGGTCATATACAGAAATACAATGTTTAATCAACGTAAATAGTATAGTTAAGAAAAATAATCGTAGATATTACAAAAAGGGGGCGTGGCAGGCTGTGTGCGTGTGTGTGTTAGGTCATATACAGAAATACAATGTTTAATCAATGTAAATAGTATTATTAAGAAAAATAATCGTAGATGTTACAAAAAATAATATATACAAACATAAAAAAATTAAATAACGAAAAATAAATACAAAACATGACCGATATCACCTTATATTAAACCAAGAACGCTGCAGTTAACTAGCTCGGGCTCTGGACGTGTCGCTCGCGAGTGTTGAGATAAGACTGAAGGGTTTAGCGAACGAACCTCGTGTATATAGACGGACAATCCCCCTCCCCTCCCCTTCATGTTCTACTAACGAACGTAACTATTGCACCGTACTGTTTGCGCAATATGATGCAACGGTTCCACTTGACCTACTTCAACGGCTCGCCACACCTCCCTCCCCCCTGGTCCATCGATGGCATCGGATTCTTCCCATGTTGTACTCGGAGGGGGGTACTGTTGACGTAGTATGTGTGAATGTGTGTGTCATACTGTTGCGCAATAATATGATGCAACAGTTCTATCAATCGTATCGTGTCGTAATGAGTCACAGTGATATGGCGCAACAGTACGTGTCCTTGACCTACTTCAACAGCTCGCCACCTCCTCGCGGAGGGGGGGTACTGTTGGCGTAGTATGTGTGTGTGTGTCATACTGTTGCGCAATAATATGATGCAACAGTTCTATCGATCGAATCGTGTCGGAATGAGTCACGGTGATATGGCGCAACGGTACGTGTCCTTGACCTACTTCAACAGCTCACCACTCCCCCCGCCCATCGATAGCCTCGGATCCTCCCCATGTTGTACGCAGAGGCCACGGATGGGGGTACTGTTGGCGTGGTGTGTGTGTGTGTGTGTGCGACGTTTTTGTAAAATATTTCGCACTCGTTCATTTCGGTCTAGTTCGTGTTCGCCTATTGATTTAGCGGTGCTATTGTTTCCGTAGCGCCAATTGTTTTATTCGCGCCATTATTGCCATATCGCCTATTGTTTCCGTATCGCCTATTGTTTTAGCGATGCTATTGATTCAGTAGCGCCTAATGTTTTATTCGTGTTATTGTTTCCGTATCGCTTATTGTGTGCAAATTTTTCGCAAATTGTCTTTTCCCGTTCATTTCGGACTCGACCTGTGTGTGTGCAATGTATTTCTCGCAAATTAATTAAGAAAAATCGTAGATATTACAAAAAATAATATATTTATACAAAAAATAATATAACAAAAAAAAATAAAATAAAAAATGTAATAAGAAAAAAAAACATGACCGATATCACCTTAAACCAAGAACGCTGCAGTCAACTTGCTCGGGCTCTGGACGACGTGTCGCTCGCGAGTGTTGAGATAAGATTGAAGGGTTTAGCGAACGAACCTCTTGTATATAGACGGACAATCCCCCTCCCCCTCTTCTGTTCTACTAACGAGAGTAATTATTGCACCTAAATATTTTTAGCGAAGTACAGTCTCGTTGATTAGAATCGCTGTGCTGCCTACACTAGTTAGAAACAGTGGAAAAGTATTCAAATTATATGAATTTATGTGCGTTGGTACGCACAAGTGTGGTATTTGTGAATGTGCGTGTGTGTGTGTATGTTTGTGAGAGAGACCCTTCAGTCGATGTAGGAAGAGAATTATAAGGTTGTGCATCAATTTTATCACATCGTCCGCGCGCGGACGACCTTCACCAACAGAGCAAACATCTGCTCATTGTCAGGCAGGCGTAGGACACGTGGGTTGACGGGGGGGGGGGAGAATCGTTTCAAGTGCTAGGCTGTGTGTGCGTGCGTTTGTGTGTGTGTATTGCACAACATCCTGTCAACACGTATTGCACCATACTGTTGCGCAATAATATGACACAACGGTTCTATCGATCGAATCGTGTCGTACCGAGCCACGGCGATATGGCCCAACAGTACGTTTCCTGTAACCGGGTCAAGGATTGTGAAATACCTTGGGCCAAAAAACGAAAGAATTGTCGATTATTGGGTGATAATAAGCGTTGTTTTAGGCATAGAAAGGCTAAAAATAGCCCTATAACCTCACATAAGGTACCGTTCTCTTCGTCTCATCGCCCTCTACAAGATGCAATTGTTAAAATCTTATAACTAGATCCATACATATCGTTGTGTCAATTACGTATAATTAAAACAACGTTATGTCGTCTCGTCTCTTCCAAGCGACCCAGGAGGTGAGACGAGTGGGCTCGGGCTATCCTCTGTGTTCAGATCAACGTTTTCTGACGAGTTTACGCAGACGAGTGATGTCGTATTTGAAGATCGAAAACGGAGCGCGTTATCATCGATTACTACGTCCATCTCGAAAAAGTCCGTAAGGCGCGAATCCATTCTTCGTGACGTAAAGAACTTTGGGTAGAACATAGACGGAACCTCGTTCCGCGTGTAACGCTCGTGTGGCTTCCTTGATTAACGCTCTGCTGTACTCTTTCGGTACGGACAAGATGTACCTTTTGTGAGTCGTCGTGTCGTCGATTATCGAAGCGAACGCACCCGACTCGTGTTCGGACATGTTGGTTGCTAGTGATGGAAGAGGGGAAAAGGAACGAGGAGTGACGAGTACCAACAAACGTCTTGAATCAAATCCATAAAACCCGCTAGCACCATTTAATTTATGAACAATAAAATTAACGAAGCAATAAACCGTGATTTGCGATCGTAAAACGTGTACAGTATTATGTCATTGCAAAGTACCTGGGTATTCGTCATCACTAACAGAAGATAGGTCAGAACGCCGCACAAATAAGGAGGGGGACAATAATAACGCTTATAATGTTAGTCAATACATGTATTGTCAAAAAAAAAAAACAAATAAAAAAGTGTAACAAAATTACATACAAACAATATTTTACACTCTTGCAATAGTGACGTCCGCTACACGATCTCGTTGTCCATTGTACTGTAGGTAGAGCATGTCCGCCTGTATGCCTTGCAGTTCCTCGTCCGTAAACAGTTTCGCGTATCGTTTCGGCAGGTAGACCTTGAGTAATCCTGCACCGTCCATTCCTCTAGTTATAACAGCTGCCAGAAAAGGTCCGTACCATGTCGTCTCGTTCCGCAACAGGCGAATCGGATACTTCGTCTCCGTTTGTAGATCCTGACATCGTACGTACTCATGAACAGTGATGCTCCTAAATTTCTGTATAATGGATTCCATCTTGCTTGCTTGCTTGATATTATTATTATTATGTGTCTTTATTATTATTATAAAGAAATACTAAATGGGTATCGGCTTTGAAACCACGTGTTCGTGTAGGTTAATGTTTTTTGTTTATTTAATTTACAATGGTTTTGAGTAAACTGTAAAAGTCTTTTATGTTAACCCCCCCCCATTTTGTATAAAGTAAAATTTTCATGAATTTTAGGATGTATTTGTGCTGTCGTGATTGAAACCACGCGTTTTTGTTAAGGTTAAAATTCATTGTTCTAGATTAATCCTGTGACATTTTCAACAGTTTTCAGGTACTGAGTAAAGTTTAGAAGTATTTTATGTTTAAAAAAGACCAAAACGTAATGTAAAACAAAAGCTTCATGAAGTTTGGGGCGTGATCGGCTTTGAAACCACGTGTTCATTTAAGTTATTTATTCTTTGTTCTAGGTTTGTGCCATTTACAATGATTTTGAGTGAACAGTAAAAGTTTTGGTACGTTAAAAAAAACTCCAATTTAGTATAAAAGTTTTATGAATTTTGGGGTGTATTTCATTTGTGCTATCGGGTTTGAAACCACGTGTTTTTGTTACGGTTAATTATTCATTGTTGTAAATTAATCCTGTGACATTTCCAAAAATTTTCAAGGACCGAGTAAAGTGTAGAAGTATGTTATGTTTAAAAAACAAAAAATTAATTTTAAAATAAAAGCTTCATGCATTTTGGGGCTTGAGCTGCTTTGAAACCACCGGAAGGTACGAGACGAACAGAGGAACCACATTGACGGCTTATTTCCTTGGGAAAGGTTGTTTAGCGAGGAATCTCGAACCCAGGATTCCTGAAGAAAGTCTCGTGACTAAACTGGCATTTCACTTTGAAGGAGGCATAGCAAGAGCGCGACTCAGCGGCCAAGTCAAGACAATACAAGCGATGGGAGCACTACTCGAAGGGTACGAGCACGAGGGTTATTATCGTAGGAGTCGACAAGGTAATGATCGGTACACGGACCACGGTAATCCGAACAATAACAACAACAACAGTTACGGAAATTATCGACCCAATTTCAATAATAATCGAAACAATAACTATAACAATGAACCATACAATAGGGCACGTAATAATAATCCGAATGAGGGTAATCTAAATAATAATCGAATAACCAATTTAATCGAACAAAAGACCCAAGTAACTAGGCTAATCGGCTGAATAATTAAGGTCACAACAACCAGAATTACAATCAACAGAACCGACCATACCGTAGGGTTAACTACGTACGAGCCGGAAATAATGGTGGGGGGAGACGCTACTACCAAAGACAAACGAATTTTGGCAGTAGCCCACACCGGAACAGTAATTACGAAGAAGAGAGGAACTTGAGAAACGAAACCAGAAGGAGTCAAAGCCAAGAAGACTATCGACGGCCCAATTTCGAGGAAGACCGCCTTCAACATTGGAACAGACCCAACGACGATGAACCGCAATGGAATTCACCGGACAGATGGCAGGGAGAGGCTGAACCCTCTTTAAACTTACAGCGGCAGTGAGAACGCGACATGGACCTTCACTGAACCGATCTATTGGGTATGATCACTTAGTAAATAACAACATAACCGAACATACCATTACTATTATCAAAACCAATTTTGTAAGAAAAACATTACTATAAAGAAGAATAAGTAGTTAAAAAACTTGAATGCATAATCAATAAGACAAGACATGGAATACAAGAACAACTAGAATTATTACAACTGATACAGCTAATAATCATAAAGTGTTAGAAGGAGATCAATAAAATAGAAAATATATATATACGAATAACATCTATCAACAATATTGTTTCACACGGAGCTATAGAATATAAAACGAAGTCGATAAGAAAGAAGATATTATCAAATCTGAGCAGCAACTGCGTGATTAATCCCTGAATATTTTTTATTAGTTGCACATCGACTACTTTAAAGTTTTTTTATGATTGTTTGTAGAGATAAGCTCCAACAACCATTTACCTGAGCAGACGGTACGTCCCTCTGAACTCAGAAGATGTAGGATGGACAGCAGAGTATGGAAGCCAAGAGTGCCCCTCTGACCTGTACCAACTACCATGATAGGGAAATTAAATATTACAGGGATAAAACACCAAGCAAGAAGATATTAGATCAGATCAACGATAACAATGTATGAAAATATGAAAAAGAAGAAATAAGAATTAGATGACGGAAGCTCAAGTAAATAAGAAACAAATTAAACGATAATTTCTCAAATCCCATAAAGGAATTTTTCAAAATGATCTATTTTCGTGGGGGGACAATATGTAATGAGACATATAACCACGATATTTTAAACATCAAAATATAAGTGATGCCATAATAATTGGAGGGGACAAGATCCATTAAGTATTTACAATAAGAATACCAAGCATGAAAACTACATAAACAAACAATTAAAGAAGAATGAACTCACAACAAGAGAGTTACTATAGTAATGGTAATAATAATTGATAACAAGATAGAAAATGCATTAAATAGTGATTATACAACAGAAACAATAACCCAATAGTCCGGTCAGTAAGAAGCCAAGAAACCAAGAAAGAAAAAATATTACAAAGAAGAAATAATAATAATGATATCAATCAGAATGATGACCAAGGAACTACAATAACACTGAGATAAGAAGGCCAAATGTGAAATAAATAGCCAAAACCAGTGAAGTACGGTACTAACTGAGAGACAAGGACAGGTAGACAAAACACTAACTGACTACTTACATGACCTGAACATGACCACTAGTCTAGTAAATGAGTAGGGCCATCCAATATTAGCCAAAAATTGAGAGTAATAATAATATTAGTACAATAAGAAGCTCTAAACAACAGCATAATAAATAATATGACCAGAATTAATGTAAATGAAAAGAGAATCAAAATTGTCAAATAACAGTAATAATTGTTAACTAAGTTATGGAAAAATGATAATAGAAAGAAAAGAGAACTAATTAATAAATTACAGGTGATAATTAATAACCTAGTACTAGTAAAAAAAAAGATTAAAAGTGTAAATTAGAATCAGCTCAGTTCACACATTGTTGCTTTAAAGGGGGAAATCACATAACCTAAATACAGGTACTTTCCACTTAGATTAATACTTATCAATAACTAAAACATACTTAAAATAAAATCTCTTGGACAAAAGATCAAGTAGAGGTGATAAGGTTTCTACCAGTACCAAGATCAGCTACCAGAGTAGTATTTATATGATAATTAATGTAAACCAAATGAACAAAAACAGACAAAATGGGAATCACCATGTAAAACTTAAGATAAAACCTATTGTAAAATTAAACACGAATAAAAAGTGGGATACCTGTATAATAAACAAGATGTTATATCGCTAATGTGATATTGTAAGATAATTATTATAATTAATGTAAAGTACAGGGTCCGGCAGAGAAACCTGACGATTTTATAAGTAGTTCTGTGGAGTGTAGCATGGAGCCCTGCAATCGAGCTTGCGCTCGTGTTCGACGGCTCAAAGCATTTCAGTCGCCATGGAGCGTTGGTCAGCACAACATCGTGCGTTCGTAGTGGAAACGTTTTTTAAAAACAATGAGTCAGTTATTGTTACGCAGCGCGCTTTTCGTTGCCATTTCAGCATTCATCGAAATGACAGTGTTCCAAGTCGCAATACCATACTGTTGTGGGTGGCGAATTTTTGGGAAACGGCCTCTGCCTTAAAGAAGATACCACCAGGAAAACAGCGTACTGTTCGAACCCCGGAGAATGTTGAACGCGTGCGTTATGCTATTCGTAGGAGTCCTCGGCGATCGGCATTAAAACACGCAAGTGCCCTACAGATTTCTGACCACTCCGTATGCAGAATTTTGCATCTGGAACTCGACTTTCATCCCTACAAACTTGTTATAGTGCAAACACTGAGTGCCCAGGATAAGAGAATTTGCATGCATTGTTGCCATGGACTTGTGAATATTGTGAATGACCAAGTGTTAAACAATCTGCTCATGACCGATGAGGCCAATTTCCATCTGTGTGGTTATGTCAATACGCAGAACTGCCGGTACTGGGCATCGCAGAATCCTCAAGAACTGTTTGAACGACCGTTACACAGTGAGAAGGTTGTTGTGTGGTGTGGGTTAACGTCTTCCGGGATAATTGGCCCCTACTTCTTTGAAGACGAAGAGGGGAATGCAGTGACTGTAAATTCACAACGTTACGTTCACATGCTTACAACATTTCTTGCACCTGAGTTACGGCAACATGGTATTGCATTGGAAACCACATGGTTCCAGCAGGATGGGGCAACTGCTCACACTGCAAGGGCTTCCCTGAATAAATTGAGAGAGATGTTTGGAGCCCGAGTGATCTCACACAGAGGGGATGTTCAGTGGCCTCCAAGATCGCCCGACCTCTACGCTTGCGATTGCTTTCTGTGGGGGTATCTCAAGAATAGGGTGTACCAGAACCGACCAAGGACAATCGTGGATTTGAAGCGGAATATTCGGACAGAAGTGGCGGCAATCTCTCCGGAAGTTCTGCGGCGCGTAATGCATGGTTTACCGTTACGGCTCGAAGAATGTGTTGAAAATGAGGGACACCATCTAAAGAATGTGATTTTCAAAAAGTAATTAATGTAAGTAAAATGCTTTGAGATGTACTTTAATTCTAAAATAAAATTTTGTTTATAAACTATTTATTCTGGTCATAATTTCACTTAAAAAACCATCAGGTTTCTCAGCCAGACCCTGTATAATAATAATAATAATAATTAAGCACATCTGTCATGTGACACTAGATGCAAATACTGTTATTCAATTCTCAACACAAAAGAACAAACCAATATATTAAAAACACCAGATTATAAACCAATGTAATAACTGGAGGGAACAATTCTGAACCAGATAGTGGCTTAAAAGAACACTACTTAATTAAAAAAGAAATAAAGTAAGGGGACACCTGATAGTACAATACAGGGTTCACTAAATAGAATCAGAACCAGGGAATAACAATGTAGGCCTATGCCCAGTAACCAAGTCAAACAGTAGTTGTAATGACACTGTATATATAATTGGGACAACACAGAGATTGCCCAGAAACTATTTCTCAAGTATAATTAATCAATATAGCTAGTAGACTCATAGGCCTAAGGCAATGTTAGCATAGGAGATGTATTTTGTTCATAATCATAAGTAGATGATAAGTAAAGAGTGTAAAAGGACTTGAAAAGCATAATCTCAAAGAGATGTGATTGTCATTAGTTAGTTCTAATCAAGGAATATATAAAGTTATTAATAAATAGTGCAAAGTGTTCATTTCAAACGATATCTTCCTTAGTCATGGACGAAAACATATCATGTGTAGACTCTAAATTAAGAGCCAAATATTCGCCATGCCGTAGTAAGCTTAGATTCACAATCTAAGGTGTGATAAGAAAGTTATATCAATTTTAAAAATATTTGAGTTAGTTTGGAAAAATGTCTAGCGTCAGTTCGTCGAACCCAGAGACCCACGCTTATTACAACAATTAAATAATTTCGCGAAGGGGGTATGTGCACTAAAGTAAAGATCGTCAGCCAATCAAACAAGAGAAGTCGACAAATTTTACAAGGATTGCAGACGGGAAGGGCAGAAACATACGCCATCTCGATGCACTTTTTGAATAACCATTGAAGAGTACGACGGCAGCTCGGCATCGCCAGAAAACAGCTGTTTAACCTAGCTTGTGCGTTATCGATGTAAACAATACAAACCTAACCTCATTTTTGCGATATAATAGCGTTACAATTGAAGCTTAATGAAGAATAAACAGTGCGACATGAATTGCTAAGTGTATAATCCATAGCAATTACGCGATATACAGGGAGTAAAGTGATTTTTTTATATTAATTAAGGAAGTTAACAAATGACGATATATTTTATCGAATAACACTAATACTATGTGTACAGACTAAAGTATAAAGGGCATTGCACCCTATTACTTTCATTCAGCAATTGTTTATAGAGAGAAAAACCTCAAATTCATTTTATGTAATTAGTAAATAAGAGTTCTGAAAACGATAATAGTTTGTTCAATATAAACACTGAGGGTATTACAATTAATAACACATCAATGAAGTCATAAATCGTTAAGCCACTATTAAACTAACAATAGTTAGTCAGAAATTTGTGAAATTGTCAGCTGACGAAATTAATTAACAACAGTTAAACAATGAAAGTATAATTTATGTTTAGAGTTAAGGAAGAGTCTACTACTATTGAAATATTTCCTTATATTATTAATAAAGGAAGGTCGTACTAAGCGACATAATATACTAATAATTAACGATTACCTATTTGAAGGAATCCAGTATAACTGTTCAGACGATTCTTCAAGGAACACTGAATTGATTGTGTTATTGTGTTGAGTGTGTAATGGGGCAAAAAAGGGGTATTTTATTTTATTAAATTCATTTAATTTTCAAATGCAACTCTCATGAATAAATATGGTAGCAAGTCCACTACACAAAACGGTGCTATTCAGACAAAGGACAATGGAATGCAGTGTGTGTCCGACAACGCAGTATAATTCCAAGAACTTCAGTGCTGTGTGGCGCACGCTAACGCACGAACACCAGCGGTGCGCACAGACGACGCTTACGGTCTCGGATCAAGCTGAACAAACATGGCCAATTGTAACAAATTTGTTCGCCATGCGGTCGGGATGGTGACGGAAATACGGACAGACCACGCCCTCTTGAGTGACGTGACGAAGGCTAGTGAGATATCATCACCGCCGAACACACTGACAACACATACGGTGTAAAAAAGTGACGAACATTTTAACGTCAGAAGGCATTGTTTTCCTATCTAGCAACCCGACATAGTGGGAGAATTTTTGGTAGCGCTCCCCCAGTCGACTAACTAATATGGCCGCAGCCGGATGAATACAACCGGCTAGCGAGCCGGAAATTTTACCCGACCATAACAGTACGTATGAATAAAAAAAGTGTAAATTAAAGTTAAGAGTATAGACAAGTGAATAAGTGCCGTGTACAAAATCTATGGAACAATAGCAATTTTCATCAAAAGGAAATAGTGTGGGTGACGCGCCATGCAGTCAACGGAGACGCTATGGTACCCTTGTAACTGTATTAAACCAAATATATGATTTTTTTTTATAAATAGGGGTCTAAATAAATTAAGGGATTTTTGAATATGTGTGAATGAGTGGATGAGCAATTACTGGGTTGTCTTTTATAGGTTAAAGAATTAGTTGGATTAGTTGTTGTTTATGTTAAAGTCTGCAGCTAGCTATGAGAATGTTTATCAGGTAAAAGAATGTTTTGTATTTCCAAAGAAAATTAAGCAAAAGCTACTTGAATAAAATTTTAGATGCAAAGGAACTTTTAAGTAAACGTGTAAGTAGAGTAAATTAAAGGTGAAGTAAATGTTTGACGTGGTATTCATGTTTTGATAAACAATAATATGTTATTTTGGAGAGGAAAGATGAGTAATTAAAGAATTTAAATTCATATAAAATGAAATAAAATCTGAGTACTATTACATCAATGAGAGTTGAGTACGTTATTGTTGCAACCTTAGAATCACGTTTACATTCACAGTTCGTGCTGGGATCCTGGACCCAATAACAAGGTAAGTGGGAGATAATATTGTTTTTGTAAATTTTAAATTATTCGTATAATCACAAATGGCGCCACGAACTTGGAACGAGTTCTAATTTTTGGAAATTAAAACTCCGCACCTACAAGTGAATAACGTGATTCGGAGGTTGAATAACAGTACGTAAAATTTACGTAAAGTACATAATGTTGTAGGTATATGTTGTACAGGTAAATTAAAAATTAGTTAAACAAAAATCAGTAAATTTACAATTTAAAAATGGCAGGAAATAATGAAAACGATATCAATGAAATAACTAATGTTGACAATTTTGATGAGTCAGCTATTAGTTATAATATTGAGGTCCACTCGACTCCAAACGTGGGTCAGGACAATAAAATAAAACTAAACGTTACAAGTGAAATGAATATTACAGATGATTCGGGGATTCAAACAACCCCAAAATTGAGTAGGGAAAGTAAAATTAATGATGATGAAGTCAGCCTCACTGACAATAAAACTGAAAGTCAGTCGATACCGGTCCAAGGTAAAAAATCTGACGATAGCTATGAAATGTTTAGAATGATACAAGCAATGATAGAAAAACAGAGTGTAAAATTTGATGAACAAAAAAGTAGTTTTGATGCTAAATTTGATGAACTTAAAATTGATATTAATGAGGTAAAAAATAAGTGTGTGAGTAAGTGTAACGAATTAAAACGAGATATTGAGAAAGTGGTAGAGTCGGTAGAGGAACAAATTAAAAGTAAAGCAAATCAAATGATTAATAACAAGGTAAGTGATGACTGTAAAACAAGTGAGAATTATAATGATATGTGTAAAAAACGTGGTATTAGAGAGTAAGGTGATTAATGTTGAGAGTGATAAGGAAGATTTTGTTGAAGTAGAATTTAGTAACGAAGTGTTGTTAGCGAATGCTGATGAGAGTGAGAGAGAGAGCGTGAAGAGAGTTTAGATGGGCAAAGGGCAAATTTTCCCCAAGTTTATGGTGAAACAGAGGTTTCACAAATGTTGTATGAGGACAGAGTTTCCTCCAGTAGTTATGTGGGAGACATGGTGTCTCAAAATGGTCCCTTAGTTTTTTGTGATTTATCTGGTAAAGCCAGGAGATGTAATAAGTATTTTGTGTGGCCCTTTGCGTGGATTGAGATAGTTCAGGGGGGTTGTGAGAAGTATTGTGAGAGAGAGAGAATAATAAATTGTTTACGTTGAGAAGTAGTTATAATGAGTTGAAAGAGAGGTTAGAGTTGAAGGAAATATACTATACAAAATACTTACCTTGTGAAATAGAGATAGATGAATGTTTTGATAATACCTTTATAAATGATAATAACTTACCTGATATTGTGATGAATGTAGTGGAAGAATATGATGATAGAATGTTAAACAAAAACACTGACGGTGACAAGACCAGAATTCCAAATGTAGACAGGTTGTATGATAGAATAATAATGTGGGGTAAGCCTATAAAACATTGTTACTGGATAATGGAAACATTTGAGAACACAGATAGTTATTATAATAATAAAAATAACAAACTGAAGGTCGATAAAAATGATTTATGTTTTAAATATGTTAGATATTTACATGATGATAGAGGGTAAATGTAAACTCAATGAATGGACATTTTAAATATATTAAACATTTTAATTTATGGTTATGACCTTGCTGGATTAGGAAATGAAGTGTGGTAAACTGAAAAAATAATGACAAAAGATTGTAAATAAATTTCTAGTGAAATTGATTGTGTTTGTATGGTAAAATGTTTTATGTAAACAATGGGTATGTAGTAGAAAGTGTTTCAATAATAATAATAATATTTGAGCAGACTAAATAAATAATGAGTTTATAATAAATAAATTGTAATTGTTTTGGAGTAATGTAATTAAAAATGTTGTGTTTTCAATACTTGATGGAATTCAAATAATTTGAGAGGTTTAAATATTTTGATTGATTTAAAATGTTATATAATTGAATTTTTATGATGAATTTAAATTAGTTTATGAGATTTAAATATGATAATAATTAATAAATAAATAAATGTTAAATTGTGTTTAGTTTGTGGAATAACATGGTTGTTAAAATGTTTCAGAAGGTACATAGAGTTATTGGTGTTTGGTGTTTATATTTGTTTGTCTATGATAGTGTTGAGTGGTGTACTGTAAGTATGAATTTTATAATTCAATTTATATAAAGCAAAATGTTTAATGTTTAAATGTAAAGTATATATGAATCAAAGAATGTAAACATGAAAATTTAATTAATATACCCAAACATATAAGAGTTGACCTTCTGTGAACTGTAGTAGCAGTGTCAGTGTGAGCCTTTTGGTAGTTTCCCCACATTTTCGGGCGGTCACTTTTTCACCAGGCCCTGGCCGTGGAATTATGTAAGTAGATACAAAATTGGTGAATTTTGAAATTGAACCGGGGGGGGGGGGGGTAAAACAGGGGAAACTACATAACTATGGAACAGCGGCTATCATCGAAGGTGTCGATAGTGCCGTCATAAGGGTGCGTGAATCATTTTAGTAGGATTACTGGTGCCCTCGGACATCAGTAATACCGAATTTTCATATAACGCGGAACCAAGAACGGTATAGGCAGCGTCTATACCTTATATATGTAAACTTCAGTTCTTGGGAATGCAAATGGACGCCACAGTCCAACACCAGGAAACAATAGTGTGTGTGGAAAAGGAGCTGGCAGTTACAAGCCAGGGGCACAGATAATGCATCTGTGCACAAGGTAAATACCTAGACCGACTGGCAGGTGGTTTACCTAATTGTAACTGGGTAAAAGGGGGGACTTTAAGTAACGATGTAGTAGGAGTGTAGCTGTAAATTCAGCGAGAGGGTGACAACCTCTGTAAACAGCGGGCGGTCAGCTTATAACACGACTCTATAGAGTTGGGGGTTGACAAAATCCATAGAGCTCTTCAGTAAATGTTGCTATGACTATGACTCAATGCGATGTATGTCCCTACGAGAGCAAAACCATTTTAAGCACTAGATTTACTTGTAATGATTTCAGATAACCTTGTATGATAATGACTATATAATTTTGTGTATTTGTATTAATTGTACGTAGTATGTTAGGGATAAGGATTATAAAAATATGTACTTTATATAATTGTTGAATTGTATCTCTAGTAAGGTCATTCACCTTGCCAAGGAAATCAGCTGATTGCTGGAGTTATAAATGTAGTATGTCACTTATAAATGATTTGCAAATTTTTCAATGGAATTAAATGTTTGAATATAATTAAAATTGAATATAATATTTTCAATGTGTTTAAGAGATTTGGAATTAAATGGTAAAATGAATTGAGATAGTTTTGAATTTTCAATGGTTAATGAAATGTAAAATGTGGTAAATGTTAAAATTTGGATGATTAATATTTCGTTAGGACAATTAAATCAGTCCAAGTTAAGTTTAGAAGGGGAGTGGAACAAAGTAAGATTGTTATGAATAAAAGTAATGTAGAATTTGGGTATTGATAGTGACACAGTAGCTATGGGGAAAATATGTAGAGTCATTGATATATTGAGGTAATAAATAAATGGAGATATTTTGTAGATGAAAGTGATGTAATGGGAGAGTAATTAGTTGATAGTGGTAATTTTGTAAGGGGGGTGGTGTGACAAGGAGTCCTCAACGAAAAGAGTTGTGGCGGGAAGGGAACCAACGTGTGCCGGAAAGGGTTACCTAGGGAGGGTCCAGGAACCAAATAAGGGAATGAGCATTGGGAAGGGAACACACATCCTGAGTACAAAGGGGTAGAGAGTATTTTGTTATAAGGGTAGAATGATGCGAAATGAGTTAGAGTAGTAAGTTAGAGGTAGCGAATGGGTGGTAGATGTTTTGATAGAGGGGTGTCATACTAGTTAAAGCTGTTAAGTGAGTATTCGAGTCAGAAGGGGGGAAGATTATATATATATATATATATTATAACGGAACCAAATATTAACTATTTGGGGTTATATGTTTACCGCATACTGAAACCATATTTAAATAAAAATTAACAGTCAAAACTCCATTTGACTGTAGCGCATTGAAAATAATGCTTTGAAAAGCAACGCACACGTGGTCATTATGTAATCAGTTCGCTGTGCAAGGAAGCGACCACACCCAAACTGTTAATTATTAATATCTCGGAAACTAATAAATAAAGGCGAAATCTAACATAGCCAAAATGTTTGCCGAGATATTAATAATGACGTGTGCAAATTTGATGCAATATAATTAACAAATGTAAGAGTTAATTAAAATAATTAAATAACTTCTGTAAAAATAGAGTTACAGTAATGAGATTGTAGTATATTATAAAGATAATAATTTCTGACAAATTGTATATTTTAGATTTCACACAACTTGATTTGCAACCAAGTTATTGCAAAATTAAATAAGTACAGGATATCCTGAGCGACAAATTGGTTCCGCCGGATAATTATATATTAGATAATAATTCTATTCTCCGTCTGTGGGAACCAGACTTCATTCTCACGGACTAAGGGAATTCTAAATTTTATGTAGTAGGGAGAGTGTTTCGACCAATGAAATCATTTCATGCAGCCCCGGCCAGTGCGGTGTTTTCTGGTGGAAAAATCACTCTTCTGTCAGTACTCACGAAGTTAAGACGTAGTCCTTCGATCGTCTAGTAGCCAAAGTGGTGAAGATCAACAAGAAGACTCTACGCGGTCAACACACACGCAATTACGAACACACTAACTACAGATCATCTGTATAGCTCGTAATTGTTGTGTAAAGGCGAGTTACTCTTCAAGACATCAACCAAGCTTATTGTGTACTACCAGTTAGTCATAAGCACGCAAGAGATCCACCCGACTTCAAGAATACAGCAGAGAGGCCGTCTAAATCATTGGTTAACAGCTGACGAGCAGAGCGACCACTCGAACGAAGCACACACACACACGCTGACGTGCAACGTGCGAATCGACGGAGAACAGGAAGCAGTTCCAGCAGACAACAGCAGACGTTAAAATATTCACAAACAGCAGGGAAGCAGAGTGTTGCCGAATTTTGAACTCCACGACCGAATCCAGCAGTTCAAAGCAGATTACTTTCTCTAACCAAGGACTCGAATCGACGAGGGACAAATCGGAACGACATCCTCTCCAGTAACAGGAAAGCAAAATCTATTTATTTATTTTTCAGATCAAATTTTCTATTTTTCAATTAAAACATTGTAATTCAAGTAATTCAGGTGCCAAACCAAAAAGCAAAGACTCTAGTAATTAAAAAGTAAATTCGTTGTGATAATCTGTATAGCAGTTTAAGGCTTTAGTAAGTTATAGTTAAGAAATAGAAGTAGTATAAAAAGCGCTATACAAATCTTAACTGACAATCTAATCTTAGATCATACTGCAGTAGATCAGAAGTAGAATCACTAGAAATGAAATAACGTGAACTAGACTGTCACGTCTATTTATTTTAATTAATTATTCTAATTAATTTCAGAGTTTGATATTTTGTTTCATGAACACTTAGATTCAAATTAATTAAATAAATTTAATTAAACTCAAATCAATTAATAAAGTCAAATTTAAATTGCAATTAACTCGCAAAGAACGAGTTCAGTTTCTTTCCACTATTAAACAATCGAAAAACATCGATTCATTGTATAGACTATAAGAAAATTCATAAGATTATAACCATTCTATTCTTGTGTGTTGTTGGTGTAATAAACAACGTTTTATTACCCCATATAACAGTGTTTTATTGTTGTACGATAAAGCCTACCAGTCTCACAAAACTCTCCCCCTTTAAAGTAACCCATTATGTGTGTTGTTGTAATAATTTGAGATTACTAGCTTGCGAATCCAAAATCCACACGCCCTAGTCAGAAGAATCTGCAAGATCAGACAGCAGGTGGGTACTCACACACAACATTACATTACAATAACGCATAGTAGTGTAGTTATAAATGGCTTGCCCGGAACATGGGGCACGATCAAATTAAATTAAATTAATTAAATTCAATTTAAATTGAATTTTCACGTTTAAAACAAACTTTGCTGTTTTAATTAGTAAAACAGCTGGCGTCCAACATAAATAATCCCCAAAGAGTTTTGTGACTGGTGTTGGTACAACAGTAAAGTTATTGTGTGTATTTGAAACTGTTCTGTGTATTTTAAATTGTTTATATTTAAAATTGTTGTGTATTTAAAATGGATATGGATAAAATACTTAAACAAATACAGCAAATGAACGAGAAAATGAGCGCGGAAATGAAACAAGCTAACGCGGATTTGACCGCTAAAATAGACGCGAAATTTGAACAGAGTGCAGCCAAAGCTGAGCTCAGTATAGCGGAATTAACTTCTAAAATCGAAGCACAAAAAGTTAGTCTAACCGAAGCATTAGAACAAAGTAACGCTGACATAAACGCCGAGATTAAGCAAAGCAATAAACAAACCACCGAGAAAATAGACGGAAGCGTAACCGAGTTAACGGTGAAAGTCGCGGAAATCGCCGAAAAAGTAAATACGGTCGATACTAAAATCAATGAACGGTTTAAGGTTTTTGAGACCACTATGCAAAAATCGTTTATTGAACAAGTAACACGTATGGAGGGCCGGTTCAAGGACCACATAAGCCGTTGTGAAAAGCAAACACTAGACGTCTCTAGGAAGGTCGAATCCCTAGAGGTAAAAATTCACGCGGACGTGACCGAAACGCAACGACGAGTAGATAAATTAGACGCTTCAATGGTAGAGACGCGATCTAACATTGACTCTAATAAAGAGAGTGTTTTACAAACGTTAAGCGACGAGATTTTGAAAGTACGACAGGAGGTACGAAGGAGATCTGCTCCAAATATTTTGGTACAAGGTCCTGTCGACGAGAAAAATCGCGTGTATTTTAGGGGGGAAAATAACGAAAACCCCATTGAATTTTTACTAGCGTGTGAGAGTGAAATGGCTAGAGTAGGTTCCCGACTAGAAGATCAAGACAAGATACAGTGGGTGGTTAACGCGATGCGTGATTCGGCGCGTAAGTGGTATAACATTGTACGCGATAGAGTGTCCACATACGCGGAGTTCAAACAAAAATTTGAAAGCCGATACTGGAACTCGCATACCCAACGACTTCTGCGCAATGAACTGGAATATGGCCGTTTTGATAAGAAAATGGGTATTACCGCCGAAAATTATATAATCCAGCAGGTCGAACGCGCGAAGCATTTAACCCCAGCATTTGCGGAGATTGACATAGACACCAAGCTTGCCTACCATTTTAATCATAACATTAGAGTAGCTGTATTTACCCAGGGTATTCGCACGGTAGACGAACTCCTCATTCTAGTGTCCCAAAGTGAGACGGTTTTTGATTTTGGTGGGTGGCGTTATAATCCCGATTTTCGCCGAAGTAATGAAGGGCAGAATACACGACTACAGTACCATCAGCAAACGGATCAAAAACCGAGTACCAGTTCTACTCCACCCCAAACACCGTCAAAACAGCCAAATAAAACCTTTGAGTACAAGGGAAAACAAAATTTTGGTAGACCAAAAGGGCAGGGTAAGGGTAACGACGGGGCACAAATTAGAGCGATTCAAACGGTCGAATTAGCCAAAGCTGATACAACTGAAAAAGACAGCGACTCCCAAGGCAATAAAAATTCGAACAATAAATCGAAAAATTACCAAGCTACAAAAAACGTGCCAAAATGCGCATCCAGCAAGGACGCGCTATAAATTCGGCAAAATGGTGTAAATATAAGCACGTTAATTATAAGGATTATATATTGTGTGAAATGTGTACTTTTAATTATGTAACTTGTGTGCCTGTTAATAATGTGTTCCCACCGGATGTCAGGGATCCGTTGCTAGAATCCGGTCCCACGCGACAAAGGCCCGTGAGCGCGGCGTGTCCGGTGTTACACGCCTTTGTCAATAGCGTTCCCACGCGGATTTTGTTGGATACTGGTAGCGTTGTATCCGGCGTCAGTGAAAGGTTCCTGCGTACCAATAAAAAATATTTTCTTACGGCCCCATCACTCCCAATCAATCAATTTTATATACGAACCGCTACCGATACAAAAGAAAAAATTGACACTCAATACTATCTAACTATCATGCTAGACGAAGTGCAATTTGAAGTGTGTGTAGTGGCTATAAACAATTTAATATGTGATATGTTATTGGGGGTAGATGTATTGGAACAAATACGTGCGGAAATTAACACCAGTGAACACTTATTAAAATGTACCATAGACAATGTTAGTTACACTTTTAAATTGAACACACAGACACACACACAAAACCATGGTGACCCAATTAAAATCACACGGCCACCAAAACAAGTAATTCATTATAAAGAATGTGAAGAGGGGGAGACCACCTTAGATTCCCGAACTGAACAGAGATTGTCGTCACTGCAAGAAGAATTCAGCGATATCTTCAGTGAAGAACATTCAATCTCGTCAGTGTATGAACACAGAATCCACCTCACAGAGCCGGAGAAGTTCATAAGGAGAATCTACCAGGTCCCTATAAAATACCAGGCCGAGGTCCAGCAGGAGATACAGCGGATGTTGGAAGAAGATATTATTGAAAGATCTCATAGCAGCTTCCTCAACCCACTGCTGGTCGTCCGCAAGAAGACTGGAGAGATCCGACTCTGCCTGGATATGAGGAACTTAAACAGTCTCGTAGAGAAAGAGTTTGACTGCGCACCGACAGCGGAGGACCTCTTCATTAAATGTGAAGGAGCCAGGTACCTCACGAAGCTAGATCTAACAGCAAGCTTCTGGCAGGTCCCGCTGTGTGAGCAAGATCGTAAGTATACGGCATTTATATTCAATAACAAATGCTATCAACACAAGGTGGTACCTTTTGGCCTTAGCACGAGTCTCGCTGCGATTGTAAGATGCCTCGAGAGAGCTCTAGGACCTGAGGTAGACCCTTACACGGTAATATTCGTGGATGACATCCTCGTCATATCCCGCACATTGGAGGAACACTTCGAGCACCTGTGGAGCGTCTTCCAGAAGCTGAGGTTAGCAAACATCAAGCTCAAGCTACACAAGTGCGAGTTTGTAAAGTCCCAAATGAAGTTCCTGGGACATATAATCTCAGCTACAGGTATCAGTACGGACCCAGAGAAGCTCAGGAGTATTATGGAATTCCCGGTGCCCAAGAACCTCAAAGCACTGCGAGCATTCCTTGGACTCACGGGATATTACAGGAAATTTACCAGCAAATACGCAGAATATACAGTCCCGTTGCTACAGCTGGTACGCAAAAATATAAAGTGGAAATGGGGTTCTGAACAGAACGATGCGTTTGAGAGGGTTAAGTGCCTGTTCCAATCTAATTTACAATTGTTCCATCCACAGCAGGGTAGGAAGTATGTAATGTACACTGACGCTAGCGAGTACGCTATCGGCGCCGTGTTGCATCAAGAAGACGAACAAGGTAGTCTTCATGTTGTAGCATACGCCAATAGAACGCTCAAAGGCGCTGAGTTGCACTATTGTACTTCCGAGAAAGAAATACTCGCCATAATAAACGCACTCAGAAAATTCAGACACTACCTATACGGTACCCATTTCGAGATTCATACTGATAATCAGGCGTTATCGTTTATATTAAAATGTCGATTAGCAAATTCCCGACTAACACGATGGGTGTTAGCTATTCAGGAGTACTCATTCACTATTAAATATTGCAAAGGATCAGAGAATACCACCGCAGACACTCTAAGTAGATATCCGCCCGTAGAAAAGGAGGTATATGAAGCAGCTGACGACGAGTTGAGAGTGTTAAACATGCAATACACTGTCGCGCCTGAAGCTACTAATATGCTACAGAACTTAGGACGCGAGCAGGACGATAACCTCGCACTCCTTGCTAAAAAGCTAAGGTTAGCAGCTCACCCAAATCCTCACTATCTTATACAAGACAATATATTGTATAAATTGTTACAGGGCGAATGGAAAGTGGTATTGTCTCCAGCTATGCTTGCGTGTATAACACAATCTTTACATATAGAAATGGCGCATGCATCTCCTGTAAAATGTGTCAAAATATTGCAGGAGGATTTTACAATAACCAACATGTACCGTAGGGTAAAGAAATTGCTAAAAACATGTTATCCATGCCAGACAGCGAAAGTACCAAACGTGCACACGTACGTGCCCATGGCCAATGTGATAACGGAAGGTAAGGGACAGATGATCGCCATCGACTTTCTGGGACCATTACCCAAGGCTACCAGAAATCTAAAACACATGGTAGTTTGCGTCGATGTGTTTACTAAAAAAGTTAGCCTTTATGCGATCCCTAGGCCCACCACAAAGTCCGTTTTAAATATTATACTTAATAAGTATATCCCACAACACGGGCCAATAAGGAACGTACTTAGTGATCAGGGAAAGCAGTTCCAAAACAAACACTGGGCAGCCACCCTGGAACGTAACGGTATCAAAGCAGTCCTAACCTCGATACGACGACCACAGGGAAACCTTGCCGAAAGGGTGAATCGGGAAATCGGTAAAATGTTCCGTATCTATTGCTATAAGGAACAAAGTAAATGGCCCGAGTTCTTACCATTCTTCGAAAAGGCAATAAATGAGAGTTATCACGATACCACGGAATACACACCGGCAGAATTAGACTCTGGAACCACGCCAGAGAGGTTTTGGGATAATTATTTAAATAAGCCAAAGACTTATAATCTACCTCTGCCGGTGCAATGTAAAAATCAACTTGTGAGGGAAAGAATAGTTGAAAAAGGGCAGACAAATTTAATACGACGCATAAACTAACGAACTTTGTAGTAGGCGAGAAAGTATTGCTCAAGGCGAATCCTGTAGGCCGAAGAGACATAAATGTGGCTGCAAAGTTTTTTCGCTTATATAATGGTCCCTATCTGTTGGCTCAACAACTCGCACCTCACACGTTTATCGTTACGACGCTGGACCGAACGAAAACGATCGGTAAATTCCATGCGAGCTCTTTGAGAAAATACTTTGAGTAGCATGGCGTTACAAAGTGCGTCGCGACGAAATAATAAGACTTTAAAAAGATAAATAGTATTTAGAGTTAATAATAATTAAAATTAAAATAAGTAATTTGTGTTTTATAATATTATTAATAATAATTATAGACAACTTGTGTATTAATGATAATACTTTTCTATAGCGGTAAATAATAAGCGTATAGAATTGAACGAGCTCGCGGCAGGAAACAGTTACGTCACGCGATAACTACCTGACCCACATATGAAACTAGGTCAAGCAATTAGACGCGCGCCCGGCGATAACGGTTCTAAATGCTGTCAGCAAATTCTTTGTATGCGTGCCATTGTGTATAAACAAAGGGTACTACTCGTTTTAAAAACATTATACGCAATAAGTTGCGAATATGATAGTTTAATACATGTATTTAGAGTTAAATTGTATATAATGCAATAACATTAACACTTGTGTACGTGTCTTCAGAATAAGTAATACAATGTATAGGTAATAAGAATAATGATTACAGAATATGTGTGTAATGATTAAGAAAAAAAAATAACTGTAATTATTACATTCATTTTTTTTTTAAAGCGGGTGTGGGAATATATAATGGAACCAAATATTAACTATTTGGGGTTATATGTTTACCGCATACTGAAACCATATTTAAATAAAAATTAACAGTCAAAACTCCATTTGAATGTAGCGCATTGAAAATAATGCTTTGAAAAGCAACGCACACGTGGTCATTATGTAATCAGTTCGCTGTGCAAGGAAGCGACCACACCCAAACTGTTAATTATTAATATCTCGGAAACTAATAAATAAAGACGAAATCTAACATAGCCAAAATGTTTGCCGAGATATTAATAATGACGTGTGCAAATTTGATGCAATATAATTAACAAATGTAAGAATTAATTAAAATAATTAAATAACTTCTGTAAAAATAGAGTTACAGTAATGAGATTGTAGTATATTATAAAGATAATAATTTCTGACAAATTGTATATTTTAGATTTCACACAACTTGATTTGCAACCAAGTTATTGCAAAATTAAATAAGTACAGGATATCCTGAGCGACAAATTGGTTCCGCCGGATAATTATATATTAGATAATAATTCTATTCTCCGTCTGTGGGAACCAGACTTCATTCTCACGGACTAAGGGAATTCTAAATTTTATGTAGTAGGGAGAGTGTTTCGACCAATGAAATCATTTCATGCAGCCCCGGCCAGTGCGGTGTTTTCTGGTGGAAAAATCACTCTTCTGTCAGTACTCACGAAGTTAAGACGTAGTCCTTCGATCGTCTAGTAGCCAAAGTGGTGAAGATCAACAAGAAGACTCTACGCGGTCAACACACACGCAATTACGAACACACTAACTACAGATCATCTGTATAGCTCGTAATTGTTGTGTAAAGGCGAGATACTCTTCAAGACATCAACCAAGCTTATTGTGTACTACCAGTTAGTCATAAGCACGCAAGAGATCCACCCGACTTCAAGAATACAGCAGAGAGGCCGTCTAAATCATTGGTTAACAGCTGACGAGCAGAGCGACCACTCGAACGAAGCACACACACACACGCTGACGTGCGAATCGACGGAGAACAGGAAGCAGTTCCAGCAGACAACAGCAGACGTTAAAATATTCACAAACAGCAGGGAAGCAGAGTGTTGCCGAATTTTGAACTCCACGACCGAATCCAGCAGTTCAAAGCAGATTACTTTCTCTAACCAAGGACTCGAATCGACGAGGGACAAATCGGAACGACATCCTCTCCAGTAACAGGAAAGCAAAATCTATTTATTTATTTTTCAGATCAAATTTTCTATTTTTCAATTAAAACATTGTAATTCAAGTAATTCAGGTGCCAAACCAAAAAGCAAAGACTCTAGTAATTAAAAAGTAAATTCGTTGTGATAATCTGTATAGCAGTTTAAGGCTTTAGCAAGTTATAGTTAAGAAATAGAAGTAGTATAAAAAGCGCTATACAAATCTTAACTGACAATCTAATCTTAGATCATACTGCAGTAGATCAGAAGTAGAATCACTAGAAATGAAATAACGTGAACTAGACTGTCACGTCTATTTATTTTAATTAATTATTCTAATTAATTTCAGAGTTTGATATTTTGTTTCATGAACACTTAGATTCAAATTAATTAAATAAATTTAATTAAACTCAAATCAATTAATAAAGTCAAATTTAAATTGCAATTAACTCGCAAAGAACGAGTTCAGTTTCTTTCCACTATTAAACAATCGAAAAACATCGATTCATTGTATAGACTATAAGAAAATTCATAAGATTATAACCATTCTATTCTTGTGTGTTGTTGGTGTAATAAACAACGTTTTATTACCCCATATAACAGTGTTTTATTGTTGTATGATAAAGCCTACCAGTCTCACAAAACTCTCCCCCTTTAAAGTAACCCATTATGTGTGTTGTTGTAATAATTTGAGATTACTAGCTTGCGAACTTCAAATCCAAAATCCACACGCCCTAGTCGGAAGAATCTGCAAGATCAGACAGCAGGTGGGTACTCACACACAACATTACATTACAATAACGCATAGTAGTGTAGTTATAATATATATATATATATAAATGCCAAGTGGTAAATCGAAATGTTGTTATGAGTAAACAAGAGTCACCCAAACTAATTGAGAATGAAAATATTAAAGAAACAGAGTCATAGTCAAAATATAAAAATAATTGAAACAAGTGACAGATTTTAATAGAAGTTGAGAATGATATGAAGCTATAAAATGTGTAATTTGTGATCAATTTAAATGTAAATTGTATTGTTTATTGTAAGATAATAATAACCATGTTAATTTCGAATGTTCTATTTTATTATGTGGTATTATGTTTGAAGATAAAAAATTTTTTTAAGATGTTTCATGTATTTTACAGTGTAGCTTTGTGTAACATATGTATGTCAAGGTCATTCACTTGACCCAGAGAGATCAGCTGATGGTTGATGTTAGAGACAAGACCAGTTTTTAGTAATTGATTGATACCATTTGGTTTCTTGATTGAATTAAATATTTTGTTTTTCTGAAGATTGAGAAAAGAGATATTTTAGTAAATTTAAATTTTTTTGAACAAAAAAAATTTTATTTTTTACGCCTGCCATATAGATGAGGTTTAGAGTTTCCAGTATAGTATTTTTTATGTGTATTACTAGTGTATTTATTGAATTACATTGTTGAGTATATATGTAACCAAATGTTAGGATAAGTGAATTAATGATTTGATAAGATGTTCAATTTGTGTTTTTTATGATTGTTACTAGCAGTGAAGAAAATTGATAGAGTTGATAGAGTCAAATAAAAAGATTTTTTTGTCTTGATGAAAATAATGATAATTTTGAACTTAAATGAAATTTTAACCAAATTTAATGATTTGAATTTAATTTGTTTGCTTTATTGTGATTTGGAAAAATGATTTTAAAATTTTAAAGAGTTTATTTAGAAGATATTATGAGTATGTGTACACGCCCAGTACTTGCTAAAGGCAGCCCAGTATGCATGTAAGGGGGAACATATCGGTTGAGGATCTGGCATGGTATAAGACCGGGGTTTGGATTTTGGGGTGGAATGTTAGAAGGTTAGGTGCATTATGGTGCGTATCTGTTCGATTTTATAGTGTTGGTATCTCGAATAGAGAAGTCCAGTAATCTCGTTCAGGTGCAGCCATAGTCGCCGAACTAGGGGGGTAGTTTACTCATGTGTAAATGTATAAAAAGGGGGTTGTTGGCCCCATATCCTCTCTGATCCTCTTAGGGTTTAGCAATGAGAGTTCTTCTGTTTCGACAAAAGACCTCTCATTGGGGGGGTATTGTAATGGGGCAAAAAGGGGGTATTTTATTTTATTAAATTCATTTAATTTTCAAATGCAACTCTCATGAATAAATACGGTAGCAAGTCCACTACATAAAACGGTGCTATTCAGACAAAGGACAATGGAATGCAGTGTGTGTCCGACAACGCAGTATAATTCCAAGAACTTCAGTGCTGTGTGGCACACGCCAACGCGCGAACACCAGCGGTGCGCACAGACGACGCTTATGGTCTCGGATCAAGCTGAACAAACATGGCCAATTGTAACAAATTTGTTCGCCATGCGGTCGGGATGGTGACGGAAATACGGACAGACCACGCCCTCTTGAGTGACGTGAAGAAGGCTAGTGAGATATCATCACCGCCGAACACACTAACAACACATACGGTGTAAAAAAGTGACGAACATTTTAACGTCAGAAGGCATTGTTTTCCTATCTAGCAAGCAGACGTGGTGGGAGAATTTTTGGTAGCGCTCCCCCCAGTCGACTAACTAATATGGTCGCAGCCGGATGAATACAACTGGCTAGCGAGCCGGAAATTTTACCCGACCATAACAGTACGTATGAATAAAAAAGTGTAAATTAAAGTTAAGAGTATAGACAAGTGAATAAGTGCCGTGTACAAAATCTATGGAACAATAGCAATTTTCATCAAAAAGGAAATAGTGTGGGTGACGCGCCATGTGGTCAACGGAGACGCTACGGTACCCTGTAACTGTATTAAACCAAATATATGATTTTTTTTATAAATAGGGGTCTAAATAAATTAAGGTATTTTTGAATATGTGTGAATGAGTGGATGAGCAATTACTGGTTTGTCTTTTATAGGTTAAAGAATTAGTTGGATTAGTTGTTTATGTTAAAGTCTGCAGCTAGCTATGAGAATGTTTATCAGGTAAAAGAATGTTTTGTATTTCCAAAGAAAATTAAGCAAAAGCTACTTGAATAAAATTTTAGATGGAAAGGAACTTTTAAGTAAATGTGTAAGTAGAGTAAATTAAAGGTGAAGTAAATGTTTGACAAACAATAATATGTTATTTTGGAGAGGAAAGATGAGTAATTAAAGAATTTAAATTCATATAAAATGAAATAAAATCTGAGTACTATTACATCAATGAGAGTTGAGTACGTTATTGTTGCAACCTTAGAATCACATTTACATTCACAGTTCGTGCTGGGATCCTGGACCCAATAACAAGGTAAGTGGGAGATAATATTGTTTTTGTAAAGGTGTAATTATTCGTATAACAACAGATGTCGCCCAGAACTAGGGACTCGAGTTAATTATTATGATTAGTTAATTAATTTTCAATAATTTGTAAAATCACAAGTGTGTTGTTTTATTGTGTTCATATTTTATTAAAGAATTCTTAATTCATTTAACGTTCATTGTTGATTGACAATTAAACAAGTTAACCTATAATGCCGGAACCAGGCATGGCTATACTATTTACTATTATACATTAAGATGTAACTGATTTGTAATCACTCCCCGACTACCTAATAATGGTAGAATAAGTTTTCTAGTTATTTTATTTGAATTCTGCAGGCTAAAAGAACCTACATTTTAACTAAATAGTTAACCAAAAAATAAGTTTATCCAGTCTGATGATTGTAGAACAGAACTACCAACCCTGAGACATTTTCATAAAAGTAAATTCCAATGTAAAACAGATTTAAACCTAGAACAGTTTATGAGATTTTAAAACAATTTAAATGATGTTAACATAAAATAAATTACAATTTTATACAAGAAAATAGAGTCAGACGGTTTATTTCAGTAGACTAGGTTATTACAGAATAGGTGGACACCTCTCAACGGGTGGCAATACAGAGCGGCAATTTGAATTTATGGTGATTAAATAGAAAATTAGATTGTCACCCCAACACTGCGCGGTCAGCCAGACTCACTTCAAGTAAGTAGTTATTTCATAAAAAACTAAATGTACTGTCAGTGAGAGATCGACTTCACAGATTCGCCTAGTCAGCAGAAGAAACGTCACACCATCAACAAGTTTTGAAGAAATATAATCGAACAATAATAAACATTTTAAAAACAACTTTTAAACAACAACAAAATACGTTAACCGAATTAATTAACATATAATTCAACATTAATTGATTTAATTAAAAAATTAAATTACATTCAAAACAAAAATTATTAAACTTAAACAAAGTAAATAAACGTAAACAAACAGAGGACCGGACTAAGTCTACTTACACTATCAATATAATAACTATTTAAACTTGTTCTGTTCATTATATCATAACAATGATTCATATAATTATTGCCTATTATCATATTATTAAATCTGTCAACATTCGTAATTTTGGTCCTCTCTCCTTTTTTATTATTATTATACGTCCCTATTAAATACTTTATCATTTCCTCATCATCGTCATCAGCTGCTATTAATACCCCAATTCTATACCCCGGTACGCACTCACTATAATTATCAACGTTATCATAATTCCCTACTGCTATATTATTTTCATCACAAGGTAAGTTTTTTATTTTATTAACTCTCTTACTATTCAACATCTCTAACAACTCTTCGTGACTCCTATTAACATCCAATATTTCTATCACTCTCCCTCTATCAAAATCTCTTTCACAACCCCATTTCACTTTCTCTCTATCATTCCACACAGAGGGCAACACTACATTATTTAACCACCATCTGGCCCTACCAGATACACAAAAAACCAAGGGACATTTTGAAGACCATTTGTCTTCCATTGAGGAACCTTCGTCCTCCCACAACACTTGTGAAGCCTTTACTTCACACTCAATAAGGGGAAAATTTACCCTCTGCCCCCAATATCCATTAAAACTCCCTTTGTATTCTCTTTCTAACTCAATAACACTTCTCTAACCTCACCTAACTTTCTACTCTCATAATCATTTCTACTATTACTCACCGTTTCAGTCTTAGATACCCCGATTTCAACTGCCTCTTTATTATTATTCAATATTATTTCACCATTGTTAACATCATCATTACCCCGATTAATGTTAATCACCCCGATTAACGGCATTACTTACCTTGTCAACTATAACCTTGTTATTATGCGTTATCATTCCATCATTATAATTATCACTTGTCTTGTCATCTATCACTTCATTATTTATATTCTCGTTACACTTACCTGTATCTATTTTCCACACTTTCATTTTCACAATACTTTGTTTTAACTCGTTAAAATTACTCTCACATTTAACATTTACTGCATTGATATCATTCTTGAGTTCATTAAACTTTTCATCCCTATTATTTAATTATTATTAAATGATTATTTAATTCGTTAAGTTTTACATTAAAATTGCTCTTTACTTCATTGATATCACTCTTTTGTTCATCGACCTTACACAAAAGTATTTTTTTTTCTCTAACAGCAATTGCATCATATTCATCATATTTTTATGATCATATTCACTACTATTTTTAATTGAGACAGGAGTAGATTCTGCTTTTGCATTACTCATTATAATTGACTCAGTTACATCACTTTCGTTTGTTACTATTAAAGTTGTCTGAATTCCCGAATCACTCATATCAGCTGATTCGGGAATATTAATTTCTTTGAACTGGTTCACTGGAGGTGAATGAACTTCTGTCTCACCTGTGAAAGTTACGTCAGTTAAACTAACCTTATTTTCATTATTTTCCATCGTATTAAATTTAATTCAACAGTTAATGCAATGCAATATTTTTGAATATAAAAATTACTCTTCAATTCAATGTGTTACTGTGAGCACTTTCTGTTACTCTAGTACATTATAGTACCCAACATAACCATACTTATATGCAACGTAATTATATACGACAATTTCAAATAGAACGCCGCTTACCACAACCTACCCTCTGTGCCACAAAAATGTCTCTTTCATATAATATTTTTATATAAAAATCCTGGCGGGGATCGCCATTTGTAACGAAATTAACAAATTTTAATAAATACTACTTGCCAGAATCTTGCCTACCTTATGCGATCTGCCTTACGTAACTTACCTTCAATCACCATCAGAAATTTATTGGGCCGCCACCTATATTTTTAAAGTGAAATATGGAAAACTTTCGTACTATCCCCCTTATAAAAACTCTTGGATAACTTTAATGCATCTAACTCCCTTTAATCAGAAGGCTCACAGGGTCGTGAGACGAATTTGATTAGTACAGAACGTAGGAGATGGTTAACGGTGAAATAACTATTCTAACACATTGTTATGCTGACTAAATCAAGTATTTTCTTTTATTCAAAAAATTTCTTTTTGCTCTACTATTATATCCCTCAAATCAACAGACTCTCCCCTTTCTTTTAACACACTACTCCATTTTTTTAACATGAAAATCATAGATATGAAACTATAAATGATTAGTTACAATAAAATTATACATGATTAATTAATATATATTTAATAATGACAAACCAGTACTTTTAATATTTTTGTATTCTTCCCCACACACACTCTCATGCTTAACTTATGTTTTACACCCCCCTTTTTTGTAATCAAGATCTTTCCTCTGTTGAATTTATTTAAAAAAGGTTTTGATTTTAGATCTTGCCAATTGATTAGTTACGTATTTATCCAGTTTGTGGAAGTATCCAATCTGTTGCACCACCACCAATAATTTACGATTTTCACGTAACACTCCAAAAATAGTTTCTCAACTGTCACATTTTGAAAAACTGTTGTTGATTAATTTACATGCTGCACTATATTACCACAATTAAAATAACATTTTTGTCGGGCGATTTTAAATTTGCTCGCGAGCACTACTTTATCTGACTGCGCGGTCTGAAGAGTTTTAGTAGACTGCCGGGCCAAGCGAGGCTTGGGTACGCTCTATGCCCTTTGTGTCCTGCCAAGTGTTCATCAACTCGCACTCTCATTGGCTGTTTTCAGTCGAATGTTCTACAAGTTTGGCGGGGGACATTCTTTTAATTTCCCATGTGGTCGATTCTTCGAATTTCCAAGGTGCATTTTTTCTGCGAATTTATGTGCTGGTACCAGCGTGTACCTAGTACCACTACAGGCCGTTCCCCAAAAGTTGTACATTGAGTGATTAAAACGGGTTGCCTAACCAGCCCCGTTACAAATACTTGCTATTGTATAATATGTGCACTGTATACGGGAGAAAGCTACTGCAGGACTTATTCACTATGAAATAAGTTGGTTTAAGCGTACTCACCTCCACACTACACAGGAACGAAACTAAATCTGAATATTATTTAAAATGTAAAATAAAACTTTTTATCAACATTAATATGAAAGGTTGGCAATAAATTTCTGCCCAAAGTTGCAGACCAGTCTGCTTATTATTCCCGACAACTGTGTTATTACAATTTTACAGTTTGTGACACAAACCAAAGCCAATGTATTTTTATACATTTGGAAGGAAACAGACGCACCTAAAATGTCCAATCAAATTGCCTCGGCAATTTATCATCGTTTGTGTAACACGGAAAACCGTAGCTGCTATGGAGATGCTCGTAATCATTCTTATCATAATATGTTTCATATTTTGCTTATTACTGTCTGTGAGTTTTTAATTACAGAGAGTCAAGAATGAGGGAAACTTGACACATATTGTACACGGAAAACTCAACACATATTATACATGGAAAAACCCACATTCCTGTGTCTTGTATGATGTGTAACAGTAATTGTAGCAAATGACGTATCTGCATTACATAGATAGTGACGAAACTGTTTGAAAGACACCATAGGGAACTCTGTCAAACAAGTAAAGCTAACTGACATTGACAATTTGCTAAAAAGACATTTCGGCGATGAATACAGACTTTACAGTGGTTGTTAAAGTACAACTAACTGTGTATTTTTTAAACAATTATTAATACTGAATATATGGTACTTCGTATCTGTGTAATTTACATAATAAATCTCATCACCGGAATAACACGTGTTTTGCTCATTTACATGCATTAGGCTTTGGGTCCAGAATTGCGTTAAGCAGACAGCGGCAGAAGTCGTTGGGTATAGAAATAACGTGACACATTAAATAACGGTAACGAATTTTGGTTTTATTTTCAGTAGATACTTGGTAAATTAATATAAGCATAACAATGGTTCATGATTCAAATTTCCAAAATGGCAGCTAGACTATTCCGCCCTTGACTTTACTCAAGGTTAATTGTGTACACTTTATGATGTTATATAACTGACTTCTTTTATGTATGTAATTCTCATCATTAAACAGAATTATAGTTTCGATTTCTTTAATACTTTACTCTTAATACTGACTAAACATGATCACAAACCAACACCTCATTTTAATATTGGGTTGATCAACACTGGTTACACTCTCGCTTGCACTCTCTCCCTCTCTCACCTGAATTTAGGCAAATTTTATAGAAATTGAGCTCATCTTTTTCTACTTTTTGAAATTTAGTAATGCAATGCAGGGCTTTCCTGAATAGATGTGGCGTAGTTCCTTCCTTAGCGGCTCCATGCGGTGGACAGGTGTTTGTCCAGTTTGCTGTTGTCCATTTTCACTGACTCTACTTTGAATACATTTTTCATAAAGTTCACTGATGCTATAACTGTTAGTGTTTACTGTGATATTATGTAGAACATTTTAGCAATAAAATGTTACATTTTGCTGGCAGAAAATTGCCCACTACTGTTAGAGCGTGTATGCTCCCTGATTTACTTTTGACGACTGAGACAGGGTCAGACGTAATTGTTACGTAGCTTTCGTCTGTCCTTTGCACTGAATTTACATGTTGGTTATAATTACTGGTTAACACTGTTACTTGTGATTACATTTTGTTAATTCAAATAAAACACTAGCTGACTATTTTAGGCCAGCACAATTTTTACGTGTTACTGCCATGGTGATGTTCTGGCGACTGGGGCGGAAGCAGACACAATTATTATGTAAGTGGTCGTGCATCTGACGTCATTGTCTATTGTTTTCCAACCACTGCTTTGGTTAATACGTAATGGTTTTATATCGTCATTGTGTTTTTGATGACGATTTGTTACAATGGACCAATAGAAAGTCAGTATTGTCAATTTTTTGCGCCTAACACTGCCATTTTCGTTGTTTCACTTCACTCGTACACCGCTGACCTTGGATCGGCTCCCCTCTGGCGAATTTGCATATTACTGGGACTTGTGTCAAAACTAACTTGCCCTGTTTAGACTTCATGATTACAATAAAATTTACAATAAAAATATCCCTACATACCATTATTCCGATACAGACAATTCTGTACTGTTACAAAACCCCCTCAATGAAAGGTTTTGTGTCGAGACACAAAAACTTTCATTGACTCATTCACACTTTTCTAAAAGGATCAGTTCAGATATGTTCCACAACCCCCTGTAGTGTTAATAAAAATAAAATCTCAATCACTTACCCTTGGTTCCATAGTGTCGATCGTACCCGTCTGACCTTACTGGACTTCTCCTGAGAGATCCCTACACCATAAGGCCATGAGGCACTGTACGCTCCTGTTCTGACACTCCGGCCAGCGCAGGACCGCGGTCACAACACCATAAAACTCTGAAACATTCAATATAAACTTTAAAATAGTGGCCTTATTCATTTACATATCCGCAACTGATATGTTTCCTCTTAGATGCCTTGGTTTGTGATTTGAGGCGTTGGTTTCATTTATTTATAAAATACCAAACAACACAATAAAATATAACAAGATTTAGGATAGATAAGCCTTCTACTTGACAACACTCCTACATATTTGTATCAATTGCTTTGACTCCCGTCAGTATTAACTTGCCTCCTTCATCATAAAATTATACTCTTATACTAAACACAACATAAATTTTTTGATCCTCAAACAACAACTACTATTTTTATTCATTTATTTCAACTACTATCAGTATATTTCTCTAGCATGGCAGCACTTTTAACTATCTAAATTTCTTTATTCGTTTCTTTACTTTAACTTTACTCCTTTTAACAGAATCATTTTTTCCCAGAGACTTGTTACTCTAACACAAATTTAATATTATCATGGTCACTACCCTTACAGTAGCCTCCTAACCACACACTATCATCAACATAATAAAACATGGTACATCATAAGCATTAAACACTAACATTGAACAATTCACATTACTTAATTCATATTTACATAACTTGCAGCAAAACTTTAATAAGACATTACTATCAACAATTCTCTATTAACTTTTATTCATTTAGATTCTATACAACAACAAAATTTCAAATATACCATTACCTTTCTACTATGAATTTTCCCTTTTCTAACCCTTTTATCCTTACTAGTTTGGGTGACTCTCAATTACTCACTATTTTCTCTATCTTATTTTGGTATTCGTCAATCTAACCTTACTCACCTCCTTTTTTCTACTAACAACCGCTTCTAACCATTAATACATTATGACACCAATATCTCAATAATAACCCCCTTCACAAATCCCATTTAAAACCTCTGGCACCGCTCATTTTTGTACTAGTATGTGTGTATTCCCTCTAACCAACTCATTCCCTTATCGGTTCCTGACCCTTTCAGATAACCCTTTCCGGCACACAACGATCCCTTCCTGTCTCAACATCTCTCGTTGGACTCCTACACCAATACCCTTATTACAAAATATCACCATCAACAACAAATATAATTACCATTCACATTACTCGCCTCTACATATAATCGCTAACCACTATGTCCCTAAAATATCTAACGCCTCTTTATATATCATCAACATCTCAGCACTTTATTTTCCCTAACTCCCAATAACTCTATTTAAATAACTCCAATGCCCTTATTTATCACTATCCCCAAACTCTTTATAACATTTCAACATTAATATACCGCTAGAAAGTTCATCACTTACCAACTAACAACAATACCTCTCAATACCCAAATCTATTACCTGCTTAATCATTTACTAACCCTTATAACCTGAATCTCATAATATCATTTAAACTTCCTTTAGTTATTTAAAATCCTACAATACCTGTTTACATAAAAATTACATAAAATACACAACAGCAAAAATACACAAATACATAGACATCAATACACAAAAATATACAATTCACATAATCATGAAATCATTTGCCATAATCAGTCCTAATCAGTCCATTTTTAAAAACACTGTCCACACACTTAAATGTTCATAACACAATAGAAGGTCTACCCTCCATCGTTAAACAATAGTCTTATCTTTGGTCTGTACAATTTATTTTTTATTAAATACGTTATATTAACATCATTAATATAATACACATTTAAATTCTTATATTTTATAAAACCATCATAATTAATAGGGTTATTCCCTATCAATTCAACATACAACTTGTCACGATTGGTTATTGTCCTGTCACCTCCAGTATAATCAGTCACAATCAGATAAGTTACTAAGTCATTATTTCCATTATCATCTTCTCCTACTGCTATATCAGCTTCGTTATAAGGTAAGTATTTCATATATTTTGTTTTCTTCCATCCTACTCTCTCTATCAACTCTTTATAACCTCTATCTAACTTAAATACTTGCATCTCACCATCTACACACAACTCTTTCTCTAAATATCTCACTCCATTCAGAGGGTATTACTACATTAAAACCTCTCCTGATTTCTACAGGAACAATACAACAATTCAAAAAACAATTATCGGTAGACCATTTATCTACCCAATACACTCGTGAAGCCTTTTCTTCACCCCCGACTACATTACTGGAAAAATTTACCCCCTGCAACCCCTTTATCTGTAACTTTTCTCTATACTTTCTCTCTAATTCATCAACACTTTTTATCACTTCATTATCAAATTCTACTCCCATTATACTTTTATCACCACTCTCAATACTCACACAATTATTTTCTAACACCATATTTTTAATTCTATTATCACAATTATCACCACTACTTACCTTGTCTTTATTTTCATTCAATTTATTTGATTCTCTACTCTTATTTTCTAACTGTATTTTGTCTAACTTTGTACCTATTTCAATTAATCTTTTGTCCAAATTACAACTCTGTTTTTTAATTTCTTTTTTGATATCACTCAATTGTATATCAAATTGGTTTAATTTGACGCTCTGCTCATTCAAAAGCAGTTTCATCATTCTTATTATGTCATTCTGTTCCATTCTTTTTGTTGGGTCTGATGTTGAATAAATACTATCACCCATCATTTCTGATTCTGTTTTACTCGTCTCATTACTATTTGCCATTTCTTTTCTTTTTATTATTAATATATTAACAATAATAACTTTATTTTAGTTGTTGTGTTGTACTCTATTCGTACCATGCATAACCCGTACAGGTAATCTCTATTTTTTCCGTATGTTTCATTACCCATCTAACCTCTGCTTGTCTGCTTATTTATATATTTTTATTTATATATAAAGTCCAAGTTCGGGCTGCCATCTGTTAAAGTACAAATAACTGTGTATTTTTTAAACAATTATTAATACTGAATATATGGTACTTCATATCTGTGTAATTTACATAATAAATCTCATCACCGGAATAACACGTGTTTTGCTCATTTACATGCATTAGGCTTTGGGTCCAGAATTGCGTTAAGCAGACAGCGGCAGAAGTCGTTGGGTATAGAAATAACGTGACACATTAAATAACGGTAACGAATTTTGGTTTTATTTTCAGTAGGTACTTGGTAAATTAATATAAGCATAACAATGGTTCATGATTCAAATTTCCAAAATGGCGGCTAGACTATTCTGCCCTTGACTTTACTCAAGGTTAATTGTGTACACTTTATGATGTTATATAACTGACTTCTTTTATGTATGTAATTCTCATCATTAAACAGAATTATAGTTTCGATTTCTTTAATACTTTACTCTTAATACTGACTAAACATGATCACAAACCAACACCTCATTTTAATATTGGGTTGATCAACACCGGTTACACTCTCGCTTGCACTCTCTCCCTCTCTCACCTGAATTTAGACAAATTTTATAGAAATTGAGCTCATCTTTTTCTACTTTTTGAAATTTAGTAATGCAATGCAGGGCTTTCCTGAATAGATGTGGCGTAGTTCCTTCCTTAGCGGCTCCATGCGGTGGACAGGTGTTTGTCCAGTTTGCTGTTGTCCATTTTCACTGACTCTACTTTGAATACATTTTTCATAAAGTTCACTGATGCTATAACTGTTAGTGTTTACTGTGATATTATGTAGAACATTTTAGCAATAAAATGTTACATTTTGCTGGCAGAAAATTGCCCACTACTGTTAGAGCGTGTATGCTCCCTGATTTACTTTTGACGACTGAGACAGGGTCAGACGTAATTGTTACGTAGCTTTCGTCTGTCCTTTGCACTGAATTTACATGTTGGTTATAATTACTGGTTAACACTGTTACTTGTGATTACATTTTGTTAATTCAAATAAAACACTAGCTGACTATTTTAGGCCAGCACAATTTTTACGTGTTACTGCCATGGTGATGTTCTGGCGACTGGGGCGGAAGCAGACACAATTATTATGTAAGTGGTCGTGCATCTGACGTCATTGTCTATTGTTTTCCAACCACTGCTTTGGTTAATACGTAATGGTTTTATATCGTCATTGTGTTTTTGATGACGATTTGTTACAATGGACCAATAGAAAGTCAGTATTGTCAATTTTTTGCGCCTAACACTGCCATTTTCGTTGTTTCACTTCACTCGTACTTCGCTGACCTTGGATCGGCTCCCCTCTGGCGAATTTGCATATTACTGGGACTTGTGTCAAAACTAACTTGCCCTGTTTAGACTTCATGATTACAATAAAATTTACAATAAAAATATCCCTACATACCATTATTCCGATACAGACAATTCTGTACTGTTACATGGTATAGAGATGTTATTGGCAATCCTGTAACTATTGGAGAAAATTTGTGCGAAGAACAACTCTGTGAATATCATGATGATGAAGATAAATAATTACTGTTTAATTATTTTAAGTCTTTCAATTACTTATTCTTTCTTTCTTTCTTCAAAATTTCTTTACATGTTTTAATGTATACAGATTGTTTTAAAAGGCAATTTGAATTATTATTTATTACTTTTTTTATAAATCACTACAAATTTACTTTTTAAAGAATAAAAGTTTTTTTTTTTATGGCTAAAGATGATTACAAGTTTTTTTGTTAGTACCAAAAACCAGCCAAGCCCACAGGGGTTAAAAACAAATCTTGTCATGTTCAAGACACACATTATCAAAACACGGCATGTCCAATACTTTTCCGTAATATTTTGAAAAATGTTGATCAAATTTAATAATATTCACATAATTTGTCCATTTTTCATCTTGATAACAAACTAGCCTTTACCTCAAAATGAGTTATGGTGGACATAGCCAGTTTTGATTCTACACATCTCATATATTAATTGGATCATTGTCTTCGTCGGATGATGATGAATCGCTGTCGTCGCATTTTCTCTTCGATGTGGCTGCAGCAAGCGAGAACATCAGGTCCTCGAGACGGTTTTCTTGAACTCAGGACGTCGATCGTATCGATCAAAGGCCAAATACTCTACATTCATGTCCAAAGAGACGCTCTTGCGTGTAATCTTGAAGCCGCTCACTTTCAGAAAGGATAAAAGATTATCACTAAAGTTCTGCTCTAAATGACACCTTTACTAGCCAGACAACATGACCGAAAATACAAACATTTTCAATGTTAATACATAACAAAAAAAACTTCTTTATAGTCTTTAATTTTTTTATATAGCATTCTTAGTTGTCACTAGTAGTAAGCTCAGCACCATGAATTCAGTGCTGTCAGTCGGCACACTGTCGAAAAGTACAAAGTTTTAATGATGACTATGCCATGTTTCAATCGCTGGATTTCTCGACCAACGGAATATTGTGCAAAGTACTAGCAGAGTGGTAAATGTTGACATTTGCTAAGGAGCCCAGTAAGAGTCTGAAATGGAATCATTTAAAAACATTTTTCAGTCTTTTACCAACTCATTTTACTGGTAAAAGTCAGGTTATACTGCTCTTTGGGATTTCACACACACACACACACACACACACACACACACACACACACACACACACACACACACACACACACACACACACACACACTTTGCTACAGTCTATTTCTTGATGTATATAATATATTTAAAATTTATATTTACTTTACCTCAAGATGTCATTTTTCCCTTTTTTGGAGCATGTTTCAGGACCCTTAGTGTTCCCATTATCAGCCTTCCTAGTTTTGAACCTTGTGGAGTACCTGTGTGCTGGTTGGCTGTTATTGTGGCTTCCCATTGGGTTTTTAAATTGTTATTATTGTGTGTGATTGTAGTGTATATATTAGTATTTTGTGTATTTTTGATGTTGAGTGCTTTGAAAATTGTATCATGTTTTGTAATGATTTGTATTTGTTCAGGTATTAGTTTGTTTTGTGTTTGTACCAATTATCAGAATCACCTATTTAGAGATAACCAGGATGCTAAGCAGGAAGGTTGGCAGCACTGATGTCATACAATAAAAAAACTCACACGAGTGCATAAACAAACCTTTATGGCCCGTCTATCTAAACAACTCATCCGATATTTATTGGATGCGTTTCCTAGGCCACTGCGATATGTTTTTGGGTACGGAACGATAAATTTATTAAAATGGTTCATTTGTTTCTGTTGTTTACATGACATACGAGTTTTTATCGTAGGTTATCGTATGATATAAATTGGACGCATAAAAGGGGCCTAAGGTTAAGTCAACAAAGTGAACAGACTGTCTTGTTAATTACGAACTGTTTAACTGTGATAATTAAAGTTGGTGATTAGTGACTTAATTGGTGTCTTTTATTTTGTTTTCCATTGTACCATATATGACGATCAGTAGCCATTGTAACAATACTGTGGTAATAAAAGACCCTGTACTTACATAATGCTACACTTCTATGTTAAGATTACATGGACTTGTTCATTAGAAACATGTCTGAACCCGAGTTATTAACATTGAAAATGTTTATAAGGATGTGTCGCACATTTGCGGCCGATCGCTGGTGCGTGATCGAAAATGGGAACTGGTGAGTTTCCATAGAAATTACTTCTTTGTTGCCAATAACGTAGTACACATATAAAACTTCGCTTATGAATGCGACTACATTTAACTTATAATCTGTACATTGGTAAATGAAGAATGAATTCATTGATTGGTGAATGAACATAAATATATACCGTAATGTTCCGAATACAAGCCGCACCCCAAAAATTACCGTAGGTTAAAGGTAAAAAAATTTGCAAAAAGTGTAAAGTCACAGTTTGAATAAAAATTAATAAATTTTATTAAGATGAAGAAAGAAATAGCACGTAAAAGTACATTACGTTCTTTAATAAAGTATGTAATGATAATGTAATTATTATTACATAATAATTACTATTTACTGACCATTTATAAAAATTATACTTTTGTATTGCTAAGTTATTTTATAATAGTGTACAGTAGTTTATATTTTGTGCACTTTAAACTATTCCCATACTTAATCACTGTCTTCAATTTCACTGTCACTTGTCCCTGAGACGGTCGCTTCGCCCTCTTCATAAATGGCATCATCTTCCATTCCATCCATGCAGTTCGATATGCAGCATTTTTTTAAAGGTTTATTTACTCCAACATCCATCACCTGCAACTGACTTGTCATTCCTCCAGGAATAACGGCGATATCTGTGTTCATTTCTTCATAGAGAAACTTCTTTATTTCATCAGTAGTGTGACCACGAAATGAATCAAGTACTAACAAACTGCGTCGTTTTAATAATGGTCCTGGCCGTTTATTCCATACACATATTTTAACCAATCTACCATAAGATCGTTTGCCACCCAACCTTTTTTGTGACAGCGAAAAATTACACCCAATGGTACTTTCTCTTCTCTTTTGTTTTCCGTTTTAATATTACGTAAGGTGGAAGTTTTCGTCCATTGGCTAGTGCAGCAGGCATTAGTAATTAATGCTTACAAGTAATTTTTCATTTCCCATAGTCTTTACTGTTACAGATTTGGTTCCCTTTTGGTCCACTGTAAAGTTAAAGGTCATGTCAAAAAATACGGGCATTTCATCGGCATTTCCCATGCGTTCAAGTGAATAATTCGGCCTATGCTTCTTGCATAAATTAATGACAAACTGTTGATACTGACGGAGTTTTTCTTCATAGTCACTCGGTAGTTTTTGCACGAGTGATGTACGTTGTCTAAGCGCAAACCCATTTCGCCGTATCATTCGTCTTATACACCCTAAGCTGGCTTTGAAACCGGAGACTTTTAATTCTTCTGCGTTTTCTAAAACATAGAAATTTTAAATTCTAAAACATGCTTTTAATTTTAAAACATGTCTAGTGGCAAGGAGTCCTTGCCTTCTTAAAAGCCGTATGTATTCACAGACACTGGACTCTACTGCTACAAAACGCCCAACTTGAGGTCCCGTGAATGCTCGTTGCGAAGTATTTGCACTTAAAAGACGTTCCTTGTTTTCTTCATCGTTGAATACAGGATTCATCAATATCGAATTTTCTTGTGGCTTTGCGATTGCATGTTTTTTCTGCATGTTGTATCACAATTCATTTATAATTTGCATCGTACGTATTACGTTTATTTTATGGAATTTGATTTGACTGCGTGCCTTTAGTCTCCACAATATCACTCATACCACAAACGCACTACAAAATTGCCGAATAAAAACAAAGTACAGATAAGCGATGTTGTCGCTGTTACAACAGAAAAACCACACTGGTAGTTTACCCGGTATTTAGAAACATGTTACTCACACCCCCTCTACTCATCCTTTTTCTTGCCGCCTACAGAAGGGTGCGAACACGCGCGTGCACACGCATGTACACTTTTTATTCCTATTCTTTGTTCAGTTTGCTGTTAATACATACACTTGCAATCATAAATCATAATGCTAGAGTTAACAACAGCCAGGCAAACTACTGTTGCTTGGGCAGTAAACTCATGGATACCAAAAGCGTTCGTTAGATAACTTTGAATTTCGTTAGCGCGCGAATGCAAGCCGCAGGCCAAATTAGCGACCATGTTTTTAGGAGAAAAAGTGCGGCTTGTATTCGGAACAATACGGTATATTTTTTAGATTTATTGAAGCATTTTCAATGCCCTTCTTTGTGCATTGCATTTGTGCAATGCCTGTAAATTTTTTACTCACTATACTTCAGTTAGTGTGTTCAATTTACAAATACACTGTCACATGTATTAATATTAAAATGAATACTTTCTGAAATATCATAATGATGGACTAATTAGTTATTCTGAGTGGAAGACTGTAAACAAGTGTAGTAAAAACTAGTAAAATTTGTATGTTGCTATGGACACAACTCTGACAAAGTAGAATGCTGGCACAACACTTTATGTAAACTTTAACCAAACATGGGGTATGATATCATGCTTCAAAATCATAAACAACTTACTTCTTGCTCTGAATTTCATTTACTTCAATTTTGGATGGAGAAGACAAGAAATAAATGAAATAAGGAAAAGGATTCAGGCCGCAAATAGAGCGTACGATTTTTTGACATCTATATTCAAGACAAGGAATATCCACCATCAGTCCAAGGTCACATTATATAAAGTTATAATTAGACCGGTGATAACATATGGCAGCGAGACTTGGACTATGAACAGTCAAGCCGCTAACATAGTCAATACTTTTGAAAGGATAATTTTGAGGAGAATATATGGACCAATCCGAGTCAATGGGATATGGAGAATGTGTCACAATGAGGAGCTATACAAGCTGTATAAAGACAATGATCTGGCCACCACCATCTGACTGCATAGATTGCAATGGGCAGGACACATTATTAGGATGGAAGGCAACTGAATACCTAGGAAGATACTGTTTAATCAAATCGAAGGTAGAAGGCCTGTTGGAAGACCCAAGACACGCTGGATTGACGCAGTGGTGAGGGATGATGATAATTTACTTAAAATAAAACAATGGACATCGATCGGCAAGGATAGAGAAAAATGGAGGCGGATGATTATGGAGGCTAAGGTTTGACTTCGAACTGTGACGGCATAGAAGAAGAAGAAGAAAAACTACTAAAATTTATATATTGCAATGGATACAACTCTGACAAAGTGGAATGGTGACACTTCATATAAACTTTAACCAAACGTGTGGTATATCAGGCTTCAAAAAAATAAACAACTTCTTGCTCTGAATTTCATTTACTTCAATTATAAAATAATAAATAGCATAGACGTTCAGAAATATTATATTTTTAAGGTAGAATTAATAATGGTTTCTTAAGTTATATAAGTATATAATAACTTTAGGAAAAGCACAATTAACCAGCTCTGAACTTCTTATGGTGCTGCGCCAAATAATTGAGCTGAGTTTTACTCTCAAGCTCAGCAAGCTCTCGTACAGCTGGAGCCAACTGTGACACATGATTCTCATAATTGCTACCTAAACAAAATAAATTTCATCATTAGTGGTAAATTCCTTTATACACCTGCACACCTCCAAATACAGTTATTGAAATACACATTTAGATAATTAATATGAATGTTACTGCTAAGTTGTAGTTTATAATCTTGTAACATGATGGTTGTGAAATTTTAATTTTTTTAAGTACATTATAGTAACTCTGACCAGAGTCTGGATACTCTCACTGTGTTGTAATATTAACTATTATATAACTAACTGTTAAATAACTAGGTAATAAATATCTTGTTTACTTAAAGGATAAAGCCTAAACTTAAAGGATACTTCCTAACTTATTTTGGCAATAAGGTAGTAAACAGACTATAAAAAGTACTAAATCATCAGAGGTACTATGTAATCATCAGTTTCAGTTAACTGCTTAAGAAAGTTGTATGAATTAATTGAGTTAGGCGTTATGGCCACAAACTGTAATGGTATATTTTGTTAAGCTTAACGCAAAAAGATTTTCATGGGCGAGAAACATCAGACACCATGGAATTTTTTGTACGTGACTTTGACTTGGGAAGTGTGTAACGGGCCTATTTTGGGGTAACAAGGAAATTTGTAATTTTTTATTTTTTTATAAACAACATTTTTTTTTTATGATAGGGACAAAATTTATAACCGGAAGGTAAATTCCGTGGTTGCGATGAAAACAACAGTGGCAGCACTGACTGTGAAGGTTCGTCAATAATATTTTATATGAACAACCGACAAACTGTGCCAAGGTCAATAAATGACACAACAAAATTGTCAACAAATTATGCAATGGACGATCAGACCATGTTACGTCAGCAACTTACATAACGCTGCTATGCAGGGTGTGTCAGCGCCAGCAGCGTTGTGAAACAGAGAACAAAGACCCAGTCAAAAAACAACATCTGAACACATCAGACGCTAACAACTGTGCGTCGCCGGTTTTAGGCGAAGTTTTGGTGTTCGCCGGCTGTGCTTAATTTTTGGCCCGACCGCAACATATAAAAAAAATGTGAAGTAAAATTTAAAACAATGTAAAAATAACAATTTTAAATTTTCTCAGAGTGAATTAACAATCTAAAACATGTAAATTCAGTACCGACCACGGAATAATCTACGTTGTGTGCGTAAAAGTGTGACGCCGACAGTTCAACTAAACAGCTAAGTAGCAATGTATTCTTTTTAAAATTTTAACAAAAGTGTCTTTTTTCAACACAAAATATAAAAATTAAGTACATAATGGGGAAATAAATTTTAATAAAATGTAAAACGAGAGCTCTCAGGTTAAAAATATACTGTGTGTGTGAGTATGTGAGAATATATATATTTAAACAAAGAAGGCTGGTTTGTGAGTATAAAATATTTCCTATTTTAATATCTTGATTTTTTTTGGTAATAAAGTAATAGTAAGTGTATACTATGTTTCAATTTTATTTTGTGTGTGTTTTTTTTAATGATGAATATGAATAATTGATGAGGGAGGTAAAGACGTAGTGAGTTAATGATCTTTTAAAAGTTAAATGATGTGAATATCCAATTGTTAATAAAAACGTAATTTTGGGAAACAAGTAAAGTTTTCTTTATTTTTTGAACAACCAATTCCGATCTCCTGTTCGCCTAAAAAGAACCCCAAAATCTGGTAAGGACATATATTTTTTCTATATGCGTAGTTGGCAGTACAAGATGGCGATCAACAAAAATAATAATAATTGAATCAAATTTAATATCAATTATATTTTATTAATATCAAGAATATGAAAAGTATCAAGTGTTGGCTTTGGGCTGGGAAGTGTGTAATTTTTTAATGAGCATACATACTCAAATGTAATTTTCACACGCTTAGTATTCTTGCACCAGGCGAAAACGTGCTTACACCTGCCAATTTTCTCACAGGAGAGCCGGCAAGAACCAGTTTTAGCGCGGAAGCAGGGTAGAGAGACTCTCAATCACGTGCAATTAGTCGTGAATTAAACATCAGAGAGAGCAGACCGCATCTCATTCACAAGGTTAGGACAGTGGGGCAAAAATGTAAATGAAATGAAATAATATCATTAGTTCCTGAATAATCTCAGTAGTGCATCGGAATGTAATCAAAAGTTTTAAAAGTATTACAAACTGCCGGACAGTGCACATGTTAAAAGTACAGCGACTCGATTGTACAAAGTATGTGTACGTGCAAAATACCAGCTACGTGTTGTGCTCGAGAGTACTGAGGAATTCGATAAACAGATAAGTAAACCAACTGAACTATTATCCAGTGTGGGGGAATTGTGGCTATAAAAAAGAAAAATGATGAAATAAACTATTCAGGAGATCAGAGAGTGAGAGAGTAAAAAACGGGGGTGAGAGAGAAGAGAAAGTAAAAATATCGGTATGGAGGACCATACATGACTTCCATGTTCTAAGATTTATATTTAAAATCATATTCGAAATGAAATATTTCTATAGAAACTACTTCTTTCTACTTACTGCTTCAGCCTTAACCACAGTACTGTGGTCACTAACGTATACCACCTCACGTTTTCGCACTCGATTTTCACTGATGATGGCAGTCGATGGCACTGCCGAAAAGTCTGGTTATGCAGAAAACATTGGACTACGACTAAACAGCCCGGGAAGGAATTCTAACAAAGAACTACTTCTTTGTTGCCGATAACGTAGTAAACATATAAAAAATTCACCCCTCCCCCTTCAACTATAATTTTAATTAATAGAAAATTACCCCCCCCGTTCACCTAACCTCTTTATTTATAGACATTTCATCTACGTTTCTACAGTGGATTATTATGAGCTTCTTATCAGGATACTTTATTTATCAAAATTAAGTACTTTACTCTTGTTAAAACATAAAACGTTGCAGGTAAACTACCCCTTTCTCTTAACCCATCTTCACCAAAAACAATAGACCTTCAGTCCTCTACAATTCAGGATGCATGCAAAAAAATATTTGATTCTGTTTGAATGTGCGGCAGTTATCGTTCGTCATGAAAACATTTCTCATGTTACAACATAAAATGTTGCAGGTAAACTACCCCTTTACCTTAACCGATCTTCACCAAAATCAACAGGCCTTGAGTTCTCTATAATTCAGGAAAGTATGCAAAACATTATTTGATTCTTTTTGAATTTACGGCAGTTATCGTTTGTCATATAAAAAATTACGCTTGTTAAAACATAAAATGTTGCAGGTAAACTACCCCTTTCTCTTAAACGATCTTCACCAACACCAATAGGTCTTGAGAACTCTACAATACAAGGCTGTATGCGAAACATTATTTGATTGTTTGAATTTGCGGCTGTTATCGTTTGCCATAGAAAAAAATTACCCTTGATAAAAAACCGTTGCAGGTAAACTACCCCTTTCCCTTAACCTATCTTCACCAAAAACAATAGGTCTTGAGTAATCTACAATTCAGGCCTGTATGCAAAAAATTATTTGATTCTGTTTGAATTTGCGGCTCTTATTGTTTGCCATAGAAAATACCCTTGTTAAAATATAAAACGTTGCTGGTAAACTACCCGTTTCCCTTAACCGATCTTCAACAAAATCAACAGTCCTTGAGTACTGTATAATTCAAAAAGGTATGTAAAAGAGTAGTTGATTCTAAAAATTTTAAATCCATGATATTAATATCCAAGTCACACTTTGAATAAATTAATATATTACAATTTTACCTTATTATCCGTCTTGTGACTTCACCTTTTTAAAACAACACTACGCATTTCGGAACGTATGTTCCGTCATCAGGTGTAATTACTCTTGCAAGGTCGTCGGAACATTAAGATATATCACAAACACATAAAACACTAAACATAAGTTCGTATTCAGTATCTACCGCGCGCGATACGTTTTCGGTGCGCACCTTGACAACACTGAACTAATGCTATCAGTTCACCGCTATCGCTGCTCGCGCATGATGTGTGACGTGAACCTTAGTTGTTCTGAGATTTGCATCGTAGTGTCATACAACGAGTTAGAGTGGAAATTTAACTGATCATTTAATAAATAATCTGGACTGGTTTTAAAGGCCTTATATATTTCAAATTCTTTATTAGCATTCATATTCCTACCTTTATTGCATATGTGTATTGGTTTAAAGTTTGTACTAAAATCTGTATAATTATGATTATTGTCAATCAAATGTCGTCCAAAATTGGATTTAGTTTTTCCAAAGTCCTTTTTGGGGAGATGTTCTTTGAATCTCTTTATGAAAGGTCTCCCCGTCTGGCCTATATAAAAACAGTTACAGTCATCACATATTATCTTGTATACACCTGTTTTTTTTTTCTAAAGGTCTGGCTGTTTTTGGACCAAGTATTTTATGTTATTGCTTGTTTGAAAGGCCGTCGCTATATTCATTTTCTTAAAGACATTTGTTAGAATTTTCGGAAGGACATTACCATACTCAGTTGATATGTGTATTGCTCCAGCCTTGTTCTTCGGGGGCCTCATTTGTCTGTTTTGTTGTTTCTTGAGTAGTTTATCTATCATTGAACTTTGATATCCGTTAGCTCTGGCTATGTATTTTATTGTATTTAACTCTTTTTGAAAATCAATTGTCTCAAGTAGTATTGTAATTAGCCTATGAATAAAACTGTTATATGCAGCCATTTTTTGAGATGTAGGGTGGTGGGAGTCTGCGTGTATAGTGATATCTGTTGTGGTTGGTTTTCTATAGATTTGGTATTGGAATCTATTTTTTGTTTTTATGACTGTTAAGTCAAGAAAATTCAGCTTATTGTCAGTTTCAGTTTTGAGGGTGAATTGTATGCGTTTATGTATGCTATTTATATAATGGCTCAATGTGTCTATCTGTCGTAGTGAACCGTCAAAAATTATAAAAGTATCATCGACGTATCATGTGTAAAAGACTATTTTGCTGTGAAGTTTATTTTTATTGGACAGTAAATGTGTATTTTCGTAATGATTCAGGTAGAAATCTGATAATAAGCCAGAAAGTGGTGAGCCCATGGCGAGGCCCTCCTCTTGAATAAAATAACTATTATTGAACGTGAAATAGTTCTGCTTTAATATAACTTCTAATAAATCAATTAATTCGTTAATTTTTTGTGAACTTAGTAATTTTGCTTCATTGAGGTGTTCCCTTAAAATGGCTATTGTTTCCTGAATAGGTATATTTGTGTATAAGTTAACGATATCAAATGACGCGATTTTGTAGTTAGGCTGCAATTTAATGTCTTTTAATTTGTTAACAAAATCAATATTATTTTTGATACTATGATTCTTGTCTAATCTTGTTGTCTTTTATTATTTTTGCTAGTTTTTTGGCGATTTTATACCCTGGGGCTATTGTAAAATTTATAAGTGGTCTAATTGGTACATCCATTTTATGAATCTTGGGTAAACCTGTGAATTGAGGTGCCCGGGCATTTATAGGCTTTAATAAGCGTCGTGTGGTTTCATCAAATAGACTCGTGCATCTGTTAATCATGTTATTCAAGTTCTTAACAAAACCGTTGGTTGGATCAGCAGACAATGTTTGGATATTGTTATTGTTTATAAATTCATTAACCTTCGATATATATTGGTTCATGTACATTATAACTATGGTGTTTCCCTTATCAGCTCTAGTAATGAGAGCATTATTATCTGTCAGTTTATTTTGTATCTGTTTTAAAAGTTAAAAGTCTGTAATGTGTTTACAACCAACATTACCGATATTATTCGGGGTGTTTAATCTCTTGTTCAGTTTACTGTTTACTATTATGCGTGTTTCATTCTGCAATCTATGGTCCAGCACCATTTTTATAGCTGCCTCGGCATTAACTATTTCTTGAATTATATGGTTTCTATTGCTATATGGGATGTTGTATTTTAACCTTTTATTTAGAATATTCATTTCTTCGTTGTTTAAATCTATTGACGTTAAATTTGAAACTCGTTCATGAAATTCATGTTGACATTTGATACTATCGTTGGGGTATTGTTTATTTTGGAGATAAATAAACTTTCTATTCTGTTTGAAATATATACGTTGTAGTGTGTCTGGTATATTTATCAATGGTTTGCATTACATTGTTTATGATGGCTGGGTGAATGTTATTAAGCATTTCCAGTTGTGCTTTGTATAACTTTATGTTTAGATCCACCTTCTTTGCATACAAATTTCACAACTCTTCTTTTATCCACATTCTTTCAGCGCGTTCCTTTACCTTTATTGACATTATATAAATAGCATACATAAACGCATACAATTCACCCTCGAAACTGAAACTGACAATAAGCTGAATTTTCTTGACTTAACAGTCATAAAAACAAAAAATAGATTCCAATACCAAATCTATAGAAAACCAACCACAACAGATATCACTATACACGCAGACTCCCACCACCCTACATCTCAAAAAATGGCTGCATATAACAGTTTTATTCATAGGCTAATTACAATACTACTTGAGACAATTGATTTTCAAAAAGAGTTAAATACAATAAAATACATAGCCAGAGCTAACGGATATCAAAGTTCAATGATAGATAAACTACTCAAGAAACAACAAAACAGACAAATGAGGCCCCCGAAGAACAAGGCTGGAGCAATACACATATCAACTGAGTATGGTAATGTCCTTCCGAAAATTCTAACAAATGTCTTTAAGAAAATGAATATAGCGACGGCCTTTCAAACAAGCAATAACATAAAATACTTGGTCCAAAAACAGCCAGACCTTTAGAAAAAAAAAACAGGTGTATACAAGATAATATGTGATGACTGTAACTGTTTTTATATAGGCCAGACGGGGAGACCTTTCATAAAGAGATTCAAAGAACATCTCCCCAAAAAGGACTTTGGAAAAACTAAATCCAATTTTGGACGACATTTGATTGACAATAATCATAATTATACAGATTTTAGTACAAACTTTAAACCAATACACATATGCAATAAAGGTAGGAATATGAATGCTAATAAAGAATTTGGAATATATAAGGCCTTTAAAACCAGTCCAGATTATTTATTAAATGATTAGTTAAAATTTCCACTCATACTCGTTGTATGACACTGCGATGCAAATCTCAGAACAACTAAGGTTCACGTCACACATCATGCACGAGCAGCGATAGCGGTGAACTGATAGCATTAGTTCAGTGTTGTCAAGGTGCGCACCGAAAATGTATCGCATGCGGTAGATACTGAATACGAACTTATGTTTAGTGTTTTATGTGTTTGTGATATATCTTAATGTTTCGACGACCTCACAAGAGTATTTACACCTGATGATGGTACATACATTCCGAAATGCTTAGTGTTGTTTTAAAAAGGTGAAGTCACAAGACGGATAATAAGGTAAAATTTTAATATATTAATTTAGTTCATTCTGTTTGAATTTACGGCAGTTATCGTTCATCATAGAAAAACTTACCCTTGTTAAAACAAAATGTTGCAGGTAAACTACCCCTTTCCCTTAACTGATCTTCAACAAAATCAACAGACAGTGAGTTATCTACAATTGAGGAAGGTATGCACAAAATTATTTGATTCTGTTTGAATATGCGGCAGTTATCGTTTGTCATAGAAAGAATTAGCGTTGTTAGAACATAAAATGTTGCCGGTAAACTACACCTTTCCCTTAACCGATCTTCACCAAAATCAACAGACATTGAGTTCTCTATAGGTCAGGAAGGTGTGCAAAACATTATTAGATTCTGATTGAATTTACGGCAGTTATCATTCGTCATAGAAAATACCCTTGTTAAAACATACAACGTTGCAGGTAAACTACCCCTTTCCCTTAACTGATCTTCACCAAAAACAAGGTCTTTAGAACTCTACAATTCAGAGCTGTATGCAAAACATTATTTGATTCTGTTTGAATTTGCGGCTGTTATCGTTTGCCATATAAAATACCCTTGTTAAAACATAAAATGTTGCAGGTAAACTACCCCTTTCTCTTAACTGAACTTCACCAAAAACAATAGGTCTTGGGAACACTAAAAATCATTGCTGTATGCTAAAAATTATTTGATTCTGTTTGAATTTGCAGCTCTTATCGCTTGCCATAGAAAATACCCTTGTTAAAACATAAAACATTGCAGGTAAACTACCCCTTTCTCTTAACCGATCTTCACCAAAAACAATAGGTCTTGAGAACTCTACAAGTCAGGGCTGTAGGCAAAAACTTATTTGATTCTGTTTGAATTTGCGACTGTTATCGTTTGCCATAGCAAAAAATCCACACACACACACACACACACACACACACACACACACACACACACACACACACACACACACACACACACACACACACACACACACACACACACACACACACACACACACACACACACACACACACACACACACATTTTGAAAAATGACTTTTTTTCATGTTTTGAGTGTAGTACAATCAGAATCTGCAATAATCTCAAACACAGTTTTTTTGCCATCACCATACTTCCGATTCCTTAAGGAACATGGAAGTAAAAAAGTACTGATTTGCACTGATGGTTCACTTAGTGATAAGTTTATGCATAATGCAATAGAATTTTTTCAAATAAATTCATGTGATAATCTTTAAGAAATTTATATATTATTTCATATGTAACAATAGGCTACATACAATCAGATTGTTAACAAGTAAATTGGAATATTAAATGGGGTGCAACTAAATCAAGTGTTCACAATACAATAATTGGTCAGCAAATAACAATTTAAATATTATCAATAAATGAATTTATTAGAATAACAATGAATATGTGTTAAGTTATTTTAAAGTCACCTTGCATTAACCTAACCTGTGCTCAACGAGTTCGTCTATACGGATTTGGAACTTCTGTTAAGGGAAAATTTTTTATTTTCAAGTTGTTTTCGCGGGGACAGTATTGTGGTTTCCACATTCCATAAAAATGTGGTTGCGACACAAAGCCTTTTGCGGTTCTTTTAGAATCTTCTAATAAGGTAAGTGATAGTATCGAGGCCACCAACTTACTCGTATAATTACAAAATTAAGTTGGTATATACTGTTAAGAAGTATTTGCAGATATTATATATAGACTGTTACAGTAGAATCAAGTTAGAACAAATCAAATTGTATTGTTTTCCTAGTTGTAACTAGAGACTTTGTTTGTTTATTGGCTATTAACACTTTGATTAGTGACAACTCGGTTAGTGTGTTATGTCTTTGATAGTGAAATTTTTTTAAACTTTGTAAAATGTATTATAATGAAGCTTTTTCAACATTAATTATAAGGAAAGTGATAAAAAACATTAAAATATTGTTAAATTGATCATCTTCACTTGACAATTTTTCAAAAATAGATACTTCATTACCCGATTCATAGTTTGTAACATATTTACGAATTTTGTACTCAGTCAAATAGTTAAATCTTTTGCAAAGGTTGTTTATCAGATATACTCAAAACTAAAATAAAATTGTACACATTGTATAACTTATATAAGATAAACAATACGAGCTGTTTATAAAAGAATACACTTACACACCTCTGTACTTTCATAAACTAAGCACAACAGAACCTCCCAGCACACTTCTGCACAAAGCACCAAAACACGTATGACAGCCACAAAATGTTCCCCACAGTCACACATATTACATCACAGCAAGAATCAATGAATACCAAACGTCTGAAAAACAATTCACTAGAGTGCAGGCATAACATCACAGCTAACATTGTATATCGGCAATTCTGAGGCAGCGAAAGTTGAAAACGTACATATACGTGATTACTGAATCTGGTACCTCAGAGAAAAAACGTATATACATGTGATTACTGATCAGAATACCTTGAACTTCCTAGTTCTTTATTTTAGCAACGCACCTCGACTTACATTAGCCATTCAAGAATAGTAATCAAGTTATACTCCAGTGTAACAACTGAGTAAAATAACATGGTAATAAATACACGAAAAACTCAAGATTATAACAGCGGCAAACAGTAGTCAGACACATACTGCTGAATTAGTTGGCTAAAAAATAGAACAAGTGAAGAGTTTTGCATAACTGGGCTCAATAATATACGACAATGGTAAACATTTAAAAAAGTGAATGAGAGGATAGGAAAGTGGGAGTCATTAGAGGAAATTAACAAAGAGGTATTTGAGAAAGTGGTGAGGCTACCAATTTTATATAGAACTAAGCCATAAGTAATCACCAAAAGAAGTAAAGTAGGATTCAGGCGCAGGAGACTGAGATGCAGAAAATTAAATGGGAAGTAGAAACGAGGGAGATTATGTGGGAAGATAAAAAAGTGGACACTCAAAATATACAGATCTGGAGTGAAAAAATGTAAAAATAAAGTTTAGGGACCTCAGTATATATTATGGGTATAATACAAAGAATACTAGTGTGTTTTAATAGTAATCAGAAATTTAGTTTTGTTGGGGTAAGTGTGTGTGTGTACTTATAAAGCAATTTACTAACTTTTGTTGTATTTTGGTATTTTATAGATACTGTATTATTTTGTATGCAATGTATTATCTGACTGCAGTAGAATTTTGAAATATTAATAATTTATAGAGTAAATATACTCTCCCACACCTCACAGTAGGACAGTGTTTGCATTAATTAAATTTAACTCTGTTCAGTACATTAGTTAACATTTTATGAAATGAACTTTTTCTAATCATAAAACAGTAAAGCTATGTTTTCACTAAAATGAACGAAAAAATGCACACAGGCACACACACAAAAGACAAATCAACCCAATATTACATACCTGTATTAATACGCTTTTGTCCATAAACAACTTTTCCATCAAATTCATTAACTGGAATTTCCAAGTCTGGGCCTACTTGTTGAATGGTCACATTCAGATGGTCCTCTATCTCAGCAAGATACTGGAAAAATTAATAACCCGGTTAAACAAAAATTAAATATTTGGAGAAGTCTGATTTTACCAATAATCTGTTCTATTTCAGTCAAGTTTTAGCAGCTCCTATATATTCAATATAAATATTCACTTGAGGATATGTATTGCAACAAATGTGACTCCAGTCCGAATACTATTATATATGAAATACTAAAATACAAAATGTCTGAGAAAGAGATACATAAAAAACAAAAACAAGACATAGGAACGAACTTGGTTAATAATAAAAACCTTGAACTACCTACATAACAAGTCCTGTGAGTAATAGCAATGTTCTAAAAAAAAAAAAATGAAATGAAACGGACAGCTCAATTATACATAAAAAAAAACCAACGGGAAAATAACTACAGTAAACTCCCGATTATCCACGAGTGGTTTATCTGTGTTGTGGATTATCCCCAGCAAACTGGATTTTTTTACAAGCAGAAATAAATTTCAATTGACTAATAACGCATCTGTTCCATTAATCTTAATAGACTAAAATTGTGTATCCCAATACAATAAATATGACTTTTTTAAAGAAGGTTTAATCTGTAACACTTTATAAGCGCTCTAATAAACTGTAGTTACAATAATTTTTAGTAAGTTTTTATTATGTTTTATCTTTACTTTAAAGATGTTAAAATAACTTATATTCTTTGTTTTCAGTTACGTTAAGATGACAATTTATATTGTAATTTATGATATATAGCCAGACAATAAAACCATGTTAATGTAAGCCTGTTTATTACCCTATCCCGTCTATATGTGCTTTTATATGCAGTCTCTGTTCATCTCATATACAGGACTATTATAAAATACCTCATAAATAGCGTTCAAATCCTCACAATGCGCCATTTTGAGTAAAACTTGTTCAAAACGGGACTGTATACAATCTACTCACATATAAACTTTACTGCAACTATGAGAACATTTAATTTTCTCAGTGTCTTTATGTTTATGCAGTAGAATTGAAAGCCGTCAATTAGTAAAAAATTTCAGATTAGTAAAACTGAAATACTGTACAGGATGTGTAACCATCCGTTGTACTCTACTAGCTTAGTTAACTGATGTGAAAAATTAGATGTTAACTTTGAACACTACCTGTGATGTTTGCTGACAGGTCAGCAGTGACTTCACTGACATGTATTTTTATGACATTTTTTAATTCATACATTTGTGGTAACTCATTCCTGAATCTAATCCTTTCTGCGCATGAAAACGTGAGAGACATTCACTTGGATTTTGTATAGGCCTAAATAAGTTTTGTACATATACGTATATAGTAACTTCATAAATACTCAATGTATACTCAAATACACTGATAATATACTTAACACAATTTATCATTACAACTTCTGACAAAATGTCAGTTCGTGTGAATTATATTTAAACTGCATAGAAAATTATTATTAGTTATACAGTTTCAGTATGTATATACTGCTACTAGGTAACATCCTGTTTAATACACCTTTTGATGAGCTTAAGTCCCCTCATGAGCTTCTTAACAGGGTTTTACTGTATTGCTTTACTTTAAATAAACAGTTGATGTTAATAAAGAATTTTCAATACTTTCTGCTTTTTTTGTATATACTGCAGATTATCCGGAGAATTCAGTTATCCATGGTGATTGCGCCACCCAATTCCGTGGATAATCACAAGTTTACTGTATATAGATCAATTAACAGAAAACCATATGCAGTTTAGTAAAGAAGGTGAAGAACAAAGGAGTGAACAGGTTGAAATGAGTTAAGGTTGGGGGAAGTTAAGGATGCCATTAAAACTCTAAAAAGTTCTAGATGACTAATGACTTATTAGTTATGGATATTTACTAACAGAATAGTGAGTTTATATAATATTTATTTATAACAATATGTTAGATATATTTGTACATATCGAAGGAAATGTGAAAATAATATGCAAGGTGACAATAAAAAGTTAGCATAATTGAAATTCCAACTTAAAAGGAATCTGGTTTAGAATTGTGTTGCTAGTGGTTTTAAGCATTTCAAAAAAACCATAACATTCTGTGTACTCTTCAACTGATGCAAACATATTAAAGTTTGTGAAGGTTGTTGGCACACAATTCACAGCATTTGTAAAGTAGTAGGTTGTAACGGGACAAGCCAACCCACCCAGGGATATTTTGGTAAAATGTAAAGTTTTATTTGAAAATGTGATTGTGGATAATAATATACACGAATTAGTGTCAAGGTCGGGCGATCAAGCCACTGGGAACAGTTATTTTTAGAAATCTGACCTATGAACTATGCACCGTTGGGGTCACGCTATGTGACGTCAATAGCCAAGCCTTGTTTATTTCACAGTGGAATGCAGGATGACGCCCGTAATCTGCGCTTGGCGTAAAAAGTCAGTCGGCCAACAACATCTAACGACGGCGGACGCGGGCAGTTTTCGCCCGTTTTAATATTAAGCCCAGTTGAAATTACACCTTTGTGCCGACCGGTCACAGTACAAGTTCCGGAACGAATTTACGGGCGCCCGTACAATAATGTAACTATATAGTAACTTAAAATGTAAATGTGAAAGAAACCAATTTTTAAAGATAATTTAATGAACTAACAGTTTCAGAATAAATGGTGAATAAAAAGTGAAAGTAAAAAAGAAATGTGCGGAGTGATGAAAACTATGCCAGGACGTTGGACTCTTTCGGACATATAAACAGCTAAGTAATATTTGGGGGGGGGGTTAAGCAAAGTTAACCAGGGTTGACAAATTCAACATCATTCTTTTGATTTTATTATTAAATTGAGATCTCTAAGGGCATGGGGTGCGGGTGTGTGTGTGTGTGAAAATTGTTATACAAAGAAGCACTGGTTTGCGATAGATAAATTTAAGTTTATGTCTCAATATCTGTCTTTTAACCAATGTAGTGTAGTATTATTAACATACATGTATAAGGGAGGGAGAAAAAATATATTTGTTTCTTTTATGAGGGCAATTAAACGAAATGCAGTGTTTTGGAACAAATGAAATTAATTTGATTTATGATGACTTCATTAATTAATAAAAGTATGGCAATGTTAAACTAAAACTGGGCTAGAGTCATTATTTATTCCAAAATAATCATTCTGTTCTCTCACTCACTCAACCAAATCCTGCGCCTGGGTAAGTATTTGATTAGACGCAGTTGGCAACAATGCAAGATGGCGTCCGAGTTAGTAAACAAACAAAGGTAAATTGAAAGTATAAATATAAAAGTAAAATAAATTAATGTTACAAATGGCACCGTTGAACAGGGACATTGCATAAAATTTATTTATGCAAATGTGGGCCCGTTTTAGAGAGCAAAATGGTTATTTAAGGTAACGAAATGAAATATAAATAAATGTATGTATGAAGGTTATGTTATAATATGATTGGTATATGTATATTATAAATAAGTAAGAATTAAATAACAAAAATGAGTACAAGTGAAAATATTAACAGTGAAGTCAGCCTCACTGACAGTAATACAGAAAGTCAATCAAATATAGAAATAAGCGGAACAGAGTCGATAATAATGGAAGACGTTGAATATCAATCAACGCCGATCCGAAGTAGAAAAGCTGATGACAGTGATATGTTGAAAAATTTGTATAGTATGATATGCAGTATGAAAGAAAGTTCAGAAAAGCAAAACACAGTGTTAAATAATAAGTTTGATGAAAAGTTCGATCAAATAAATAGTCGTTTTGATACAAATGAAAGCAATTTTAATGAAATTAGAGACAAAATAAAGCAAATTAATACACGATTTGAGAAAACCGATGAGATGATTGAAAGTAATTTTAAAAAGTTAAGAGGATAAAATTAGTGAAATGGAGGAAAATTTTAATAAAAGTGCAGATAACTTGATTAATAATACGAATAAACGAAACGAGAAAATAGAGTGGAGAAGAGATACGGGTAAGTTAAGTGCAAACAAAAATAACGAAGTAACAGACGACATTGGTGTCAATATAGGTGATACGATGATGAAAAATAACGAAGAAATAATTAACGAGGTAAGTGTTAGTTACAAAAATGAGTTAACAAGTAGTAGTGGTAAGATAGTTGAAAACGGGGTATTTAAGGGTGATACAATGAAAATTAATAATGATGATGAGAATATAGAGATAGTAGGGCGTAGTGAGAGGGTAGTGGAGTAAGAGGTAGTAAAGGAGTAGTGATAAGTATATATGTGTTTGAGAGAATTCGAGGAGAGTTATTTTGTGGAAGTGGGGCAGAGGGTAAGTTTTCCCCGGGCTTATTGTGAAACAAGGTGTTCACAGGTGTTTTTGAAGGGCAAGAGTCCCTTAAAGGAAGACGATGTGTCTTCAAGTAGTCCCTTAATTTTTTGTAGTTGTCCTGGAAGAGCCAGGAGGTGTTTTTATGATGTAGTAGTGCCCTCTGTGTGGAATGATAGAGAGAAAGTGAACCAGTGTTATGATGAGAGGTATTTTGAGAGAAAGAGATAGAGTTGTTCGAGTTGAGGAGAGGTTATGAAGAATTAATAGAGAGAATAAGGGTTGAGAGAGTGAATAAAATAAAAAACTTACCTTGTTGTGAGAATAGTGCAGCAATAGATGATAACGTTGATAATTGTATTAAGTACTTACCTGTGAATAGAAGTGGGATATTAATCGTAGCTGACTCTGATAATAAGGAGATGATAAAATGCTTAATTGCGACAGATAATAATACTGACGGTGACAGGACCAGAATTACTGATGTAGACAGGTTATATGATAGAATAATAATGTGGGATAATCTAGTAAATTATTATGTGGGTATGACGAAACAATTTAAAATGTTAAATAGTTATTATAATAATAACAAAATACAAATAATTAAAAATGAACTGTGTTGTAATAAAACAAGATTAATTTTCGATGATGGTGGTTAGATATATAGTGAATGAACATTTAATTATTTTAGTTTATGGTAATTACTTGGCTAACTTATGTAATGAGATGTAGTAAACAATAAAATATGATGAAAATTGTAGATAAATTTGTATTGATGCTAAATGTATTGTGTTAAGGTTATGTTGTTGTAATGATAAGGTAACAGAGAATACGTGTTGTATGAAGTATACTCAACTTTAATAATTGACAGTTGGTCATTGTGAATTTTGTTAACGTAATTAAAGCAATTTGATAATTAAAGTAATTAAAATGTGTTTGATAAAACAGTTGAATTAATTTGAAAGGAGCTAATAAATGAAATGTATATAAAATGAATGTTGATAATCATTTTGAATTTTTTTGAGAATTTAATTGTATAATAAATGATGACTAATTAAAAGTTGATTATTGAAAGGTTCAATAGTGTAGTACTATGAACGTGTATTGTTATTAAATTCGTCCCTTTTCAGACGTTAACTGAAGTCTTATTGGTTATTAATAATTAAATGAATATGATTATATGTAATGTTTGGTCCAGGGAATCGTTTAGTGTACTTTGGCAGAGAACAGTGGGCAAATACAAATAACAAAATGTGTATATCAAGTAAAATATAACATTATTTATTTTCTCTCGAAAACATAAAAAAAAATCATGAACACACTTATTCCGCCTTAAGGCGTAAAACTGATTATCAACAAACTACGACATCAAAATACTACTACGTATATCAAAATTATGCAACTCAACACTTCTTGTTAGGCCTATATGCATATGCTTCACACACACACACAATCATACACATTTACATACTTTTTTGATTTTGTTGAGCTCAACTTTCTAATTTATGAAAAAGCCAGAATTTTAATTATTTTTGAAATGTCTACTTTCCTGTTGATGCGTAGACGTTCGACACCTGGGGTGTCTCCTCGTGGCGTGCACTTTCGTTTGCCGTTTTATAGTTCTCACTTTCACATTTTATGGCTGAACTGTCAATTTACTGCAATTAGTCACTATTATGGATGAATATTTAGCCAAGAACTGTTTGTATTTTTAAATATATATAAATTCACATTTTCAGATTTATGCTTTGTGCGGTTTATGCGGGCGAAAACGGTACTCAGCCGGTGGCGAGCGAAACTGCCCACGTCCGCTTTGTTTTGATGTTAATTGCCGACTGGCATTCAGTATTACAAATTTCCGTTTGTTGCGTCTTCAAACTGGTTCACCCTGCTCCCCGCTATTCATCTCGTCCTCACTACTGTAACGTTCCGTTGAGTTGGGTATCACCTTTTTAACTCGTAATTAACTGTTTCTCTTCAACAACATACTGGCGGAATTAATCACTGGCTATAAATAGATCTTCGTCTTTTGCTGCATAACCATACATGGTCATGAAAATATTTACTCGCTATCGCGTCACCTCAAAGGCGCCTCTTTATATCTTTATATGTTATAGAATTTATGAAATTACACAATAATATTTAGGTAAATTTAGACCCATTACAATACCCCCCCCCAATGAGAGGATTTATGCTGAAGCATTAAAGCTCTCATTGACCCTCTCATATTTTCTAAAGGGGTCAGCCAAGCTATGTCCCCACAATCCCCTTACGTTTTTATCAAAATTGTGTTTAACTTACCCCTGGTCCAGTGACTGTGACCGTACCTGAATGACCTTACTGGACTTCTCTTTCGAGATCCCAACACCGCAAGGCCAGACAGGCACTTGACGCTCCTGCTCTGACATGCAGGCCAGCACAGGACCACTGCCACAGCATCACCAGACACTGAAACATGAAATGGTATAATAACATATCTCTGCCTGATCTGGTTCCCCTTAACTGTGTTGGTTTGTGCATTAAGTAGTTTTTTCCCCTACATATGGATGAATACTTAGTCTAAGTATAATACATTATAAGAAGTACATATCAACATTCTGTATAACCTTCTCTAGTTAACTCTTACCCCAAAATTCAAAATGATCGCTCTGATTCCCATCAAAATTTAAATAAATATTTCCATTACAAAGTATAAATCCCTTCCATTATAAATATTCCATTCACATTTCAAAATTAACAAACTCCTTATATAGAGTAAAACACATTAAATCAACTACATTAGAACAAATTACTTACTTAACAATAGTTAAGTATCTTCATATTACTCTTTAATACAGTAAAATAAAATACTCCTCGTCAACACATCATTCATTTACATCAGAAAATTAATTACATATGCTACATTATTGATGTAACTCATTTTAATATTTAATATTTCGTTACTAACAACCATGTAACCACCTTCTCCATCATCACATAACTTATTATAATTTATTAAATTCTGAACTTATTTTAAACTCCTCCTTCCACACACACTATTACCCCCCCTGGACTGTAGCGCCCAGTTGCCTCCACAAGGACTGAAGCGGAAGGGGTGAACACTTTTTTCTTTTCTTTCTCCCCCATCCTTGCTTTAGCGTTATACAAAATTCGGCATTACTGATATCCCGGATACCAGTAATCCTACTAAATTAATATTCACACTCCCTTAATCGGTCTATCACCCATACTTAGGTATATAGCCGTGTTCCAAAGTTCTATAATCTTAGATTCCCCGGATCTAAACCCCCAGTTGTATTTCTAAGTTCACCAATTTAGAATATTAAGCCAAATCCACGGTCAGGGTTCGGTGAAGCCGTGACCGCCCGAAAATGGGGAATCGCATTTACCATATATCTTATATACAATATATGTTTATGATTCCTACACACTAACACAATAAAACATAGTAAACACTCACAATGAACATAAACCTCATTACATTAAAATAAACATCTCAATTGCATCTGAATAAAATTTCCAAACATTCCAAAACTTTAATTTCAATTGAACCTGTTAATACTCAACCTTTAATTATTTACCACTTCTTATACCATTAGATTCTCCAAAAACTCAAATTTATTATCAACATTCATTATACATAAGATTTTATACATTAAACATTATTACCTCAAAACAAACAATTCACCTTTATATTTGCATATAAAATTATAAACATTACACTTTAACTTCAACTGAACTTTTTACTACTCAATCATCAATTATTTAGCATTTACTATACCATGAAATTCTCCAAAATTTTTAATTTGTTATCAACATTCATCTTATACAATATATCATTTATTATCTCTTTTCAAATTAATTCAATTATTCTATCAAACACATCTCATTACTTTTAACAAAATTCATAAAGTTGATTATACTTCATCTTGTTACATCATTACATTGAACATTACCACAAAAATATACACAACCCACATTATTATCTGTTATCGTTTACCACAAATCATTTCCTAAAACAGTTCATTTCAAAACACTCTACTCACATAGTTCATAAACATTAATTGTTTACCCCCCCATCATCGTATAATAACCTGGTCTTAACGTCTACACAATTCATTTTTTATTAAATTCATTATATTATTTCTATCAATATAAAGATTATTCAAATTCTTATACCCTTCCACAATATCAACAGGATTATTCCATATTATTACCTCATATAATTTGTCACCATCGAGTATCGTCAAGTCATTCTTAGGCTTCAATCTTATCATCATTTGCTGCACTAACTATTTCGCAAGGTAAGTACTTAATATCACTAACTCTCTCAATATCTAACCTCTCTACTAATTCGTTATAACCCCTACTAACCTTAAACGTCTCTATCTTCCTATCAAAATAACTTTTATCATAACACCATTTCATACTTTTTCTATCGTTCCATACAGAGGGTATTAAATCATAAAAACGCCTACTGAAAATTAAGGGACTACTTGAAAACACACAGTTTTCCTCTAAGGGACTCTTGCCCTTCAACAACATTTGTAAACATCTTGGTTTACAATAAACCTGGGGAAAGTCTACCCTCTGCTCTACATCTACAAAATAATTCTCTTCATATTCTCTTTCTAATTTACAAAAACTGATTTCTACTCTCTCACTCTCTTTCACCTTTTCGATATTATCATCACTATTTATTTTCACTGTATTACTCTTATATATATCATTTTCAACTATATTACCACTATTACTTGTTAATTCATTTTTGTAACTAATATTTACATCGTTAATTATTCCTTCGTAATTTTTCATTATTGACACGCTGGTCGTCTGTTATTTCGTCATTTTCATTTTCGTCACACTCACCCGTGTCATTAGTTTTGACACCACTACACCCACTTATTTGTTTTAATTCAACTCCTATATTCTCTAGTTTATTATTTATCTCCACGAACTTCTCACTCACTCCATTAAAACTCTCATTTATACTTTTAAACTGGTTATTCATACTTAGATTACTCATTTTTATTTCACTTCTTATGTTTACAACTTCGTTATTTATGTCTCTTAATTTCTTGTCTTGTTTATTTATTTCAGTTTTCAGCTGTATGTTACGTGCCCTTATCGCTGACTTGATTTCAGTTTTAAATTCATTCAAACTTGTGTTCAAATTATCTGACTTTAACTCTATGCTACTTACATTTATCTCACGCATCATTTTTTTTATTCTCTGACCTCATTTCATTTTTATTAATCATGTCATTCATTTTTGCGTTTTGTTCATCAAAACATCTAATCATAGAATGTTTTCAGAAGATTCATCACATCATCCCTTGAACACCCCTTTTTTCGGTTTCTCTTACCTCAGCCATGTTAAACAAAATTTTTTTATATTATACCCTTTAACAACTATAACTCTCCTAACACACTAGTTACACATTTTAACTCACAATAACCCCATATTTACGTCAAGTTATTTATGCATTCTCATATAAATTTGCATTTGCATCTTTCTCTGCCATTTTTACGTAAATACTGTAAATTTACAATGTCACTGTTACTCGGGCGCCATTTGTAGTACTATGAACGTGTATTGTTATTAAATTCGTCCCTTTTCAGACGTTAACTGAAGTCTTATTGGTTATTAATAATTAAATGAATATGATTATATGTAATGTTTGGTCCAGGGAATCGTTTAGTGTACTTTGGCAGAGAACAGTGGGCAAATACAAATAACAAAATGTGTATATCAAGTAAAATATAACATTATTTATTTTCTCTCGAAAACATAAAAAAAAATCATGAACACACTTATTCCGCCTTAAGGCGTAAAACTGATTATCAACAAACTACGACATCAAAATACTACTACGTATATCAAAATTATGCAACTCAACACTTCTTGTTAGGCCTATATGCATATGCTTCACACACACACACAATCATACACATTTACATACTTTTTTGATTTTGTTGAGCTCAACTTTCTAATTTATGAAAAAGCCAGAATTTTAATTATTTTTGAAATGTCTACTTTCCTGTTGATGCGTAGACGTTCGACACCTGGGGTGTCTCCTCGTGGCGTGCACTTTCGTTTGCCGTTTTATAGTTCTCACTTTCACATTTTATGGCTGAACTGTCAATTTACTGCAATTAGTCACTATTATGGATGAATATTTAGCCAAGAACTGTTTGTATTTTTAAATATATATAAATTCACATTTTCAGATTTATGCTTTGTGCGGTTTATGCGGGCGAAAACGGTACTCAGCCGGTGGCGAGCGAAACTGCCCACGTCCGCTTTGTTTTGATGTTAATTGCCGACTGGCATTCAGTATTACAAATTTCCGTTTGTTGCGTCTTCAAACTGGTTCACCCTGCTCCCCGCTATTCATCTCGTCCTCACTACTGTAACGTTCCGTTGAGTTGGGTATCACCTTTTTAACTCGTAATTAACTGTTTCTCTTCAACAACATACTGGCGGAATTAATCACTGGCTATAAATAGATCTTCGTCTTTTGCTGCATAACCATACATGGTCATGAAAATATTTACTCGCTATCGCGTCACCTCAAAGGCGCCTCTTTATATCTTTATATGTTATAGAATTTATGAAATTACACAATAATATTTAGGTAAATTTAGACCCATTACAATACCCCCCCCCAATGAGAGGATTTATGCTGAAGCATTAAAGCTCTCATTGACCCTCTCATATTTTCTAAAGGGGTCAGCCAAGCTATGTCCCCACAATCCCCTTACGTTTTTATCAAAATTGTGTTTAACTTACCCCTGGTCCAGTGACTGTGACCGTACCTGAATGACCTTACTGGACTTCTCTTTCGAGATCCCAACACCGCAAGGCCAGACAGGCACTTGACGCTCCTGCTCTGACATGCAGGCCAGCACAGGACCACTGCCACAGCATCACCAGACACTGAAACATGAAATGGTATAATAACATATCTCTGCCTGATCTGGTTCCCCTTAACTGTGTTGGTTTGTGCATTAAGTAGTTTTTTCCCCTACATATGGATGAATACTTAGTCTAAGTATAATACATTATAAGAAGTACATATCAACATTCTGTATAACCTTCTCTAGTTAACTCTTACCCCAAAATTCAAAATGATCGCTCTGATTCCCATCAAAATTTAAATAAATATTTCCATTACAAAGTATAAATCCCTTCCATTATAAATATTCCATTCACATTTCAAAATTAACAAACTCCTTATATAGAGTAAAACACATTAAATCAACTACATTAGAACAAATTACTTACTTAACAATAGTTAAGTATCTTCATATTACTCTTTAATACAGTAAAATAAAATACTCCTCGTCAACACATCATTCATTTACATCAGAAAATTAATTACATATGCTACATTATTGATGTAACTCATTTTAATATTTAATATTTCGTTACTAACAACCATGTAACCACCTTCTCCATCATCACATAACTTATTATAATTTATTAAATTCTGAACTTATTTTAAACTCCTCCTTCCACACACACTATTACCCCCCCTGGACTGTAGCGCCCAGTTGCCTCCACAAGGACTGAAGCGGAAGGGGTGAACACTTTTTTCTTTTCTTTCTCCCCCATCCTTGCTTTAGCGTTATACAAAATTCGGCATTACTGATATCCCGGATACCAGTAATCCTACTAAATTAATATTCACACTCCCTTAATCGGTCTATCACCCATACTTAGGTATATAGCCGTGTTCCAAAGTTCTATAATCTTAGATTCCCCGGATCTAAACCCCCAGTTGTATTTCTAAGTTCACCAATTTAGAATATTAAGCCAAATCCACGGTCAGGGTTCGGTGAAGCCGTGACCGCCCGAAAATGGGGAATCGCATTTACCATATATCTTATATACAATATATGTTTATGATTCCTACACACTAACACAATAAAACATAGTAAACACTCACAATGAACATAAACCTCATTACATTAAAATAAACATCTCAATTGCATCTGAATAAAATTTCCAAACATTCCAAAACTTTAATTTCAATTGAACCTGTTAATACTCAACCTTTAATTATTTACCACTTCTTATACCATTAGATTCTCCAAAAACTCAAATTTATTATCAACATTCATTATACATAAGATTTTATACATTAAACATTATTACCTCAAAACAAACAATTCACCTTTATATTTGCATATAAAATTATAAACATTACACTTTAACTTCAACTGAACTTTTTACTACTCAATCATCAATTATTTAGCATTTACTATACCATGAAATTCTCCAAAATTTTTAATTTGTTATCAACATTCATCTTATACAATATATCATTTATTATCTCTTTTCAAATTAATTCAATTATTCTATCAAACACATCTCATTACTTTTAACAAAATTCATAAAGTTGATTATACTTCATCTTGTTACATCATTACATTGAACATTACCACAAAAATATACACAACCCACATTATTATCTGTTATCGTTTACCACAAATCATTTCCTAAAACAGTTCATTTCAAAACACTCTACTCACATAGTTCATAAACATTAATTGTTTACCCCCCCATCATCGTATAATAACCTGGTCTTAACGTCTACACAATTCATTTTTTATTAAATTCATTATATTATTTCTATCAATATAAAGATTATTCAAATTCTTATACCCTTCCACAATATCAACAGGATTATTCCATATTATTACCTCATATAATTTGTCACCATCGAGTATCGTCAAGTCATTCTTAGGCTTCAATCTTATCATCATTTGCTGCACTAACTATTTCGCAAGGTAAGTACTTAATATCACTAACTCTCTCAATATCTAACCTCTCTACTAATTCGTTATAACCCCTACTAACCTTAAACGTCTCTATCTTCCTATCAAAATAACTTTTATCATAACACCATTTCATACTTTTTCTATCGTTCCATACAGAGGGTATTAAATCATAAAAACGCCTACTGAAAATTAAGGGACTACTTGAAAACACACAGTTTTCCTCTAAGGGACTCTTGCCCTTCAACAACATTTGTAAACATCTTGGTTTACAATAAACCTGGGGAAAGTCTACCCTCTGCTCTACATCTACAAAATAATTCTCTTCATATTCTCTTTCTAATTTACAAAAACTGATTTCTACTCTCTCACTCTCTTTCACCTTTTCGATATTATCATCACTATTTATTTTCACTGTATTACTCTTATATATATCATTTTCAACTATATTACCACTATTACTTGTTAATTCATTTTTGTAACTAATATTTACATCGTTAATTATTCCTTCGTAATTTTTCATTATTGACACGCTGGTCGTCTGTTATTTCGTCATTTTCATTTTCGTCACACTCACCCGTGTCATTAGTTTTGACACCACTACACCCACTTATTTGTTTTAATTCAACTCCTATATTCTCTAGTTTATTATTTATCTCCACGAACTTCTCACTCACTCCATTAAAACTCTCATTTATACTTTTAAACTGGTTATTCATACTTAGATTACTCATTTTTATTTCACTTCTTATGTTTACAACTTCGTTATTTATGTCTCTTAATTTCTTGTCTTGTTTATTTATTTCAGTTTTCAGCTGTATGTTACGTGCCCTTATCGCTGACTTGATTTCAGTTTTAAATTCATTCAAACTTGTGTTCAAATTATCTGACTTTAACTCTATGCTACTTACATTTATCTCACGCATCATTTTTTTTATTCTCTGACCTCATTTCATTTTTATTAATCATGTCATTCATTTTTGCGTTTTGTTCATCAAAACATCTAATCATAGAATGTTTTCAGAAGATTCATCACATCATCCCTTGAACACCCCTTTTTTCGGTTTCTCTTACCTCAGCCATGTTAAACAAAATTTTTTTATATTATACCCTTTAACAACTATAACTCTCCTAACACACTAGTTACACATTTTAACTCACAATAACCCCATATTTACGTCAAGTTATTTATGCATTCTCATATAAATTTGCATTTGCATCTTTCTCTGCCATTTTTACGTAAATACTGTAAATTTACAATGTCACTGTTACTCGGGCGCCATTTGTAGTACTATGAACGTGTATTGTTATTAAATTCGTCCCTTTTCAGACGTTAACTGAAGTCTTATTGGTTATTAATAATTAAATGAATATGATTATATGTAATGTTTGGTCCAGGGAATCGTTTAGTGTACTTTGGCAGAGAACAGTGGGCAAATACAAATAACAAAATGTGTATATCAAGTAAAATATAACATTATTTATTTTCTCTCGAAAACATAAAAAAAAATCATGAACACACTTATTCCGCCTTAAGGCGTAAAACTGATTATCAACAAACTACGACATCAAAATACTACTACGTATATCAAAATTATGCAACTCAACACTTCTTGTTAGGCCTATATGCATATGCTTCACACACACACACAATCATACACATTTACATACTTTTTTGATTTTGTTGAGCTCAACTTTCTAATTTATGAAAAAGCCAGAATTTTAATTATTTTTGAAATGTCTACTTTCCTGTTGATGCGTAGACGTTCGACACCTGGGGTGTCTCCTCGTGGCGTGCACTTTCGTTTGCCGTTTTATAGTTCTCACTTTCACATTTTATGGCTGAACTGTCAATTTACTGCAATTAGTCACTATTATGGATGAATATTTAGCCAAGAACTGTTTGTATTTTTAAATATATATAAATTCACATTTTCAGATTTATGCTTTGTGCGGTTTATGCGGGCGAAAACGGTACTCAGCCGGTGGCGAGCGAAACTGCCCACGTCCGCTTTGTTTTGATGTTAATTGCCGACTGGCATTCAGTATTACAAATTTCCGTTTGTTGCGTCTTCAAACTGGTTCACCCTGCTCCCCGCTATTCATCTCGTCCTCACTACTGTAACGTTCCGTTGAGTTGGGTATCACCTTTTTAACTCGTAATTAACTGTTTCTCTTCAACAACATACTGGCGGAATTAATCACTGGCTATAAATAGATCTTCGTCTTTTGCTGCATAACCATACATGGTCATGAAAATATTTACTCGCTATCGCGTCACCTCAAAGGCGCCTCTTTATATCTTTATATGTTATAGAATTTATGAAATTACACAATAATATTTAGGTAAATTTAGACCCATTACAATACCCCCCCCCAATGAGAGGATTTATGCTGAAGCATTAAAGCTCTCATTGACCCTCTCATATTTTCTAAAGGGGTCAGCCAAGCTATGTCCCCACAATCCCCTTACGTTTTTATCAAAATTGTGTTTAACTTACCCCTGGTCCAGTGACTGTGACCGTACCTGAATGACCTTACTGGACTTCTCTTTCGAGATCCCAACACCGCAAGGCCAGACAGGCACTTGACGCTCCTGCTCTGACATGCAGGCCAGCACAGGACCACTGCCACAGCATCACCAGACACTGAAACATGAAATGGTATAATAACATATCTCTGCCTGATCTGGTTCCCCTTAACTGTGTTGGTTTGTGCATTAAGTAGTTTTTTCCCCTACATATGGATGAATACTTAGTCTAAGTATAATACATTATAAGAAGTACATATCAACATTCTGTATAACCTTCTCTAGTTAACTCTTACCCCAAAATTCAAAATGATCGCTCTGATTCCCATCAAAATTTAAATAAATATTTCCATTACAAAGTATAAATCCCTTCCATTATAAATATTCCATTCACATTTCAAAATTAACAAACTCCTTATATAGAGTAAAACACATTAAATCAACTACATTAGAACAAATTACTTACTTAACAATAGTTAAGTATCTTCATATTACTCTTTAATACAGTAAAATAAAATACTCCTCGTCAACACATCATTCATTTACATCAGAAAATTAATTACATATGCTACATTATTGATGTAACTCATTTTAATATTTAATATTTCGTTACTAACAACCATGTAACCACCTTCTCCATCATCACATAACTTATTATAATTTATTAAATTCTGAACTTATTTTAAACTCCTCCTTCCACACACACTATTACCCCCCCTGGACTGTAGCGCCCAGTTGCCTCCACAAGGACTGAAGCGGAAGGGGTGAACACTTTTTTCTTTTCTTTCTCCCCCATCCTTGCTTTAGCGTTATACAAAATTCGGCATTACTGATATCCCGGATACCAGTAATCCTACTAAATTAATATTCACACTCCCTTAATCGGTCTATCACCCATACTTAGGTATATAGCCGTGTTCCAAAGTTCTATAATCTTAGATTCCCCGGATCTAAACCCCCAGTTGTATTTCTAAGTTCACCAATTTAGAATATTAAGCCAAATCCACGGTCAGGGTTCGGTGAAGCCGTGACCGCCCGAAAATGGGGAATCGCATTTACCATATATCTTATATACAATATATGTTTATGATTCCTACACACTAACACAATAAAACATAGTAAACACTCACAATGAACATAAACCTCATTACATTAAAATAAACATCTCAATTGCATCTGAATAAAATTTCCAAACATTCCAAAACTTTAATTTCAATTGAACCTGTTAATACTCAACCTTTAATTATTTACCACTTCTTATACCATTAGATTCTCCAAAAACTCAAATTTATTATCAACATTCATTATACATAAGATTTTATACATTAAACATTATTACCTCAAAACAAACAATTCACCTTTATATTTGCATATAAAATTATAAACATTACACTTTAACTTCAACTGAACTTTTTACTACTCAATCATCAATTATTTAGCATTTACTATACCATGAAATTCTCCAAAATTTTTAATTTGTTATCAACATTCATCTTATACAATATATCATTTATTATCTCTTTTCAAATTAATTCAATTATTCTATCAAACACATCTCATTACTTTTAACAAAATTCATAAAGTTGATTATACTTCATCTTGTTACATCATTACATTGAACATTACCACAAAAATATACACAACCCACATTATTATCTGTTATCGTTTACCACAAATCATTTCCTAAAACAGTTCATTTCAAAACACTCTACTCACATAGTTCATAAACATTAATTGTTTACCCCCCCATCATCGTATAATAACCTGGTCTTAACGTCTACACAATTCATTTTTTATTAAATTCATTATATTATTTCTATCAATATAAAGATTATTCAAATTCTTATACCCTTCCACAATATCAACAGGATTATTCCATATTATTACCTCATATAATTTGTCACCATCGAGTATCGTCAAGTCATTCTTAGGCTTCAATCTTATCATCATTTGCTGCACTAACTATTTCGCAAGGTAAGTACTTAATATCACTAACTCTCTCAATATCTAACCTCTCTACTAATTCGTTATAACCCCTACTAACCTTAAACGTCTCTATCTTCCTATCAAAATAACTTTTATCATAACACCATTTCATACTTTTTCTATCGTTCCATACAGAGGGTATTAAATCATAAAAACGCCTACTGAAAATTAAGGGACTACTTGAAAACACACAGTTTTCCTCTAAGGGACTCTTGCCCTTCAACAACATTTGTAAACATCTTGGTTTACAATAAACCTGGGGAAAGTCTACCCTCTGCTCTACATCTACAAAATAATTCTCTTCATATTCTCTTTCTAATTTACAAAAACTGATTTCTACTCTCTCACTCTCTTTCACCTTTTCGATATTATCATCACTATTTATTTTCACTGTATTACTCTTATATATATCATTTTCAACTATATTACCACTATTACTTGTTAATTCATTTTTGTAACTAATATTTACATCGTTAATTATTCCTTCGTAATTTTTCATTATTGACACGCTGGTCGTCTGTTATTTCGTCATTTTCATTTTCGTCACACTCACCCGTGTCATTAGTTTTGACACCACTACACCCACTTATTTGTTTTAATTCAACTCCTATATTCTCTAGTTTATTATTTATCTCCACGAACTTCTCACTCACTCCATTAAAACTCTCATTTATACTTTTAAACTGGTTATTCATACTTAGATTACTCATTTTTATTTCACTTCTTATGTTTACAACTTCGTTATTTATGTCTCTTAATTTCTTGTCTTGTTTATTTATTTCAGTTTTCAGCTGTATGTTACGTGCCCTTATCGCTGACTTGATTTCAGTTTTAAATTCATTCAAACTTGTGTTCAAATTATCTGACTTTAACTCTATGCTACTTACATTTATCTCACGCATCATTTTTTTTATTCTCTGACCTCATTTCATTTTTATTAATCATGTCATTCATTTTTGCGTTTTGTTCATCAAAACATCTAATCATAGAATGTTTTCAGAAGATTCATCACATCATCCCTTGAACACCCCTTTTTTCGGTTTCTCTTACCTCAGCCATGTTAAACAAAATTTTTTTATATTATACCCTTTAACAACTATAACTCTCCTAACACACTAGTTACACATTTTAACTCACAATAACCCCATATTTACGTCAAGTTATTTATGCATTCTCATATAAATTTGCATTTGCATCTTTCTCTGCCATTTTTACGTAAATACTGTAAATTTACAATGTCACTGTTACTCGGGCGCCATTTGTAGTACTATGAACGTGTATTGTTATTAAATTCGTCCCTTTACAGACGTTAACTGAAGTCTTATCGGTTATTAATAATTAAATGAATATGATTATATGTAATGTTTGGTCCAGGGGAATCGTTTTGTGTACTTTGGCAGAGAACAGTGGGCAAATACAAATAACAAAATACGTATATCAAGTAAAATATAACATTATTTTCTCTCGAAAACATAAAAAAAAATCATGAACACACTTATTCCGCCTTAAGGCGTAAAACTGATTATCAACAAACTACGACATTAAAATACTACTACGTATATCAAAATTACACAACTCAACACTTCTTGTTAGGCCTATATGCATATGCTTCACACACACAATCATACACATTTACATACTTTTTTGATTTTGTTGAGCTCAACTTTCTAATTTATGAAAAAGCCAGAATTTTAATTATTTTTGAAATGTCTACTTTCCTGTTGATGTGTAGACGTTCGACACCTGGGGCGTCTCCTCGTGGTGTGCACTGTTTGCTGTTTTATAGTTCTCACTTTCACATTTTACGGCCGAACTGTCAATTTACTGCAATTAGTCACTATTATGGATGAATATTTAGCCAAGAACTCTTTGTATTTTGAAATATATATAAATTCATATTTTCAGATTTATGCTTTGTGCGGTTTATGCGGGCGAAAATGGTACTCAGCCGGCGGCAAGCGAAACTGCCCACGTCCGCTTTGTTTTGATGTTAATTGCCGACTGGTGTTCAGTATTACAAATTTCCGTTTGTTGCATCTTCAAACTGGTTCACCCTGCTCCCCGCTATTCGTCTCGTCCTCACTACTGTAACATTCCATTGAGTTGGGTATCACCTTCTTAACTCGTAATTAACTGTTTCTCGTCAACAACACACTGGCGGAATTAATCACTGGCTATAAATAGATCTTCGTCTTTTGCTGCATAACCATACACGGTCATGAAAATATTTACTGGCTATCGCGTCACCTCAAATGGGCCTCATCTTTACATGTTATAGAATTTATGAAATTACACATAACATTTAGGTAAATTTAGACCGATTACAATAGAAAGTCAAAGTTGTAATGTTTGTAATTTTGAGGCGATTTTAGAGGTGAGATGTTTATTTTAATGTAATAATGTTAATGTTCAATTTGAGTGTTATTATGTTGTATATGAAACAAAATATTTATGGGAATTATGTTGGTAATGTAGAATGTGTAGTTGATCTTATCATGTAACTAAATGATTTTGTGTTGATTTGAGGAGTATTGTGGAGATGATTAACAATTTTGAGAAAAAATATAAGTAAATAATTTGTGATTATGTAATTGATTTGAATGTGTTTAAGAGGATTTTAGTAATGGAGTTAAAGACTTTGAGATGTGATTTGGGTAATGGAAGATATTTCTAATGATGTAATGGGAAGTGGTTATTTAAATTCTGATTGGAATTAGGGAAATATTTTGAATTTGGGATTAGAATTAACGAGAGAAGGGCATACAGAATGTTGGTATGAAATTAAAATGTATCATGTTAGGTTAAGTACGTATTCATCAATGTATGTTAGAAGTTAAGAAAAAACCAGTGCTTCTTAATGCAAACCAGCACAGCTAAGGGGGACCAGATCAGTTAGGGATATGGTATTATACAAGGCCAGTATTTGATGTTTTTGATTTAATGTTTCAGTGTCTGGTGATGCTGTGGTGGCGGTCCTGTGCTGGCCTGTGCGTCAAATGCCCGTCTGGCCTTGCGGTGTTGGGATCTCGAGAGGGAAGCCCAGTAAGGTCATTCAGGTGCGGCCGCAGTCACTGGACCAGGGGAGTAAGTTAACCATGAATTTTTAATAAAACATAAAGGGGGTTGTGGTGACATATCCGGACTGATCCCTTTAGGAAGTATGTGTCAATGAGAGTTTTTATGCTTCGGCATAAAACCTCTCATTGAGGGGGTATTGTAACGGGACACGCCAACCCACCCAGGGATATTTTGGTAAAATGTAAAGTTTTATTTGAAAATGTGATTGTGGATAATAATATACACGAATTAGTGTCAAGGTCGGGCGATCAAGCTGCTGGAAAGTTATTTTTAGAAATCTGACCTATGAACTATGCACCGTTGGGGTCACGCTATGTGACATCAATAGCCAAGCCTTGTTTATTTCACACTGGAATGCAGGACGACGCCCGTAATCTGCGCTTGGCGTAAAAAGTCAGTCGGCCAACAACATCTAACGACGGCGGACGCGGGCAGTTTTCGCCCGTTTTAATATTAAGCCCAGTTGAAATTACACCTTTGTGCCGACCGGTCACAGTACAAGTTCCGGAACGAATTTACGGGCTGTAACAGGACATTTTGGCCTACCTGGGGTAATATAACAAATCATTGTATTTTGATAAAAGTAAATAGCATTTTTACGATGTAATAATAATTTGGGGAGATATAAACATAAATTGATAATAAAGGTAAATTTTATTGGTAATGAAATTGGCAGGAGTGATTGTAAATATTGTTCATGAATTATAACAACGCAATAGACAACAAGCGAAATTGCTTCAAGGTCAGCCCCAGACGCGAGTAAAACAGTTATTTTGAGAACCAGTGACTAACAGATTATGTAACATCGGGTCGAACGATATTATGTCAGTACGTACATAATGTTGGAATGTAGGAGTGTCAGACGAAACTACTACTGGCATAGGAATACAAACATACACAATGGAAATTTGTAAAAGTCGCGGCTACTACACAAAATAGTGCCATTCGTCTCGTGAGTCGGCCATGAACAACTAACAAAGAAGGACGCAAACAGTTCGTGCGTCTGCCGACCAGGCGAAGTTTTTGTCGCGCCCGCAGTATAATAAGATGTGATGTAAAATAGAAAATTATACATAAATAACAGTTTTTCGTTACACAAGAACAGTTTTTGGAAATTATCAGTTGAAAATAACAATGTGCGCGTAAAAATATGACGTCTTCAAGACTCAGTTGAACAGCTAAGTAACGAATGTGTACATAAATTTTAACAAGGGCTATTCAAAATTACTTTGAATGCCATGAAATAAACTTTTACCTAAACAAAGAAAATGAGATCTCTAAGGGTATAAAGTAACTGTGTGTGTGTATGCGTGAGTGAAAGTATGTAGACAAAGAAGGCTGGTTTGTGTTTTGTGTTTTTAAAAATTAGTTATATTTAATATCTTGATTTTTTTATTATTTGAAAATTTTTATACAATGTTTCAATTTTATTTTATGTGAGTTTCAGAATGGGAATTTTATAATCGATAAGGGAGGGGAAGAGATAGTTTGTCAATAAAAAAAAGAATAAATTTATAATGATGAAAGAAAATAATTAAATGTCAATAAAACTTAATTATGGGAAATAAGTAAAGCTTTCTTTATTTCAAACAGCCATAATTCTGTTCTCCTGTGTTCGCTGAAAAGAACCCGAAATTGGTAAGTACATATATTTTTCTTGCAGTTGGTACTAAGGCAAGATGGCGCCCGAAGAAATTAGACAGTAAAATAATGCAGTTACAGTACAATTAATTAAATTCATAATAATCAGTAAAACGTTATATCACAATTGGCTTCCGAACTCAGGGACATTTTATATAAATAAATTTATATAAAAATAGGCCACTTGGAGAGCAGAATGGTTGTTTGAAATAAAAATAAAATTTTTTTGTGTATGTAAAATAGACGTAGATATGGGTTATGTTTTGATAAATGTAAAATATTGATGTTGATGTTTTGTAGCGGGTATTGTGAAGTAATATGTATAATAATTATTAAGTAGTATAAAGGGTATTATAGTAAAAATTTTTTTTGAACATGGCTGAGGTACAAGAAAATGATATTGGTTTCGAATGGAATAAATGGGAAAGCGAATTTAGAGGGGTTGTAGATAAAATGACAGATGAGGAGTGGGGTAATTTAGATGATAATTTAACACGGATGGAAGAACAAGAAGAGGGAATATTTGCTGAAATTAAAAAGCACAGTGATGATATTGGTAGTGAGATGAGAAATAATAAAGGTAAGATAGTTGAAGTAATAGTGGCAGAAAATAAGACAGTGAATAGGCCTAATGATGACGATAGTGTAGGGGTGGAAGAAAAAGAGTATTCATTGAATGATGTGATGAATCTTTTGAAAACAATGTATGATGAAATAAATGGTGTTACTAATAAACGGTTTGACGAGTGGGACAAAAAGTGGGGAGGAGATAGATGTCAATTAAAAGAGAGTACAGAAGTTGAATCAAAACAGGTAAGTGATAATAATGTTGTTAATGATAGTGAGGGAATAATTAACCAGGTGAGTGATAACGATAATTCTAATAATGAATTAATAAATAATAGTGACAAAATAGTGGAAGAGGTAGTGTTAGATAGTAAAGTATTGAATAGTGATAATAATGATGTTAATTACAATTCTGAGGAAGTAGGAGTGAGAATTATGACAATATAAGTGAAAATATGATGTTAACGAATAATGGGGTAAATATTGAGAGTACTGATGAAGTTTTAGAATGTAATGATGGAATGTTAATGTGTGTTTATGAGTCAGAGAGAAAGTGGAAAGAGAGTATAGAGGTAGAAGGGTGGCAGAGGGTAAATTTTCCCCAGGTTTATTGTGAACCAAGGTGTTTACAAATGTTGTTGTTGAAGGGCAAGAGTCCCTTGTTATTGGAAGACATGAGGTCTTTGAGTAGTTCCCCGAATTTTTATGAGTTAGTGCCCTCTGTGTGGGATGGTAGAGAAAGTGTGATATGGTGTTATGGTGAGAGAGACTTAGGTAGAGAGTTGTGTGTAGATAGAGAGATAGAATTATTTCAGTTAAAGAGAAATTAAAAGAGTTGAAAGAGAGGTTAGAATTGAAGGAAATAGATGATATAAAATACTTACCTTGTAAAATAGAGATGGATAATTATTTTGATGATGATAAAATAACTGACTTTATATTGAATAAAGCTACTGATGGAGACAGAACTAAAATCACAAATGTAGACAGGTTATATGAATTAATAGATGATGTTGATAATGGCTATTATAATAATTTGTATGTGGATAACAATGATGTATGTTATAAATATATTAGATATTTACATGATGATGGAGGTTGAATTAAAAAATCAGTGTATGAACATTTTAAATATTTTAATTTATGGTTCTGACCTTGCTAACTTAGAAAATGAAGTGTGGTAAACATTTTGGCCTACCTGGGGTAATATAAAAAAATCATTGTATTTTGATAAAAGTATAGCATTTTTACGATGTAATAATAATTTGGGGAGATATAAACATAAATTGAGAATAAAGGTAATTTATTGGTAATGAAATTGGCAGGAGTGATTGTAAATATTGTTCATGAATTATAACAACGCAATAGACAACAAGCGAAATTGTGTCAAGATCAGCCCCAGACCTGAGTAAAACAGTTATTTTGAGAACCAGTGACTAACAGATTATGTAACATCGGGTCGAATGATATTACGTCAGTACTTACATAACGTTGGAATGTAGGAGTGTCAGACGAAACTACTACTGGCGTAGGAATACAAACATAACACAATGGAAATTCGTAAAACAGTCGCGGCTACTACACAAAATAATGCCGTTCGTCTCGTGAGTCGGCCATGAACAACTAACAAAGAAGGACGCAAACAGTTCGCGCGTCTGCCGACCAGGCGAAGTTTTCGTCGCGCCCGCAGTACAATAAGATGTGATGTAAAATAGAAATTTATACATAAATAACAGTTTTTCGTTACACAAGAACAGTTTTCGGAAATTATCAGTTGAAAATAACAATGTGCGCGTAAAAATGTGACGTCTTCAAGACTCAGTTGAACAGCTAAGTAACGAATGTGTAAATACATTTTAACAAGGGCTATTCAAAATTACTTTGAATGCGATGAAATAAACTTTTACCTAAGCAAAAAAATGAGATCTCTAAGGGTATAAAGTAACTGTGTGTGTGTATGCGTGAGTGAAAGTATGTGGATAAAGAAGGCTGGTTTGTGTTTTGTGTTTTTAAAAATTCATCATCATCATTATTCCTGCATCTCCTAAGTGGAGCATAGGGCATCAATGAACTTCCGCCACCGGACTCTGTTCCGCGCCATCGTCTTGATCTCGGGCCAGGTCTTCCCTCCTTTCTCCATCATTTCCGCTATTACACTCCTCCTCCATGTGTTCCTTGGTCTGCCTCTTCTTCTGCTACCTTGTGGGTTCCATTCCAGGGCTTGTCTTGCTATGTTGTCTCCATCTCGTCGTAATGTATGCCCAATCCACTTCCATTTCCTACGACGCATCTCAATGTCAATGGGTGTTTGATGGGTTCTTCTCCACAGCTCTTCATTGGAGATAACTTGTGGCCACCATATCCTCAGGATATTCCGCAAACTTCTGTTCACGAATGTTTGGAGTCTGCTAATCAGTTGTTTGTTAGTCTTCCAAGTTTCACACCCATAGAGCAGTACCGACTTGACATTTGTATTGAAGATGCATAGTTTGGTATTGGTGTTAAGTTCCCTTAATTTCCAGATTGGTCTCAGCATTGCAAATGCTCCTTTAGCCTTATTTATTCTATTTCCTATAGCCTCTATGGTTCCTCCCTCCGTGGTGACCATACTTCCCAGGTAACATAACTGTTTGACTTGTTCGATCTCTTGGTTTCCTAAAAATAATAGTGCCTTATTGCGGTTATTATAACGCATCTCCTTGGTTTTCTTTCCATTAATCTTCAATCCTACCTCTGATGCTTCGGTTTTTAAATCGTTCAGCTTTGCTTCCATATCCTTAAAACTGTTGGTTAGCAAGCACAGGTCATCCGCGAAGTCCAAGTCCTCCAACCTATCTGTCAGTCCCCACGTTTTTAAAAATTAGTTATATTTAATATCTTGATTTTTTTTTATTATTTGAAAATTTTTATACCATGTTTTAATTTTATTTTATGTGCGTTTTAGAATGGGAATTTTATAATAGATAAGGGAGGGGAAGAGATAGTTTGTCAATAAAAAAAAAGAATAAATTTATAATGATGAAAGAAAATAATTAAATGTCAATAAAACTTAATTATGGGAAATAAGTAAAGCTTTCTTTATTTCAAACAGCCATAATTCTGTTCTCCTGTGTTCGCTGAAAAGAACCCGAAATTGGTAAGTACATATATTTTTCTTGCAGTTGGTACTAAGGCAAGATGGCGCCCGAAGAAATTAGACAGTAAATAATGCAGTTACAGTACAATTAATTAAATTCATAATAATCAGTAAAACGTTATATCACAATTGGCTTCCGAACTCAGGGACATTTTATATAAATAAATTTATATAAAAATAGGCCACTTGGAGAGCAGAATGGTTGTTTGAAATAAAAATAAAATTTTTTTGTGTACGTAAAATAGACGTAGATATGGGTTATGTTTTGATAAATGTAAAATATTGATGTTGATGTTTTGTAGCGGGTATTGTGAAGTAATATGTATAATAATTAATATTTATAATAATTATTAAGTAGTATAAAGGGTATTATAGTAAAAATTTTTTTTGAACATGGCCGAGGTACAAGAAAATGATATTGGTTTCGAATGGAATAAATGGGAAAGCGAATTTAGAGGGGTTGTAGATAAAATGACAGATGAGGAGTGGGGTAATTTAGATGATAATTTAACACGGATGGAAGAACAAGAAGAGGGAATATTTGCTGAAATTAAAAAGCACAGTGATGATATTGGTAGTGAGATGAGAAATAATAAAGGTAAGATAGTTGAAGTAATAGTGGTAGAAAATAAGACAGTGAATAGGCCTAATGATGACGATAGTGTAGGGGTGGAAGAAAAAGAGTATTCATTGAATGATGTGATGAATCTTTTGAAAACAATGTATGATGAAATAAATGGTGTTACTAATAAACGGTTTGACGAGTGGGACAAAAAGTGGGGAAGAGATAAATGTCAATTAAAAGAGAGTACAGAAGTTGAATCAAAACAGGTAAGTGATAATAATGTTGTTAATGATAGTGAGGGAATAATTAACCAGGTGAGTGATAACGATAATTCTAATAATGAATTAATAAATAATAGTGACAAAATAGTGGAAGAGGTAGTGTTAGATAGTAAAGTATTGAATAGTGATGATAATGATGTTAATTACAATTCTGAGGTAAGTAGGAGTGAGAATTATGACAATATAAGTGAAAATATGATGTTAAAGAATAATGGGGTAAATATAGAGAGTACTGATGAAGTTTTAGAAAGTAATGATGGAATGTTAAAGTGTGTTTATGAGTCAGAGAGAAAGTGGAAAAAGAGTATAGTGGTAGAAGGGTGGCAGAGGGTAAATTTTCCCCAGGTTTATTGTGAACCAAGGTGTTTACAAATGTTGTTGTTGAAGGGCAAGAGTCCCTTGTTATTGGAAGACATGAGGTCTTTGAGTAGTTCCCCGAATTTTTATGAGTTAGTGCCCTCTGTGTGGGATGGTAGAGAAAGTGTGATATGGTGTTATGGTGAGAGAGACTTAGATAGAGAGTTGTGTGTAGATAGAGAGATAGAATTATTTCAGTTAAAGAGAAATTAAAAGAGTTGAAAGAGAGGTTAGAATTGAAGGAAATAGATGATATAAAATACTTACCTTGTAAAATAGAGATGGATAATTATTTTGATGATGATAAAATAACTGACTTTATATTGAATAAAGCTACTGATGGAGACAGAACTAAAATCACAAATGTAGACAGCTTATATGAATTAATAGATAATGTTGATAATGGCTATTATAATAATTTGTATGTGGATAACAATGATGTATATTATAAATATATTAGATATTTACATGATGATGGAGGTTGAATTAAAAAATCAGTGTATGAACATTTCAAATATTTTAATTTATGGTTCTGACCTTGCTAATTTAGAAAATGAAGTGTGGTAAACATTTTGGCCTACCTGGGGTAATATAAAAAAATCATTGTATTTTGATAAAAGTAAATAGCATTTTTACGATGTAATAATAATTTGGGGAGATATAAACATAAATTGAGAATAAAGGTAAATTTTATTGGTAATGAAATTGGCAGGAGTGACTGTAAATATTGTTCATGAATTATAACAACGCAATAGACAACAAGCGAAATTGTGTCAAGATCAGCCCGACGCGAGTAAAACAGTTATTTTGAGAACCAGTGACTAACAGATTATGTAACATCGGGTCGAACGATATTACGTCAGTACTTACATAATGTTGGAATGTAGGAGTGTCAGACAAAACTACTACTGGCGTAGGAATACAAACATAACACAATGGAAATTCGTAAAACAGTCGTGGCTACTACACAAAATAGTGCCGTTCGTCTCGTGAGTCGGCCATGAACAACTAACAAAGAAGGACGCAAACAGTTCGCGCGTCTGCCGACCAGGCGAAGTTTTTGTCGCGCCCGCAGTACAATAAGATGTGATGTAAAATAGAAATTTATACATAAATAACAGTTTTTCGTTACACAAGAACAGTTTTCGGAAATTATCAGTTGAAAATAACAATGTGCGCGTAAAAATGTGACGTCTTCAAGACTCAGTTGAACAGCTAAGTAACGAATGTGTACATACATTTTAACAAGGGCTATTCAAAATTACTTTGAATGCGATGAAATAAACTTTTACCTAAGCAAAAAAATGAGATCTCTAAGGGTATAAAGTAACTGTGTGTGTGTATGCGTGAGTGAAAGTATGTGGATAAAGAAGGCTGGTTTGTGTTTTTAAAAATTAGTTATATTTAATATCTTGATTTTTTTTATTATTTGAAAATTTTTATACCATGTTTTAATTTTATTTTATGTGAGTTTTAGAATGGAAATTTTATAATAGATAAGGGAGGGGAAGAGATAGTTTGTCAATAAAAAAATAAATTTATAATGATGAAAGAAAATAATTAAATGTCAATAAAACTTAATTATGGGAAATAAGTAAAGCTTTCTTTATTTCAAACAGCCATAATTCTGTTCTGCTGTGTTCGCTGAAAAGAACCCAAAATTGGTAAGTACATATATTTTTCTTGCAGTTGGTACTAAGGCAAGATGGCGCCTGAAGAAATTAGACAGTAAATAATGCAGTTACAGTACAATTAATTAAATTCATAATAATCAGTAAAAAGTTATATCACAGGGCACCCGTACAATAATGTAACTATACAGTAACTTAAAATGTAAATGTGAAAGAAACCAATTTTTAAAGATAGTTTAATGAACTAACAGTTTCAGAATAAAAGGTGAATAAAAAGTGAAAGTAAAAAAGAAATGTGCGGAGTGATGAAAACTACGCCAGGACGTTGGACTCTTTCGGACATATAAACAGCTAAGTTTTTAGCTTAGGACAGGTAAAGCAAAATTAACCAGGGTTGACAAATTCAACATCATTCTTTTGATTTTATTATTAAATTGAGATCTCTAAGGGCATGGGGTGCGTGTGGGTGTGTGTGTGTGAAAATTGTTATACAAAGAAGCACTGGTTTGCGATAGATAAATTTAAGTTTATGTCTCAATATCTGTCTTTTAACCAATGTAGTGTAGTATTATTAACATACATGTATAAGGGAGGGAGAAAAAAAAATTTGTTTCTTTTATGAGGGCAATTAAACGAAATGCAGTGTTTTGGAACAAATGACATTAATTTGATTTATGATGACTTCATTAATTAATAAAAGTATGGCAATGTTAAACTAAAACTGGGCTAGATTCATTATTTATTCCAAAATAACCATTCTGTTCTCTCACTCACTCAACCGAATCCTGCGCCTGGGTAATTATTTGATTAGACGCAGTTGGCAACAATACAAGATGGTGTCCGAATTAGTAAACAAACAAAGGTAAATTGAAAGTGTAAAAATAATTAATATTACAAAGTTTGTCCAATTAATTTTTGTCAGGAAAATTTGGTACTTGCCCATTACAGCAGCATTTGTGCCCTGTGTTAATGACTGATTGAAAAGATCATCAAGTTGATGTGATCATGATTTTATGTGTATGACCGAAAAACAGCAATCATCTCAATGGAAGTCGCAGACTGAAAAAGGCATGCTAAATTTGGACCAACATAAAGTCAATGTTGATTTGCTTTTTTGTTATCAAAGGTGTTATACACAAAGACTTTTTTCCTTAGGTTAGACAGTCAAGGGGCAATTCTAACATGATATTTCAAGGAGGGTTGGAAGCACTCTCGTGCTGTAGGCCAACCAAACATGGGTATTACATAATAACTATGTGCCAGCTCATCATTCATCATTCACTGTGTGCGAGTTTTTAACTCTTATTCACTCAGCCACCTGCAACTTCTTTTTGTTTCCAAAAATGAAAACAAAACTCAGGGAAATGATTTGTTATAGTATAGGAGATTCAAAAAGTACTGGAGAATGTGTTAAACAGGATGACAGGGAATGACTTCCAGCAGTAGGTGAATGCAAAAAAGGTAGCATGTAAGGGTTGATTTCACCCTTTAGGCACCCAAAATTTTTTTAATTTTGTATTTAGACTATGCAGAGAATTCTGGGGGTTGGCAGTTTTTCTGGCTTAATTGAATTGACTAAAAAAAAAAAAAGGTAAACACAGTATTATATTACAATATTATAGGCAATAGCAATATTATCTACGCGTATTTTCGAAGTTAGCCTGGTTTAGTGGGATCTGGATTAATGAGATGGTACTGTACCGTATTTGAATATATTTATGTATTGAAGCGTGTTCAGTAATTAATATTTAATGTTGTATTACATTACCATGTTAGATTTTAAATTCGTCACTCTTCGGACGTCAACCAAGATATTAATGAGTATTTAAATCTTTAATTTCGTGTGTAAGTTAACCAAGTTATCGTCTAGTGTACTCGGCAGAGAATAATAGGCCAATGCAAATAAACAAATACATATTCATAAGTTAATATAAAACATTACGTTATTACATTTTTTCTGACATTCTTGTTATGCTCCCATTCACATAAGCTACCCTTCCCCTTTTTCTCTACATAGTTGTATCCTTACTTTTCAACACTGTTATGGTCCGTTACAGGACATTATTTAAACACATTTTGAAATGCAGCTTAGATAATTATGGTAACTTTATGTTTACTTATTTTAACTAAATTAATTATATCGTATATAAGGCAACCCAGTATTCGCTCACTCTCTCTTTCACACTTTTTACCCCTTTTTTGATTTAGCGCTTTTTGATTTTCATAATTATATTTGTTTAAATTTATTTTTATTTAAATACAGTTACTTCCCTGTTGCCGCCATGAAGAACACGTGTTGTAATTAGTCCGTTTGTTTTTTGTTCACCGTTTTATTCCGAAAGATGTTCTCACTTATTGAATTTTGGACACGTACAACTTGTTAATGTTTCACTGTTTGTATCACATTATTAATTATAGTTGAATCACATTTTGCAGCACTTTTTATGAAATTTTTGCCCACGAGCCTTTTACACTAAACCGGCCGGTTTCAATAGGTGACGCTAAGTGGAGTTTCAAAATGGCCAAGCGTACTCCTGCTTGTGGCAACTTGCGTTTTCATTGGACGAGAGCATTTAACATAGACTCGCACTCGTCAACCAGCGAAAATGTACGTGATGTTCACGCTGTGCGAACGGGCATCAGCACGCGCTGACACATTCCAATGCTTCAGGATTTGTCGTATGTGGCCTGGCTGACTGTATAAATCGACAACTGGGTGTTTCAAAAGTACACACTGCTTATTAAACTGAAACTGTCCTGGCGATTCCCCGTTAGTACCATTGATAAACTAATAAAACAAATTCCCTTAATTCCGTACCGTTACAGTATACTTCAAAATAAAATTTTAAATTCAAAAATATATTTTTCCACCCAGGTGAAAATTAACAATTATTTAAAAGGAAAGTCAGTAGCTATAACACCTATGAGTGTTCTTGAATAATTATAATCTCAAAGATAACTCGGTGAATGTGGGTTGCTGGCTAATGGTTGTGTTAGCTGGTGGTGTCCAGCCTACATAGTTACTCAGAGCTGTGCTCTGGACAACTTTATTTGAGATTGTAACGGTACAGAATTGGGAGACAGAGAATGTGAATAAAATTTTATCAACTCATACAGTAGGCCTATACCACCTAATGGGAACCCCTGCTTTTACAAAACTGCACAATGTTGTTGCAGACTGTTTATGTCTAGTCAAATAGTCTAAACGTATTACGTAACCGCTGGCAACTCAGTCTCTCTGTGAATAACAGAAACACATATAATTGCTCAAGCCAGTTTTCATCAGAGGATCACACATAGTAGTCAGTCGTTGACTAACAACAGTTGAATAGCAGTCGTTAACCAGAGTAAACGTAACGTCCGCTTCGGGAAAGTTTTGGTAGACCGAAATGTCTAAGTAGGTCTACCAAAGAGTGGAGTTCAATAATGTAACAACAAACAGTTTGTGTAAAAAAGGTTTTGAAGAGAGGAAGATCGAATATTTATGTAAAAAACAGTTAAACAATATAGTGTGCAACACCGGGAACCTCGCATCACCCGGTACCACGACTTAGTTAATGTAAACGATCCTTTATGTTGGCCAGAAGTGTATCAGTGAATAATAAGTGTTAAAAGAGCTCGATAAAAGATGGTAAATAAAAGTGTAAACATAATGAGTGCGTGTGTGAAGTAAAATGGGGAGAAAGAGAAAAGTTAACGAGAGTACTGGTTGTAAGTATAGATTAGCATAGGAACTTTTTTATAAAATAGAGGTTAGTTAGAGAAGTACCATTAAAAAGAAATAACGAGACAGACTACAATTTTTGAATTAATAAAAATATATTCGATTTTACTTAAACATGTGTTAGTGGTAAGTTATTAAGCCATAACCATTTCCTATTCTGTGCTGAAAACCTTGTCTAACGTTCTGTGGAAATTTCTGAGTTTAAGGGTGGTCAGATCGCGGGAATATTTAATTTTTTATAAGGGAAAGAGTGTAAAGGTTTCGATATTAAACCATAAAATATCGTGGCGACCTGGGCAGTTTAATAAGGTAAGTTTAACGGGATTATGACGGTAAGTAAAATTCTGGCAGCAGTGAGTTTTAGTAGTATTATTATGGTACTATTTTTAATAATGGTAAAAAGATAAATACCGTTACAAGATCACATACACATATGATGTCAAACAAGATGGCAACAAACATTTTGCTCATTTATCGATTTAAATTTTAAGAAAATATACAACTCAAATGCCTCAGGTAAATTTTATAGAAATATATTAAGAATGAGAATACGAATAAACAAATTTAATAAGAGCTGTAAACCTCTGTGCTAAACATAAAGTATGGAATTAGTAACCTCTCAAAGACATTTAAAACAACGAACAGCATCCAACACAGTTTAAAATATTCTTATAACAAATGTTGAAGATATAGGAAAGGAAACATGAAGGTATGAGAGTCCCAGTTAGAAATGAGTATCTGTATAGTTTTGAGTTCTGCAGACAACCAAGTAGTCGTCACACAGAATGAAATATTTGATTTATGATAAGAAAATTAGAAGAAAAATATGGATTTAAAAGAAAGTCTCAGAAACATATATAAACAGAAACTGAATTACACAGCTGGATCCCAGTCATAGCACAAAAATACTAAAGGTATGCAGTATAATCGTGTACGTAGCTCAAAATGTATCCAATTTGATTAATAAATAGAAATAACGAGACAGACTACAATTTTTGAATTAATAAAATTATATTTGATTTTACTTAAACATGTGTTAGTGGTAAGTTATTAAGCCATAACCATTTCTTATTCTGTGCTGAAAACCTTGTCTAACGTTCTGTGGAATTTTCTGAGTTTAAGGGTGGTCAGATCGCGGGAATATTTAATTTTTTATAAGGGAAAGAGTGTAAAGGTTTCGATATTAAACCATAAAATATCGTGTGGTGACCTGGGCAGTTTAATAAGGTAAGTTTAACGGGATTATGATGGTAAGTAAAATTCTGGCAGCAGTGAGTTTTAGTAGTATTATTATGGTATTATTTTTAATAATGGTAAAAAGATAAATACCGTTACAGTGGCGCTGCTGCCAGGATGTTCGTAAAATATTATATGAATTAGACCTGTTTTGAGGCACAGAAAATAGGTTGTGGTAATGCCGTATGTGTGAATAATTATTGTAGTTTTTATAAAAGGGTATTATATAATAATATTTCGTAAGTATGGCCAAGGTACCGGAAAACGGGGTAGGTCTAACATGGGCCGATCTGATGAATTATATGAATAAACATTTTGATAAACAAAGCGCGATGTTAAATGACATGATTAATAAAATGAATAAACTTAATAAAGAAATAATTAACGAGGTAAGTAAAAGTGATAGTAATCACGATATCACAAGTAATAATGGTGACATAATTGAAAACGTAGTGATAGAGAGTGGTATATTGAATAATGATGACGATACTTTTACAAACAACAGTGTTAGTTTAAGTGCAGTGGAGATAAAAAAACGAGGTAGGTGAAGTGAATACAAGTGATAATCAGAAAGAGGTTAGTTTAAGTGCAAACAAGGTGATAATTGACAAGGTAAGTGGAAATAATAGTGACAACTATAATTATAAGGGGGAAATAATTACGAACCATAATGGGGTCAGTTTAAATGTAAAACAGGTGGTAGTAAACAAGGTGAGTAATAATGTTAGTTATGATAACGTTAACAAGAGTGAAATATTATTGAATAAAAATATTGGTGATATATTGAGTAATAGTGGTGGTGATAATGTGAGTAGAAAGTTAGTTGGCATTAGTAATGGAGTAGTGATAAGTATTGATGAGTTGGAGAAAGAATGGAGAGATAGTTTCAATGTAGCGTGGGTACAGGGGGCAAATTTTTCTGGGGTTAAATGTGAAGCAGAGATTTCACAAGTGGTTTATGGGGATAAGAGATACTCACTAGGACATTTGGGCGACAATGGGTCGGCAAATGGTCAAATAAGTTTTTTGTGTGTAGCTGGCAGGGCCCAGATGGTGTTTAAATAATTTTGTGGTATTGCTCTCTGTGTGGATTGAGAATGTGAAATTGGGTTGGGAAAGTGATAATAAAGAGAGAAATAGAATGATGGAGTTGTTTAATCTAAAGAAAGGTTATAGAGAATTTGTAGAGAGAATCAATAACATTAAATATTTACCTTATGAAGTAAACAGGGTAGTAATAAACAATGATTATATTGATGATGATGATGAACACTTACCTGTTGTGGGGGTTAGCGTATTAGTAACAGCTGACAACTATAGTGATGAAAATACAAATTGTAATGGGACATTTAGGCCTACCCGGGGTAATAAATAAATTTTATTGTGTTTAATAAAACGGAAATTAAATTTTGATATAATAATTTTGGGAGACATAAACGTAAATTCATAATAAAGGTAAATTTTATTGGAAACAAAATTAGAAAGAGTAATTGTAAAATATTATTCATGAATTATAACAACGCAATAGACAAACGGGCGAAAATGGGCCAAGGTCAGCTCCAGTGACTTACAAATTATGTAACATCAAGTCAGACGATATTACGTCAGTGCATACGTCACGTTGGAATCCGGGCATGACGGCCGAACCTCATACTGGCGTAGTGATACAAGAACTTAGGACAATGAGATTTGGAAAAAACAGCCGCGGCCACTTCACAAAATAGCCGTTCATCTAATCCCAGTCTGAAATAACTACTCGCGCGAGTAACACATATAAGTTCCGGAACTAAAAAATCGCGGGCGCCCGCATGCAAGTAAAGATGTAAAAAGTAAAGTAACGCAATTTTAATATAACGTGAACTAACAGTATTTTGTTTTGAAATAAAACGTTAAACGTAAAGTAAAATAAGTGAAATGTGAGGATAAATTGGGAGTGCGTGGGACCGTTGGAATAATGCGCAGGTAAGTAACCAACAAACAGAAGTTTATTTTAAATTGTATAATCATTCAAAAGTTTTTTTTAAAGAAAATCATGAGCTCAAAAGGGGGTCATAAGAAAAATAAATCAAATATGTAAAGTATGAAAGTGTGCGTGGATAGGTGAATGTACAAATTATAATTAAGAAGTGCTGGTTGCGATAGATTAAATATATAGTTAAAGAAATAATCTAAGGTAAGTCATTTTGGGAAGAGAGAAAATGTTGATGATAATTACTTTTGTTTTATCAATTGAGCCTCGTGGCCAAATATGTTCAAATGCTTGAAAGAAGGGGATAAATTCACAAGTGGTAGAAAATGAAAATAAAAGGAAATGTCATTGGTAACAAATAAATAAACGAGTTATTTACTGCAAACAAACCATTCTGATCTCCTGTTCGCTTAAAATTGGATCTGGCCTGAAATGGTAAGTACATATATTTTTTGTTGTTGTAGGTGGCAATACAAGATGGCGCCCGAAAAAATTAGACAGAAAACAGTGAATAAAATTTAAAATTAACTAAGTTCTAATTATCAGTAAAAAATTATATCACAAAATTATTTAATTGTGACAAATGATACTGATGGAGACTTGACAGAAAATAATAATGCAGACTTGGTTTATGATAAAATAATAATGGGGGATAACCCTAGGGATTAATATTATGGTAAAATGAAAAAAAAAACAGATTTATATGGTTATTATATTACAAATAATAATATAATGAATGTAAATAAAAACGAAATGTGTAATGTGAAAATCAGACTAGTTTTCGACGATGGTGGTTAGAGATGAACATTTGAGATTTTAGAGATGATTAGTGATGAACATTTAATTATTTGAGTTAAGGGTATAATTACTTGGCTTACTTATGTAATGAGGTGTGGTAAATAATAAAATGATGACAAAAATTTGTAAATAAACATGTATTGTATTTATTTGTGTTAAAGGTGTTGTGTTAAGGTGATGTTGAGATTCTGGTAGTGCATCAGCTGGTATGCTGTTGACATGGACATTGTATTTTGTGTGACTAATGTTTACAGTCATGCTGGAGTTGACAAACAACAATAATGTTTTATGTTGATGAATAATTGCTATATATGAATTTTATTATGAAATAAAATAAATGCAAGAGGTAATTAAATTGAGTCAACTTTTTGTGAATAATATAATGAAGTAACTTGGTGTTTGATTGTAATGTAGTTAGAATTTATGTGAGAGGATTTTATTAATGCAGAATCATTTTGAATACAATGTAATTAAAGTAAAGGAAGTTGTTTTGAACAAATGAGGTAAAGAAATTAAATTTGAGTAGGAATTAAAGTAATTTGTAAATTTTGGGGTAATGAACTTAAATTTATTTTATTTTGAATTGTGTAATAGAATACTGAATAATGTAACAAGGTATTAATGATTGAAGTTTGATGGTCAACTTTTTAGCAGAAAAGTAAAGTATATGATTTATTTGTATTTCATATAATCAATTTGTGGCTAATGCGGGCGATTGATGAGCTAGTGGTCCCGGGTTCAATTCCCGGCGGAGGTTCCATACGGCGTGCACTCAGCGTCGTGAGGTAAACTGTGTAGGCACTGAGATAACAGCGCCGCGTCCTGGCTGTGAATACCGCAACTAGCGGCTGGTGGCGCGTAGTACTAGCCATACACCGTCACACTAACACAAAAGCCACGCGGTACGCCTTGGTCCTTAACGGACTGTTGAGCGGAGGTTTATTTTTATTTATAATCAATTTGTAATTTTGGTGGGTAATAGTGTTTGGTGAACATTATACAATTTGTAGGGGATTTATATGTATCAGATGTAAGTATACAGTAAGTTTATATTACCAAAATTAAATACGCAACCAGTACTTTGCTAACAATGAACCAGTACGACTAAGAGGAAACAAATCAGTTGGGGATATGGAGTAATGGAAGGCCATTTGTTGATAAATTAATTGAATGTTTCAGAGTCAGGTGATACTGTGGTGACGTGCCTGTCTGATTTTATGGTGTTGGGATCTCGAGCAGAGAAGTCCAGTAAGGTCGGATAGGTGCAGCCACAGCCACCGGACTGGGGGGGTAAGTACCCATGATTTTAGTAAAGAACTAAGGGGGGTTGCGGCGCCATATCTTCGCTGATCCTCTTAGGTTTTAGGCAATGAGAGTTTTTATGCTTCGGCATAAAACCTCTCATTGGGGGGGGGGTATTGTAACGGTACAGAATTGGGAGACAGAGAATATGAATAAAATTTTGTCAACTCATACAGTATACCACCTATTGGTACGCTGACCATATTTCCTCAGTTGCAATCCGGGACATATGACCCCGGGGGGGGGGAAGGATACAAAATTTCAAAAAATTTCATAAAAACTTAACATTTTTAATGTATTGAATATTGAATAGTATTAATAATAATAACTAGTTAAAGACACTCAAATGTAATAATAAAGATTAGTTATTAATTAAAGTTCATTCCAATGTAGCGTAAACTCGGTCTGGTCAGCATTTATAATAAGTTTTATCAGTTCATGAAGATGGTTGACGGTTTACTCCAATCACATTTCTCCGTTGAAGATAACTTGTTTGTAAGTGTTTTGTTCTTCTTTATTTTTTCACACATTTCAATGCATGTCTCTGAGTAGTTCATTTGAATGATCAAGAGAGATTTGACACATTCGATAGTCATCGATGCTTTCTCTGTCAGCCATAAATTATTAAAATGTTAATGAGTGTTTATGAGTTAGAGAGAGAGAGAAAAAATAATGTTGTAGTAGAGTGGGGACAGAGGGGAAATTTTCTTTTTATTATTTATGATGATTTAATGTGGTCACAAGTGTTTTTGAAGGGCAAGAGTCCCGTATTAGTAGAAGATTGTAGTTGTGTATTTTATTTTTATGATGTTATACCCTCTGTGTGGAATGATTTTATAAGTATGAGATGGTGCTATGATAAGAGAGAGTTAAATAGAGAATGGTATGTTGAGAGAGAGATAGAGTTATATGAATTAAATAGAGATTATGATGAGTTGAAAGAAATATTAGAAGTGTATTTAAACAAGAATGATTTAATTGATAATACAAAAGTAACTAACCCGATATTGGAAATATTTACTGACGGAGATTTAACAGAAATACTTAACTTAGACTTGGTGAATGATTATTATGGTATAACGGATAAATTGAAATTGTTTGGTTATGACACACAAGACAACAGTATGTATGTCAATATAATTGAACAGTGGTATACCAAACCAAGATTAATCTTTGACGATGGAGGGTAGACTGTAAAACAATAAAAGACAATTAAACATTATGTTTTATGGTTTCTTGACATGGCAGAATGGGACAATGAAGTGCGGAAAAACTGAACAATAAATAAGAGTGTGTAAATAAAATATAGTGAATTTATATGTGTGTATGTAAGATAATAATATTGAAATACTTGCAATTTAAATAAATAAACCAAATTAATTTTGAAAACAAGTAATCAGAGAATTATAATTGTTTGGATGGTAATGAATTCTATATTGTTAATAATTAATTTAATTGAAACAATTTGATATATTTTAAATATTTTAATTGATTATGTAAATGTTGAATAATTAATTTTGTTGTAAATTCAGTCTGTTTTACGAGATGGAAATTTGGTAATGAATGATAAATTATTTAAGTTAAATTAATAAATTTTGTGAAATGTTTCAGAGATGGTGGTGATTATGTTTTGTGGGCATATCATGTTAAATGGATTGTAAGTAGAAAAATTTTATAATCAGGTGTAATAAAAATGTTTACAGGTGTGCTTGAGATTTTGATGCAATCATTGTGTCTAATAAAAGTGATAATTGAAAAATTTTAATAATGAATGAAAAATGATTATCAATAACAAATTTTGAAAATTTCAAGAAAGTTAAACTGTAAAAGGTTATGCATGGGTTAAATGAGTGTTGATGCAAATATTATATGATAATGTATATACAAATTTTAATTAGTTGTCAATTGTAATTAGTTATTATGTGGCTATTAAGGGGGTGGCCTGTGCTCTCTTCAATAGCGAAATGGGTTGGGGGTAGCAGTGAGTGTTACCTCCATTGGAGGCCAAACTGGCGATAAATGTAGATTAAAGTAAGATTATTGAAAAGAAAGAGAGATTCATGATAAAGAATATACAATTGTTTATTTTTTTTGCCAGTGACAAAATTTTAATAGAATTGAAAATAATGTAAAGCCAAGAATTGTTTATTTTAAATAATTTAAATGTCAACTTGATTATTATATTAATATTTTGTAATTTTAAATATGTTAGGTTACTATGTTTGTATTTCAAGGTAGGGTATTACAGATGTTCAGTGTATTTTCAGAAATCATACATAACATATGTAGGTCAAGGATCTTGGACTTGACCTAGTTACGATCAGCTGATGAGGTTATACACCTACTAAGCTTGTATAGTAGGAATCCAATATTAATTTGTTTGTTTAATTAATTCAAACCAATATTTGAATAATTTTAATAAATGTTGTTTAATAAATAAATTTAATAAAATTTTTTAATGAATAAATTTAAATTTTTTGGAATTTTAAAATTTTTGAAAATTTAAAATTTTTTTTTGGAAAAAAAAAAAAGATTTTTTCGCCTGCCAGCGAGTGAATATTTTTGAGTAATGATTGTTTTCTTATGTGTGCATTAACCATGTTTCTTTTATTGTATTGCATTACATTGGTAGACTATAAGTGGTTCTCATGTTAGAGTACGGATGTGTTTATATTAATAGAAATGTCTAGTTTAAGTCATTGGCAACAAAAATTAGAAAAACAAGGAAGAGAATTTTTTGATAAAATATTATTTTTTTGAATTTTGAATTTTTTTAAATTTTTAATAAATTTTAAGAGAAATTTTTTATTTTTAGGGTGTTATGGCAATATGTAATGTTAGTGTGTGTGAGCCCAGTATCTGCTAAAGGCAGCCCGGCTTGCAAAAAGGGGAACCATATCGGCGGAGGAGCTGGAATAATTCTAGCCAGGGATTGAGGATTTTTGGGGGTAGCATGTTATAAGGCGAGGTGCGCCGTGGTGCGAGTCTGCTCGATTTCTCGGTGTTGGGATCTCTTACGGAGAAGTCCAGTGATCTCGTTCAGATGAGTCCATGGTCGCTGAGCCAGAGGGGTCGTGTACCCATGAGATTAAGAACAAGGGGGTTGTTGGCACCAGTTCCTCACCGGTCCTCTTCGGGGTTATCGATGAGATTTCTTCTGTCGTGGCAGCAGAATTCTCATCGAGGGGGTATTGTAGCGGGTCAATTTTGGGTGTTTTTATTTTAACCGTTTGGGGTATATATATATTTTTATTCATTTCGTTTTCGGTCGGGAGCCTTATAAAATATGTCGAAATAACGGTATTATTGTGCAACGTATAACAGTCAGTGTAACAGAACAGTGAAACAAAACAATAAGACGCATGTTGTTGTTGAGTAATGCGGCAGAGGAATTCGCAACTCCACCAAAATTCTAAGAACTCTGTAAATGTGTGTCAACGCTCAAGCGCAACTACACCTGCACGCGCTCAAAGGACGCCCTAACAAAAAAACTCAAGATGGCCAGAGCGTAAAATATTCGTCATCTTCTCTAAGACCTTCCGGAAGTCGCATTAAACTCCGCCTACTGTTGGTGACATCATCAGAGCCAAGTCCAATATTAAGCTCTGGTCACACACATATATCAGCTCCATTCCATATATAAAATGGTTACACAACAGCATATGAGCAATGAGCGACGACGAAAACATCGTGGCAGTAGAGAACCAGCTTCCCTCCAGGAACAGGTACGTGTACCTGTTACGTTCACCGTGACGGAACAGTCGACTTTAAGTAGAGACGCCATACAGTCAACAGGACGCCAACACCGCTACAGACAATTACAGTTTCGTTTAGGGCCCGGTTGGTCGAGTTGCGTAAATGTAATTAATCCAGTAGGACCGACCGGGACCCGAGGAATTGACTATGTTATAGACGAGTGCAGTGCAGTGGCCGTTGAAAAGCAGTTAATAACGAATAATGTAACCGGGAAGGCACGTGTTCGGTCGACCTCGCGCCATATAAAATGAGACGGGGACTTGTAAAGAATAAATATTTCGCTCGTGTATCTAATATTGGTTAAGGGTGTTTTAATAAAGTAAAATAAATATATGTGAGAGTGAGTGAATTGCAGGCTGGGCAGTCTAGTAGTAAGTAATAATCACTAAGTGGCATAAGTTTATAATTACATTTTAACCAGACAAAACATAGGGAAAAAAGGTACTAAAGTTTTCAAGCAATATACTAAAAATTTAACTGTACAAATGTTTATTAAATAATCGCTCATTAAAAATAATGGTTACTTCCGATAAAATGTGTTAGACTAAGTTATTTCGTCATTACCACTGTCTTATTTCTGTGTTGAAAAAATTCGTCTAGACGTTCCGGAATCTTCTGAATTATTAATTGGGTGGGGTCAGATTGCTAAATTGTCCTTTTTATTTAAGGTGGAGTGTAAAGGTTTTCGATATTTTACCTATAAAAAATAATCGTGGCGACCTTGGCTTCTGGTGCAATTTAAATAGGTAAGTAGTTGCGACTGAGTACAGGTAAGTCCTGGTAGTGGTTTTATTTATTTTATATATTTCGGCATTTCTTTTTTATTGCTACAATATCTTACCATATTTTTGCTTTAAAATGATAAAATATTTTAAAGTCTAAATCTGGGACTTTTTAAAGATATTCCAGGACACCGGGACATAGGGCCAAAATCCGGGACTGCCCTGGAAAAACCGGGACATATGGTCACCGTGCCTATTGGGAACCCCTGCTTTTACAAAACTGCACAATGTTGTTGCAGACTGTTTATGTCTAGTCAAATAGTCTAAACGTATTATGTAACCGCTGGCAACTCAGTCTCTCTGTGAATAACAGAAACACATGTAATTGCCCAAGCCAGTTTTCATCACAGGATCACACATAGTAGTCAGTCGTTGACTAACAACAGTTGAATAGCAGTCGTTAACCAGAGTAAACGTAACGTCCGCCACGGGAAAGTTTTGGTAGACCGAAATGTCTAAGTAGGTCTACCAAAGAGTGGAGTTCAATAATGTAACAACAAACAGTTTGTGTAAAAAAGGTTTTGAAGAGAGGAAGTTCGAATATTTACGTAAAAAACAGTTAAACAATATAGTGTGCAACACCGGGAACCTCGCATCACCCGGTACCATGACGTAGTTAATGTAAACGATCCTTTATGTTGGCCAGAAGTGTATCAGTGAATAATAAGTGTTAAAAGAGCTCGATAAAAGATGGTAAATAAAAGTGTAAACATAATGAGTGTGTGTGTGAAGTAAAATAGGGAAAAAGAGAAAAGTTAACGAGAGTACTGGTTGTAAGTATAGATTAGCATAGGAACATTTTTATAAAATAGAGGTTAGTTAGAGAAGTACCATTAAAAAGAAATAACGAGACAGACTACAATTTTTGAATTAATAAAATTATATTCGATTTTACTTAAACATGTGTTAGTGGTAAGTTATTAAGCCATAACCATTTCCTATTCTGTGCTGAAAACCTTGTCTAACGTTCTGTGGAATTTTCTGAGTTTAAGGGTGGTCAGATCGCGGGAATATTTAATTTTTTATAAGGGAAAGAGTGTAAAGGTTTCGATATTAAACCATAAAATATCGTGGCGACCTGGGCAGTTTAATAAGGTAAGTTTACTAAATATCACTATAATATTGACGACTCGGAACCCTAAGTTTTTTATAAGTAAAAACGTAAAGTTTTACCTTACAGCCTAAACCGGCTTTCACCTATAGAAGGCTTCATCAGAGAATGTCGTAAGTAGCGCTGTTAGTCTTGTTGTTGGCGACGAGATAGTTTTTCGAAAGATCGAAGCTGTGTGTGTGTGGTGAGATGTGTTCGAATAATGCGTGCGATTTGAATTGTGTCTGTTCATTTAGGATGTCGTTTTTATTTGTTTTTGTGTGTTTGTATATTTCTAATTGTTCTAGAGTGTCTAGTTTTCGGCCTTTTGTGTGTACCTGTACACAAACATCCCCATCTCTGAAACAATCACCATCCTACAAAACAAACTCAAACAGAACAACACACCAGACGAACTTATCAATGAAATAACAGAAACTCTGAACATTATCACAAAACAAAACTACTTTACTTATAACAATAAATACTACACACAGAACGATGGCCTACCCATGGGCTCCCCCATATCCAGCAAAACAAATAAAAACGACATCCTAAAGGAACAGACACAATTCAAATCGCACGCATTATTCGAACACATCTCACCACACACACACAGCTTCGATCTTTCGAAAAACTATCTCGTCGCCAACAACAAGACGAACAGCGCTACTTACGACAGCCTCTGATGAAGCCTTCTATAGGTGAAAGCCGGTTTAGGCTGTAAGGTAAAGCTTTACGTTTTTACTTATAAAAAACTTAAGTGTTCCGAGTCGTCAATATTATAGTGATATTTAGTTAAGTAACGGACACGTCATGGACAACGAAATCCAAGAAAGGTAAGTTTAACGGGATTATGACGGTAAGTAAAATTCTGGCAGCAGTGAGTTTTAGTAGTATTATTATGGTATTATTTTTAATAATGGTAAAAAGATAAATACCGTTACAAGATCACATACACGTATGATGTCAAACAAGATGGCAACAAATATTTTGCTCATTTATCGATTTAAATTTTAAGAAAATATACAACTCAAATGCCTCAGGTAAATTTTATAGAAATATATTAAGAATGAGAATACAAATAAACAAATTTAATAAGAGCTGTAAACCTCTGTGCTAAACAAAGTATGGAATTAGTACATTTATCGATTTAAATTTTAAGAAAATATACAACTCAAATGCCTCAGGTAAATTTTATAGAAATATATTAAGAATGGGAATACGAATAAACAAATTTAATAAGAGCTGTAAACCTCTGTGCTAAACATAAAGTATGGAATTAGTAACCTCTCAAAGACATTTAAAACAACGAACAGCATCCAACACAGTTTAAAATATTCTTATAACAAATGTTGAAGATATAGGAAAGGAAACATGAAGGTATGAGAGTCCCAGTTAGAAATGAGTATCTGTATAGTTTTGAGTTCTGCAGACAACCAAGTAGTCGTCACACAGAATGAAATATTTGATTTATGATAAGAAAATTAGAAGAAGAATATGGATTTAAAAGAAAGTCTCAGAAACATATATAAACAGAAACTGAATTACACAGCTGGATCCCAGTCATAGCACAAAAATACTAAAGGTATGCAGTATAATCATGTACGTAGCTGAAAATGTATCCAATTTGATTAATAAATAGAAATAACGAGACAGACTACAATTTTTGAATTAATAAAATTATATTCGATTTTACTTAAACATGTGTTAGTGGTAAGTTATTAAGCCATAACCATTTCCTATTCTGTGCTGAAAACCTTGTCTAACGTTCTGTGGAATTTTCTGAGTTTAAGGGTGGTCAGATCGCGGGAATATTTAATTTTTTATAAGGGAAAGAGTGTAAAGGTTTCGATATAAAACCATAAAATATCGTGTGGTGACCTGGGCAGTTTAATAAGGTAAGTTTAACAGGATTATGATGGTAAGTAAAATTCTGGCAGCAGTGAGTTTTAGTAGTATTATTATGGTATTATTTTTAATAATGGTAAAAAGATAAATACCGTGACAGTGGCGCTGCTGCCAGGATGTTCGTAAAATATTATATGAATTAGATCTGTTTTGAGGCACAGAAAATAGGTTGTGGTAATGCCGTATGTGTGAATAATTATTGTAGTTTTTATAAAAGGGTGTTATATAATAATATTTCGTAAGTATGGCCAAGGTACCGGAAAACGGGGTAGGTCTAACATGGGCCGATCTGATGAATTATATGAATAAACGTTTTGATAAACAAAGCGCGATGTTAAATGACATGATTAATAAAATGAATAAACTTAATAAAGAAATAATTAACGAGGTAAGTAAAAGTGATAGTAATCACGATATCACAAGTAATAATGGTGACATAATTGAAAACGTAGTGATAGAGAGTGGTACATTGAATAACGATGACGATACTTTTACAAACAACAGTGTTAGTTTAAGTGCAGTGGAGATAAAAAACGAGGTAGGTGAAGTGAATACAAGTAATAATCAGAAAGAGGTTAGTTTAAGTGCAAACAAGGTGATAATTGACAAGGTAAGTGGAAATAATAGTGACAACTATAATTATAAGGGGGAAATAATTACGAACCATAATGGGGTCAGTTTAAATGTAAAACAGGTGGTAGTAAACAAGGTGAGTAATAATGTTAGTTATGATAACGTTAACAAGAGTGAAATATTATTGAATAAAAATATTGGTGATATATTGAGTATTAGTGGTGGTGATAATGTGAGTAGAAAGTTAGTTGGCGTTAGTAATGGAGTAGTGATAAGTATTGATGAGTTGGAGAAAGAATGGAGAGATAGTTTCAATGTAGCGTGGGTACAGGGGGCAAATTTTTCTGGGGTTAAATGTGAAGCAGAGATTTCACAAGTGGTTTATGGGGATAAGAGATACTCACTAGGACATTTGGGCGACAATGGGTCGGCAAATGGTCAAATAAGTTTTTTGTGTGTAGCTGGCAGGGCCCAGATGGTGTTTAAATAATTTTGTGGTATTGCTCTCTGTGTGGATTGAGAATGTGAAATTGGGTTGGGAAAGTAATAATAAAGAGAGAAATAGAATGATGGAGTTGTTTAATCTAAAGAAAGGTTATAGAGAATTTGTAGAGAGAATCAATAACATTAAATATTTACCTTATGAAGTAAACAGGGTAGTAATAAACAATGATTATATTGATGATGATGATGAACACTTACCTGTTGTGGGGGTTAGCGTATTAGTAACAGCTGACAACTATAGTGATGAAAATACAAATTGTAATGGGACATTTAGGCCTACCCGGGGTAATAAATAAATTTTATTGTGTTTAATAAAACGGAAATAAAATTTTGATATAATAATTTTGGGAGACATAAACGTAAATTCATAATAAAGGTAAATTTTATTGGAAACAAAATTAGAAAGAGTAATTGTAAAATATTATTCATGAATTATAACAACGCAATAGACAAACGGGCAAAAATGGGCCAAGGTCAGCTCCAGTGACTTACAAATTATGTAACATCAAGTCAGACGATATTACGTCAGTGCATACGTCACGTTGGAATCCGGGCGTGACGGCCGAACCTCATACTGGCGTAGTGATACAAGAACTTAGGACAATGAGATTTGGAAAAAACAGCCGCGGCCACTTCACAAAATAGCCGTTCGTCTAATCCCAGTCTGAAATAACTACTCGCGCGAGTAACACATGTAAGTTCCGGAACTAAAAAATCGCGGGCGCCCGCATGCAAGTAAAGATGTAAAAAGTAAAGTAACGCAATTTTAATATAACGTGAACTAACAGTATTTTGTTTTGAAATAAAACGTTAAACGTAAAGAAAAATAAGTGAAATGTGAAGATAAATCGGGAGTGCGTGGGACAGTTGGAATAATGCGCAGGTAAGTAACCAACAAACAGAAGTTTATTTTAAATTATATAATCATTCAATTGGCCATTCAAAAGTTTTTTTTAAAGAAAATCATGAGCTCAAAAGGGGGTCATAAGAAAAAGAAATCAAATATGTAAAGTATGAAAGTGTGCGTGGATAGGTGAATGTACAAATATATAATTAAGAAGTGCTGGTTGCGATAGATTAAATATATAGTTAAAGAAATAATCTAAGGTAAGTCATTTTGGGAAGAGAGAAAATGTTGATGATAATAATTACTTTTGTTTTATCAATTGAGCCTTGTGGCCAAATATGTTCAAATGCTTGAAAGAAGGGGATAAATGCACAAGTGGTAGAAAATGAAAATAAAAGGGAATGTCATTGGTAACAAATAAATAAACGAGTTATTTACTGCAAACAAACCATTCTGATCTCCTGTTCGCTTAAAATTGGATCTGGCCTGAAATGGTAAGTACATATATTTTTTTTTTCTTGTAGGTGGCAATACAAGATGGCGCCCGAAAAAATTAGACAGAAAACAGTGAATAAAATTTAAAATTAACTAAGTTCTAATTATCAGTAAAAAATTATATCACAAAATGATTTAATTGTGACAAATGATACTGATGGAGACTTGACAGAAAATAATAATGCAGACTTGGTTTATGATAAAATAATAATGGGGGATAACCCTAGGGATTAATATTATGGTAAAATGGAAAAAAACAGATTTATATGGTTATTATATTACAAATAATAATATAATGAATGTAAATAAAAACGAAATGTGTAATGTGAAAATCAGACTAGTTTTCGACAATGGTGGTTAGAGAGATAGTGATGAGCATTTAATTATTTGAGTTAAGGGTATAATTACTTGGCTTACTTATGTAATGAGGTGTGGTAAATAATAAAATGATGACAAAAATTTGTAAATAAACGTGTATTGTATTTATTTGTGTTAAAGGTGTTGTGTTAAGGTGATGTTGAGATTCTGGTAGTGCATCAGCTGGTATGCTGTTGACATGGACATTGTATTTTGTGTGACTAATGTTTACAGTCATGCTGGAGTTGACAACAACAATAATGTTTTATGTTGATGAATAATTGCTATACATGAATTTTATTATGAAATAAAATAAATGCAAGAGGTAATTAAATTGAGTCAACTTTTTGTGAATAATATAAGGAAGTAACTTGGTGTTTGATTGTAATGTAGTTAGAATTTATGTGAGAGGATTTTATTAATGCAGAATCATTTTGAATACAATGTAATTAAAGTAAAGGAAGTTGTTTTGAACAAACGAGGTAAAGAAATTAAATTTGAGTAGGAATTAAATTAATTTGTAAATTTTGGGGTAATGAACTTAAATTTATTTTATTTTGAATTGTGTAATAGAACACTGAATAATGTAACAAGGTATTAATGATTGAAGTTTGATGGTCAACTTTTTAGCAGAAAAGTAAAGTATATGATTTATTTGTATTTCATATAATCAATTTGTGGCTAACGCGAGCGATTGATGAGCTAGTGGTCCCGGGTTCAATTCCCGGCGGAGGTTCCATACGGCGTGCACTCAGCGTCGTGAGGTAAACTGAGTAGGCGCTGAGATAACAGCGCCGCCTCCTGGCTGTGAATACCGCAACTAGCGGCTGGTGGCGCGTAGTACTAGCCATACACCGTCACACTAACACAAAAGCCATGCGGTATGCCTTGGTCCTTAACGGACTGTTGAGCGGAGGTTTATTTTTATTTATAAACAATTTGTAATTTTGGTGGGTAATAGTGTTTGGTGAACATTATACAATTTGTAGGGGATTTATATGTATCAGATGTAAGTATACAGTAAGTTTTGTTATTAATCAAATTTGATATTATTTATATAATTGTATTTAACAGTAATTATAATAGTACTTATTGTTTTGCTATCGGGCGCCATGTTGTGAATTACTAACAGCTGATATTATTTACTTTACGGGCCAAGTTTCGTGTTAAGCGAACGAGGTTGTTGAACAGGAATTGTTATCTGAAATAAATACTCTGTACTCTGAAATGAGATAATAAAACAAAACTTATTATTAACAAACAATTATATAATAATACGCCAAACACGCCTCGGGGCGTAGTCAGACGTATTATGAAATACACAAATACACAAACATATTTAATATTGAATTTTTTAGTTGATCTAAACATCTAATAAACATATAGTAAACAATGGTAATATAAAGATATGTATATATGTGTATGTACGCACAACCCAGCGTAATGTATGTCACTCTCTAGCTCTCACTCTCTCTCTCTCACACTGGTACAATTTATTTTATGAGCTCATTTTGCAAATTTTAAAGGCTTGAATTTACTTTGGAAATTTTGTGTTGGTCATTTCTTTGATTGAAAATAGGTTTGAAATATATATTGTAATAAAACGTAAATGGTGGTTTTCCCTTTTATGTTTATATTTGGAATAATATTTGAAATATTAAAGGTTGTAGTTGTTGAAAATTGAAAGTTACTAATTTTATAAAGTAATTGAACTGTAGCATTCGAGGTTACTAAAAGTGTGTTTACAACTGTAGAATTATAATTGTCTGAAAAGAATTCCCTTAGATGAAAGAATAAAATCGTTGCGTTAATATTATTTAAACACTAATGTTACTTAAATTTAAAAATAAAGTGTACTAGCAGGTCGCTTGCTGTTGGTGACCGTCTTAATGACACTAGCTGCGAAACTCCTCCTCCAGGTTGATAATCGTCTAAGTATGTACAGTCTAGTAATGTCTGGACAATAGAATAGATATAATACACTTTCACGTACCTGTTCGTGTTTTCTGGAAGTTCAATAAGCTGCCAAGATGGTTTACAAAACCAACTCACTTTATCTACAAGGTTAGATGGCCTTGTTTAAGAATGGGCGCCACACAGGATTATTTTGGGAAAATCCCGTGGAAAACCCCTTAATAAAATCAAATAATAATTTTTTAAAAAGTTAAAATAATTGTTTATTACCCTTATGGTAATGCAATTCAACAATATTTAATCACAACTGAAGATTGTTTTGATTCTTCTAAATGAATTATTTATCTACTTTTTAGAAATAAATTAAGTCGAGTTATGCTGTTAATAATGGGGTTTTATTCATACCCTTGATAGAGAATTCAAACAAATATAATTAAAAGAATACAATGATGTACAATTGTAAATATCTTGTTATATACCCGATACAATTGGCTCAGAGCATAAGATATGATTCTGGTTAAGTCCAGATACTTTTTACTTTAAGCATTAATATTATTTAAATCTCAGGCGTAAGTTCTTTGAAACACAAAAAAGAATGCTCATGCCTACACAATAGCTAATGATTTTCTGATATGATATAGACTAGTAATACCTTTGAGGTTACTAATATACAATAAAAAATAAAAATAACCTATTTTATAGGTTATGCGTTCGTAACGCTTGATTCATGAGTTACAAAGTTATATTTTGAGATCACTTATAATTAACATTCAACTTAACTAGTATTGACAAATCCATTAAATAAATTTAGACATGGTGTAGTACAGAAAAATGTTTCAGTGTTATGCGTCAGTACAGATTTGTTTATCAAAACATACAGGTTATGGCGCTCGAAGTAATGAATAAATTGTTACTGTTACCTTTGTGTTTTAATCTTTTGATTAAAATTCAATTAACACATCGATGATCGGATTATAATGATCATCTTTATTCACTACACACGCACATGAACAGAGAAAATTGGTTCGCTTCTAACTAAAAGAACCATATATGACATTATTTAATTATTTCTTCTGTTCGTTATTTCTCCCGCACTAAATAAAATAATACTGCACTTAATTGCACTGGGTCTATGTAGAATGTCTTGAAGTCATTTTGGGTTGTTGCCGAAATGTTTCTGTTGATGCACTGTTGTGATGACGCTATCAGTTAGTAAAAATTTTGATGAGACCAGCGCACCTTCCACGCTGAATGAAATTAAAAAGTGTCTCTCGGTAATCTGCTGCAGTTCCTTATATACCCGATCATTTGATCGGCTTTAGGCGATTGTATTAATTACTAAGCTTTTTTTTGATTGGCTTAGCCAGGTGTGATAAAAGTGACGTATTGTCTTTCCAACCGTCAATAACGGTTTTCTAACCGACATTCGCCGGAATGATTGACAGTTGTCGTTGTTATTGGTGTTGATAACCAGATTTCTTATGCATTTTTTGTAAATGATGCTAACGCCTTTCACGCACTTATTATAGTTGCGATTGGGGTTGTATCGCTATCAAATTAAAGAATATTTTGTCCTCTTTAATTTGATATAGTTTGACACTGGTTTAATCACACTTTTACTGACATTGCTAAATAAACAATGTTCAGGTACACGGCTTTACACTGTCGTCTGCTAATCGAAGTCGACGATTACACACTCTGACTAATATTGTTTGTGTTCCACACCGCGTTTTTTCACTTGAACGTTTATGTTAGAACACTATTATATCTGTACTGATATTTAATTATTGAATATTATGATTAAATCTTACCTTATACCTTGCTATTAACAATACTTACTCACTATGATATTTCGTTTCACATGATTTTGCTCCGTTCTCTTAACTAACAATTGAACTATTAATTATATTATATTAATAATGCTTATTGCTATGTTTGAGTATAAAAATTGTTCTGTGGATGTGATTTACACTCATATCACCTCCCACTAATCACCTTACTGATGATTGTCTGATTTAGGCCTTGTTGAGACATACCGTTTGTATCGGATTTCTGTCTTAAAAGACATTTATTAGTTCACAATTCGGTACCTTGCTGAGGTAGCTTATTTGTATAAGGTTCCCTCTTACAAACATGTTTACTTGTCATAAGTATATTTGAGACTGAAATATAGCTTCATTCTCATATTATGGCCATCGCTAATTTTAGTCCTTGGTATTAATAATTACTAGTCATGGTTGCTTAATTCTCAGCCAAATGCTGATTCTGATCTCACATTATTCAGATGCTTATTTAATCAATTTTTATTAACATATCATATTCCATTTAGTTATTCACGGACTCGCTTGACAGCTTAAAGTGAATTTAATTTGTCCATTAGTTTGTGTCAGTCATAGTATGGTTGTAGTGTCACACAGTATTTGGGTTTACTGCTTCTTGTGGCACTTCATCTTCTTTCTTCTTCCATGGTTCCTCTCTTCTTGGTTACACTTATCATTACTTTATCTATTTACATTATCGTTATGCATTTATTAAATCTGATAGTATATGTCTAGGTTATGTAACATCTGGTTATGTTACAATATATAAAAAAATATATGTGTGTTGCTGGAACGTTCTCACCAAAGTTTCGTATAGGCCTCCTCGCACATCTAGAATCGTCCTATCCGCACAATCGGTAGTGTTTTACTTCGATTTACGGCGCACCGTCGTGTCGACCCACGAAAACTCCTCGGACCGATTCTACACGCTGGATTTTGTTGGACGATCCATCGGCCGATGACGCCTATACGATGCCGAACTATTAACGTTCTTCACAACATTGTTTTTGATGTTTTATATAGTTTATTAACCCCTTCTAGTGGTTCAAAAGTTAAAATTCACTTGGCGTGAACGATCTGCCGTTCGTGAATGGTGGGCCGGCCGGCTGCGATCACTGTTGCTGATGAAATGACACCGAGTCTTTGTTACATATTTCTGAGGTGGGGTGAATCTACGTCACTGTCTCATTGTTCAGTTGTTGACAATATCATGTTGTTGATAAAAACAAATTCCTGGCCGCTCACGTCATCAAGGCTCGTCGCTCTTATCGGAACAAATGACATACTGTTTTTTGTGATGCTTCATGGTTTTTTGCTATGAATCGGTCCAAATCCTGGCAAATATTATATAGTCCACTCACGATATATTCATAAAGGTTATTTAATGTTTGTTTAATTTTGACCAAACTAAGGAATACAATATTTATGGTTTTTTATACCATATTTAGGGTAATTACAATTTGTACCATAATTGTACCATTACAAAACCCCCTCAATGAAAGATTGTGTGTCGAAGCACAAAAACTTTCATTGACCCTTTCATACTTCCTAAAGGGATCAGCCAGGATAGGTCGCCACAACCCCCTTACAATTTTATATAAAAAGAAATAACAACTCACCCTTGGTCTGATGATGATGACTGTACCTATATGACCTTACTGGACTTCTCCTTCGAGATCCCAACACCATAAGGCCACTTAGGCTTGTAACGCCCCTGCTCTGACGCGCTGGCCAGCTCAGGACCGCTGTCATATCACCAAACACTGAAACAATAAATGATAAATATTAAAATAGTGGCTTGGTAAATTACTCTACCCTTAACTGATCTGGTTCCCCTTAGCTAGGTGCTGGTTTGTGCTAATAAGCACTGGGTTTGCTTGATATAGTTATAATACTAAGATATAGTTATAAAAATTATCCTACTAAAAACGTAACTCCCAAGAATTATAAAGAATTTCCTTTCTCCATATTGACAACCCTGAATTTATAAATTGTTTCGATTTCTATCGATAATATTTACCTCTTTCCATTTTATAATTATTGTAATTATAAAAGAAACACATTAATATAAAAAGAATTTAAGTCTAATTGAAAATATGAAAATTCCACTATAAATCTCCCAAACATGGAGAAAAACAAATTATAGAAAACAAAATAATTAATAAATCTGTATGGTATTATTTATTCATATTGAATGGTTCAATTAAAATTATTATTATTATTATTATTATTAACAGGTAAAATTCCGGCATTAACAGCGCCAATTATATTTACCCCTTCATACACATTATTTCTATACATGTTAAAATTTTATAACATAAATACATAATACATTTTACATAATAATACGCATTGATACATTTAATACATTGCAATAATTTATTCATTTTTAATCTTGATTAAGATTTGCACTATAAGATATGCACTAACATTTGCATAATTTATTTGAAGTTGCATTTAAGTTAAAAAATTACAATTGCAGTTAATTCATTAATTAGACATCAATTATTATTTATTATAATTATAAAATTCATTTTAAATTTATTATTACATTCTTATAATATTATTATTTCATTATTCATTTTTCATTACCTTTCTATTCTGAACTTTCCTACCTACCTGACTACCTAACCTTTCACCTTCTAATCACTGTTTAGTCTGGGTAACTCCTATATTCACTATACCTTTTACTTATTATAATCTTACTCACCTTCTTCTAACTAACCACCAAATTTACCTATCAATGACACCAATATTTCAATTATAAACACCTTTACTAATTTCATTTAAATCCTATGGCACCGCTCGTCTTTGCAATGGGTTGGGTGTTCCCTAACTGGCTATATACATTCATAACATTTTGCCCTTCCAATATTCGGCAAACACTCCCTTAAACTACGCTATTACCTGCCACAACACTATTGGTTGGCTACTCCTATCACCTCACCCCCACTACAGAATTCATCAATAACAAATATATGTTTATACCTATACTTTATTCACCTCCTCTACAAATAATCCCTAACTACTGTGTCCCTAAATATCTAATAATTCTCTTTGTATTATTTACTTCAAAATTCTTAACTATCTAACTCCCTTTTCATTAATTAAATAACTCACCTGCATTTATCTATACCCAGGCTCTATCCCTGTTTAAACTTTTTACCTCACTGTAATCATTGACAATTGTCTTATATAATTCATCTCTCACCTACTTATAACAATACCTCTCACTTTTCAAATATATATTCTTATTTAATCATTTATTTAATTATTATTATTCATGATGAATTACCTTCAATACATAGTAAATAAGAATTGAACTTCATTAAAATCTTTTCTATGACAATTAATAATTTACTTCTGTTATAAAGTACAACTTTCTTTTGTACTATAATTTTTTAGTCATAAAGAATGATTACTCTTCAATTGTTATTCAATTGTAAAAAAAATATTATTATTAAACATGTTATTAAGATACATAATAATACATACTGGTGTACATATACCTGTAATACATAATACATAATACACATCAAAAATACATTGATAGATAAATACATTTAATACAATGAAAAATATACACTCCAACTCATTATTTTGTTATTTATCAAACTCAGTCCATAGCAGTCCAATTCAATATCACTTTTCACATATATTTAATGTTCATTACACAATTGACACACTCTATCCTCCATCGTTGAATAACATTCTTATCTTAGGTCTATTTAATTTATTATTTAATAAATAAATTTTATGAATAGTAACATTATATTCATGTTCATTTATAAAACTGTTATCAAACAAATATTTCAAGTCACGATCGAGTAGGGTTCCGTTTATCTCAATAATATCATATGTCATTAATTAGTTATTTATTTTATAATTATCCTCATAATTTTCTACCACAGGTAAGTAATTAATACCATTATCATCATTTACTGTTATTTCAATTTCATTGTTATTATAAGGTAAGTATTCATTATTTTCATCCACCTTGTCTAACCCTAACCTTCCTATCAATTGTCTGTATTTTCTATTTACTTTAAAAAATTTTATTACTTTCTTTCTCTCACAATATCTCTCTATACTTTCTCTCTTAATACATTTCTCTCCATAACACCAAATTACACACTCTCTCTCCAAATATGCAGGGGTCCCTATCTCTAAATTATTGCACCTCTTATTAGGTACACAAAAACACCAAGAAACTTTATTTGTAGACCTATCGTCTCCCAAATATAAATTGAAGGAACTCTTATCCTTATAAAATTTACGTGAAGACTTGTCTTCACCCCCTAACACAACATCAAAAGAAAATTCTACCCCCTGCACTCCTTGTACAAAAATACTTTCTCCAAACTTTCTCTCTGACTCATTACACTCAAACACTTCATTATCATTCATAATACTTTCATTATCATTTTCTAATTTCATATTCTTACTACTTGTAAATTCATTATTTGAGTTATCGCTGTTGTTTACGTTATTTGTCAGTACTTCATGTTTCTGGGTACTATTTACCTTATGTGTTTCTAATTGACTTAAAGTTTTGTCTAATTTTGTGATGACCTTGTCAAATTTCTTAATGAGCTTATCGTTACCTATTTTCATTTCATTCTATAGTTCATTGAACTTGATATCAAATTTATCGAACTTGTCACTTTGTTTATCAAATTTGTTATTAAAACTACTTTGAATTTCTTTAATTTCGTTATTCTGCTCATCTAGTTTTTGTCAAAATTATCAAATTTATTTAATAAGAGTTGCATCATTGCAGCAGTACTGTCAGATTTAATTTCTGAACTAACTGACATGGATGTATAGACCTTCTCCATCTCTACAGATACAGGCGTATTTGCCTCGTCAGTCCGACTAGTTTGAGTTGGTTGGACATCCATCTCACCAGTCAAATTTACATCAGCTGTACTGATTTCTATTGTAATATTATCATTTGTACTCATGTTTGCAATTTTACAATACACACATGCATACAATTGTATAACCTAACTTCGTAAAATTTTGTTATGTTTACGTAATTTCTATATTACCTCAGATAACTATTTCCCTTCACCTCGTAGGCTTACTCTATATAAAACTATATTATATCGAGTCCCTGTTCCAGAAGCCATCTGTTATTAATCAAATTTGATATTATTTATATAATTGTATTTAACAGTAATTATAACAGTACTTATTGTTTTGCTATCGGGCGCCATGTTGTGAATTACTAACAGCTGATATTATTTATTTTACGGGCCAAGTTTCGTGTTAAGCGAACGAGGTTGTTGAACAGGAATTGTTATCTGAAATAAATACTCTGTACTCTGAAATGAGATAATAAAACAAAACTTATTATTAACAAACAATTACATAATCATACGCCAAACACGCCTCGGGGCGTAGTCAGACGTATTATGAAATACACAAATACACAAACATATTTAATATTGAATTTTTTAGTTGATCTAAACATCTAATAAACATATAGTAAACAATGGTAATATAAAGATATGTATATATGTGTATGTACGCACAACCCAGCGTAATGTATGTCACACTCTCTCTCTCTCATTCTCTCTCTCAAACACTGGTACAATTTATTTTATGAGCTCATTTTGCAAATTCTAAAGACTTGAATTTACTTTGGAAATTTTGTGTTGGTCATTTCTTTGATTGAAAATAGGTTTGAAATATATATATAAAAAAATATATATGTGTGTTGCTGGAACGTTCTCACCAAAGTTTCGTATAGGCCTCCTTGCACATCTAGAATCGTCCTATCCGCACAATCGGTAGTGTTTTACTTCGATTTACGGCGCACCGTCGTGTCGACCCACGAAAACTCCTCGGACCGATTCTACACGCTGGATTTTGTTGGACGATCCATCGGCCGATGACGCCTATACGATGCCGAACTATTAACGTTCTTCACAACATTGTTTTTGATGTTTTATATAGTTTATTAACCACTTCTAGTGGTTAAAAAGTTAAAATTCACTTGGCGTGAACGATCTGCCGTTCGTGAACGGTGGGCCGGCCGGCTGCGATCACTGTTGCTGATGAAATGACACCGAGTCTTTGTTACATATTTCTGAGGTGGGGTGAATCTACGTCACTGTCTCATTGTTCAGTTGTTGACAATATCATGTTGTTGACAAAAACAAATTCCTGGCCGCTCACGTCATCAAGGCTCGTCGCTCTTATCGCAACAAATGACATACTGTTTTTTGTGATGCTTCACGGTTTTTTGCTATGAGTCGGTCCAAATCCTGGCAAATATTATATAGTCCACTCACGATATATTCATAAAGGTTATTTAATGTTTGTTTAATTTTGACCAAACTAAGGAATACAATATTTATGGTTTTTTATACCATATTTAGGGTAATTACAATTTGTACCATAATTGTAACATTACAGTTTATATTACCAAAATTAAATACGCAACCAGTACTTTGCTAACAATGAACCAGTACGACTAAGAGGAAACAAATCAGTTGGGGATATGGAGTAATGGAAGGCCATTTGTTGATAAATTAATTGAATGTTTCAGAGTCAGGTGATACTGTGGTGACGTGCCTGTCTGATTTTATGGTGTTGGGATCTCGAGCAGAGAAGTCCAGTAAGGTCGGATAGGTGCAGCCACAGCCACCGGACTAGGGGGGTAAGTACCCATGATTTTAGTAAAGAACTAAGGGGGGTTGTGGCGCCATATCTTCGCTGATCCTCTTAGGTTTTAGGCAATGAGAGTTTTTATGCTTCGGCATAAAACCTCTCATTGGGGGGGGGGGTATTGTAACGGTACAGAATTGGGAGACAGAGAATATGAATAAAATTTTGTCAACTCATACAGTATACCACCTATTGGTACGCTGACCATATTTCCTCAGTTGCAATCCGGGACATATGACCCCGGGGGGGGGGGATACAAAATTTCAAAAAATTTCATAAAAACTTAACATTTTTAATGTATTGAATATTGAATAGTATTAATAATAATAACTAGTTAAAGACACTCAAATGTAATAATAAAGATTAGTTATTAATTAAAGTTCGTTCCAATGTAGGGTAAACACGGTCTGGTCAGCATTTATAATAAGTTTTATCAGTTCATGAAGATGGTTGACGGTTTACTCCAATCGTATTTCTCCGTTGAAGATAACTTGTTTGTAAGTGTTTTGTTCTTCTTTATTTTTTCATACATTTCAGTGCATGTCTCTGAGTAGTTCATTTGAATGATCAAGAGAGATTTGACACATTCGATAGTCATCGATGCTTTCTCTGTCAGCCATAAATTATTAATTATAGAGAATGCTCTTTCTACTGAGGCATTGGTTCCTGGAAGAGCTAGTACAAACTCACACATCTTTTTTAAGTTCGGAATGGTTATCTCTTTATTCCGTAGGTCCTTGAAAACAGATAACCACCTCTCTTCTGTTATTAACTTCCGTTCAGCCCATTCTGCTAAACGATCATCTGTAAGATAAGAGTTCACTACACATAACTCATTGAACATGTCGTCAAGTGATGCAGATGATGGTATGACATTTCTAAACAATGACCAACTTTCCTCTAAGTCTTCCCACTTAGGCTGTTCTTTAAGACTAGCCCACGACAATTGTTGAAGACTATCTAGGTTAGCTTTCCACAGATCTAAGTAAGCAATGCAGTTATCGTAAAAAATGCATGCTGTTTGTTTAAACAGTTCTAAGCCATGTTCTGTCTGAGGAATCTCTTTCTGAAGCTCTTTAACTTTGAGCAGAAGAAAACATTTACTTTTCCTCTCTTGTAAGTTTTTGTACAGACGAAAATACTCACTTGCAGCTTCTGCTGCAGACACTTTGTCACCTTCAATTTTTTTCACAGTTTCATGAAAGGTAGCTGCAACATTGTGTAAGAACCACAACCATAGTTCTCCATTGGGGTCTTCAAAAAAGGTTTTAAGTACTGCAGGGGGATTTTCTAGTGAACCAAAGTAAGCTTTAAGGGGTTTGATCATTTGTAGTACCCGTTCTAGGGCAGGCAAAAGTTGATCCACCGAGTGTTCGAATAAGAAAGAATCTTTTTATATTCTACACCAACAAACTCGCAAAACGTTTTCAGTTCAGTAACACGGACTGTGTAAATGTAAAAAAACTTGAATAGCTTCACGATTATTACTTCAGCATCAATTGGTAGAGAATCTGCTGCATTGTTAATGCAGTTGTTGATAACATGTGCAATGCAACCTACTCCAATCAAGGTTTTGTTGCAACTTACAGACAATTTTTGAAATAAATTTTTAACGCCTTTCCTCTTTGCTCATCCAAAATTTGTATTTGTATTGTCAGCAGAATACCAATTACCTTATCTACAAGTCCATTTCTGTTCAGAACAGAAAATACATAATCATTTAATCGATCACTGGTCTCTCCTGGTAACGTTTCCAATTCTAAAACTATAACATTAATTCCAGAATCTATATGGAAATATCTTATTACTATTGGTACTAATTTTTCATGCCCGTGATTGGACGAATCAACCATCACTGTAAGACAAGATGTTTCACGTAACTCTTCAAACATTTGTCTTTGTGCCTCAGGAGCTAAAACATTTTTTACCATTGCTTTGCTTTTTGTTCTAGCCAAGGAGAATTTTGGCTCAAATAAAGAACAGATTAATTTTGAAGTACAATCTAAAGACCGAAAACTGTGGTTATGTCTTACAGTGTGATAAGCTATCACCGCTTCTTTTGCAACAAATTCATTTTCAGCTGAATCATTTTTAATCAAAAACTTACTCATTGGCGAGTTAGAAGTAGAAGCAATTGCAGTAATAGCACTCATATGTTTCTTGGATTTAACATGATGTTTGATGTCAGCTTTGCCACCGTGAGAAACGTTTATTTCACTGTTACATTGTGTACACAATGCTAAATGCGGATTGTCACGTTTTTTAATGAAAGGGTACTCTTTTTGCAAGTTATCATTAAATACACACTTACGTTTCTGTCCTTTTTATTGCTATCACACATTTCATACGCACAAAGCTAAACTGTTTCAAGAAGAAATCAAAATTGTCACAAGCACATAAATACAGTGTTTTTATATTACTATATAATACTCTGTAGAAATCACGTAAATACAATTCTTATTACGTCACTTACTTATAATTTTGAGATTCTAAAATTGAATGTTTTTAAAGCACATAAATACACAATGTCATTGCGTGACTGACAGACAGCTACTGGCGCCAACCTGTTAGTACATGTAGTGAGGGAAAGCACTAGCGTTTCCGTCTAGCAGACGCCAGTGTTGCTAGATATCGGGATACCGATATCTTACCATATTTTTGCTTTAAAACGATAAAATATTTTAAAGTCTAAATCTGGGACTTTTTAACGATATTCCGGGACACCGGGACATAGGGCCAAAATCCGGGACTGCCCTGGAAAAACCGGGACATATGCTCACCGTGCCTATTGGGAACCCCTGCTTTTACAAAACTGCACAATGTTGTTGCAGACTGTTTATGTCTAGTCAAATAGTCTAAACATATTACGTAACCGCTGGCAACTCAGTCTCTCTGTGAATAACAGAAACACATGTAATTGCCCAAGCCAGTTTTCATCACAGGATCACACATAGTAGTCAGTCGTTGACTAACAACAGTTGAATAGCAGTCGTTAACCAGAGTAAACGTAACGTCCGCCTCGGGAAAGTTTTGGTAGACCGAAATGTCTAAGTAGGTCTACCAAATAGTGGAGTTCAATAATGTAACAACAAACAGTTTGTGTAAAAAAGGTTTTGAAGAGAGGAAGTTCGAATATTTACGTAAAAAACAGTTAAACAATATAGTGTGCAACACCGGGAACCTCGCATCACCCGGTACCATGACGTAGTTAATGTAAACGATCCTTTATGTTGGCCAGAAGTGTATCAGTGAATAATAAGTGTTAAAAGAGCTCGATAAAAGATGGTAAATAAAAGTGTAAACATAATGAGTGTGTGTGTGAAGTAAAATGGGGAGAAAGAGAAAAGTTAACGATGTTACCTTCGATATTAATTGACATAATAATAATACAAAACAAACATTGAGAAACTCTTACTTACCATCACTCGGCTTCAAGGTTACGTCATACGTATTTTAGGATGCAGGCGTAATTTCTTAAGGTTGTGTGAATAATGTGCACAACACATTGGTATGAAGAGAATTGATAATTTTAATGTCCAATTGTTGAAATTATTGTTTGACAAATAGATTTACATGGAGTCACATATTGTGCAACTCGTGCACCTGGTAAATAACGGAACTTACTAACTATAGCTTACCTTGTATATCACACAAAACACAATTACCAACACAGATACAAACAGAAACAGCCCAGCTTTGCCCGCTCTCACATTCACTCAGAATTTATAACGCCCTTAACATTTTACAATTTAATCCCCAAACCCCAAACGCAGGCCACACGGTCGCCGCGCACACTCATTGTCCGTTTACACTGTATTTATGTTCCAAAAGAAAGAAAAAACTCTTGAATACGGCTCCCTAGTTGTATTGACCGCGGTCACATAACAATTTTTTGGTAACTACAACTTTTTTCTGATAAATAAAACTTTTATGGCGAGCCTACTTGGGACCAGCCCGGTACCGGGAACTGCTGCTTGTAGACTGGAACGGTAATGTAACAGGTACTTCTTGCTTCCACCGGCGGGAGCGGTGGTTCACTGCCACTATGTTTTCGTCGCTCAAGCCTCAGTTGTTGTGAGGTAACCACTTTCTGCATGGAATAGCAGAGTTATATTCTGGATACCAAAGGACGATATTGGCTTCGGCTCTGCTGATGTCATTAATAGTAGGCGGGGCTTTAACAGTATTTCCGGATGGTCTTTGAGAAGACGATGAATACTCTTGTGCTCTGGCCATCTTGAGTTTTAGTCAAGAGCGTCCCTTGTGCTCGTGTTCGTACAGTTGCGTATGTGTGCTGCCACACAAGTACGGATTTCTGAGAATTTTGAAGGAGGCAAATTCTTTGCTCGCCGCGTTACACAATAACAACTGCGTGTCGCTTTGTTACCACTGTTTCTTAACATCGTTCTGTTACATGGAAAATAACGTTGCACAATAATTTTCATAACTTCTGACAAGCCAGCCCAAAATGAAAGAAATAAAAGATATAAATGCCCCATACTGTAAAAAATTAAAAACACCCAAAACTGACCCGCTACAACGAGAGTACTGGTTGTAAGTATAGATTAGCATAGGAACATTTTTATAAAATAGAGGTTAGTTAGAGAAGTACCATTAAAAAGAAATAACGAGACAGACTACAATTTTTGAATTAATAAAATTATATTCGATTTTACTTAAGCATGTGTTAGTGGTAAGTTATTAAGCCATAACCATTTCCTATTCTGTGCTGAAAACCTTGTCTAACGTTCTGTGGAATTTTCTGAGTTTAAGGGTGGTCAGATCGCGGGAATATTTAATTTTTTATAAGGGAAAGAGTGTAAAGGTTTCGATATTAAACCATAAAATATCGTGGCGACCTGGGCAGTTTAATAATGTAAGTTTACTAAATATCACTATAATATTGATGACTCGGAACACTAAGTTTTTTATAACTAAAAACGTAAAGTTTTACCTTACAGCCTAAACCGGCTTTCACCTATAGAAGGCTTCATCAGAGGCTGTCGTAAGTAGCGCTGTTCGTCTTGTTGTTGGCGACGAGATAGTTTTTCGAAAGATCGAAGCTGTGTGTGTGTGTGTGTGGTGAGATGTGTTCGAATAATGCGTGCGATTTGAATTGTGTCTGTTCGTTTAGGATGTTGTTTTTATTTGTTTTTGTGTGTTTGTATATTTCTAATTGTTCTAGTGTCTAGTTTTCGGCCTTTTGTGTGTACCTGTACACAAACATCCCCATCTCTGAAACAATCACCATCCTACAAAACAAACTCAAACAGAACAACACACCAGACGAACTTATCAATGAAATAACAGAAACTCTGAACATTATCACAAAACAAAACTACTTTACTTATAACAATAAATACTACACACAGAACGATGGCCTACCCATGGGCTCCCCCATATCCAGCAAAACAAATAAAAACGACATCCTAAACGAACACACACAATTCAAATCGCACGCATTATTCGAACACATCTCACTACACACACACAGCTTCGATCTTTCGAAAAACTATCTCGTCGCCAACAACAAGACGAACAGCGCTACTTACGACAGCCTCTGATGAAGCCTTCTATAGGTGAAAGCCGGTTTAGCCTGTAAGGTAAAGTTTACGTTTTTACTTATAAAAAACTTAGTGTTCTGAGTCGTCAATATTATAGTGATATTTAGTTAAGTAACGGACACGTCATGGACAACGAAATCCAAGAAAGGTAAGTTTAACGGGATTATGACGGTAAGTAAAATTCTGGCAGCAGTGAGTTTTAGTAGTATTATTATGGTATTATTTTTAATAATGGTAAAAAGATAAATACCGTTACAAGATCACATACACATATGATGTCAAACAAGATGGCAACAAATATTTTGCTCATTTATCGATTTAAATTTTAAGAATATATACAACTCAAATGCCTCAGGTAAATTTTATAGAAATATATTAAGAATGAGAATACGAATAAACAAATTTAATAAGAGCTGTAAACCTCTGTGCTAAACATAAAGTATGGAATTAGTAACCTCTCAAAGACATTTAAAACAACGAACAGCATCCAACACAGTTTAAAATATTCTTATAACAAATGTTGAAGATATAGGAAAGGAAACATGAAGGTATGAGAGTCCCAGTTAGAAATGAGTATCTGTATAGTTTTGAGTTCTGCAGACAACCAAGTAGTCGTCACACAGAATGAAATATTTGATTTATGATAAGAAAATTAGAAGAAGAATATGGATTTAAAAGAAAGTCTCAGAAACATATATAAACAGAAACTGAATTACACAGCTGGATCCCAGTCATAGCACAAAAATACTAAAGGTATGCAGTATAATCATGTACGTAGCTGAAAATGTATCCAATTTGATTAATAAATAGAAATAACGAGACAGACTACAATTTTTGAATTAATAAAATTATATTCGATTTTACTTAAACATGTGTTAGTGGTAAGTTATTAAGCCATAACCATTTCCTATTCTGTGCTGAAAACCTTGTCTAACGTTCCGTGGAATTTTCTAGTTTAAGGGTGGTCAGATCGCGGGAATATTTAATTTTTTATAAGGGAAAGAGTGTAAAGGTTTCGATATAAAACCATAAAATATCGTGTGGTGACCTGGGCAGTTTAATAAGGTAAGTTTAACGGGATTATGATGGTAAATAAAATTCTGGCAGCAGTGAGTTTTAGTAGTATTATTATGGTATTATTTTTAATAATGGTAAAAAGATAAATACCGTGACAGTGGCGCTGCTGCCAGGATGTTCGTAAAATATTATATGAATTAGACCTGTTTTGAGGCACAGAAAATAGGTTGCGGTAATGCCGTATGTGTGAATAATTATTGTAGTTTTTATAAAAGGGTGTTATATAATAATATTTCGTAAGTATGGCCAAGGTACCGGAAAACGGGGTAGGTCAACATGGGCCGATCTGATGAATTATATGAATAAACGTTTTGATAAACAAAGCGCGATGTTAAATGACATGATTAATAAAATGAATAAACTTAATAAAGAAATAATTAACGAGGTAAGTAAAAGTGATAGTAATCACGATATCACAAGTAATAATGGTGACAATTGAAAACGTAGTGATAGAGAGTGGTACACTGAATAACGATGACGATACTTTTACAAACAACAGTGTTAGTTTAAGTGCAGTGGAGATAAAAAACGAGGTAGGTGAAGTGAATACAAGTGATAATCAGAAAGAGGTTAGTTTAAGTGCAAACAAGGTGATAATTGACAAGGTAAGTGGAAATAATAGTGACAACTATAATTATAAGGGGGAAATAATTACGAACCATAATGGGGTCAGTTTAAATGTAAAACAGGTGGTAGTAAACAAGGTGAGTAATAATGTTAGTTATGATAACGTTAACAAGAGTGAAATATTATTGAATAAAAATATTGGTGATATATTGAGTAATAGTGGTGGTGATAATGTGAGTAGAAAGTTAGTTGGCGTTAGTAATGGAGATAGAGAATAATTTTGATAATATCTTACCTAACTATAATGACTTACCTGACGTAGTAGTTGAGGAATACAAAAATGAGAAAACAATTTACCTGACATTAACAAATAACACTGATATAGACGGGACAATCCTAACTTATGGTGACAAGATTTATAATGGTACAATGGATGAAATAGAGTTGATAGGTTATTATGATAGTAATAATTAGAACAACTGGTATGTGGATAAAAATAATGTATGTCACAAATATATTCGATATTTATATGACGATGGAGGTTGAAATAAAAAATCAGTGAATAGACATTGTTGACTACTGTAAATTTTGGTAATGACCTTGCAGATTTGGACATATGACGAATATTTTGTAAATATAAATATTTTGTGAATTCATTTGTGTGTATTGTGAAATGTTAGGTAAGTAATGTGTATATGTATTAAAAAATGTTGTGTTAATAATAATAATATTATTAATATTTTGGCATTCTAATTAAATAATAAACGTAATTATGAAGACAATAATTAATGATTTGTAGAATTTTGATAATAATTGAAATATGTTATTTTAATAGTCGATTAAATATGTTGTGTTTTAATAATCGATTGAAGTAAATAATTTCAGATGTTCAGATATTGTAGTTGAATGTTATGTGTTTGAATTTTATAATGAATTTGAATTGTTTGATGAGATTCTGATTTAATAATAATTAATAAATAAATGAAGATTAAATGGTTTATTTTGTGGAATAACATAATGGTTAAAAATATATGTTAATAATAAATTTGAGAAATTTTGAAAGTCTGATTGCAACACAGGATAAATTCATAATGATGATAAATAAAAAGAGTTAATGAAAAAATTTTCAAATAATAATGTTTATCAGTTTTATATAAATTATTTAAAGAAAAAATAGTTTGTTTAAATGTACACTAATAATCAAAGTTAATGTTTATTTGTTTATAATGTTATGTAATGTATTATACAAAATGTGGGGATAATTTTGGGGGTAGTTTGGTGCTCAATGAAGTGATAGAACAGTGGAGTGTGGAACTGCAACGGTTGAAAGTTTAGTTATCCATTGTAATTAATTAGTTAGTAAGTTGCTGTCGCTGGGGTGGCATGTGCCCCAGTAGATAGCGGAAAGTGTTGGGGGTAACCGAGAGTGTTACCTCCATCGGAGGCCAACATGGCGAATATGCACGGCACACCTTTTGTACAATTTTATATTGTACCCTGATAAATTGCCGTGTCATGCATAATAGTGATGATGTATACATGCCTGAAGGAAGAGATGATTTCCCCGACTTTTCGGGCGATTACTGCCTTACCAGCACTAATCGTGGTTTTGGCGAGCGGTTAGCTATGGTCATACCAAGTCCCTTGACCATAGCTGGCTTGAAATTGGTACAGATTTGAAATTTAATGGGGGGAGAACTTAGGGGAAATCCCGGGAACTATGGAACAGCGGCTGCCACTCTGTTCGAGGAGGAACAGCAGAGCCAGGTGGTAGATCCGTCTTAAGGGTGTAATTATTTAACAAGAACATGATGATGTTCACTAATTTTAAAACTTAATAGCGGAAGCAGAGACACGGAGAGGTAAAACCTGCTCCAAAATATACAGTCTCTGTGGAAGCGGAAAGGCGCCACAGTCTTACATAATTTGAAATAGTGTGTGTGGCTGGGAGGTTATCCAAGGGGATAACGTATTAAAAATTTGCTATATTTTAATTAATAATGATGATTTGCTACTCAATAATTTTGTTTGAATTTGAAAAATAGATGCACTAAATACTTCCTATAATGTGTTTATTATGTCTTAGTGTGTTGATTGCATTTAGTATGTTAGGAATAAGAATTATAAAAATATGATAATATGTTTTCAATGTGTTTATAGATTTTAAAATAAAATGAAAAATAGTTGTGATAGGTGAAATTTTCAATGGGTTGCAAAAGATAGAAATGGGTGATAGTAATTGTTTGAATAAAATGTTTGAATCAGTCCAAGTTGAATTTTTGTGGGACATATAGACCTGTCCAAATTGAAGTCAAAGTTAAAGAAATAGTAGAGATGAAAATAATGTAATGTTGTTTTGAGTTAATGTAATGTTATAGAATTTTGAGAAGTATAAGTGGCGACACAGTAGAATTGGAGAATTTATGTAAAGTCTTGAGTGATATATTGTTGTTTATTTTGTTGATGTTATTTTGTTGAAGTTGTAGTAAGGTTAAGAGATTGAGATTTTGGGGATGGCAGTATGGCAGATACTAATTTTGTAGTAGGGGTAGTGTAATGTGGGAGTCCGCAACATAAGGGTTGGGACGGGATTTGGTATAGTTTTAGTGGGAAGGGGCCGCCTTAGGTAGAATCCAGGGGCCAGAGAACGGGAATTGAGCTTTTTTGGGGGGGGGAAACACGTATCCTATGTACAAAGGGTTAGAGAGTATAATTTTTATATATAAGAGGAGAAGGTGGCGAATTGAGCTAAAGTAGTAAGGAGTTAGAGGTAGAGAGAGGGTTAGTAGATTTTGATAGAGGGGTGTCATACTAGTTAAAGATTTTGTAAGGGAGCGTTAGAGTAATAAAAGGGGAAGATTATGGGTAAATGCCAAGTTGATAAATTGAATTATGATGAATAACGTAGAATCACCCAAGTTAATGAAAGGCAATAATAAACAAAATGATGTGTAAAGCAAAGATTGAAAAAAAAAAAAAAATTTTGAGAAACGACTTAATAAAAGTTAAATGGAGATCTATGTATTTTATTATTGAAGGGTAATTTTCTGATTTTATATGCAAATTTAATGATATAAAGTGTGTAACATTTTAAATGTAAGTTGTTTTATTTTAAGATGAATTATTAATGTACTATATTTTCCTGTGTTATGTTATGTTGTTAGGTATTATGATATATGTTAGTAATAAGTAAAAAACAAAACCAGTGCTTCTTAGCGCAAACCAGCACCGCTAGGGGGAAACAGATCAGTTGGGGATATGGTGTTGTATAAGGCCACTATTTGATATTTTGATGTGTTGTTTCAGTGTTTGGTGATGCTGTGGCGGCGGACCTGAGCTGGCCAGCGCGTCAGAGCAGGGGCGTTAAGTATCTGTCTGACTCTACGGTGTTGGGATCTCGAGAGAGAAGTCCAGTATTGTCATGCAGATGCGGTCACAGTCACCGGACCAAGGGTGAGTTGATTATTTTTTTTTTGTAAACCGTACAGGGGGTTGTGGTGACATATCCTGGCTGATCCCTCTAGCAAGTATGAATGTGTCAATGAGATTTTTTATGCTTCGGCATAAAATATCTCATTGAGGGGGTATTGTAGCGGGGCATTTTGGGGCCTATTTTGAGGCAAAATAACACAATTTATAATTTTTTTTATGATAATAAATAACATGTTGAGTGATAGGGACAGAAATTATAAACTTAGGTAAATTTCTTGTTTGGAGCGATCGCAACCGTGGCTACACTGCTGTTGACTTTATGAATGCAGAATTATTTAATAATATTGTGTGGACAGTTTTAATAACCGACAAACTGTGCAAAAGTCAGTTCAAGGACAAACACAACAGTAAACAAATTATGCAACAAGTTACAAACCAGGTCAGACCATCTGACGTCAGCGCATTATATAATATGAATGCAGGGTGTGTCACGCCAGCAACACTGTGACACACAACAGAACAAAGTAGTCGGAAATTAACATCTCAGCAGACCAGACGCAAAAACAACTATCGCGTCTGCCCGGCTCGCGCCGGTTTTGGGCGAAGTTTTTGTGTGTTCGCCGACGCGCCCGCAACATATAAAAAAATGTGAAGGAATCTTCTTTTAAAAAAGTGAATAACAGTCTTTAATGAAATAACAGTTTCGGCGTTATATAGTAAGCAAGAAGAAGGGTGTGGAATGACGGAAAATACGGGGCAGTTTTTCTGGACTCAAATATCAGCTAAGTAGCCATGTTGCCAGTTTAAAAGTTTTAACAAAGTTTTCTTTTCAAAATTAACTACATAATGGGGGAAAAAATAAATTTAAATGAAACATAAAATGAGAGCTCTCAGATCATAAATAGGTGTGTGTGCGTGAGTATGTGAGGAAATATATTTAAATGAAGAAGTCTGGTTTGTGTTTGTACAAAAAATTATTTAGTTTTATTTCTATTTAATATCTTGATTTTTCTGTTAATTAAAATTTTATATGAGGTTTCAATTTTATTCATGTGAGTTTCTTTTGATGAGAATTATGTAAAAGCTGAAGGAGGTAGTTTGATGATGATTTTAAAATGGTGTGAATATCTAATCATTAATAAACCTCAGTAATTCTTGGGAAACAAGTAAAGTTTTCTTTATTTAAACAACCATAATCTGTTTCTCCTGTTCGCTTATAAGAACCCGGGTGTGTAATAATTTTACGTGTATAGGTGGTAACCACAAGATGGCGCCTAACAAAATCAAACCGTAAAAGTAAGTATGCTCACTCATGTTTATTTATTTTATTAATGTCAATAAATCAAAACATATCATAGTGATAAGTATTGATGAGTTGGAGAAAGAATGGAGAGATAGTTTCAATGTAGCGTGGGTAGAGGGGGCAAATTTTTCTGGGGTTAAATGTGAAGCAGAGATTTCACAAGTGGTTTATGGGGATAAGAGATACTCACTAGGACATTTGGGCGACAATGGGTCGGGGCAAATGGTCAAATAAGTTTTTTGTGTGTAGCTGGCAGGGCCCAGATGGTGTTTAAATAATTTTGTGGTATTGCTCTCTGTGTGGATTGAGAATGTGAAATTGGGTTGGGAAAGTGATAATAAAGAGAGAAATAGAATGATGGAGTTGTTTAATCTAAAGAAAGGTTATAGAGAATTTGTAGAGAGAATCAATAACATTAAATATTTACCTTATGAAGTAAACAGGGTAGTAATAAACAATGATTATATTGATGATGATGATGAACACTTACCTGTTGTGGGGGTTAGCGTATTAGTAACAGCTGACAACTATAGTGATGAAAATACAAATTGTAATGGGACATTTAGGCCTACCCGGGGTAATAAATAAATTTTATTGTGTTTAATAAAACGGAAATAAAATTTTATGATATAATAATTTTGGGAGACATAAACGTAAATTCATAATAAAGGTAAATTTTATTGGAAACAAAATTAGAAAGAGTAATTGTAAAATATTATTCATGAATTATAACAATGCAATAGACAAACGGGCGAAAATGGGCCAAGGTCAGCTCCAGTGACTTACAAATTATGTAACATCAAGTCAGCGATATTACGTCAGTGCATACGCCACGTTGGAATCCGGGTGTGACGGCCGAACCTCATACTGGCATAGTGATACAAGAACTTAGGACAATGAGATTTGGAAAAAACAGCCGCGGCCACTTCACAAAATCACAAAATAGCCGTTCGTCTAATCCCAGTCTGAAATAACTACTCGCGCGAGTAACACATATAAGTTCCGGAACTAAAAAATTGCGGGCGCCCGCATGCAAGTAAAGATGTAAAAAGTAAAGTAACGCAATTTTAATATAACGTGAACTAACAGTATTTTGTTTTGAAATAAAACGTTAAACGTAAAGAAAAATAAGTCAAATGTGAAGATAAATCGGGAGTGCGTGGGACCGTTGGAATAATGCGCAGGTAAGTAACCAACAAACAGAAGTTTATTTTAAATTGTATAATCATTCAAAAGTTTTTTTTAAAGAAAATCATGAGCTCAAAAGGGGGTCATAAGAAAAATAAATCAAATATGTAAAGTATGAAAGTGTGCGTGGATAGGTGAATGTACAAATATATAATTAAGAAGTGCTGGTTGCGATAGATTAAATATATAGTTAAAGAAATAATCTAAGGTAAGTCATTTTGGGAAGAGAGAAAATGTTGATGATAATAATTACTTTTGTTTTATCAATTGAGCCTCGTGGCCAAATATGTTCAAATGCTTGAAAGAAGGGGATAAATGCACAAGTGGTAGAAAATGAAAATAAAAGGGAATGTCATTGGTAACAAATAAATAAACGAGTTATTTACTGCAAACAAACCATTCTGATCTCCTGTTCGCTTAAAATTGGATCTGGCCTGAAATGGTAAGTACATATATTTTTTTTTCTTGTAGGTGGCAATACAAGATGGTGCCCAAAAAAATTAGACAGAAAACAGTGAATAAAATTTAAAATTAACTAAGTTCTAATTATCAGTAAAAAATTATATCACAAAATGATTTAATTGTGACAAATGATACTGATGGAGACTTGACAGAAAATAATAATGCAGACTTGGTTTATGATAAAATAATAATGGGGGATAACCCTAGGGATTAATATTATGGTAAAATGGAAAAAACAGATTTATATGGTTATTATATTACAAATAATAATATAATGAATGTAAATAAAAACGAAATGTGTAATGTGAAAATCAGACTAGTTTTCGACAATGGTGGTTAGAGAGATAGTGATGAACATTTAATTATTTGAGTTAAGGGTATAATTACTTGGCTTACTTATGTAATGAGGTGTGGTAAATAATAAAATGATGACAAAAATTTGTAAATAAACGTGTATTGTATTTATTTGTGTTAAAAGTGTTGTGTTAAGGTGATGTTGAGATTCTGGTAGTGCATCAGCTGGTATGCTGTTGACATGGACATTGTATTTTGTGTGACTAATGTTTACAGTCATGCTGGAGTTGACAACAACAATAATGTTTTATGTTGATGAATAATTGCTATACATGAATTTTATTATGAAATAAAATAAATGCAAGAGGTAATTAAATTGAGTCAACTTTTTGTGAATAATATAATGAAGTAACTTGGTGTTTGATTGTAATGTAGTTAGAATTTATGTGAGAGGATTTTATTAATGCAGAATCATTTTGAATACAATGTAATTAAAGTAAAGGAAGTTGTTTTGAACAAATGAGGTAAAGAAATTAAATTTGAGTAGGAATTAAATTAATTTGTAAATTTTGGAGTAATGAACTTAAATTTATTTTATTTTGAATTGTGTAATAGAATACTGAATAATGTAACAAGGTATTAATGATTGAAGTTTGATGGTCAACTTTTTAGCAGAAAAGTAAAGTATATGATTTATTTGTATTTCATATAATCAATTTGTGGCTAACGCGGGCGATTGATGAGCTAGTGGTCCCGGGTTCAATTCCCGGCGGAGGTTCCGTACGGCGTGCACTCAGCGTCGTGAGGTAAACTGAGTAGGCACTGAGATAACAGCGCCGCCTCCTGGCTGTGAATACCGCAACTAGCGGCTGGTGGCGCGTAGTACTAGCCATACACCGTCACACTAACACAAAAGCCACGCGGTACGCCTTTGTCCTTAACGGACTGTTGAGCGGAGGTTTATTTTTATTTATAATCAATTTGTAATTTTGGTGGGTAATAGTGTTTGGTGAACATTATACAATTTGTAGGGGATTTATATGTATCAGATGTAAGTATACAGTAAGTTTATATTACCAAAATTAAATACGCAACCAGTACTTTGCTAACAATGAACCAGTACGACTAAGAGGAAACAAATCAGTTGGGGATATGGATTAATGGAAGGCCATTTGTTGATAAATTAATTGAATGTTTCAGAGTCAGGTGATACTGTGGTGACGTGCCTGTCTGATTTTATGGTGTTGGGATCTCGAGCAGAGAAGTCCAGTAAGGTCGGATAGGTGCAGCCACAGCCACCGGACTAGGGGGGTAAGTACCCATGATTTTAGTAAAGAACTAAGGGGGGTTGCGGCGCCATATCTTCGCTGATCCTCTTAGGTTTTAGGCAATGAGAGTTTTTATGCTTCGGCATAAAACCTCTCATTGGGGGGGGGGGGTATTGTAACGGTACAGAATTGGGAGACAGAGAATACGAATAAAATTTTGTCAACTCATACAGTATACCACCTATTGGTACGCTGACCATATATCCTCAGTTGCAATCAGGGACATATGACCCCAGGGGGGGGATACAAAATTTCAAAAAATTTCATAAAAACTTAACATTTTTAATGTATTGAATATTGAATAGTATTAATAATAATAACTAGTTAAAGACACTCAAATGTAATAATAAAGATTAGTTATTAATTAAAGTTCGTTCCAATGTAGCGTAAACACGGTCTGGTCAGCATTTATAATAAGTTTTATCAGTTCATGAAGATGGTTGACGGTTTACTACAATCGTATTTCTTCGTTGAAGATAACTTGTTTGTAAGTGTTTTGTTCTTCTTTATTTTTTCATACATTTCAATGCATGTCTCTGAGTAGTTCATTTGAATGATCAAGAGAGATTTGACACATTCGATAGTCATCGATGCTTTCTCTGTCAGCCATAAATTATTAATTATAGAGAATGCTCTTTCTACTGAGGCATTGGTTCCTGGAAGAGCTAGTACAAACTCACACATCTTTTTTAAGTTCGGAATGGTTATCTCTTTATTCCGTAGGTCCTTGAAAACAGATAACCACCTCTCTTCTGTTATTAACTTCCGTTCAGCCCATTCTGCTAAACGATCATCTGTAAGATAAGAGTTCACTACACATAACTCATTGAACATGTCGTCAAGTGATGCAGATGATGGTATGACATTTCTAAACAATGACCAACTTTCCTCTAAGTCTTCCCACTTAGGCTGTTCTTTAAGACTAGCCCACGACAATTGTTGAAGACTATCTAGGTTAGCTTTCCACAGATCTAAGTAAGCAATGCAGTTATCGTAAAAAATGCATGCTGTTTGTTTAAACAGTTCTAAGCCATGTTCTGTCTGAGGAATCTCTTTCTGAAGCTCTTTAACTTTGAGCAGAAGAAAACATTTACTTTTCCTCTCTTGTAAGTTTTTGTACAGACGAAAATACTCACTTGCAGCTTCTGCTGCAGACACTTTGTCACCTTCAATTTTTTTCACAGTTTCATGAAAGGTAGCTGCAACATTGTGTAAGAACCACAACCATTAGTTCTCCATTGGGGTCTTCAAAAAAGGTTTTAAGTACTGCAGGGGGATTTTCTAGTGAACCAAAGTAAGCTTTAAGCGGTTTGATCATTTGTAGTACCCGTTCTAGGGCAGGCAAAAGTTGATCCACCGAGTGTTCGAATAAGAAAGAATCTTTTTATATTCTACACCAACAAACTCGCAAAACGTTTTCAGTTCAGTAACACGGACTGTGTAAAAGTAAAAAAACTTGAATAGCTTCACGATTATTACTTCAGCATCAATTGGTAGAGAATCTGCTGCATTGTTAATGCAGTTGTTGATAACATGTGCAATGCAACCTACTCCAATCAAGGTTTTGTTGCAACTTACAGACAATTTTTGAAATAAATTTTTAACGCCTTTCCTCTTTGCTCATCCAAAATTTGTATTTGTATTGTCAGCAGAATACCAATTACCTTATCTACAAGTCCATTTCTGTTCAGAACAGAAAATACATAATCATTTAATCGATCACTGGTCTCTCCTGGTAACGTTTCCAATTCTAAAACTTAACATTAATTCCAGAATCTATATGGAAATATCTTATTACTATTGGTACTAATTTTTCATGCCCGTGATTGGACGAATCAACCATCACTGTAAGACAAGATGTTTCACGTAACTCTTCAAACATTTGTCTTTGTGCCTCAGGAGCTAAAACATTTTTTACCATTGCTTTGCTTTTTGTTCTAGCCAAGGAGAATTTTGGCTCAAATAAAGAACAGATTAATTTTGAAGTACAATCTAAAGACCGAAAACTGTGGTTATGTCTTACAGTGTGATAAGCTATCACCGCTTCTTTTGCAACAAATTCATTTTCAGCTGAATCATTTTTAATCAAAAACTTACTCATTGGTGAGTTAGAAGTAGAAGCAATTGCAGTAATAGCACTCATATGTTTCTTGGATTTAACATGATCTTTGATGTCAGCTTTGCCACCGTGGGAAACGTTTATTTCACTGTTACATTGTGTACACAATGCTAAATGCGGATTGTCACGTTTTTTAATGAAAGGGTACTCTTTTTGCAAGTTATCATTAAATACACACTTACGTTTCTGTCCTTTTTTTTATTGCTATCACACATTTCATACGCACAAAGCTAAACTGTTTCAAGAAGATATCAAAATTGTCACAAGCACATAAATACAGTGTTTTTATATTACTATATAATACTCTGTAGAAATCACGTAAATACAATTCTTATTACGTCAGTTACTTATAATTTTGAGATTCTAAAATTGAATGTTTATAAAGCACATAAATACACAATGTCATTGCGTGACTGACAGCTACTGGCGCCAAACTGTTAGTACATGTAGTGAGGGAAAGCACTAGCGTCTCCGTCTAGCAGACGCCAGTGTTGCCAGATATCAGGATACCGATATCTTACCATATTTTTGCTTTAAAACGATAAAATATTTTAAAGTCTAAATCTGGGACTTTTTAACGATATTCCGGGACACCGGGACATAGGGCCAAAATCCGGGACTGTCCTGGAAAAACCGAGACATATGGTCACCGTGCCTATTGGGAACCCTTGCTTTTACAAAACTGCACAATGTTGTTGCAGACTGTTTATGTCTAGTCAAATAGTCTAAACGTATTACGTAACCGCTGGCAACTCAGTCTCTCTGTGAATAACAGAAACACATGTAATTGCCCAAGCCAGTTTTCATCACAGGATCACACATAGTAGTCAGCCGTTGACTAACAACAGTTGAATAGCAGTCGTTAACCAGAGTAAACGTAACGTCCGCCTCGGGAAAGTTTTGGTAGACCGAAATGTCTAAGTAGGTCTACCAAAGAGTGGAGTTCAATAATGTAACAACAAACAGTTTGTGTAAAAAAGGTTTTGAAGAGAGGAAGTTCGAATATTTACGTAAAAAACAGTTAAACAATATAGTGTGCAACACCGGGAACCTCGCATCACCCGGTACCACGACGTAGTTAATGTAAATGATCCTTTATGTTGGCCAGAAGTGTATCAGTGAATAATAAGTAAAAGTTAAATATCTTTTAACTCACTGAGTTTATCGAGCTCAGTGAGTTAAAAGAGCTCGATAAAAGATGGTAAATAAAAGTGTAAACATAATGAGTGTGTGTGTGAAGTAAAATGGGGAGAAAGAGAAAAGTTAACGAGAGTACTGGTTGTAAGTATAGATTAGCATAGGAACATTTTTATAAAATAGAGGTTAGTTAGAGAAGTACCATTAAAAAGAAATAACGAGACAGACTACAATTTTTGAATTAATAAAATTATATTCGATTTTACTTAAACATGTGTTAGTGGTAAGTTATTAAGCCATAACCATTTCCTATTCTGTGCTGAAAACCTTGTCTAACGTTCTGTGGAATTTTCTGAGTTTAAGGGTGGTCAGATCGCGGGAATATTTAATTTTTTATAAGGGAAAGAGTGTAAAGGTTTCGATATTAAACCATTATATATCGTGGCGACCTGGGCAGTTTAATAAGGTAAGTTTAACGGGATTATGACGGTAAGTAAAATTCTGGCAGCAGTGAGTTTTAGTAGTATTATTATGGTATTATTTTTAATAATGGTAAAAAGATAAATACCGTTACATGATCACATACACATATGATGTCAAACAAGATGGCAACAAATATTTTGCTCATTTATCGATTTAAATTTTAAGAAAATATACAACTCAAATGCCTCAGGTAAATTTTATAGAAATATATTAAGAATGAGAATACGAATAAACAAATTTAATAAGAGCTGTAAACCTCTGTGCTAAACATAAAGTATGGAATTAGTACATTTATCGATTTAAATTTTAAGAAAATATACAACTCAAATGCCTCAGGTAAATTTTATAGAAATATATTAAGAATGAGAATACGAATAAACAAATTTAATAAGAGCTGTAAACCTCTGTGCTAAACATAAAGTATGGAATTAGTAACCTCTCAAAGACATTTAAAACAACGAACAGCATCCAACACAGTTTAAAATATTCTTATAACAAATGTTGAAGATATAGGAAAGGAAACTTGAAGGTATGAGAGTCCCAGTTAGAAATGAGTATCTGTATAGTTTTGAGTTCTGCAGACAACCAAGTAGTCGTCACACAGAATGAAATATTTGATTTATGATAAGAAAATTAGAAGAAGAATATGGATTTAAAAGAAAGTCTCAGAAACATATATAAATAGAAACTGAATTACACAGCTGGATCCCAGTCATAGCACAAAAATACTAAAGGTATGCAGTATAATCATGTACGTAGCTGAAAATGTATCCAATTTGATTAATAAATAGAAAAAAAGGTAAAAGCAAACATTACTGCAACTGAGGTGGACATCATTAGAATGAGTTGTATAGTTTCAAGATAGAATGCATCAGTGATTAAGAAATTTGAATAAGAATGGGGCTAGAAAAAGACAAAATAAATCAAATCAAAGGAAAAGACTGATGTGATGTAAACATCGTCAGCAGAGATCAGCTTCAAAGGTCACAAAGGGATAAAGACATGGAAATAATTGCTAAAACTGCAGCAAATATTCAGTACAGAGACTAGTGTGAGAAAAATTTTTAATGACCACATATTTCAGTCCCTATTCCATAATGACAAACTGAGGCAAAAGTTGTCAAAACAACAAAACTGTCTGATGTATACAAAGTCTGAACATTCATGAATGAAACCTTAGCTCAGGACCTCATTTTATAACTGTGCAAATCAAACACATAAAAGTCTCACCAAATGGTAAATGAAACATGTTCCACTTAAAAATAAACACATCTTACCTGTTCTACAAACTTATAATTAATTCTTAACTTTTTAACAACTTTGTCAAATTTTGTTGCTTCCCTGCTATATACACTTTTTCCTCGAACGAGGCCTTTCGGTTTCACAACTTTTATCAAGTTCTTCCTACAACAACCTTCCTAAAGGCTCAAGTAGGAAGAACTTGATAATGGTTGCGAAACCGAAAGGCCTTGTTAGAGGAAAAAGTGTATATAGCAGGGAAGCAACAAAATTTGACAAAGTTGTTATGAAAACTGCTAACATAGAGAAAATAACTGATAATTCTTAACTTTTTGCAGTTTGTATAAAATATACATGAACTAATGATCCTGTTAACAAGGTTTAAAAAAAAAACTGAAGCCATTTTGTGTAGTACTTTATAGAAAGTGTATGGTTTTAGTACAAATAGCTAACAATATCTAATATCATGTTTTTATAGTAGTTAAAAATCAGTAATATTTTTCAAGTGTTTACCTGTGGTTCATTGTACCAAATACAGCATCCACCCTGATCAGTCAATTTAGTGTTCCAACAGTTACGACCTCTGGATGAACACCATTCACCATGGAACCAAACTTTTTCTGGTAATGCTGACACCAAAGATATAGCAAGGCCCATTCTTTCAGCACGGCCAACACGACCAATACGATGAACATAATTAGATTTCTCGTCTGGCAAAGTTACATTAATCACTGAAAAAAAGTGTATAACATCAGTACATCAGGAACCTTTACTAACAATACATCCATTGTTATGACTTGCTTGTCCACACACTATTTATTAATATCATACATCGGTTAGTACAAAATAATCTACACAATACAAATTCAAAATTAAGTACTCACTGTAATTTCCAATCACTCTTTGCACACTATTTAAAAATTCTTTGCTATTGTAAACATAATATTATATTATTTTGGAAAAAATCAGATCTCAAGCAACTAGAGAAAGTATGAAAACGATTGGATTATTCACATAACCGTTGCAAATAATCTGGTTAGGTTAAAGAATTTTAATCATAAACGACGAAAGTAAATTTATTTTTGACCAGTCGCTGACGATAGTTCTGCCTGGAAGAATCTAATCCTCAATGATGTTTAGGAGGGTAGTGGAATCCCAGTGTACAACCGGTATTAGAAATAATTACTCCCAGAACTGCGTTTTTGTTGTAAACGCAACTACACATAATTACCTTACATATGTCTATACCAATTACTTTCTTGGTGTAACATTCTTAACAAGACAAAGGGAACAAAGAAGGTTTTTTTTTGTCAAGTAGGAAGGATGCAGCTTTTGCAGCATGTTGTAAAACCTTTTTGAGGATCACTTAATATTGTCTAATCTGAGCTTCCTGTCACAAACTAGTTGACAATCCTTACTATTTTCTCATACTGCCCCCAAGTTCTTTACTTTTCCCCCATTTCACAAATTACAAAATTATTGTTTTAAGTTTAAAAAGAACTAGGCCTACACATATAACTCAATAAACTAAAAATAATGCCCCACAGAATGAATACATCATACAACATACACAAAGTATTAAGTATCTATAATTTGTCAACTATAATTTTTTATAATTTCAAAATAAAATATGAAATATTCATTCATTCAAACATACCAACATATGTTGATAGTGATTCACCCAAGCTGGAATAACCCCGTCACAATATTTCATAAATGAAATGAACGAGTAACAGGGCTACTATGTTAAAAGTAAACTGATAGTTAACAGCAGTTGGTTTAATAAATTTAGACGAGAGTTTTGAAATTAGCAATTGTAACACATACTACTGAATTACAAACAATTCAGTAATATGTAATAATGCATTCAGCAAAAAAAATTAGTCAGCGTTATAAAGAGTTGAGTTCACAGTGTTCAGTCTACCTCACTGAAATTATTTACGTAATGTATACAACTGCAGGTTGATACATATATCACTGTACGCTCGCTCAGAAAGTTTCAATCATTAAATCACAGTTTAAAAGTTCACCTGTTTGGTAATGGTGACATGTAGTATGTTGTTATGGCTATGACTACACTGCTTGTATTAGGGAAAGAATGAGATTTCTGTCACATGAGGTCAGATATCTACAGCCATGAGATAAGCTATAAATAAATGTAGACTACAGTTTTGGGAAAAATTTCAGCAAAAGAATTGCATTCTAGGTAAAATTTTAACATTTTTTGCATCGCTATGTTTTATTTGTTAGTATGTATTGAATAGTTAATAGTATGCTATGTTAAACTGAAAAATGTTATAATAAAATTTGTAAATAGATTAAACAAGGGAGTTTAATAATGTATTATGACAGGTAGAATGCATGAAATTATAATTCATGAAAGTTAGAAGGAAGAAATCCTTCAAACCTATGTAGAATATGGAGTTAGCACCACTCTTAAATAGCACCACTTTATATTGTGTCAAGTATCTATAAAATTAAATATAATTAAAAACAAACAAAAATATGAATCCAAAGTGAACTAAAGTTTATTATAAAGAATGATGTTTATACATAATAATGAAGACGTATTACACAAGATATTGAGTAAAAGAGATTGTAGGACTTACTGATTGAATAAATGATTTAGAATAACGTTTAATGTAAAACTTAAATTAATTTTTATACACACACATGAAACACTAAATAGTGAAATAAACTGTATCACAATTCAAATGAATATATAGTGCTCGAAAACAAAGACAAAACTTAGTGAAAATTTGTGTTTCACGAGTACTTTGAATTAAACTAAATAATTTTACATAGTTGGCACAAGTGAGAAAAGCAAATATTAAAATAAAATTTCTTCTATTGTGATGAACACAGTAATCCACTTCTAATACTAGTTAAGTGGAAATCAATTAATATACAGTAGACTCTCGACTATCCGGCCTATTTTTTAACCTACGTGCCGTGTAGGTCGCAAACACAAGTTGCGACATGAAAAGTGCGGATTTCCTCCTGCCCTGCTATCTGCTCTTTGTTTCGTCAGTTGTGTATCGGATGTCAACAAGTGTGGAATATGTTTGCCACTGTTCCTGGATATGTAAATTGTTTTTTTGTGTGCTTCGTTGTTTTTTTTTTATTATTAAAGATTATGAAATGGGTGATAAACGAAAAAAGGTTGTAGTGACTATGGAGGATAAACTACACGCTATAAAATGACTGGACTCTGGTGTAATGGCAAAAACTATTGCTTCGGAGTTAGGAGTTGGGAAAAGTATAGTTGGTGACTGGAAGAAAAATCGAGCAGAAATTGAAAAGTGGTGTGCTGCCCAAGCTAGTGGAAGTGGAATGAAAGTAAGAAAAACCATGCTGAAAGGTAAGCATAAAGAAGTTGAGGAAGCTTTATTTTTGTGGCATGAACACTTAAGAGGAAAAGGCTTGCCTGTTACTGGGTCGATATTGCAGGAAAAAGCATTGGAATTTAAGCGACAAATAGGAGAAGATTCAGAATTTACTGCCATTGATGGATGGTTAGATCGGTGGAAAAACGATTCGGTATTCGCCAGAGTACCATAAGTGGGGAGGCTTTGTCTGCTGATAAAGAGGCTGTAGCTTTGTTCAAAGACTATCTTTTTAAGCTTATTGAAAAAGAGGGAATTTCAACTGTGATGAGACAGTTTAAATTATAAGATGCTCCCTAGAAAAACGCTTGCATCAAAAAAAGAAGCAGCTGCACCAGGATACACGAAAAGCAAGGAATGAGTCACCATCTTGGCTTGCAGTAATGCAACCGGCAACCACAAGGTTAGGTTGACTTTAATAGCAAAATCAAAGAAACCTAGAGCTTTTAAAAAACTGGAAAATCAGGAATCACTACCCCTATATTACACACATCAAAAGAAAGCATGGATGAATTGAGAAATCTTTAAAACCTGGTTCCAAAATGAATTTCTACTGACTGTAGAAAAACATTTGAAAGACAACAATTTGCCGAGAAAAGCTGTGCTAATTCTTGACAACCCACCTTCGCATCCGACTACTGACAAACTCACAGATGGAAACATGAAAGCTTTATTTTTACCAGGCAATGGACCAGGGCGTCCTTGAAATACTAAAGAAAAAGTATCACTGACGTCGTCTCAGTTCGTTGATGTCAGCGACTGATAATAATGAAGACTACTTAACCACTCTGAAAAAGATTGACACGCTAGATGTCATAAGGTGGTTGGCCGAAGCATGGAGACAGATTCCAAACATATCACTTGTAAGGTCTTGGAAAATTCTTTTGGCCACATTTCAATCTTGAACCCAAGTGTGAAACCGAAGTGGAAGATGAAAACGATAAACTTGTTTTGTTGCTGGAAAAAGTACCGGGCTGTGACGATGTCAATGTAGAGGACATTAGAGAATGGATGGCAAATGACGAAGTTGATGAAATAACTGATGATGATATTGTGGAAATGGTGACACAGGGGGAAGAAATAGAAGAAGACAGGCATCTTTAGATGACAGGAAAAATCTCATCTCAGATTCGGAAGGGTTCAATTTGAGGCAGCGCTGCAGTACATTAGTCAGCAGGAGGAAGCGACGCCAGCAGATATCATCTGGTTGCGTAAGTGGAGGAAAGAGGGGTTGGGTTGCAGAAGAGGGCTAAAAGGGAGAAGCAGTCATCTATCAAGGAATTTTTCAAAAACTGTAAGTTTTGACTGTTTTATCTTAGGTCTACCTTTTCACATTTGTGTAATTATTTATCAATGAACAGTAAAATAAGTTTAAATCATTTATTTAAGAATTAGGCCTACATTTTTACATTAATGTTTTGTTTATTTTAAAATTGTATGTATTCACAGTACAGTGTACACCATTTTATGTTTCCTGCAATTAAGTTAGACATTATAAAATTTATCTTAAAATGTGTATACAATATTTTTATTCTTGGACATCCTTTTTCTGTACTAAATTTTTATGTACAGTACATAACAAACATTTATAAAGTACTGGCCTCTACTAAGAGGTCAGAAAATATGAATAAGAGCGGGTTTTGTTATAAAAAGTGTGTTGTTAATGGTATTGGTGGGGCAGGAAGTGAGTAATTATAGAACTCCAGCCTATCCGGCTTTTTTGGTATTCGGCCTGCCCTTCCGCCACATTAGGCCGAATAGTTGGGAGTCTACTGTATATGAGATTTATTTTATGTGTACAATGTTATACCGAAACAGTTTACACTCCCAGTATGCTATTTAATAACACGTGTAAACAAAATTAAGCTCAAAGTTGTACATCTTTCTTTTAAAACATTAAAAATATGACATGAAATAAGATGGTGGTAAAACATGTTGAAATATATGTCAGTAAACTTTATAAAGAATAACATTTTGAATTTTTGACAAAAATCTTATACACAAGGCAGAGATGTTATAAATGAATCCAAGCTACACATGTATAATTAATGTGGACATCCGGAGTGCCATATTAATGTAATCAAAACAGTGGGCATGGTATAACATGTTTACTTACTAAATGGCAGTCCACCTATATCCAGACCTCTGGCAGCAACATCAGTACAGATTAGGAATTTCACTTCATTACGTTTGAACCTTTCTAAGTTAGTTTTACGTTCTTGTGGTTTACGGTCACCATGTAAGCATACACATGAATATGGGTTGTTTTTGTTGTTAGCACCACCTCCTGTAATACATATGGATATTACAGTACATAGCTGATAATCCAAACAAACTAGAATCAGAAGTAGTTGGAATTAAGGTTTAATCGGGTTTTCAGACAGCAAGTATTATAATAATAGTGCAGCATATAATGCATAGAAATGAATTTAAGTGACAAAACATACCCAGCTGATTAAAGTAACGTTCCAAATTATCACAGTCTAATTTTGTGCGGCAGAAAATGATAGCACGATCCATTTTACGCTTGTCAATAGCACGAACTGCATACTCTCCTTTTAACAGTTTGACAGCTTCTGACAAAGTTTCTACAACATTTCAAATTTAAAAAATCAAATTTAATTAAATATAATTTTGACATAAATTAAAATATAAATATAATTTTTATATATAAATAAACAATAAATACAGTAAGGTTATAATTTCATTGAGGGTGTTGTAAAGACAGGTTTTCGTGAGTGAGAAACAACATCGAACTGCATACGTGACTTTGGCCTGGGAAGTGCGTAATTATTTGACAGGTGTATGTGCTCAAGAAGCAGTTTTGCAAGCTCAAGGAGCATTGCATCAGACAAAAAACACCATACCAGCTTTCCCATGGAAGAGTTGGAAAAAACCAGTTTAGTGCAGGAGCGGAGTAAGTTGCAGATTATTACCGTTAGGCAGTCGCCTTACAACTAGCAGACAGTACACACATTAAAAAGTACAACGACTCAGCGCCCGCAGGCGGAATGTAGGCCTACATTATCGTATTAATTGAAATTAACATCAGTGATCGACAAAGAAAGTTTTGTTTATCTAATTAGATTACATAGCTACAGTTTTTGGACAGGTTACATATCAAAAGGTGCATAGTAAATGCATTAAGTGCAAATACCGGTTACATGTTGTGTGCAAGAGGACAAAGGATCTCGCTGTACAATACAACACCAGTAAATGAACTAGACAAGTAATAAAATGGGGAAATTTTTCCCAGAAAAAAAAATATATGAAATAAACAATAATCGGGAGTATCAGAGAAGAGAGAGGGAAAGTAAATATAAATAAAGTATTGATTTGGACTGACTGTTCACTTAGTAATAAGTTTAAACAAAATGCAATATAATTTTTTTTAAATTACATTCATGTAGTAATCTTGAAGTTTTTTTTTCGGAATCTTCTGATAAGGTTAAGTGAATAGTATCGGGGCCTTCTTATATTCTTATCAATACTGGTAAATCAACTTAATGAGAGGGGAATGAGTTACAGAAATTACAAGTTCTGTGGAACTGAGAGATGATAATACACAATCCATGGCTGTATGTTGTAACCTAACTTATTGCATTGGCGGATTTTAACACAGCACAACTACAACAATATCACTAGTTAATATAATTTGTACACAAATAAATACTGCCAAATTTACTTCATACTAACTATTACATATAGTCTTTCACTAAGAACTGACACAACGTATTTGTAAATACAACTTCTTAGAACAGATCATTACTGCAGTCCACATCAATTTACTGTTATAAAGGAAAATGCCTATATAACACAACTGTAATCCGTTTCTAGGAAAGGTGACAACTGGTATTGAATTACTGAGTTTCTGAGACCCAACTGGAAATGTAATTTTTTATATTCATAAAATATAATTAACTAATTACAGAGAACAATTCAGATCAATCTCATTTTGAATACCCTAAAAAATATTCACACCTACATACGTATACATTTTTCTGATCCTTATCCACTATGAATGCATGTGTATAACACACACACACACACATTTTGTGTTAACAGCATTAAATTTAATTGCATACAAGTTCTTATCACTGTTGAATACTACTGTCTGTTTACAATGTATGCAACAGTAACTTTATTGACATATTTTGCAATGATAATAATAATACTGTGTAACTTTTCAAATTTATGAGTTAATAAAGTTTTACAAATTTATAAAAAATGTACGACTTTTTCTTACCTTCGGGTTCCCCTCCAGGGTCCTATAGACGAAACTGTTGGAGAGATGGTTATTTAGGTTTGAATGACGAAATAATTATGCTAACAGAGTTTTCTGATTTTAACAAATTACTTTTCTTTTATTAAGCAAAATTACGTTATTTTCTCAACCTGTATAACAACTCCTCAAATTCTCATCATTTCTTGTAAACTTCACACAGTTATCGGTATAAAAATGACAAATGAACAATTCTTATGGATCTACCATTCTTACATGACTATAACAAAGTAATTAATATGATTAATGACCCAGTACTTTTCATTTTTATATCACTCACTCTCTCACTCTTTTACGTTTTCATATTTAACCCCCATTTATAGAGCTCTTTAAATCTTTATTTTTTTGGTATTGAAGTATTTATTTGAGATGCTTATGAAATTTAGTTGATAGTTTATTAGTGGTACTTAACCATTCCGAAGACGTTCCAAATGGTTTCACCACCACCACGTGTTATTTGCCATTTCCCTGGTCACTCCGAACTTCAGTGTTTAAACAGTTAAAAGTTTATCACTGTAGTTGTTTGATCGCTCTTCAGTAGTTCACTCCGATTTTAGAAATTACATATTATAAGATTTCGTCGGCTGACATTAATTTTGCTTGAGCACTTGTTGTTTTTATGACCGCGCGGTCTGAAGAATTTTAGTTGATTGGGTAACTGCTCGCACACTTGTTACTGGAACCGCGCGCTACTTTACTGACCCGCGCGGCTCTATAGTGTCTAGTCGACTGGTCCAACGATGACTGCCGCTGTTGCCTCCTGATGAAACTGGCTTGTGTCAATTACGGGTTTTACTGTAATTCACAGACAGCACAAGTTGTAGGTAGTTGAGTAATGTGTCTGGCCAGGCTGACTCCAGAGACAAACACAGACGGGTGTTTCGCTATCATTGTATGCATCTTTGTTAAAGCAGAGGTTCCCCGAAGGTTGTACATTATTTGAATTGAATCTGGTTGGAATTATTAGAATTATTTATCACCCCATTCTGTCCTGTTACAATACCCCCCCCCCAATGAGAGGTTTTATGCCGAAGCATAAAAACTCTCATTGCCTAAACCTAAGAGGATCAGTGAGGATATAGCGCCACAACCCTCCTTAAATCCTTACTAACATCATGGGTTACTTACCCCCCTAGTCCGGTGGCTGTGGCTGGACCTATCCGACTTTACTGGACTTCCCTCTCGAGATCCCAACACCATAAAATCAGACAGGCATGTCACCACAGTATTGTGCTTTTACTCACTAACTATTTTCAACATATCTATATATTGATAATGATAATTAATACTTACATGCGATTCACCGCACTTCCGGCCTGAGCACATGATACAAACAACATTATTTATTTTCCTAGGGTCCAGGTTCTTGTCTCAGCGAGGTTTCAGAAACAGTGTTAGTGTGAAATAAAAACTCTGACAATGGTTTTAGTGGCATGAATATTCTGTTTAATAAACTTGAATTTGCATAATTTTATAATTACAAGATCAAAATGGCGTCTTATATAAAACCTAAACAAAATGGCGTCTACAGCTACTTCCGCCAACGATATTTATTCATATACAGTAGAGCGTCAATAATTCGGACGTCAAAAATCCGGATCGTCGATAATCCGGATTCGATTCTGGCAAAAAAAAATCGCCAGAAGTGAATACATTTGTTTAAAAGCGTCGGCACAACTGTAAAACTCGCTGTGCCCTACAGAGTGGAGCGCGAATTGCGTGTTGTGTGGAGGAGGGAGGGGCAGTGAAAGCGGGAGAGTCAAGGTCGCACAGTCACATGTATACCTACTACCCTGCCCCTGTCAGTACTGTATGATTTACTGTAGGGTACGTATTTTTATTACTGTACTTTACTGTATTTTGTTGTAGGTCTAGATTTACTGTACATAAAATAAGACAGTCTGTAAATGCAATACTGTACATACAGTATTTTTTTCTGTAATTGAAAAACGTAAAAATTTAACTAAATTAATGGTTTTATTCATCCGCTCCACTTCTGTAATCATCAGAGTGAATTATGAACGATTTTAGCAAGTTTTTTTTACTGAAGACGTTTACCGGCGCTTTTATTGGTTCATTTCGAAAATCCGGACAATTTGATAATCCGGAAGGGGTCCGGTCCCAATTAATCCGAATTATTGACGCTCTACTGTAATACATTTTAGGTTAGTTGTCTCCAAGTCGCTTATATTAATATATGTAGACATATTTACCAGATATCCGTCGTGCAACTTCGTTTCTCTTGTCCTTTATGACGCGTTTTGGCAACGAATTACCATCTTCAGAAAACTTGATCACTCATTAGAGATCGTTAAAAAATTGAAATACCAAAATCATTACAGTAAAAGTGCACTTTTACGACAGCGGAAATTCACATACGCGAACATGAAATTTAATTTTTTAACGATCTCTAATGAGTGATCAAGTTTTCTGAAGATGGCAATTCGTTGCCGAAACGCGTCATAAAGAACAAGAAAAACGAAGTCGCACGACGGATATCTGGTAAATATGTCTACATATATTAATATAAGCGACTTGGAGACAGCTAACCTAAAATGTATTATATTGGAGCCCGTCAGGCAAGTGTTGCCTATAAATATAAAAATGTTAAAATCAAAATGCTAAAAGTTGCACAAAACATTAAATTTAATAAAATGTGTATAAAAATGAATATCATACCAAAATATGTACACATAAATTTTAATTCAAGAACACCGGCAGCACTCAAGACAAAACAAATAGCAGAAAAAATGTGGTTAACACAAGAAATTAGACAATTATACAAAAAGAAAAACAGGTTAAATACGGATCTTTATAAAGCGCATTTAGAAATGTTAAAGGAAATTCACCCTACAGTTATAGATATTATCATGACCAAAATTAACGCTTTAATATCCAATTATTTTTATCATAAAGTATTAACACATAAAAAGAAAATACTAAATTTATATCGTATTCAGCATAAAAAAGAAAATAGACCAATAGAATGTAAACATGTGTTCTATGAACGTGTAACGAATACAACCAATATAGATTTCACTACCCAAGAAATAAACACGCTTAATAAAGGTCTGAAATATAATGTACCAAGATTTAATATGACAAACAAAATTGTCCATGAGGTCGTTAACGCTGAAGCTGCAATTAAAAGATTAAATGGTTCCGTTGCACAGAATGAAGCAAGGGTTTTTATCAACAACAAACTCAATAACGTAATTAATAGTAATAAATATAAAAGTCAAAACAATTTTTTAAAAAGTAAATATAAGCAGGATATCATGACTCTTAAAACCATAAAAAGTAAACTTGAGAAAAATGATGCAATTATAAGTAAGGCAGATAAGGGTGACACACTGGTGGTCATACAGAAAAGAGAATATAAGCAAAAGGTATTTGATTTCATAAATAATAATAATATTAAGAAAATAGACTGGGATCCCACAAAGGCTTATGTAAAAACTTTGAATAACACCATTAATCAATGTAATTTATTGTTAGATGAGAAAACACGCAGATATTTAAAACCAATTAATGCCAAGGCACCAAAATTCACAGGACTACCCAAAATCCACAAGGAAAATACACCAATCAGACCAGTAATAAACTACACCACAGCTCCCGGATACAAAGCTGCTAAATTGTTAGAGACTTTAATTAAAAATAATATCAGGATAGCAAATAATTACAGTATAAAGAACAGTTATGAGTTTGTTGAAAAACTTAAAAAGATAGAAATACTACCACAATATAAATTGGTATCGTTAGACGTAACTAACTTGTACACTAATATCCCCGTGACGGAAACTATAGAAATTGTAAATAACAATTTAAAGGAAGTAGCTCAACTTAGCATGCAAAAAATCAACGAACTTATAAAACTCCTAACAGTCGTCTTAGAACAAAATTACTTCACATTTGACAACGGGTTTTTTATACAAGATGACGGTCTGGCTATGGGTTTGCCACTGTCAGGACTATTAGCTGATATATACTTAAATTATTATGAGAATATCAACATAATATCTAATAAAATATACAAGAATAAAATCATTTTTTACTGTAGATACGTCAATGATACGTTTATGATATTTAATGGAACAAACAGACAAATACAAAACTTAAATAGTCACATAAATAGCATACACCATAAGATTAAATTCACGTCTGAAATAGAAGAAGAAAATCGATTAAATTTCTTAGATTTAACCATTTTAAAAAACGAAGGAAAACTTCAATTTAAAATCTATAGAAAGGCCACAACAACGGACATCACAATTCATGCCGATTCATATCATCCCACCTCGCATAAAATGGCAGCTTACAATAGTTTTGTGCACAGATTGCTAACTATACCGTTAAGTGAAAAAGACTACAATGAAGAGGTTAACACCATCAAGTACATAGCAGCGGCTAACGGATATAAAAGTTCATTAGTGGATAAATTAATAGGTAAACATAAAGAGAAGAAATTAAAAAAGTCGAACAATGATAACACACTTCCAGTTAATAAATACATATCTGCAGATTACACAAATATTTTACCAAATATTTTAGTTAACGAACTCAAGAAACACCATGTAATTGTAACTTTCCGTACAAATAACAGCATTCAGAGATTTCTTAGCTGGAAGAACAGTATACCAGAAAGAAAAAGAACCGGCGTATACAAGATGAATTGCAGCTCATGCGATATGTTCTACATAGGCCAAACAGGCAGACCGTTTGAAGAAAGATATAAAGAACATCTTCCCAGAAGACAATTGCATAAAACAACATCAAATTTTGCCAGACACCTGATGCTATGTAATCATAACTACAGTGATTTTGAGAGAAATTTCCAGCCCATGCATTGCTGCAGGAAAGGAAAATACATGGACGCACTTGAGGAGTATGAAATATATAAAGCCATCAAAATCAACAGTGATTATGTCTTGAACGATAAACTTACATTTTCACATAACATATTGTACGACACGGCAATACTTGCACACGGGCGCCGGTAAATAGAAAGTTACAGTACACACGGGCTATAATAAACAAACCAGTTTTATCAGTGGATATATAAACAGTGAATCAGTCGATTGATAATGTCCACGCGAGAAACATAAAATTTCATGTTCGCGTATGTGAATTTCCGCTGTCGTAAAAGTGCACTTTTACTATAATGATTTTGGTATTTTAATTTTTTAACGATCTCTAATGAGTGATCAAGTTTTCTGAATATGGCAATTCGTTGCTGAAACGCGTCATAAAGGACAAGAAAAACGAAGTCGCACGACGGATATCTGGTAAATACGTCTACAGATATTTATTTGTTATTTTCATTCATTCTTTCTAATACTTAATTTGTGGCATTAACATTTTTGCTAATCCAGTTTTTTGGAATTTACTTATTTTACTTAGATGATACTACTCATAAACCAATGCCTCACATTTCTTTAAATATGCCGGCACATCCTAGCTACCACGCGCGCGCGCGCGCGCACACACACACACACACACACACACACACACACACACACACACACACACACACACACACACACACAAAGTTACGTTTTATTTCATTTCAATTTTGAGCTCATATTAATAAAAGTTGGATTAATTTAAATTTGGACTTCCCTGATGTGTAGACTTGAAGTTCTGGTCATGAGTTTCACATTTGTTGATAGATGTTCGGCCGAGATTTCCTTGTTATTTTAGTTTTCTCTTCCTTTAGCACTGACTCTAAATTTGCATTTTCAAACTGGTATTCACTGATTGAAAGTCATATCTGTATTGACTGCTGCGTTATAATTTACATTTTTACTGGTTTAAATCACTTTTGCTGGCATTAGTTCCCAGCAAATTTTTACAGCGTGTTGACGCCTTGGCTGTAGTATGAAGACTGGGGGCAAGCAATTGGTACAATGTATGCAAATAGAAGTGTTATGACGTCATTATTCCATTGTTTTATTCGGCTTACGTCATGGTTTTGCATCATTGTGATTATACATTTCGGACATTATTACTGCCGTTTCAGTCTGATTTTTAAATTGCTTTGCGCACATCTCTGCCAATACACACGTAGGCCTTGACCTTGAGTCGAACTGTACAGATGAAATTGCGTCGTGTTTTATATCTCTCAGGAAGCCAACCTAACCATCTTTAATATATGAAAATTACAATAAAATATCTCTTTAGGGCAAATAAATCTGAAGACGGACTTTTGTACCGTCACAGTATCACATGACTCTGAAACATTCAATCAAAATATCACTAAAAGGGCATTTAACTATACCATATCCTCAACTGATTTGTTTTCTCTTAGTCGTACTGGTTTGTCATTAACAAAGTACTGGTTCTATTTTTAATACACTTTACTGGTTACACAACTATACATAAGCGAATAAACTTTTGTTTCACAAACCTTAGACTCAGAATACATTACTAATCTCAGGTTTACATAAAACATTTCCCCTCTGAATTTGAATAACATTTACCAACATTATGACTTTAATTTCAATTTTCAATTTAAATCTTCCAATTGTTACAGCATTATTTCATTTCTGTATTTCTATTATTCCACATTCTAGTTGTCTACCATTGATTATTCAATTCAGTTCTCGACTAAAATTTTACAATCACTATCCAAAATTCAACCTTTACAACATTACAAATTAATTAAATAATTTCAAATTAATTTAATTCCCTTTTTTCCCAATAATTTAAATTGACTACCTTAAATTAATTTAATTACATTGATTACCAAGATTTCACAAAAAAATTGAGAAACAAATACAAAAGGTATTCGAAAATTTTGAATGTAAAACAAATGAGAATTATAATGATATGTGTAAAAACGTGGTAGTAGAGAACAAGGAGATTAATGTTGAGAGTGATAAGGAAGATTCTGTTAAAGTAGAGTTTAGTAATGAAGTGTTGCTAGCAAATGCCAATGAGAATGAGAGAGTGTGAAGACAGTTTAAATGAAGAGAGTGTACAGAGGGGTAGAATTTTCCCGTGATGTGGTTGTGGGTGAAGAAAATGCTTCACTAGTATTGTTGGAGGACAAAGGTTCCTCCTTAGTTTGTGTAAAAGACAAAAGGTCTTTAAATTATTTTTGTGTATCTGGTAAAGCCAGATGTTGTAATAATGTTGTGTTGCCCTCTGTATGGAATGAGAATGTGAAATGTTGGGAGAAATATTGAGATGAGAGAATTAAAGAAAGAAAAACCGAAATATTTAAGTTGAATAGAAATTATGAAATACTAGTACAGAATTTATGCATGGAGAGAGAGGAGCAAATTGAGTTACCTGTTAACATAGAGAGTGAAGATTATTTTGATGATACATGTTTAAATAATAATAATTTACCTTATGTTGTAATGAATGAGAAAATAACTGAATTGATAATGAATATAATTACTAACGGAGACTTGACAGAAATACTTAATGTTGACTTGGTTCATGATTATTATGATAAAACGAATGAATTTGATTTTTATGGTTATGACACACAAGATAGCAGTATGTGTGTAACTGAAATTGAAAATTGCTATTTGAAACAAAGATTAATTTTTGACGATGGAGGGTAAACTATAAAACAATCAATGGACAATTTTAAATATATTGTTTTATGGTTTTGACCTCGCAACCTTGGACAATGAAGTGTGATATAACTGAAATAAGATCTGTAAATATATTATAGTGAAATTAATTGTGTGTGTACTGTAAAATGTTTCATGTAACCATGTGTGTATCGATTGATTTTAATAATAATATTATTTCATGTTGTTAATTAATAATAATAATTAACAGGAGGTATTAATGAATTCCATTTTGAATTATGTTTGTATTATGCTAAACAAAACCATGAGTAACCAAAACCAAATGGTTTTTAGTAAAATGTTATTCAAGTAATTGTGGTGAATCAAAAGTAGATCCAATTTGAGTTGGAAAAAATAAGAGATAAATATGTTAACTAAAAGATTTATACAAATTGAAAAGTGAAGTATAGGTGTTAGTATGTGGTAAGCAGAATGTTTAGACTGAATGAGTGTTTATGAAAACAAGCCTGGCACACAAGTGTTTATGTAAACAGGTAGATGGTCTGTTGTGACCAATGTTTACAGCCAGAGGTGTTGAAGCTGAGTTGACAATAACAAAAATGTTGTAGTCTGCTGAATCATTGCCAGTAGCAAAATTCTATTATGAAATAAAAAGAAATGCCAGGTGTGAAGAAATGAAGGTAAATTTTTTGAATGATGTAAGGAAATGACTTAATGTTTTGATTGTGAGACAGTTAATATTTGTGTGATAGGATGTTGTTAATGTAAAATCATTTTGATCAAATGTTATTAATTTTGAAACTGTTAATTAAATAAAAAGTAAATTAATATGGTAATTAAATTAATTGAAAAGATAATTTTTAATAATAAAGTTAAATTTATTTTGGACTAAATTTCAAAGGTAACGGTAGATTAAATAGTGATTGATGAAAACAATGATTAAAATATTTATTTAAAATAAAAAACTGAAAGAACGTCCAAGCCAAGATAGTGTTTGGAAAATAAGATGGGTATATTACTGTTCATATAGACTCTACATACAAACATTACATATGTTATGAATATTTTGTTCTATATATATATAGTAGTTAAGGACAACTTGTATAATTGACGTGTTATTTTGGCGGGGTAATATTGAACAGGGAATATTATTTAATTTGACTGGAACATATATGTACTACTGTTAAGATAGGGTTAAGATATATTTTATAATATAAAGTGAGCCAGTACGTTGTCAATGAACCAGTACGGCTAAGAGGAAACAAATCAGTTGTGGGATATGGAGTGATGGAAGGCCGTTTGTCGATTTTTAATTGAATGTTCCAAAGTCGGGCGATACTGTGGCGGGTATCTGTCCGAGCTTATGGTGTTGGGATCTCGAACAGAGAAGTCCAGTAAGGTCGGATGGGTGCTGCCACAGCCGCCAGACTAGGGGGGTAAGAACCCATAATTTTAGTAGAGTGTTCAGGGGGGTTGTGGCGCCATATCCTCACTGATCCTCTTAGGGTTTAGGCAATAAGAGTTTGAACGCTTCGGCCTTCAATCTCTTATTGGGGGGTATTGTAACGGTACAGAATTGTGTGCCGCCCCAGTTTTAATTTTAATTCAGTAATTAATAAATTGTTAACTTTCACCCGTGAGGAGCCCCAGTACAACATACACTGTTAGTCTAAACAACAGTCCAGACGTATTGCGTAACCGCCCCAGCAGCAGCTTTTTGTGAATCACAGTATGCAGTTTGTCATCAGAGAGTGAACAATACATAGACAGCAGCAGGAAGCAGTATACAGTTCGTAAACCAGTGGCCTCGGGGGTGCAATATAGGCCGTAAAATTAATTCGGCCTATCCAGTTAATGGTTAAAACATTAATTGTTAACAAGTGTAAAGTATATAAACAGTGTAGCACGCGGCCAGCCTACAACATCTAAGTGCAAAAAGTTATGTCGGCCGACTTGATCATATTTTATAACGTGAGATCAGTAAATCAGTGAGAACCATGAAACAAAAACCGTAAAATCAGTACCAACAGTGGCGTGAGTGCGAGAGAACTCAGAAATCGGTCAGCTAGTGAACTTGTGTCATGGTTATTACATGTGAATAATATGGGTGTGCATTGGAGTGAAACCATTATTAGGATGAGTACCACTTTTTAAACTTAATTACTATATTATAAAATTTGCTTTTATAGACACCTTAATAAGAAACAGAGATCTCTAAGAGAGGGGAGTTTATTTAAATATTAACAAAAAGAGAAAGAGTGTGTGTGGTTATATACTGGTTCATTTTCAATTTTTTTATATGTACTTAGTAATGTCAATTATCATAGTAGTTTAAAACAAAATTTAACAAAGATACTGTCATTTGTAGAAAGTAAAAGAAGGGTGCGATTTTCGATAAATAAAATAAGTATGTATTTTAGACAGTAGAAAATGAGTTAGCGTAATCATTTCGCACTTCTACCCAGATAACCTTGTCTGCAGTGGATTTTCGTCTGTAAGACCCGGGAAAATACAACCAAAGGTAAGAGTGTATTTACTTGAAAAACTTATATTGAAATTTTGAGTCTGAACAAACTTATAGAGTTTCAAGGGTCCTATAGACGAAACTGTTGCAGAGATGGTTATTTAGGTTTGAATGACGAAATAATTACGCTAACAGAGTTTTCTGATTTTAACAAATTACTTTTCTTTTATTAAGCAAAATTACGTTATTTTCTCAACCTGTATAACAACTCCTCAAATTCTCATCATTTCTTGTAAACTACTACATCTATATCAAGCACACAGTTATCGGTATAAAAATGACAAATGAACAATTCTTATGAAGCTACCATTCTTACATGACTATAACAAAGTAATTAATATGATTAATGGCCCAGTACTTTTCTTTTTTATATCACTCACTCTCTCACTCTTTTACGTTTTCATATTTAACCCCCATTTATAGAGCTCTTCAAATCTTTATTTTTTTGGTATTGAACTATTTATTTGAGATGCTTATGAAATTTAGTTGATAGTTTATTAGTGGTACTTAACCATTCCGAAGACGTTCCAAATGGTTTCACCACCACCACCACCACCACGTGTTATTTGCCATTTCCCTGGTCACTCCGAACTTCAGTGTTTAAACAGTTAAAAGTTTATCACTGTAGTTGTTTGATTGCTCTTCAGTAGTTCACTCCGATTTTAGAAATTACATATTATAACATTTCATCAGCCGACGTTAATTTTGCTTGAGCACTTGTTGTTTTTATGACTGCACGGTCTGAAGAATTTTAGTCGACTGGGTAACTGCTCGCACACTGGTTACTGGAACCGCGCGCTACTTTACTGACCCGCGCGGCTCTGTAGTGTCTAGTCGACTGGTCCAACGATGACTGCCGCTGTTGCCTCCTGATGAAACTGGCTTGTGTCAATTACGGGTTTTACTGTAATTCACAGACAGCACAAGTTGTAGGTAGTTGAGTAATGTGTCTGGCCAGGCTGACTCCAGAGACAAACACAGATGGGTGTTTCGCAATCATTGTATGCATCTTTGTTAAAGCAGAGGTTCCCCAAAGTCACTATTTATTTGTTATTTATCACCCCATTCTGTCCCGTTACAACTGTTAGTTAATTTAATCACATAATAATAATTTTGTGACAGAAAATTATAGCACAATCCATTATATGCTCTTAATCTGCAAATATGAACTCAGAAGATAATTACCATCATTGCGGACAACTGATAACTTCCATTTTGTTTTGTTTAATTCATCTGCACTAAGAACAACTAACAAATCAGTAAAAAATAAAATGTACGAGCAATCTTTGTGAAAGTCAATGCAACATCACTGAAGAAGTTATCAATGAATAAACGTTACAATCAACACCCAAGTTACTATACCTGCTGTACTATTTCCTGGTCGGACATTGTCATTTGCGTGTACTGCATCTGTCTGGATGTGTTTCTTCAAACTGTGCCACATCGTATCCTTTTGAGGATCAACCATTACAACTACATGGTGTACAGTCTCAGGAACTGCGTCTTCACCTTTAAGGTCTACCCACGTAGGAAAGTACATCAACCTTTCCTAAAAACAGATTTCATATTAATGACACCTGAAATGTACACACACTATCACAGATTCAATTAAAAAATAAACATCAATATATAAATAAGCAATATAATCTTATGGTCTACATCTATATGGTCTACATCTTGACAGTTTCTGTTGCGGGTTTTGTTGTACATACATTAAAAACTCATATGAATACTGCAGTTCCTATTAAAACCAATTTAGTTTTACAGCGACTCAATGATTTCCACATCTATTTTTTTTTTCATCTGAAGCCTTTAAAAATGAATTACAACAAAAAATCTATTTACTATCTACTATAAATGTGTTAAAAATGTTGCTACAAGAATTAAGTAACACCAATCATCTATACTTTTTTTGTTTACAAAAATTAACCAAAAATGCATTTAATTAATACTGTAACGGGCCGAATTTGAGGGTTATTTAATTTTATTAAATTTTTTGGGATTTATAAAAAATATTTATAAATTTAATTTCCATCTGGGGCCAGAACACGTGGTGTATGGAAACAGTTTCTAACAAAGGAGTAATATCTCAAGTTGTGCAATCAGTACAGAAGAATGTACCAAGTCGTCATTTCCAAGAACTTTGCAAGTGTGTGGCAGTGCACCCGTATGCATCACACGACCATGCGCGCGGACTGACGCCTGGGTGAAACACCAAAGATGGCTAAGAGAACAATTTCTGTTTCCTTAGTCTACCATGCGGCCGGACGTAAAGCTTAAGTCCCGCCTATCTTGTGACGTCAGCCAGTGCCGAGCGAATATCCTATATGATCAGCACACAAATAATTGCATGGGTTGAATAGGACGAAGCTGCGACGAAGAACTATGAGGCCTTGGTTTCCACAACAAAAGACGCAATCAAGTTAGCGGCGAATGCTGTGCCGCTCTGGGCAGTCCGACATAGACCGTACCTGCAGGAACAGCCCCCCGGGCTACTTAAAAAAAATTTTATAAATTACCAGTTTTAAAGTGAATTAACAGTTTAACTATGTGACCGCGGTCAATATTATGCAGTGAAGAATATATACATTTTTTTTCGGACACACCAGTGATTGCCAAACGCTAAATAGTGAGTTCGAACGAAGACCACGTTGCCGGCTGGAGTATTTCACCACATGTTGAAGGGTTTGGGGTAATTAAAATGATCAGGGGAGGGGTTATTAAAATAAATTGAGTGTGTGTGTAAATGCAGGCTGGGCAGTCTGAATGATATAGAATAAGGTAAGGTATTTATTATGTTGTAAAAAATTTATAATGCTGTACTTCAAAAGCTATCAAAACACCTTGTGGAGAGAATAACGTTTTTTGTATTTTATACATGGAAAAGTTGTTTAACAATCTTAAAATAAAAAACAAGTATCTTTTAACTGATATATTTTGGTAAGCAAAGTCATTTAAAAAACCTTATTTCATTTGATGTGTTGTCAAGTTCGCCGTACGAACGGGGTTCGTCCCCACTTAGAGATCAGCCCAGATTAAGACGCAAAAGGTAAGTGGAAGTTTGCAATATAATTCATTATTAAAATGTATCCGAGTGTTACAATTGGTGCCATGACTGCAGGATGTAATATAACAAACAAGTTGTATTACACCGGCCTATATTTTGACAGTACATTGAATGAAGTATGGTTGTGAAAGCGAAATTTTAGTTACGTGAAATGTATGTAATTATGGTAAGGTTTATTTTATATATGCTGTAGTATAACGTTTTGGAAGGGAAGAGTAATCAATTGTAGTTAATACTCAAGTAAAACTAAGCTATAAACCAGAAAAAATGTCTGAGAATACTAAACAAAGCAATATAACTAACGTAGAAATGAGTGAAAGTGACCTTGAGTCGCAGTCACTGAATGAAAGTGATATGCGGACAGCTGAGCCGAGCGCTGTTACAGAAACAGCTGTGGGCGGCAATGTAATCATTCATTCTACCCCAATTGCTGCCCAAATACAATTAAGTGAAACAGCTGTTGATTCTGGGATTCAGTTAACCCCAGTTTTAACCAATAAAAATAAACAATTCGATAACATGGATATAATAAGTATTATGTTGAATCAATTTAATGAATTAAATAAACGTTTTGATGCAAATGACGAAAAATTTGAGACCAAATTTGAGATTTTAAGTAATGACTTTAATAAACGTTTTAATTCTAATGACGAAAAATTTGACAAAATAGACCGTCGTTTTGACGTTCAAAATAGCAATTTTAATAAAAAATTTGAAGAACAGAATATTCAGTTGCAGCAGAGTATAAGTGCAAAATTTGATAATCTGAGTCATGTACTAGCTAAACATGTTGAGGAACGTTGTGAAAATATTAAATCACAATTGTCAGAGTCTATGAATGAGCAATTAGAGTGCCGTGTTTCTGATATAAAAAATGATATAACAAATAAAGTAGAGAAACAGATCACGGAACAATATAGCGTAATAAACACAATTGTTGAGAAACAAATAAATGAATGCAATACCAATACTGAATGTAAGGTTAGTTATGCTATGAATAAGATTGAAAGTGATAATATTAAAATAAGTGAAATAGAAAATAATTGTAAGATTGAATTTAAGACAATACACAATACAATAAGTGACCTTGAATCTGATAGTAACAATAAATTAATGAACGTTGAAAAAAATATTATGGATGTTAAAAATGAGTTGAGTATGGCCATCAGCCAACAAGTAAACACTGTTACCGAACGAGTAATTATGACTCGTGACGTAAGCAGTGAAGTTGAGTTAGAATCATTTAGTTGTGATAATAAAAGAGTGCATCCTATGCAATTCATAAATAGAGTGAGGGAGTTCAATAAATTCAATACTAATAGCTGGGAGGTACAATTGTTGAAAATTTTAAAATGTTTCAAGGGTAGTTCGGAGATATGGGCCGAGGTACACAAAACAGAATGGGGGTGTTTCGAAAGTTTCGAGGCCGCATTCAGAAACAAATATTGGTCTGAAGAAGACCAAGAAGTGTTACGAAGTAGAATTATGGGAACCGGGAATTTTGAGGGGCCCAATAATAATATAACAGGGTATGTAATGTGAATATTTAATGAGGCGAAATACCTAGAACCGCCATTGCCATTTAGATCCTTCGTGAGGCATATAAGTAAGCATTTGCCAAGGGAAGTGCAAATAATGCTGATGACGCGGGAGGTAGCCAATATTAGTGAATTAGAAAACATTTTAGATGTGTTTCAGAACATCCGGGACCAAGAAATGAGTCGCCGTCACAACCAGCAGAATATGAATAACGGAGGTAATCAGGGACCGCCGAGGGGACCTACAAATGGACCGGCATACCCCAGACGAGAACAAAATAATCGAGGCCCAATGTGGACTTGTCCGGCGTGTTCACAGGAGAATTATGCGTCACAACATTTTTGTTTTAGATGCAGGAGAGAGAGACCGGGTCAGCGACAGGGACCACAACCCGCGCAGAACCACCAGGTATACCAACGAAGGGGAGAGGGCCAAGGAGGAGCGCCGAGAGGTAACGCCCATGAAAAGCAGGTGAACCAGCATGGAAGGGGATACAACCCAGCAGTGGCGAGCACGTCTGCGGGAAACTAAGAGAGACAATGGAACACAGACCCGACCGTTGTCGCCGGAAGTTTCTGGGGTCCACATGAATGACAGCTATCAAAACAACATTATCATAACTGATTTATCTGAGGAATTATTGGAGGAAGAAGACTTCGAAGCAGTGAGACGTGAGAATGGACTGACCGAGGTGAAAATCAACATTGAAGGTAAGGAGATTAAAACTTTGATAGATACAGGTAGCGAAATCTCTGTTATTTCTGAACACGTACTAGATGAATTAAAAGAGATAAATAAAAATATTCCATCTTTGCCAGTTGCGGGGGTGACGATTGTAGGTATTACGGGCGTTAGGAGTAAAAGAGTCACCAAACAAGTACATTTAAATATGATAATTAACGGGGTAGGGTACGATAATACATTTCTAGTCGTACGGGGATTAAATCTTGAGGTTATATTGGGAAATGATTTTCTGATTAAACATAAGGCGGTGATTGATTTTGTAACAAGACCACTGTATGCCGGTCGTTACAAAAAATAAAATGTAGATGGAAAATTTTATAAAAATAAAATTTTCAAATAATAAAAAATTTTGTTTATGTTTATTAATGTATGTAAATAAGAAATAAATCTGTTTTAATTGGTTTCGTAAAAATTTTGATAATCAGGCAGGTATTTACTAACTATCGAGCACTTCTGTAAGATTTTAACCAAGTCTGGAGTTAAATAGATTAACTCCAGTCAGCAATCGATTGGTGATTTTTCTTGCTGGTCCAATATCTCACTCAAATAAAATATTTTCTTCTTCTTGAAGTCCCTCAGCCTTGATAAATAATCTTAAATTAGCCTGTGAAATAATAACAGATAAAAATAATGGAAATATAAAGATTTATTGAACAATTTAAATAAATAATCGATTTTTTATCGATGGAGAACAATTATCGACTCCGTCTCAGGGAATTATCGATTGTGCATACAGAACAAAAATTATGATATGTATTATATAAAGGACAGGTTCTTTGAGCGATTAAAATTAATAGTCAGAGAAGGGTGACGAGAAAGTATAACATTAACAATTAGAATAAATACAATAATTATTATTCAACAGTATTTAAATAATTCTAATATGTAATATTTAAGAAAGTTGTCGTCAAACCATATGCAGACTATGACGTCACTGCTGGATGATGAGGAAGGCAGGCTTGAATTTCAAGATGGCCGCTACTAGATATGGCGAGTTCACTGCGATGTCATCGTGTCAAAAAATCACAGCAAATATACCTTCATGAATGTTTGAAATATTCCCGCACTGGTGTAATATGTCTGTTAAGTTATTTGGTGTATTCTGAAGAAGTGTTCCGTGTAAACTTGTGTTAATTAGTTTATTTTGTATGTGTTCACTCCTGTGGGTTAAGTTTCTCAAGATATGGTTAGGATTTGTAGAGTGAATTAGATTAAATATATTGTTTTACTGTTTTATATCACTCGTATCATTAAGTTAGTTGTTTGTTTTCACTATTTTCGTGAACGTTTTGGTAGATTTAGTTAAAAAAGTGTCTAATTCGTCTAACTCTCGATTCACGTATATTAATGGCTAACTGCTAGTACCATTTTCGATTCGGTTTTAAAGGAACGTTTTTCACACAACTATTCAGCTTGATATTCAACAAAAGACAAATTAACTTGGTCAAAATTTGGCCCACTTAATCTTTGAAAAAGTATTGTTAACATATTTCGATTAGCCATACACATGATAAAATATTACATTATATATGGAATTTATTTATTTTATTCATCACTTTCATGAATTATGAACCTTATCATTGGTTTAATCATCTCATTCCTTTAAAATTGATATATTATAGTCCATATCTGTAGACGTTTTGTGGAAATTAACAAATTTCTTTTTACTTTATGGAAATATAGGCTCAAATGTGGATTTCCGTCTTTATACAAATTTCCTCCATTTTAATTATCATTAATACTATTATAATAAATTTTAATTAGTCATATTCCTCTTCCTTTCCTTAAATACATATAAATTAAACCTTTAAACTGGTTTTTTGTGTTAATCTCTGAATTTGACATTGCTCTTTAAAATTAATTAATTTATATATTTTGAAAATTTACAATATTTTAAGGTATATTTCCTTATTATCATTTTAACTCATAGGATCATTCCCAGTAGTGGTTAACTGATTTACTTTATCTAAATCTGGCTAGTTTACAGGATTTATAAGTGAATTATACTGGTTTATATTGTTTTTGTGAATTCACCAAATGGCCTAGAGTTCAGAATTTTATATTTCTGTCTTTCTCAAATAAATTTAATCCTACTTCCTCCTCTGACTTTACATAGTTACTATTACATGAAAATAAAATGGTTTATAACTTATTGTGAGGTGTAGTATTTAATTAACACTACTGTTATTAAAATAAATAATTATGAACATTATTTAGTAATCTCCACAATTGAACATATTGCTGATATGGTTTGAACATATACTTTTAACTATTTTTGAGTTAACATAGCATACCTATTGAAACATTATTAATGGTATGTATGCTATTATTTAGCAAACATAATTCATTTTAAACACATAATATAAATCTTATTTTCTAATAACTCTTACAAACACATTGATTTTATGGCTGTGAACACACAGTCTATTTAAACATTTTAAACCTATGAATACTAAATTAATGCCAGTCCTTTCTGGTCTAAACCATTACTATTTATGATACCCTTCATCAGTAAACATGACCACCCATACTCTAGTTATTAGCATTTTTTACAAATGTCTTTTAAATAAAGAGTTACATTAAAATAATAAAATACTGGAAATCTTCCATTTTATTATTTTATTATGCTGTTTATTATTGGATATTAAAGTTGTTATATAGCATACTGATAAGTCATAGTATCACTAACTTTAAGTTTATTGCGTTTCTAAAAAACACTTACACAAATTCACTTTCACTGTTGGTTCTGATATTTTGAGTCTTATTATCTCAGACCAGACCTTTAGTAATCATGGACTGTTAAGACTTGTTTATTTTCTCATCACACAATAGCTTTAGTCGGTTCACTTCTTATAATACTATACAGCACTTTAGTTTTCTAAATAATTACATTTTTTTATAGGATTTTGGTATGTTATACTTTCTTTTTAATCGTTTTTGTGGGTTTGGGGTTGATGGTAGTTAATAATAATAATAATAGGTTTTACAACGGTGTTTCTTTCATACTATTTCTTCCTCTCCTCCTGTCTTCTTTCTTGTCCTTCTTCTTATCTTCTTTCTTGTCTTCATTCTTGTCCTTCTTCTGGTCTTCATTCTTCTGGTCTTCTTGTCTTCCTTCTTCATTCTTGGGTAAACCAAGGTACTTGGTGTTATCTCGACTGATGTTTAGTTTGGAGCATCTAATTCATTTACTGACACTGACCTTGTTCTTCTCTAAAGGTTTCAGGGTATTGTTTTCTTCCTGATCACAAATTTTATTCTTCCTTCTTCTTTTTTTTTGGGGGTATTTTGGTATTCACCACTCTTAAACTGATTCTCTTTCTTCTTGATATGGTGTTATTATTTGTTTACTGCTCCTAGCTTCCTGGGTAAATTACTGATATTATAATATGAGTTGCTTTCAATACTTTCTTTGATATTTAAATAGTGGTTTTTATATAATGTAATGAGGATTTTTATTTTATCGTGGTTCATTCCTTTGATTTCCTTAAATCTCATTCAATATTATTTTAACATTTGTGGTGTAATTAAACTTTATGATTTTATGACTTAATAAGTAGTGGATTTTCTGTCACGCTACAGAATGCCCTTCTCCAGAAGTAATTTTTTCAGACTATACTTGCTTTGTCTGAAACAATTGCTTATGATAATTATTCTAGGTTTGTTATTATTCTGGACTTCCTTCCATTTTAAAAATGTTCTTATTTATATTTGAGTTTATATCATTCTCATTCTCACTGGATCTTCCTTGATAGTAATAGTCATCTGAGTTTCATATTTATTATTTCATTTTCATATTTCTTCTTAGTATTTTCTCCTTGGGATATTTCCTCCCTATCGTTCCCTACTTTGTGAGCTGGTTCAGTTCAGAGAGGCACTGTACGCTACTTTCCTCTGCTGTCCAATACTTCACACATATTTGAGTACAGAGGCAAATCATCTCTGCTCAAAAAACATATTAATACTGCTGGAATTATCTACAGACAGATTAAAAAATTATTCAGAATAGTACACATTTGTTACTATTTAAAAAAAAATATCTTTGGGATACTTCACTTATTACTTATTAGATTTCTCAGAGATTTTAATATTCCTATCTCAGTTGTTCTTCTGACTCGTTAACTACATGTTTCTTTCATTTGATATTATGGTAGGAAGCTCTTCTATTATTACATTTTTCAACTTTTCTTATCATATAAAGCTTTTGGTGATAAATTCTTTATTACCTTCTGGTTTTTTTATTATAATCTGCATTGTTTATAGTAGCATATCTTTATGATATTTTTACACTGTTTCTTTGTTCTTATTATTTCCACTTGTTCTATTTTCTAGAACTTTTTATAACTGTCATTATCATAATTGACATTTAATTCATAAATCATTTTATATTAATTCGTTTAATTACATATATCTTTGATATTATTCTCACATTATTCCTGTCATGGTTATTATATTTTCGAATGAATGTTTTTTTTTTTTATTAATTTCATAATGAGGTCATAATTTCTCCTCATACCACTTCAAAGTTTCATTATCTCATAATTCCAAATAAGTTTTTTGTACTTTATTATATTCAATCACTCAAATCGTATTAAAAAAAAAATATATATTTTTTTTATTTCCTTTGGCATCATTTTATGGAAAGGTTTTTACTCTCTATATTGAAATTAGACATGATCATACTGTCCAGAATTATTTGTTTTAATTCTAAAGTCTGTTTCCTTTATTTATCCCATTATGATCCTGTATTAACATGGTAATTATATTTTATACTTACCATAAATATGGTATTAAATCTCTTGTTTATCTCAACAAAGTGTTTTATTAATAATTGGTTGGTAAGTTGTACTTATTCTTGGTTTGGAAACTTGATTTATACACAATTCAAAATTCACTCTTCTTATATTATTCCATAAAGTTTTCTCAAATAATTTGTATGTAAGGTGGGCTTGCTTTTCTTTTTAGAACTTATATTATTTCAATCTAAATTCTGTTTTATATTTATTCCTTCAAAATGTTTTTTCTCAAATTCTTGGTTAGTAAGGTGAACTTACAATCTTTTTAAATTTGGATGATTTCTCATTCTAAATTCCTTTTTATATTCTTGCCATAAAGTTTCTCTTCAAATAATTGTTATGTAAATGGTCTTACATTGTTTTAAAATTTGGATGATTTTTAAATTCTAACTTCTTCTTGTACATATCTTCTAAATGGTTTCATTAATAATGGTGTAGTAAGATGTACTTACTTTGTCTTTGGAATTTTGATGATTTTAATTCTTCTCTTAAATTATTGCCATAAAATTTTCTTCAAATAATTGTTATGTAAGGAGAACTTACTTTTGTTTTAGAATTTAGGGGTTTTAAATTCTAACTTCTCTCTTCTCTTCCATTTCTCATTATTTTTTTTCATAAATAATTGTAATAGTTTTCCATATTATGTGGTAAACATATCATATTAGTTTCATAAATATTGTATGACTCTTTTCTTGTCTTTATTCAAACGTATTTCTTATTATCATTTTTCCTTTATACCCAGGTGGATGCTTTTTATTATGGTGCATTGTTGCTCATATTTCCTTTGTAAGGTGTAGTTTCTTAATTAATTTATTTCTTAAATCCCCGTTTTGGTTCTTTGTCCCTTCCTCTTCTTTGACATTATTTTTGCCGTTGTCGGTTATCATGACATCAGTCCCTTTTTAGTGGAGGTGTGTGGTATTTGATTTAACCATAGTCTGTCATTTCGGTTACTCTCATGGTCCGGATGACCATAGTCTTCATACTTGTTCCGGTACCCGTGACATTTTTAGCCTTTGCCTTGTATTTCATCCTTCTGGCCGTTATTCCTTTGTTGGCTACAAAGCTTATGTTGTTCCCTCTATCATATTGTCTTATATACCAATATGTTTCTGGTCCATATGCTGTATGACCTGAAAAATATCTGTGAGGGTCTTCATCTGGTTTATCAATTATTTGCTTCTCTGAAGCCCCATAATCTGGTTCACCATCACATATCCATCCTGAAGGTATACATTTTTGTGTAATTGTACACTGGAATAGTTCTGGATGTCGCACTAATGGAACACACTCTGGTGATCACCTGTGCCATCATCACAGTCTGATAAGATGTTATATTTCCATCTTTCCGAAATACACTGTCCAGTCCAACACTGAAACTGATCTGGTCCACATGTCGTATTCCGTTTACCTCTGGTCCTTCCCCATTGGTAAACTATTGTCTGTTGGTACATTATTTCTGAGATTATTCTTAATCTCCTTCCGTAATTTCTGGAATTCCTGATTTCTTCATGGTCGGTAATTGGAATATTATTGACATCCATTAAACCATGGTTCATCATTTCTATTTCTTCCTTGGTTTTCCTTAATTTCCTTGGAATTGTTTTCCTCCTTTCCTTTGGTTCCACTTCCATATCTTTAGTATTTTCTGTATTCCCGTTAGCTTTCTTTTCAGGTAATACTACTATTTGTTCCAAGGTTTTTTTGTTTGGTATTTCTCCCGTTTCTGGTTTGCTATCATTTTTTATTTCTTCGGTCTTCTCCTTTCTTAATCCTTCCCTAAACAGTTTATTATCATTACTTATGTCATCCAATTTCTCCATCACCAATTTGTGTTGCTTCTTTCTTTCCTTTCTTGCCTCTTCCATGGTCTCATCCATTATCTTATGCAGGTCTTCCTTTAATTCCTGATTCATTTTCTTACTGGTTTCTTCCATGCCCTTGGTAGTGGAATCCATTTTCTTCTCCATTCCTTCCATTTGCTGACTCATTTTTAGGAACATTTCCATCATCTTATCCATTTTGCTTTCTTCAGAGGTCATAGCTTTTTCTACTTCCTTGTCTGGGACGTTGGCTTCCCCTGTTTGCGTTGTTACTTCGGGTTGTTCCTCTGGTGGTGTGGGTTGTTTCGATTCCACCTGGGTTAGTAACACTTCCGGATCCTCCACGGGTGTTGCCTCCTTATCCCCCATGTCAATCTCTTTTTCGGCCTCTGCCGCCCTCTTTTTCGAAGTAGCTCGTCTTTCCATTTTTCTCTCTTCTTTTTCTATTAATTAATCGCTGCCAGGCTTATCTTATCGAGCCCCACGTTGGGCGCCACTTTGTAACAAGACCGCTGTATGCCGGTCGTTACAAAAAATAAAATGTAGATGGAAAATTTTATAAAAATAAAATTTTCAAATAATAAAAAATTTTGTTTATGTTTATTAATGTATGTAAATAAGAAATAAATCTGTTTTAATTGGTTTCGTAAAAATTTTGATAATCAGGCAGGTATTTACTAACTATCGAGCACTTCTGTAAGATTTGAACCAAGTCTGGAGTTAAATAGATTAACTCCAGTCAGCAATCGATTGGTGATTTTTCTTGCTGGTCCAATATCTCACTCAAATAAAATATTTTCTTCTTCTTGAAGTCCCTCAGCCTTGATAAATAATCTTAAATTAGCCTGTGAAATAATAACAGATAAAAATAATGGAAATATAAAGATTTATTGAACAATTTAAATAAATAATCGATTTTTTATCGATGGAGAACAATTATCGACTCCGTCTCAGGGAATTATCGATTGTGCATACAGAACAAAAATTATGATATGTATTATATAAAGGACAGGTTCTTTGAGCGATTAAAATTAATAGTCAGAGAAGGGTGACGAGAAAGTATAACATTAACAATTAAAATAAATACAATAATTATTATTCAACAGCATTTAAATAATTCTAATATGTAATATTTAAGAAAGTTGTCGTCAAACCATATGCAGACTATGACGTCACTGCTGGATGATGAGGAAGGCAGGCTTGAATTTCAAGATGGCCGCTACTAGATATGGCGAGTTCACTGCGATGTCATCGTGTCAAAAAATCACAGCAAATATACCTTCATGAATGTTTGAAATATTCCCGCACTGGTGTAATATGTCTGTTAAGTTATTTGGTGTATTCTGAAGAAGTGTTCCGTGTAAACTTGTGTTAATTAGTTTATTTTGTATGTGTTCACTCCTGTGGGTTAAGTTTCTCAAGATATGGTTAGGATTTGTAGAGTGAATTAGATTAAATATATTGTTTTACTGTTTTATATCACTCGTATCATTAAGTTAGTTGTTTGTTTTCACTATTTTCGTGAACGTTTTGGAAGATTTAGTTAAAAAAGTGTCTAATTCGTCTAACTCTCGATTCACGTATATTAATGGCTAACTGCTAGTACCATTTTCGATTCGGTTTTAAAGGAACGTTTTTCACACAACTATTCAGCTTGATATTCAACAAAAGACTAATTAACTTGGTCAAAATTTGGCCCACTTAATCTTTGAAAAAGTATTGTTAACATATTTCGATTACTCATACACATGATAAAATATTACATTATATATGGAATTTATTAATTTTATTCATCACTTTCATGAATTATGAACCTTATCATTGGTTTAATCATCTCATTCGTTTCAAATTGATATATTATAGTCCATATCTGTAGACATTTTGTGGAAATTAACAAATTTCTTTACTTTATGGAAATATAGGCTCAAAATTGGATTTCCGTCTTTATACAAATTTCCTCCATTTTAATTATCATTAATACTATTATAATAAATTTTAATTAGTCATATTCCTCTTCCTTTCCTTAAATACATATAAATTAAACCTTTAAACTGGTTTTTTGTGTATATCTCTGAATTTGACATTGCTCTTTAAAATTAATTAATTTATATATTTTGAAAATTTACAATATTTTAAGGTATATTTCCTTATTATCATTTTAACTCATAGGATCATTCCCAGTAGTGGTTAACTGATTTACTTTATCTAAATCTGGCTAGTTTACAGGATTTATAAGTGAATTATACCGGTTTATATTGTTTTTGTGAATTCACCAAATGGCCTAGAGTTCAGAATTTTATATTTCTGTCTTTCTCAAATAAATTTAATCCTACTTCCTCCTCTGACTTTACATAGTTACTATTACATGAAAATAAAATGGTTTATAACTTATTGTGAGGTGTAGTATTTAATTAACACTACTGTTATTAAAATAAATAATTATGAACATTATTTAGTAATCTCCACAATTGAACATATTGCTGATATGGTTTGAACATATACTTTTAACTATTTTTGAGTTAACATAGCATACCTATTGAAACATTATTAATGGTATGTATGCTATTATTTAGCAAACATAATTCATTTTAAACACATAATATAAATCTTATTTTCTAATAACTCTTACAAACACATTGATTTTATGGCTGTGAACACACAGTCTATTTAAACATTTTAAACCTATGAATACTAAATTAATGCCAGTCCTTTCTGGTCTAAACCATTACTATTTATGATACCCTTTATCAGTAAACATGACCACCCATACTCTAGTTATTAGCATTTTTTACAAATGTCTTTTAAATAAAGAGTTACATTAAAATAATAAAATACTGGAAATCTTCCATTTTATTATTTTATTATGCTGTTTATTATTGGATATTAAAGTTGTTATATAGCATACTGATAAGTCATAGTATCACTAACTTTAAGTTTATTGCGTTTCTAAAAAACACTTACACAAATTCACTTTCACTGTTGGTTCTGATATTTTGAGTCTTATTATCTCAGACCAGACCTTTAGTAATCATGGACTGTTAAGACTTGTTTATTTTCTCATCACACAATAGCTTTAGTCGGTTCACTTCTTATAATACTATACAGCACTTTAGTTTTCTAAATAATTACATTTTTTTATAGGATTTTGGTATGTTATACTTTCTTTTTAATCGTTTTTGTGGGTTTGGGGTTGATGGTAGTTAATAATAATAATAATAGGTTTTACAACGGTGTTTCTTTCATACTATTTCTTCCTCTCCTCCTGTCTTCTTTCTTGTCCTTCTTCTTATCTTCTTTCTTGTCTTCATTCTTGTCCTTCTTCTGGTCTTCATTCTTCTGGTCTTCCTTCTTCATTCTTGGGTAAACCAAGGTACTTGGTGTTATCTCGACTGATGTTTAGTTTGGAGCATCTAATTCATTTACTGACACTGACCTTGTTCTTCTCTAAAGGTTTCAGGGTATTGTTTTCTTCCTGATCACAAATTTTATTCTTCCTTCTTCTTTTTTTTTGGGGGTATTTTGGTATTCACCACTCTTAAACTGATTCTCTTTCTTCTTGATATGGTGTTATTATTTGTTTACTGCTCCTAGCTTCCTGGGTAAATTACTGATATTATAATATGAGTTGCTTTCAATACTTTCTTTGATATTTAAATAGTGGTTTTTATATAATGTAATGAGGATTTTTATTTTATCGTGGTTCATTCCTTTGATTTCCTTAAATCTCATTCAATATTATTTTAACATTTGTGGTGTAATTAAACTTTATGATTTTATGACTTAATAAGTAGTGGATTTTCTGTCACGCTACAGAATGCCCTTCTCCAGAAGTAATTTTTTCAGACTATACTTGCTTTGTCTGAAACAATTGCTTATGATAATTATTCTAGGTTTGTTATTATTCTGGACTTCCTTCCATTTTAAAAATGTTCTTATTTATATTTGAGTTTATATCATTCTCATTCTCACTGGATCTTCCTTGATAGTAATAGTCATCTGAGTTTCATATTTATTATTTCATTTTCATATTTCTTCTTAGTATTTTCTCCTTGGGATATTTCCTCCCTATCGTTCCCTACTTTGTGAGCTGGTTCAGTTCAGAGAGGCACTGTACGCTACTTTCCTCTGCTGTCCAATACTTCACACATATTTGAGTACAGAGGCAAATCATCTCTGCTCAAAAAACATATTAATACTGCTGGAATTATCTACAGACAGATTAAAAAATTATTCAGAATAGTACACATTTGTTACTATTTAAAAAAAAATATCTTTGGGATACTTCACTTATTACTTATTAGATTTCTCAGAGATTTTAATATTCCTATCTCAGTTGTTCTTCTGACTCGTTAACTACATGTTTCTTTCATTTGATATTATGGTAGGAAGCTCTTCTATTATTACATTTTTCAACTTTTCTTATCATATAAAGCTTTTGGTGATAAATTCTTTATTACCTTCTGGTTTTTTTATTATAATCTGCATTGTTTATAGTAGCATATCTTTATGATATTTTTACACTGTTTCTTTGTTCTTATTATTTCCACTTGTTCTATTTTCTAGAACTTTTTATAACTGTCATTATCATAATTGACATTTAATTCATAAATCATTTTATATTAATTCGTTTAATTACATATATCTTTGATATTATTCTCACATTATTCCTGTCATGGTTATTATATTTTCGAATGAATTTTTTTTTTTTTTATTAATTTCATAATGAGGTCATAATTTCTCCTCATACCACTTCAAAGTTTCATTATCTCATAATTCCAAATAAGTTTTTTGTACTTTATTATATTCAATCACTCAAATCGTATTAAAAAAAAAATATATATATTTTTTTATTTCCTTTGGCATCATTTTATGGAAAGGTTTTTACTCTCTATATTGAAATTAGACATGATCATACTGTCCAGAATTATTTGTTTTAATTCTAAAGTCTGTTTCCTTTATTTATCCCATTATGATCCTGTATTAACATGGTAATTATATTTTATACTTACCATAAATATGGTATTAAATCTCTTGTTTATCTCAACAAAGTGTTTTATTAATAATTGGTTGGTAAGTTGTACTTATTCTTGGTTTGGAAACTTGATTTATACACAATTCAAAATTCACTCTTCTTATATTATTCCATAAAGTTTTCTCAAATAATTTGTATGTAAGGTGGGCTTGCTTTTCTTTTTAGAACTTATATTATTTCAATCTAAATTCTGTTTTATATTTATTCCTTCAAAATGTTTTTTCTCAAATTCTTGGTTAGTAAGGTGAACTTACAATCTTTTTAAATTTGGATGATTTCTCATTCTAAATTCCTTTTTATATTCTTGCCATAAAGTTTCTCTTCAAATAATTGTTATGTAAATGGTCTTACATTGTTTTAAAATTTGGATGATTTTTAAATTCTAACTTCTTCTTGTACATATCTTCTAAATGGTTTCATTAATAATGGTGTAGTAAGATGTACTTACTTTGTCTTTGGAATTTTGATGATTTTAATTCTTCTCTTAAATTATTGCCATAAAATTTTCTTCAAATAATTGTTATGTAAGGAGAACTTACTTTTGTTTTAGAATTTAGGGGTTTTAAATTCTAACTTCTCTCTTCTCTTCCATTTCTCATTATTTTTTTTCATAAATAATTGTAATAGTTTTCCATATTATGTGGTAAACATATCATATTAGTTTCATAAATATTGTATGACTCTTTTCTTGTCTTTATTCAAACGTATTTCTTATTATCATTTTTCCTTTATACCCAGGTGGATGCTTTTTATTATGGTGCATTGTTGCTCATATTTCCTTTGTAAGGTGTAGTTTCTTAATTAATTTATTTCTTAAATCCCCGTTTTGGTTCTTTGTCCCTTCCTCTTCTTTGACATTATTTTTGCCGTTGTCGGTTATCATGACATCAGTCCCTTTTTAGTGGAGGTGTGTGGTATTTGATTTAACCATAGTCTGTCATTTCGGTTACTCTCATGGTCCGGATGACCATAGTCTTCATACTTGTTCCGGTACCCGTGACATTTTTAGCCTTTGCCTTGTATTTCATCCTTCTGGCCGTTATTCCTTTGTTGGCTACAAAGCTTATGTTGTTCCCTCTATCATATTGTCTTATATACCAATATGTTTCTGGTCCATATGCTGTATGACCTGAAAAATATCTGTGAGGGTCTTCATCTGGTTTATCAATTATTTGCTTCTCTGAAGCCCCATAATCTGGTTCACCATCACATATCCATCCTGAAGGTATACATTTTTGTGTAATTGTACACTGGAATAGTTCTGGATGTCGCACTAATGGAACACACTCTGGTGATCACCTGTGCCATCATCACAGTCTGATAAGATGTTATATTTCCATCTTTCCGAAATACACTGTCCAGTCCAACACTGAAACTGATCTGGTCCACATGTCGTATTCCGTTTACCTCTGGTCCTTCCCCATTGGTAAACTATTGTCTGTTGGTACATTATTTCTGAGATTATTCTTAATCTCCTTCCGTAATTTCTGGAATTCCTGATTTCTTCATGGTCGGTAATTGGAATATTATTGACATCCATTAAACCATGGTTCATCATTTCTATTTCTTCCTTGGTTTTCCTTAATTTCCTTGGAATTGTTTTCCTCCTTTCCTTTGGTTCCACTTCCATATCTTTAGTATTTTCTGTATTCCCGTTAGCTTTCTTTTCAGGTAATACTACTATTTGTTCCAAGGTTTTTTTGTTTGGTATTTCTCCCGTTTCTGGTTTGCTATCATTTTTTATTTCTTCGGTCTTCTCCTTTCTTAATCCTTCCCTAAACAGTTTATTATCATTACTTATGTCATCCAATTTCTCCATCACCAATTTGTGTTGCTTCTTTCTTTCCTTTCTTGCCTCTTCCATGGTCTCATCCATTATCTTATGCAGGTCTTCCTTTAATTCCTGATTCATTTTCTTACTGGTTTCTTCCATGCCCTTGGTAGTGGAATCCATTTTCTTCTCCATTCCTTCCATTTGCTGACTCATTTTTAGGAACATTTCCATCATCTTATCCATTTTGCTTTCTTCAGAGGTCATAGATTTTTCTACTTCCTTGTCTGGGACGTTGGCTTCCCCTGTTTGCGTTGTTACTTCGGGTTGTTCCTCTGGTGGTGTGGGTTGTTTCGATTCCACCTGGGTTAGTAACACTTCCGGATCCTCCACGGGTGTTGCCTCCTTATCCCCCATGTCAATCTCTTTTTCGGCCTCTGCCGCCCTCTTTTTCGAAGTAGCTCGTCTTTCCATTTTTCTCTCTTCTTTTTCTATTAATTAATCGCTGCCAGGCTTATCTTATCGAGCCCCACGTTGGGCGCCACTTTGTAACAAGACCGCTGTATGCCGGTCGTTACAAAAAATAAAATGTAGATGGAAAATTTTATAAAAATAAAATTTTCAAATAATAAAAAATTTTGTTTATGTTTATTAATGTATGTAAATAAGAAATAAATCTGTTTTAATTGGTTTCGTAAAAATTTTGATAATCAGGCAGGTATTTACTAACTATCGAGCACTTCTGTAAGATTTGAACCAAGTCTGGAGTTAAATAGATTAACTCCAGTCAGCAATCGATTGGTGATTTTTCTTGCTGGTCCAATATCTCACTCAAATAAAATATTTTCTTCTTCTTGAAGTCCCTCAGCCTTGATAAATAATCTTAAATTAGCCTGTGAAATAATAACAGATAAAAATAATGGAAATATAAAGATTTATTGAACAATTTAAATAAATAATCGATTTTTTATCGATGGAGAACAATTATCGACTCCGTCTCAGGGAATTATCGATTGTGCATACAGAACAAAAATTATGATATGTATTATATAAAGGACAGGTTCTTTGAGCGATTAAAATTAATAGTCAGAGAAGGGTGACGAGAAAGTATAACATTAACAATTAAAATAAATACAATAATTATTATTCAACAGCATTTAAATAATTCTAATATGTAATATTTAAGAAAGTTGTCGTCAAACCATATGCAGACTATGACGTCACTGCTGGATGATGAGGAAGGCAGGCTTGAATTTCAAGATGGCCGCTACTAGATATGGCGAGTTCACTGCGATGTCATCGTGTCAAAAAATCACAGCAAATATACCTTCATGAATGTTTGAAATATTCCCGCACTGGTGTAATATGTCTGTTAAGTTATTTGGTGTATTCTGAAGAAGTGTTCCGTGTAAACTTGTGTTAATTAGTTTATTTTGTATGTGTTCACTCCTGTGGGTTAAGTTTCTCAAGATATGGTTAGGATTTGTAGAGTGAATTAGATTAAATATATTGTTTTACTGTTTTATATCACTCGTATCATTAAGTTAGTTGTTTGTTTTCACTATTTTCGTGAACGTTTTGGAAGATTTAGTTAAAAAAGTGTCTAATTCGTCTAACTCTCGATTCACGTATATTAATGGCTAACTGCTAGTACCATTTTCGATTCGGTTTTAAAGGAACGTTTTTCACACAACTATTCAGCTTGATATTCAACAAAAGACTAATTAACTTGGTCAAAATTTGGCCCACTTAATCTTTGAAAAAGTATTGTTAACATATTTCGATTACTCATACACATGATAAAATATTACATTATATATGGAATTTATTAATTTTATTCATCACTTTCATGAATTATGAACCTTATCATTGGTTTAATCATCTCATTCCTTTCAAATTGATATATTATAGTCCATATCTGTAGACATTTTGTGGAAATTAACAAATTTCTTTACTTTATGGAAATATAGGCTCAAAATTGGATTTCCGTCTTTATACAAATTTCCTCCATTTTAATTATCATTAATACTATTATAATAAATTTTAATTAGTCATATTCCTCTTCCTTTCCTTAAATACATATAAATTAAACCTTTAAACTGGTTTTTTGTGTATATCTCTGAATTTGACATTGCTCTTTAAAATTAATTAATTTATATATTTTGAAAATTTACAATATTTTAAGGTATATTTCCTTATTATCATTTTAACTCATAGGATCATTCCCAGTAGTGGTTAACTGATTTACTTTATCTAAATCTGGCTAGTTTACAGGATTTATAAGTGAATTATACCGGTTTATATTGTTTTTGTGAATTCACCAAATGGCCTAGAGTTCAGAATTTTATATTTCTGTCTTTCTCAAATAAATTTAATCCTACTTCCTCCTCTGACTTTACATAGTTACTATTACATGAAAATAAAATGGTTTATAACTTATTGTGAGGTGTAGTATTTAATTAACACTACTGTTATTAAAATAAATAATTATGAACATTATTTAGTAATCTCCACAATTGAACATATTGCTGATATGGTTTGAACATATACTTTTAACTATTTTTGAGTTAACATAGCATACCTATTGAAACATTATTAATGGTATGTATGCTATTATTTAGCAAACATAATTCATTTTAAACACATAATATAAATCTTATTTTCTAATAACTCTTACAAACACATTGATTTTATGGCTGTGAACACACAGTCTATTTAAACATTTTAAACCTATGAATACTAAATTAATGCCAGTCCTTTCTGGTCTAAACCATTACTATTTATGATACCCTTCATCAGTAAACATGACCACCCATACTCTAGTTATTAGCATTTTTTACAAATGTCTTTTAAATAAAGAGTTACATTAAAATAATAAAATACTGGAAATCTTCCATTTTATTATTTTATTATGCTGTTTATTATTGGATATTAAAGTTGTTATATAGCATACTGATAAGTCATAGTATCACTAACTTTAAGTTTATTGCGTTTCTAAAAAACACTTACACAAATTCACTTTCACTGTTGGTTCTGATATTTTGAGTCTTATTATCTCAGACCAGACCTTTAGTAATCATGGACTGTTAAGACTTGTTTATTTTCTTATCACACAATAGCTTTAGTCGGTTCACTTCTTATAATACTATACAGCACTTTAGTTTTCTAAATAATTACATTTTTTTATAGGATTTTGGTATGTTATACTTTCTTTTTAATCGTTTTTGTGGGTTTGGGGTTGATGGTAGTTAATAATAATAATAATAGGTTTTACAACGGTGTTTCTTTCATACTATTTCTTCCTCTCCTCCTGTCTTCTTTCTTGTCCTTCTTCTTATCTTCTTTCTTGTCTTCATTCTTGTCCTTCTTCTGGTCTTCATTCTTCTGGTCTTCTTGTCTTCCTTCTTCATTCTTGGGTAAACCAAGGTACTTGGTGTTATCTCGACTGATGTTTAGTTTGGAGCATCTAATTCATTTACTGACACTGACCTTGTTCTTCTCTAAAGGTTTCAGGGTATTGTTTTCTTCCTGATCACAAATTTTATTCTTCCTTCTTCTTTTTTTTTGGGGGTATTTTGGTATTCACCACTCTTAAACTGATTCTCTTTCTTCTTGATATGGTGTTATTATTTGTTTACTGCTCCTAGCTTCCTGGGTAAATTACTGATATTATAATATGAGTTGCTTTCAATACTTTCTTTGATATTTAAATAGTGGTTTTTATATAATGTAATGAGGATTTTTATTTTATCGTGGTTCATTCCTTTGATTTCCTTAAATCTCATTCAATATTATTTTAACATTTGTGGTGTAATTAAACTTTATGATTTTATATGACTTAATAAGTAGTGGATTTTCTGTCACGCTACAGAATGCCCTTCTCCAGAAGTAATTTTTTCAGACTATACTTGCTTTGTCTGAAACAATTGCTTATGATAATTATTCTAGGTTTGTTATTATTCTGGACTTCCTTCCATTTTAAAATGTTCTTATTTATATTTGAGTTTATATCATTCTCATTCTCACTGGATCTTCCTTGATAGTAATAGTCATCTGAGTTTCATATTTATTATTTCATTTTCATATTTCTTCTTAGTATTTTCTCCTTGGGATATTTCCTCCCTATCGTTCCCTACTTTGTGAGCTGGTTCAGTTCAGAGAGGCACTGTACGCTACTTTCCTCTGCTGTCCAATACTTCACACATATTTGAGTACAGAGGCAAATCATCTCTGCTCAAAAAACATATTAATACTGCTGGAATTATCTACAGACAGATTAAAAAATTATTCAGAATAGTACACATTTGTTACTATTTAAAAAAAAATATCTTTGGGATACTTCACTTATTACTTATTATATTTCTCAGAGATTTTAATATTCCTATCTCAGTTGTTCTTCTGACTCGTTAACTACATGTTTCTTTCATTTGATATTATGGTAGGAAGCTCTTCTATTATTACATTTTTCAACTTTTCTTATCATATAAAGCTTTTGGTGATAAATTCTTTATTACCTTCTGGTTTTTTTATTATAATCTGCATTGTTTATAGTAGCATATCTTTATGATATTTTTAGACTGTTTCTTTGTTCTTATTATTTCCACTTGTTCTATTTTCTAGAACTTTTTATAACTGTCATTATCATAATTGACATTTAATTCATAAATCATTTTATATTAATTCGTTTAATTACATATATCTTTGATATTATTCTCACATTATTCCTGTCATGGTTATTATATTTTCGAATGAATTTTTTTTTTTTATTAATTTCATAATGAGGTCATAATTTCTCCTCATACCACTTCAAAGTTTCATTATCTCATAATTCCAAATAAGTTTTTTGTACTTTATTATATTCAATCACTCAAATCGTATTAAAAAAAATATATATATTTTTTTTTATTTCCTTTGGCATCATTTTATGGAAAGGTTTTTACTCTCTATATTGAAATTAGACATGATCATACTGTCCAGAATTATTTGTTTTAATTCTAAAGTCTGTTTCCTTTATTTATCCCATTATGATCCTGTATTAACATGGTAATTATATTTTATACTTACCATAAATATGGTATTAAATCTCTTCTGTTTATCTCAACAAAGTGTTTTATTAATAATTGGTTGGTAAGTTGTACTTATTCTTGGTTTGGAAACTTGATTTATACACAATTCAAAATTCACTCTTCTTATATTATTCCATAAAGTTTTCTCAAATAATTTGTATGTAAGGTGGGCTTGCTTTTCTTTTTAGAACTTATATTATTTCAATCTAAATTCTGTTTTATATTTATTCCTTCAAAATGTTTTTTCTCAAATTCTTGGTTAGTAAGGTGAACTTACAATCTTTTTAAATTTGGATGATTTCTCATTCTAAATTCCTTTTTATATTCTTGCCATAAAGTTTCTCTTCAAATAATTGTTATGTAAATGGTCTTACATTGTTTTAAAATTTGGATGATTTTTAAATTCTAACTTCTTCTTGTACATATCTTCTAAATGGTTTCATTAATAATGGTGTAGTAAGATGTACTTACTTTGTCTTTGGAATTTTGATGATTTTAATTCTTCTCTTAAATTATTGCCATAAAATTTTCTTCAATTAATTGTTATGTAAGGAGAACTTACTTTTGTTTTAGAATTTAGGGGTTTTAAATTCTAACTTCTCTCTTCTCTTCCATTTCTCATTATTTTTTTTCATAAATAATTGTAATAGTTTTCCATATTATGTGGTAAACATATCATATTAGTTTCATAAATATTGTATGACTCTTTTCTTGTCTTTATTCAAACGTATTTCTTATTATCATTTTTCCTTTATACCCAGGTGGATGCTTTTTATTATGGTGCATTGTTGCTCATATTTCCTTTGTAAGGTGTAGTTTCTTAATTAATTTATTTCTTAAATCCCCGTTTTGGTTCTTTGTCCCTTCCTCTTCTTTGACATTATTTTTGCCGTTGTCGGTTATCATGACATCAGTCCCTTTTTAGTGGAGGTGTGTGGTATTTGATTTAACCATAGTCTGTCATTTCGGTTACTCTCATGGTCCGGATGACCATAGTCTTCATACTTGTTCCGGTACCCGTGACATTTTTAGCCTTTGCCTTGTATTTCATCCTTCTGGCCGTTATTCCTTTGTTGGCTACAAAGCTTATGTTGTTCCCTCTATCATATTGTCTTATATACCAATATGTTTCTGGTCCATATGCTGTATGACCTGAAAAATATCTGTGAGGGTCTTCATCTGGTTTATCAATTATTTGCTTCTCTGAAGCCCCATAATCTGGTTCACCATCACATATCCATCCTGAAGGTATACATTTTTGTGTAATTGTACACTGGAATAGTTCTGGATGTCGCACTAATGGAACACACTCTGGTGATCACCTGTGCCATCATCACAGTCTGATAAGATGTTATATTTCCATCTTTCCGAAATACACTGTCCAGTCCAACACTGAAACTGATCTGGTCCACATGTCGTATTCCGTTTACCTCTGGTCCTTCCCCATTGGTAAACTATTGTCTGTTGGTACATTATTTCTGAGATTATTCTTAATCTCCTTCCGTAATTTCTGGAATTCCTGATTTCTTCATGGTCGGTAATTGGAATATTATTGACATCCATTAAACCATGGTTCATCATTTCTATTTCTTCCTTGGTTTTCCTTAATTTCCTTGGAATTGTTTTCCTCCTTTCCTTTGGTTCCACTTCCATATCTTTAGTATTTTCTGTATTCCCGTTAGCTTTCTTTTCAGGTAATACTACTATTTGTTCCAAGGTTTTTTCGTTTGGTATTTCTCCCGTTTCTGGTTTGCTATCATTTTTTATTTCTTCGGTCTTCTCCTTTCTTAATCCTTCCCTAAACAGTTTATTATCATTACTTATGTCATCCAATTTCTCCATCACCAATTTGTGTTGCTTCTTTCTTTCCTTTCTTGCCTCTTCCATGGTCTCATCCATTATCTTATGCAGGTCTTCCTTTAATTCCTGATTCATTTTCTTACTGGTTTCTTCCATGCCCTTGGTAGTGGAATCCATTTTCTTCTCCATTCCTTCCATTTGCTGACTCATTTTTAGGAACATTTCCATCATCTTATCCATTTTGCTTTCTTCAGAGGTCATAGATTTTTCTACTTCCTTGTCTGGGACGTTGGCTTCCCCTGTTTGCGTTGTTACTTCGGGTTGTTCCTCTGGTGGTGTGGGTTGTTTCGATTCCACCTGGGTTAGTAACACTTCCGGATCCTCCACGGGTGTTGCCTCCTTATCCCCCATGTCAATCTCTTTTTCGGCCTCTGCCGCCCTCTTTTTCGAAGTAGCTCGTCTTTCCATTTCTCTCTCTTCTTTTTCTATTAATTAATCGCTGCCAGGCTTATCTTATCGAGCCCCACGTTGGGCGCCACTTTGTAACAAGACCGCTGTATGCCGGTCGTTACAAAAAATAAAATGTAGATGGAAAATTTTATAAAAATAAAATTTTCAAATAATAAAAAATTTTGTTTATGTTTATTAATGTATGTAAATAAGAAATAAATCTGTTTTAATTGGTTTCGTAAAAATTTTGATAATCAGGCAGGTATTTACTAACTATCGAGCACTTCTGTAAGATTTGAACCAAGTCTGGAGTTAAATAGATTAACTCCAGTCAGCAATCGATTGGCGATTTTTCTTGCTGGTCCAATATCTCACTCAAATAAAATATTTTCTTCTTCTTGAAGTCCCTCAGCCTTGATAAATAATCTTAAATTAGCCTGTGAAATAATAACAGATAAAAATAATGGAAATATAAAGATTTATTGAACAATTTAAATAAATAATCGATTTTTTATCGATGGAGAACAATTATCGACTCCGTCTCAGGGAATTATCGATTGTGCATACAGAACAAAAATTATGATATGTATTATATAAAGGACAGGTTCTTTGAGCGATTAAAATTAATAGTCAGAGAAGGGTGACGAGAAAGTATAACATTAACAATTAAAATAAATACAATAACTATTATTCAACAGCATTTAAATAATTCTAATATGTAATATTTAAGAAAGTTGTCGTCAAACCATATGCAGACTATGACGTCACTGCTGGATGATGAGGAAGGCAGGCTTGAATTTCAAGATGGCCGCTACTAGATATGGCGAGTTCACTGCGATGTCATCGTGTCAAAAAATCACAGCAAATATACCTTCATGAATGTTTGAAATATTCCCGCACTGGTGTAATATGTCTGTTAAGTTATTTGGTGTATTCTGAAGAAGTGTTCCGTGTAAACTTGTGTTAATTAGTTTATTTTGTATGTGTTCACTCCTGTGGGTTAAGTTTCTCAAGATATGGTTAGGATTTGTAGAGTGAATTAGATTAAATATATTGTTTTACTGTTTTATATCACTCGTATCATTAAGTTAGTTGTTTGTTTTCACTATTTTCGTGAACGTTTTGGAAGATTTAGTTAAAAAAGTGTCTAATTCGTCTAACTCTCGATTCACGTATATTAATGGCTAACTGCTAGTACCATTTTCGATTCGGTTTTAAAGGAACGTTTTTCACACAACTATTCAGCTTGATATTCAACAAAAGACTAATTAACTTGGTCAAAATTTGGCCCACTTAATCTTTGAAAAAGTATTGTTAACATATTTCGATTACTCATACACATGATAAAATATTACATTATATATGGAATTTATTAATTTTATTCATCACTTTCATGAATTATGAACCTTATCATTGGTTTAATCATCTCATTCCTTTCAAATTGATATATTATAGTCCATATCTGTAGACATTTTGTGGAAATTAACAAATTTCTTTACTTTATGGAAATATAGGCTCAAAATTGGATTTCCGTCTTTATACAAATTTCCTCCATTTTAATTATCATTAATACTATTATAATAAATTTTAATTAGTCATATTCCTCTTCCTTTCCTTAAATACATATAAATTAAACCTTTAAACTGGTTTTTTGTGTATATCTCTGAATTTGACATTGCTCTTTAAAATTAATTAATTTATATATTTTGAAAATTTACAATATTTTAAGGTATATTTCCTTATTATCATTTTAACTCATAGGATCATTCCCAGTAGTGGTTAACTGATTTACTTTATCTAAATCTGGCTAGTTTACAGGATTTATAAGTGAATTATACTGGTTTATATTGTTTTTGTGAATTCACCAAATGGCCTAGAGTTCAGAATTTTATATTTCTGTCTTTCTCAAATAAATTTAATCCTACTTCCTCCTCTGACTTTACATAGTTACTATTACATGAAAATAAAATGGTTTATAACTTATTGTGAGGTGTAGTATTTAATTAACACTACTGTTATTAAAATAAATAATTATGAACATTATTTAGTAATCTCCACAATTGAACATATTGCTGATATGGTTTGAACATATACTTTTAACTATTTTTGAGTTAACATAGCATACCTATTGAAACATTATTAATGGTATGTATGCTATTATTTAGCAAACATAATTCATTTTAAACACATAATATAAATCTTATTTTCTAATAACTCTTACAAACACATTGATTTTATGGCTGTGAACACACAGTCTATTTAAACATTTTAAACCTATGAATACTAAATTAATGCCAGTCCTTTCTGGTCTAAACCATTACTATTTATGATACCCTTCATCAGTAAACATGACCACCCATACTCTAGTTATTAGCATTTTTTACAAATGTCTTTTAAATAAAGAGTTACATTAAAATAATAAAATACTGGAAATCTTCCATTTTATTATTTTATTATGCTGTTTATTATTGGATATTAAAGTTGTTATATAGCATACTGATAAGTCATAGTATCACTAACTTTAAGTTTATTGCGTTTCTAAAAAACACTTACACAAATTCACTTTCACTGTTGGTTCTGATATTTTGAGTCTTATTATCTCAGACCAGACCTTTAGTAATCATGGACTGTTAAGACTTGTTTATTTTCTTATCACACAATAGCTTTAGTCGGTTCACTTCTTATAATACTATACAGCACTTTAGTTTTCTAAATAATTACATTTTTTTATAGGATTTTGGTATGTTATACTTTCTTTTTAATTGTTTTTGTGGGTTTGGGGTTGATGGTAGTTAATAATAATAATAATAGGTTTTACAACGGTGTTTCTTTCATACTATTTCTTCCTCTCCTCCTGTCTTCTTTCTTGTCCTTCTTCTTATCTTCTTTCTTGTCTTCATTCTTGTCCTTCTTCTGGTCTTCTTGTCTTCCTTCTTCATTCTTGGGTAAACCGAGGTACTTGGTGTTATCTCGACTGATGTTTAGTTTGGAGCATCTAATTCATTTACTGACACTGACCTTGTTCTTCTCTAAAGGTTTCAGGGTATTGTTTTCTTCCTGATCACAAATTTTATTCTTCCTTCTTCTTTTTTTTTGGGGGTATTTTGGTATTCACCACTCTTAAACTGATTCTCTTTCTTCTTGATATGGTGTTATTATTTGTTTACTGCTCCTAGCTTCCTGGGTAAATTACTGATATTATAATATGAGTTGCTTTCAATACTTTCTTTGATATTTAAATAGTGGTTTTTATATAATGTAATGAGGATTTTTATTTTATCGTGGTTCATTCCTTTGATTTCCTTAAATCTCATTCAATATTATTTTAACATTTGTGGTGTAATTAAACTTTATGATTTTATGACTTAATAAGTAGTGGATTTTCTGTCACGCTACAGAATGCCCTTCTCCAGAAGTAATTTTTTCAGACTATACTTGCTTTGTCTGAAACAATTGCTTATGATAATTATTCTAGGTTTGTTATTATTCTGGACTTCCTTCCATTTTAAAAATGTTCTTATTTATATTTGAGTTTATATCATTCTCATTCTCACTGGATCTTCCTTGATAGTAATAGTCATCTGAGTTTCATATTTATTATTTCATTTTCATATTTCTTCTTAGTATTTTCTCCTTGGGATATTTCCTCCCTATCGTTCCCTACTTTGTGAGCTGGTTCAGTTCAGAGAGGCACTGTACGCTACTTTCCTCTGCTGTCCAATACTTCACACATATTTGAGTACAGAGGCAAATCATCTCTGCTCAAAAAACATATTTATACTGCTGGAATTATCTACAGACAGATTAAAAAATTATTCAGAATAGTACACATTTGTTACTATTTAAAAAAAAAAATCTTTGGGATACTTCACTTATTACTTATTATATTTCTCAGAGATTTTAATATTCCTATCTCAGTTGTTCTTCTGACTCGTTAACTACATGTTTCTTTCATTTGATATTATGGTAGGAAGCTCTTCTATTATTACATTTTTCAACTTTTCTTATCATATAAAGCTTTTGGTGATAAATTCTTTATTACCTTCTGGTTTTTTTATTATAATCTGCATTGTTTATAGTAGCATATCTTTATGATATTTTTAGACTGTTTCTTTGTTCTTATTATTTCCACTTGTTCTATTTTCTAGAACTTTTTATAACTGTCATTATCATAATTGACATTTAATTCATAAATCATTTTATATTAATTCGTTTAATTACATATATCTTTGATATTATTCTCACATTATTCCTGTCATGGTTATTATATTTTCGAATGAATGTTTTTTTTTTATTAATTTCATAATGAGGTCATAATTTCTCCTCATACCACTTCAAAGTTTCATTATCTCATAATTCCAAATAAGTTTTTTGTACTTTATTATATTCAATCACTCAAATCGTATTAAAAAAAATATATATATTTTTTTTATTTCCTTTGGCATCATTTTATGGAAAGGTTTTTACTCTCTATATTGAAATTAGACATGATCATACTGCCCAGAATTATTTGTTTTAATTCTAAAGTCTGTTTCCTTTATTTATCCCATTATGATCCTGTATTAACATGGTAATTATATTTTATACTTACCATAAATATGGTATTAAATCTCTTCTGTTTATCTCAACAAAGTGTTTTATTAATAATTGGTTGGTAAGTTGTACTTATTCTTGGTTTGGAAACTTGATTTATACACAATTCAAAATTCACTCTTCTTATATTATTCCATAAAGTTTTCTCAAATAATTTGTATGTAAGGTGGGCTTGCTTTTCTTTTTAGAACTTATATTATTTCAATCTAAATTCTGTTTTATATTTATTCCTTCAAAATGTTTTTTCTCAAATTCTTGGTTAGTAAGGTGAACTTACAATCTTTTTAAATTTGGATGATTTCTCATTCTAAATTCCTTTTTATATTCTTGCCATAAAGTTTCTCTTCAAATAATTGTTATGTAAATGGTCTTACATTGTTTTAAAATTTGGATGATTTTTAAATTCTAACTTCTTCTTGTACATATCTTCTAAATGGTTTCATTAATAATGGTGTAGTAAGATGTACTTACTTTGTCTTTGGAATTTTGATGATTTTAATTCTTCTCTTAAATTATTGCCATAAAATTTTCTTCAAATAATTGTTATGTAAGGAGAACTTACTTTTGTTTTAGAATTTAGGGGTTTTAAATTCTAACTTCTCTCTTCTCTTCCATTTCTCATTATTTTTTTTCATAAATAATTGTAATAGTTTTCCATATTATGTGGTAAACATATCATATTAGTTTCATAAATATTGTATGACTCTTTTCTTGTCTTTATTCAAACGTATTTCTTATTATCATTTTTCCTTTATACCCAGGTGGATGCTTTTTATTATGGTGCATTGTTGCTCATATTTCCTTTGTAAGGTGTAGTTTCTTAATTAATTTATTTCTTAAATCCCCGTTTTGGTTCTTTGTCCCTTCCTCTTCTTTGACATTATTTTTGCCGTTGTCGGTTATCATGACATCAGTCCCTTTTTAGTGGAGGTGTGTGGTATTTGATTTAACCATAGTCTGTCATTTCGGTTACTCTCATGGTCCGGATGACCATAGTCTTCATACTTGTTCCGGTACCCGTGACATTTTTAGCCTTTGCCTTGTATTTCATCCTTCTGGCCGTTATTCCTTTGTTGGCTACAAAGCTTATGTTGTTCCCTCTATCATATTGTCTTATATACCAATATGTTTCTGGTCCATATGCTGTATGACCTGAAAAATATCTGTGAGGGTCTTCATCTGGTTTATCAATTATTTGCTTCTCTGAAGCCCCATAATCTGGTTCACCATCACATATCCATCCTGAAGGTATACATTTTTGTGTAATTGTACACTGGAATAGTTCTGGATGTCGCACTAATGGAACACACTCTGGTGATCACCTGTGCCATCATCACAGTCTGATAAGATGTTATATTTCCATCTTTCCGAAATACACTGTCCAGTCCAACACTGAAACTGATCTGGTCCACATGTCGTATTCCGTTTACCTCTGGTCCTTCCCCATTGGTAAACTATTGTCTGTTGGTACATTATTTCTGAGATTATTCTTAATCTCCTTCCGTAATTTCTGGAATTCCTGATTTCTTCATGGTCGGTAATTGGAATATTATTGACATCCATTAAACCATGGTTCATCATTTCTATTTCTTCCTTGGTTTTCCTTAATTTCCTTGGAATTGTTTTCCTCCTTTCCTTTGGTTCCACTTCCATATCTTTAGTATTTTCTGTATTCCCGTTAGCTTTCTTTTCAGGTAATACTACTATTTGTTCCAAGGTTTTTTCGTTTGGTATTTCTCCCGTTTCTGGTTTGCTATCATTTTTTATTTCTTCGGTCTTCTCCTTTCTTAATCCTTCCCTAAACAGTTTATTATCATTACTTATGTCATCCAATTTCTCCATCACCAATTTGTGTTGCTTCTTTCTTTCCTTTCTTGCCTCTTCCATGGTCTCATCCATTATCTTATGCAGGTCTTCCTTTAATTCCTGATTCATTTTCTTACTGGTTTCTTCCATGCCCTTGGTAGTGGAATCCATTTTCTTCTCCATTCCTTCCATTTGCTGACTCATTTTTAGGAACATTTCCATCATCTTATCCATTTTGCTTTCTTCAGAGGTCATAGATTTTTCTACTTCCTTGTCTGGGACGTTGGCTTCCCCTGTTTGCGTTGTTACTTCGGGTTGTTCCTCTGGTGGTGTGGGTTGTTTCGATTCCACCTGGGTTAGTAACACTTCCGGATCCTCCACGGGTGTTGCCTCCTTATCCCCCATGTCAATCTCTTTTTCGGCCTCTGCCGCCCTCTTTTTCGAAGTAGCTCGTCTTTCCATTTTTCTCTCTTCTTTTTCTATTAATTAATCGCTGCCAGGCTTATCTTATCGAGCCCCACGTTGGGCGCCACTTTGTAACAAGACCGCTGTATGCCGGTCGTTACAAAAAATAAAATGTAGATGGAAAATTTTATAAAAATAAAATTTTCAAATAATAAAAAATTTTGTTTATGTTTATTAATGTATGTAAATAAGAAATAAATCTGTTTTAATTGGTTTCGTAAAAATTTTGATAATCAGGCAGGTATTTACTAACTATCGAGCACTTCTGTAAGATTTGAACCAAGTCTGGAGTTAAATAGATTAACTCCAGTCAGCAATCGATTGGCGATTTTTCTTGCTGGTCCAATATCTCACTCAAATAAAATATTTTCTTCTTCTTGAAGTCCCTCAGCCTTGATAAATAATCTTAAATTAGCCTGTGAAATAATAACAGATAAAAATAATGGAAATATAAAGATTTATTGAACAATTTAAATAAATAATCGATTTTTTATCGATGGAGAACAATTATCGACTCCGTCTCAGGGAATTATCGATTGTGCATACAGAACAAAAATTATGATATGTATTATATAAAGGACAGGTTCTTTGAGCGATTAAAATTAATAGTCAGAGAAGGGTGACGAGAAAGTATAACATTAACAATTAAAATAAATACAATAATTATTATTCAACAGCATTTAAATAATTCTAATATGTAATATTTAAGAAAGTTGTCGTCAAACCATATGCAGACTATGACGTCACTGCTGGATGATGAGGAAGGCAGGCTTGAATTTCAAGATGGCCGCTACTAGATATGGCGAGTTCACTGCGATGTCATCGTGTCAAAAAATCACAGCAAATATACCTTCATGAATGTTTGAAATATTCCCGCACTGGTGTAATATGTCTGTTAAGTTATTTGGTGTATTCTGAAGAAGTGTTCCGTGTAAACTTGTGTTAATTAGTTTATTTTGTATGTGTTCACTCCTGTGGGTTAAGTTTCTCAAGATATGGTTAGGATTTGTAGAGTGAATTAGATTAAATATATTGTTTTACTGTTTTATATCACTCGTATCATTAAGTTAGTTGTTTGTTTTCACTATTTTCGTGAACGTTTTGGAAGATTTAGTTAAAAAAGTGTCTAATTCGTCTAACTCTCGATTCACGTATATTAATGGCTAACTGCTAGTACCATTTTCGATTCGGTTTTAAAGGAACGTTTTTCACACAACTATTCAGCTTGATATTCAACAAAAGACTAACTTGGTCAAAATTTGGCCCACTTAATCTTTGAAAAAGTATTGTTAACATATTTCGATTACTCATACACATGATAAAATATTACATTATATATGGAATTTATTTATTTTATTCATCACTTTCATGAATTATGAACCTTATCATTGGTTTAATCATCTCATTCCTTTCAAATTGATATATTATAGTCCATATCTGTAGACATTTTGTGGAAATTAACAAATTTCTTTACTTTATGGAAATATAGGCTCAAAATTGGATTTCCGTCTTTATACAAATTTCCTCCATTTTAATTATCATTAATACTATTATAATAAATTTTAATTAGTCATATTCCTCTTCCTTTCCTTAAATACATATAAATTAAACCTTTAAACTGGTTTTTTGTGTATATCTCTGAATTTGACATTGCTCTTTAAAATTAATTAATTTATATATTTTGAAAATTTACAATATTTTAAGGTATATTTCCTTATTATCATTTTAACTCATAGGATCATTCCCAGTAGTGGTTAACTGATTTACTTTATCTAAATCTGGCTAGTTTACAGGATTTATAAGTGAATTATACTGGTTTATATTGTTTTTGTGAATTCACCAAATGGCCTAGAGTTTAGAATTTTATATTTCTGTCTTTCTCAAATAAATTTAATCCTACTTCCTCCTCTGACTTTACATAGTTACTATTACATGAAAATAAAATGGTTTATAACTTATTGTGAGGTGTAGTATTTAATTAACACTACTGTTATTAAAATAAATAATTATGAACATTATTTAGTAATCTCCACAATTGAACATATTGCTGATATGGTTTGAACATATACTTTTAACTATTTTTGAGTTAACATAGCATACCTATTGAAACATTATTAATGGTATGTATGCTATTATTTAGCAAACATAATTCATTTTAAACACATAATATAAATCTTATTTTCTAATAACTCTTACAAACACATTGATTTTATGGCTGTGAACACACAGTCTATTTAAACATTTTAAACCTATGAATACTAAATTAATGCCAGTCCTTTCTGGTCTAAACCATTACTATTTATGATACCCTTCATCAGTAAACATGACCACCCATACTCTAGTTATTAGCATTTTTTACAAATGTCTTTTAAATAAAGAGTTACATTAAAATAATAAAATACTGGAAATCTTCCATTTTATTATTTTATTATGCTGTTTATTATTGGATATTAAAGTTGTTATATAGCATACTGATAAGTCATAGTATCACTAACTTTAAGTTTATTGCGTTTCTAAAAAACACTTACACAAATTCACTTTCACTGTTGGTTCTGATATTTTGAGTCTTATTATCTCAGACCAGACCTTTAGTAATCATGGACTGTTAAGACTTGTTTATTTTCTTATCACACAATAGCTTTAGTCGGTTCACTTCTTATAATACTATACAGCACTTTCGTTTTCTAAATAATTACATTTTTTTATAGGATTTTGGTATGTTATACTTTCTTTTTAATCGTTTTTGTGGGTTTGGGGTTGATGGTAGTTAATAATAATAATAATAGGTTTTACAACGGTGTTTCTTTCATACTATTTCTTCCTCTCCTGTCTTCTTTCTTGTCCTTCTTCTTATCTTCTTTCTTGTCTTCATTCTTGTCCTTCTTCTGGTCTTCATTCTTCTGGTCTTCTTGTCTTCCTTCTTCATTCTTGGGTAACCAAGGTACTTGGTGTTATCTCGACTGATGTTTAGTTTGGAGCATCTAATTCATTTACTGACACTGACCTTGTTCTTCTCTAAAGGTTTCAGGGTATTGTTTTCTTCCTGATCACAAATTTTATTCTTCCTTCTTCTTTTTTTTGGGGGGTATTTTGGTATTCACCACTCTTAAACTGATTCTCTTTCTTCTTGATATGGTGTTATTATTTGTTTACTGCTCCTAGCTTCCTGGGTAAATTACTGATATTATAATATGAGTTGCTTTCAATACTTTCTTTGATATTTAAATAGTGGTTTTTATATAATGTAATGAGGATTTTTATTTTATCGTGGTTCATTCCTTTGATTTCCTTAAATCTCATTCAATATTATTTTAACATTTGTGGTGTAATTAAACTTTATGATTTTATATGACTTAATAAGTAGTGGATTTTCTGTCACGCTACAATTTTCATAAACGGGTGTTAGAATTAAAACAGTGAAGAAGAATCAGTTCGGACTAATTTTGAGCAGGTGGTAGATGCGGTAAGAATTTCGGGGGTAAGGGTGATACACGATCGGGTTAATACACAAGAAGTGGAAGTTAGTATGAATGTATGTAGTGAGAGTAAAATAGAGTGTGATGAGAATGTAGACCAATTATGGGATGAGAGGGCACTTAAATTTTGTAGTGAGGGTGGCGTAATAGGGAGTTCTCAACGTGAATCGTTGTGGCGGGTAGTAGAGAATTTTAGAGGAGTGTTTGCCGATATACCAGGAAGGGCAAGAAACTATGAATGCGAATTAAAGGTAAGGGAACACGCACCCTATGTACAAAGAAGTTATCCGGTGCCATATGCGAAGAGAAGAGTGGTCCAGATTGAGTTAGAGAAAATGTTAGAGGGAGATATAATTGAATGATCCGTATCACCATATTATAACCCTTTGGTAGTAGTGATCAAAAAAGATGGGAGAGTTAGGTTATGTTTAGATTCCGGCAAAATCAATCAAATAATTATTCCAGACCGGGAGTCACCCGAAGCCATCGAGGAAATTTTTCAGAAGTTCAGTGGTGTGAAATATATGACCTCTTTAGACCTAACCGCCGGGTATTGGCAAGTTCCGTTGGCAGCGAATAGTAGGAAATATACTGCTTTCTTATTCTATGGAAAAAATTATCAATTGAAACGACTACCGTTTGGATTGAACACCAGTGTAGCTAGTTTTATCAAGTGTCTGGACGAAATTTTGCAACCTCATAACTTAGATTTTTTAACTATATATGTTGATGATATTCTAATAACGTCCAGAACGTTTGAGGAGCACGTAGAACATTTAGAGTATGTGCTGGGGAAGTTATACCAGGGAGGTTTGACGGTGAACTGGGACAAATCAAAATTTTTACAGACGGAAATACACTTTTTATACATATTGTGTTGTGGTCTCCAAGTTGCTTGTAACTAACTATATTTAATATTACCTTGTGTATCCAGGTACACTGGTGCTCCTCCTTGCAACTTCAATGTTTCTTTAAAAACTACGCGTTTCGGGACTCATGGTCCCATCATCAGGTTGATAAAAAACAAGAATCACTCACATGGAGTACGTCAACTTAATAAGAAATAAATAAAAAGTTTCACTCGCACATACCGCGTGTATACAATTACACAACTACACGATGCGCATCGTATCGGAACTTGCAAGCGACTAACCGTTACGCGTCGCACTATCTCTACCTTTATCTATGTGTTGTTCCAACACGCGTATGGCCATGTCATACAGTCCGTTGGACTTAAAAGAAAGCTTGTCGTTCAAGAGCTGATTACCTTGGGTTTTTGAGGCCTTATAAATTTCAAATTCTTCCAGCGCGTCCATAAGCCTGCCCTTTTTACAGAAATGCAACGGCTTGAAGCTACTTTGAAAACTCGAGTAATTATGGTTCTGGTTGACTATATGCAAGGCAAAGTTTGATTTTATCTTCTGGATATCACCTCTAGGGAGATGTTCTCTGTACCTATCCAGAAATTTCCTGCCCGTTTGTCCAACATAAAAATTATTGCAGTCCTCGCATTCTATTTTATAAATACCAGAACAGTTTTCTACTAGTCTGTTGGTCACTGGTCTCAAAGCGTTCAAAATACAATTACTCGTTTTGAAAGAAACTGCAAAACCGTGTTTTTTAAAAACGTTCTTAATAGTATTAGGCAAAAGATTTGTAAATTCTGTTGGTATATATTTAATGTCACTGTTGTGTGTTTTGTTTATGCTCCTATTTTTATATATGTTCCTCCTCTGCCTCGCTACTATTTTGTCTACAACTGTACTATTGTAACCGTTGGCCACCGCGATATACTTTATCGTATTAAGCTCATCGATGTAGTCTTTCGCCTCTAACGGAATTTTTAGTAATCTGTTAACCAACGAGTTGAATGATGCCATTTTTTGTGCAAATGGATGAAATGAAGAAGCGTGAATAGTAATATCTGTGGCAGTTGGCTTCCTATAGATGTTGAACCTAAACAAATTATTTATTTTTCGCACAGTTATGTCCAGAAAATTTAGGCTACTGTTATTTTCCATCTCCAACGTGAACTTTATTTTTGAGTGTATACTATTCATGTATTTACTCAAGGTTTCTATTTGTCTATGTGTGCCATTAATAACAAGGAATGTGTCATCCACATACCGAGTGTATGAGATGATATTTTTGTAAAGCTTGTTTCTATGCGATAAAATATGTTCATTTTCAAAATAGTTAAGATAAAGATCGGCCAAGAAACCACTAAGTGGCGATCCCATTGCAAGGCCGTCGTCCTGCGCAAAAAATCGGTTGTCAAAAGTGAAATAATTCTGGCCTAATATTATTCTTAGTAACGCGATAAGTTCATGGATTTTTTGCTGATCCAAAGTGCCTGAATCCTCCAGGGTTTTCTGTAAAATATCAATCGTTTGGGGCACAGGAACATTAGTGTACAGGTCCGTAACGTCAAAGGACACCAACTTATATTGTGGTAATACTACTAACGATTTCACTCTGTCCACAAACTCAATACTATTTCTGACGCTGTGGTTAATGTCTATCTTAATATTACTTTTTAAGATCTGTAAAAGTTTCTTAGCTACCTTATACCCAGGTGCTGTGGTAAAATTAACCACAGGACGTATGGGCATATTCTCCTTGTGTAATTTTGGCAGGCCGTTAAGTGCGGGAGCTTGGGCGTGTATTGGTTTTAGCAGACGCATAGTGCGTGTATAAAATAGGCATGTGGACCTATTAATACAGGTTAGGGATATCAACAACGAGTAATTGTATTTTGAACGCTTTGAGACCAGTGACCAACAGACTAGTAGAAAACTGTTCTGGTATTTATAAAATAGAATGCGAGGACTGCAATAATTTTTATGTTGGACAAACGGGCAGGAAATTTCTGGATAGGTACAGAGAACATCTCCCTAGAGGTGATATCCAGAAGATAAAATCAAACTTTGCCTTGCATATAGTCAACCAGAACCATAATTACTCGAGTTTTCAAAGTAGCTTCAAGCCGTTGCATTTCTGTAAAAAGGGCAGGCTTATGGACGCGCTGGAAGAATTTGAAATTTATAAGGCCTCAAAAACCCAAGGTAATCAGCTCTTGAACGACAAGCTTTCTTTTAAGTCCAACGGACTGTATGACATGGCCATACGCGTGTTGGAACAACACATAGATAAAGGTAGAGATAGTGCGACGCGTAACGGTTAGTCGCTTGCAAGTTCCGATACGATGCGCATCGTGTAGTTGTGTAATTGTATACACGCGGTATGTGCGAGTGAAACTTTTTATTTATTTCTTATTAAGTTGACGTACTCCATGTGAGTGATTCTTGTTTTTTATCAACCTGATGATGGGACCATGAGTCCCGAAATGCGTAGTTTTTAAAGAAACATTGAAGTTGCAAGGAGGAGCACCAGTGTACCTGGATACACAAGGTAATATTAAATATAGTTAGTACACTTTTTAGGTTGCATCATAACACCCACAGGAATACGGGCTAATCTGGATAAAGTAGAATCCATCCTGACGTTCCCGGAGCCTAAGAATATAAAACAATTACAAAGTTTTCTTGGTCTCTGTAATTTTTACAGGTAGTTCCAGCGAAACTATGCCCAGACGACAGCCCGACTTAGCGCAGTGTTACAGAAGAACAAACAATGGAGGTGGGGTGAAAACGAAAGAGAAGCGTTTAGCAAAATCAAGAATAAGTTCGCGGATATGATCTTAATTAACCACCCAAATTTTAATGATAATTTCTATTTACACACCGATGCCAGCAATACAGCACTCGGAGCTGAACTGTATCAAGAGGACAAGGCTAGAGAACACAAGACCATTGCCTTCGCCAGGCGGACGTTACTAGCAGCAGAGCGTAAATACACTACCACCGAGAAGGAGCTTCTCAGTATCGTATTTGCAGTGAAGAAGTTCCGGACGTATCTGCTGGGTAATAAAACGATCATCAGGATGGACCATAAAGCGCTGTCGTTCCTGAATACTTGCAAACTCACACACAGCCGGATAACCAGGTGGGTGTTAGCTCTCCAAGAGTATAATTTTTCTTGGGAATATATTAAAGGTGTAGAGAACAGGGTGCCAGACACACTATCACGAGTAGACACAGATAGAAATAGAACTGGTAGAGATATTAAAGAGATAGAGATTTATAGGCTATCCAGGGAAGATAAACTTTTTGGGGAAGAATTGAAGGATATAAATGTAATGCAAAGAGCTGATAGTAAATTAAATAAGATAATTACTAGTGTAGAATCAGATGTAGATGAATTTGGGTATAAGCAATATTTTCAAGTATTTCAGGGGAGTTTGTTCAAAAAAGTAGAGGGGAGAGAAAGGGATTGGAGGTTAGTTATACCTGAAGTACTGGTAGAGAAAATAGTGTGGGACTGTCACCTTAGGTACGGGCATTTTGGGGCAAAAAAGTGTGTGAATGTGTTACGGGAGTCTTGTCTATTTAAAAATATGGAAAAACGCGTCCGAAAGATACTTAGAGTTTGCGAACTATGCCAGAAGTCTAAAGTTGTAAACTATAGGGTAGAAGGGGAATTAAACTACATTAAGGTAGAAAAACCATTTGATTTAGTAGCGGTGGATTTGTACGGCCCATTGCCAAAGGGTAGGGGCGGAGTGATGTATATTTTTGTTGTACTTGACACATTTTCTAAATATATAAGGTTATATAGCGTGAAGCGAGCAACAAGTAAGGTGCTGAGTGAAAAGATCACACACGACTACATGATCAACGTGGGTAAGCCGAAGGTGATATTATCCGACCATGGACCACAGTTCATCAGCGGAAGATGGCGCAAGACTCTCGGATGGGAAGGTATCATCCCAAAGCACACCGCAGTGTATCATCCGCAATCCGCAATCCAATCAGGCGGAGCGCGTCATGAGGGAGTTGGGCAGAATTTTCCGAACATACTGCCACGCCAAACACAGCGAGTGGCCACTATATGTCCAGAAGATTGAAAACTGGCTTAACTGCACCACCCATGAGCCGACGGGGTTCACACCTTATGAGTTAATAAAAGGGACGCGTCCGCAGAGAATTTTGGAACAACTAATAGAGTATCCACCAGAAACCAACACTATTGGTCGTGATGTAAAACTTAGGCTGGCGAATGAAAGTTTATTGACGAAGGGGGAGAAAAGAAAACAGAGGCATGATATGAAAGGTAAGTGGACGCAGTACGAGGTTGGACAGCTGGTATTGGTACGACGACATGATTTATCGAGTGCTCAGGATAAGGAAATCAAGAAATTTTTCTTACTCTACGAGGGGCCATACGAGGTAACAGAGGTTAAAATGAAGAATTCATATGTGTTGCAGAACAGAGAGACGAGGGAGATAGTGGGAACGCACAACGCTACAAATTTGAAATTATATTGGTCAGCATAAGAATTTTATCAGTGATTATTATTTATGAATTGTATGAATGAAATTTAATTGGTTCTATATGTTTTCAGAAGGGATCCTCGCCCATTTTCGGGCGGTCACGATCTTACCAGTCCTGGCCGTGGTATTCGGAACTTGGAGGCGGGCCATGGTTGGAGGATCTTCCTTCGGGCGGTGAACACAACGATGGTCCGGCTCCACCAAAATTGGTTGAAATTTGAAAACTTACTTCATATTTGAACGGGGAGGGGGACCCCAAAGGTACGTGACACACATTATTTTATTAACACACTCATGGTGCAGCGGTTTGGTGTACCGGTCACGTGCCTGCACTGCCTTAGAGTGTATGTATATAATGGAGGCTTTATTTAAATGCAAGGCAGTGCATACAAAATAATATTTGAATATCAGTGGCAAAACCAAATTCTTTGAGCTACTGATTTTAATTACAGTGTAATCTGAAACCGGAGTCCTGTGGCTTCTGGGATTGGAGTGGGGGAGACGACGGACTAGAATAAATGAAAAAGGAGTTGAGTCGATATGATAATAAAGAGATAAATAGGGGGACGTGAATTCACGTAGTGTGTCTCCCGGGTTCCAATTCGAGACGCTGCAGGAACCCATTTTCGGCGATCACAGATTTACTTTTAATGATAGTTAGTAGTAGCCTCCGAAATGTAGAAAATTTTACTGTTGTATAGTCCGGATTGTTTATACATTTAATTTTATATCAGTAACTGTATTTTATTTAGTGACCAATTATAATTGTCAAGTTTTAGTATCGGTGAGAATGGGAATGTTTTGAAGAGTGTGGGGGGGAAAAAAAAAAAACTTTTGTCAATACAAGATGTGGGGATAATTTTGGGGGGTAGATTGGTGCTCATAGAAGTGATATAACAGTGGAGTGCAGAAACTGCAAATGGTAGAAAGTTTTAATTCATTACTGTCATTATTTAGTTATTAAGGTGCTATTGCTGGGGTGGCCTGTGCCCCAGTAGATAGTGGAATGGGTTGGGGGTTACAGTGAGTGTTACCTCCATCGGAGGCCGAATGGCGAAAATGTGCGGCACACCTTTTTTGTACAATTTTATTTGTACCCTGATACACTCTCGTGCCGTACAGAATATTGATGGATAGAACAGGCATTAAAGTGAAGTTTGATTTCCCCGACTTTTCGGGCGATTACTGCCTTACCAGCACTAATCGTGGTTTTGGCTAGCGGTCAGCTATGGCCATAATCAAGTCCCTTGACCATAGCTGACTTGAAATTGGTTGATAGTAGGAATTAATAGGGGGTGAAACTAGGGGAAATCCCTGGAACTATGGAACAGCGGCTGCCACTCTGTCCGCGTAGGGACAGCATAGCCAGGTGGTAGACCCGTTTTAAGGGCTTATAAATATAAAACGAGGATATGTCGATATCCAAAATCTTTAAAATGTAAAGCCGAAGCAAAGACACGAAGATGTTCAATTCCTCCAACTATGCAGTCTTTGTGAAAGCAAATGGGCGTTACAGTCCAACATAAAATACAATAGTGTGTGTGGATTAGGGGGTTGCTCAGATGAGCAACGAATTTAAATTTTGTAAATTAAAAATGATAAATCAATTTTGCTCTAATTAAACGCTTGTATTCTGCTTTGATAAATAGGGGTTCATACATTCAGTATACCGTGTTCATTCTGTTTTAGCAATGTGTTACTTTATTGTAGTAGTTTAGATATAAGAATTGATAAAAAGTATGTGTTTTATATAATTTGTGATTTTGAAATGAGTATAACAAAGGAAATAACTAAACCGACTGGCAGGCTGTTTACATAATTGTACCAGAGTCAGAAAGAGGGGAAACAATGATGTGCGGTAGGGTAGATGTAAGGATTGCTAAAAATATGTATCTCATGTAATTTGCACAATTTTGAAATGTGTTTTCACCTGGCTAGGAATGTCAGCTGATCAGTAGTAAAATGTCACTGTTAAATTGTTTATTAATGTTCAAGGTAATTAATGTTAAATATAATGTTTTAATGTGTTAACGATGTTATTTCAAATGATGAGAGAAGTAATTTGATAAAGTTAAGATTTTAAATGATATGTGAAAAATAATAAAAGATAGATGTTGGGTGATTAATATTTTGTGGGACATGTAGATCAGTCCAAGTTAAAGTTAAAGTGGTAGTAGAGAGAATAATATTGTTTTGAATTAATGTTGTTGTGAGGTAATGTAATAGATATTGAGAAGTACTGATGCTGACACAGTAGATATGGGGAATATATGTAAAGTAATGATTGATATATTGATGTTTATAAATGATGATGTTATTTTGTAGTTGAAGTGAGGTAATAAGATTGAGATTTGGGGATGGCAATTTTGTAATAGGGGATAGTGTAATGTAGGAGTCCGCAACAAAAGGGTTGGGACGGGAAGGGACCGTTTGTCGCCGGAAAGGGTTACCTTAGGTAGAATCCAGGAACCAACATAAGGGAATGAGCTTTTTGGGGGGGGGGAAACACTTATCCTAAGTACAAAGGGTCAGAGATTTTTTATATATATCGAGAGAATGATGTAGATTGAGTTTAATGGTAAGTTGGGTTTAGAGATTGCTTGATAGATATTTTGATAGAGATGGGTGTCCTGATAGTTACAGTCGTTAGTGAGTATTAGAGTCAAAGAGGTAAAGGTTATATATGAATACATGCCAAGTGGCAAATCAAGCTAGTATAAATAATTAAATCACCCAAAGTAAAGGAAATTGAGAATAGTAAAGAAAAGAGATTTATAGTAAAAATATAAAATTTTGATTGAAACCAGTGACCATTTTGATAGAGTTTGAAAATAATGTAAAGCTATAAAGTGTTTATTTTGAATAATTTAAATATCGATTTTATTGTTAATCATAATAATATTTTGTTAATTTTAAATATTTTATTTTATTATGTTTTGTGTTGAAAGACAGAATTTTAAAGATGTTTAATGTATTTACAGATGTACCTTGTGTATTAGTTATGTAGGTCAAGGTTCTTGACTTGACCCAGTTTTGATCAGCTGATAGGTGAGGTCATATACTAGAGGCGTTTAGCAAGGAAGTAAAGCCAATTTTGCTTTTAATTAATTTGAATGATTTTAAATAATTTCAAGATTGAAAAAAGGAAAATATATTTTAATAAGTTTAAAATTTTAAATTTAAAATTTTTTGAAAAAAAAATATATATATATATTTCTTGATTTCCCGCCTGCCATCTAATTGATATTTTTGAACTTTGATGATGTTGTTGTTTGTGTATTATTAGTGTTTTATTTGCATTGTATTGTTAGGGCATATGTATAATCACATGTTAGGTTAAGGATGTTCATATTTTAAGAAATGTTCAATTTGTTTATTTTCTAATAGCAAGAAACTAATGAAGAGAATTAGTCAATGTAGGTAAAGGATTTGTGTTCTGATTTAAAGAAAATAGCTATTGATTTTGACTTAAACAAAATTTTAAAATTAAAGATGTTTCAATGTTTATATGATGTAGTATAAGTGTGTGTGTGTGAGCCCAGTAACTGCTAAAGACAGCCCAGTTTGCATGTAAGGGGGAACATATCGGTTGAGGATCTGGCATGATATAAGCCAGGGATTTGGATTTTTTGGGGAATGTGTTAGAAGGGGAGGTGCGCTGTGGTGCGTATCTGTTCAATTTTTCGGTGTTGGGATCTCCTACAGAGACGTCCAGTGATCTCGTTCAGATGCGTCCATAGTCGCCGAGCCAGGGGCGTCGTTTACCCATGAGGTGTAAGAGCAAAAGGGGGTTGTTGGCACCAGTTCCTCACCGGTCCTCTTAGGGGTTTTAGCAATGAGATTTCTTCTGTTCCAGCAGAAGATCTCTCATTGGGGGGGTATTGTAACGGCCCGAATTTGAGGGTTATTTAATTTTATTAAATTTTTTGGGATTTATAAAAAATATTTATAAATTTAATTTCCATCTGGGGCCAGAACACGTGGTGTATGGAAACAGTTTCTAACAAAGGAGTAATATCTCAAGTTGTGCAATCAGTACAGAAGAATGTACCAAGTCGTCATTTCCAAGAACTTTGCAAGTGTGTGGCAGTGCGCCCGTATGCATCACACGACCATGCGCGCGGACTGACGCCTGGGTGAAACACCAAAGATGGCTAAGAGAACAATTTCTGTTTCCTTAGTCTACCATGCGGCCGGACGTAAAGCTTAAGTCCCGCCTATCTTGTGACGTCAGCCAGTGCCGAGTGAATATCCTATATGATCAGCACACAAATAATTGCATGGGTTGAATACGATGAAGCTGCGACGAAGAACTATGAGGCCTTGGTTTCCACAACAAAAGATGCAATCAAGTTAGCGGCGAATGCTGTGCCGCTCTGGGCAGTCCGACATAGACCGTACCTGCAGGTACAGCCCCCCGGGGCTACTTTAAAAAAAATTTTATAAATTACCAGTTTTAAAGTGAATTAACAGTTTAACTATGTGACCGCGGTCAATATTATGCAGTGAAGAATATATACATTTTTTTTCGGACACACCAGTGATTGCCAAACGCTAAATAGTGAGTTCGAACGAAGACCACGTTGCCGGCTGGAGTATTTCACCACATGTTGAAGGGTTTGGGGTAATTAAAATGATCAGGGGAGGGGTTATTAAAATAAATTGAGTGTGTGTGTAAATGCAGGCTGGGCAGTCTGAATGATATAGAATAAGGTAAGGTATTTATTATGTTGTAAAAAATTTATAATGCTGTACTTCAAAAGCTATCAAAACACCTTGTGGAGAGAATAACGTTTTTTGTATTTTATACATGGAAAAGTTGTTTAACAATCTTAAAATAAAAAACAAGTATCTTTTAACTGATATATTTTGGTAAGCAAAGTCATTGAAAAAACCTTATTTCATTTGATGTGTTGTCAAGTTCGCTGTACGAACGGGGTTCGTCCCCACTTAGAGATCAGCCCAGATTAAGACGCAAAAGGTAAGTGGAAGTTTGCAATATAATTCATTATTAAAATGTAACCGAGTGTTACAATACTATAATAGAATTTCAATCACCTGGTATATCTCGACACTGCATCCTGGTACATAATACTAACAAACTTGCATATATCTGTATTCATGAAAAATAATTGTTGATTCAACTAATATTTGGATTAAATGTAATTAATAAAACGCATAACTGCTTTAATGTCTTATAACATGAATGTAGATCATGTAAGCCTATATTATGTAATTAACATAATTAATCATTTAATGTATGTTTTTAGTTATTATTCAGCAAATTAAATGTGGTGATAAGAAGACTGAGGCAAAATAACGTCTCACAGAAATATTGTAAGTAAGTTGGCGACAGTCTGGCGGCAACAAAATAAAAGCGCATTGTACAATAAACAGCTTTCTAAAGTCATAAAGAAGGAAATGCTTTGTTTGCGAAAAATCATAAAACTGTTGAGTCCCGTTAGATTTTGACGAATGACAACCTTGGGAAAACAATGGATCAGGTGATAAAAAAAAGAGAAACTCTGGTGAAAGTCGCGTTGCTTGGTGTAGCAGTTGAACACGTAGCAAAAGACCCGCGCACACCAGACTAAACACCAATGACAAGAAGCGTGACTTTAGAGCGCGAGTTTTTTACAGTTACTGAATGGACGAATTTGAAGTTCCTGGCAAGGAAATCAGTCATGAGCCTATCGGAATTATTTGAGTAGAACGGGTGGGAAAAGAGAAATAGTGAGCCCTATAAATAATACCCCGTGTACAGCTAAGGGAGTCTTCTTTTTCTCTTAGTATGTGTTAAAGATGCTCTTAGTATATTTTAACTTCGCTTTTAATAAGTTTTAAAGTGTTAAAGTATATTAGCTTGATTAACCATCATGTACAGTAATATATCGGAGTGTACAGAAAAACTATTCATGTCTATTAAAATCTCATTATGAATTAAAGAAACTATCAAAATACTTTAATAAGTCTTGAAGTATTTGAGTGCGTGTTAGTCGAAGAACGCGACAGTCGTTATTTGTACAGCAAAGACAAGCATGAGAGGAGTCTTCATCGCGAGTGAATCATTTAATTAGTGCGTACAGCAAGTAAGAAGCAGTTTTATTTTAATCAGTGAACTTGAAGTAATTACGAACACAGTATATTTTGTCTTGTGCGCGAAAGTCGAGTGGAGTATTTAATCGGAGTTCCGATGTGTGTAAAGAATCGACGAAAGTAATTGTGAATGGAATTAAAGCAAAGTATGGTGCGAAGTGAAATTGTGATATATGTTCACTCAAAGCATTGTCGGCAGATGGAATGGATAATCCTGAACACAAGTAACAGTTTCATTGTACTTATGTATTAACTAATATTCTATGTAGTCGTATCGTCTATATCCCTAAACATCCCGTTTCATTCTAAAAGAACCGACGAGCAGTTGGATGCTAGTAATATTATTCTACCCTTTATGACTTTAGAAACGCTCAATTTAACTATTGTAAATTAGGATTGACAAATTTAGAGTTGTATTAAATATATCTGATGGTTGTCAGAAGTCAACATCTTGTTAATATTAATGCATTGAATATATATATATATATATATATATATATATATATATATATATATGTTTTTCTAGTTTGAAACTCATAAATGCAACAATTATAGTAAGATAGACAAGTAATAACGAAGTCTTGATTTATGTATTTTATGTGCTTAGATTTATGATTGAATTTTTAGTTCTTGAAGAAATAGATTGAGATATGTTTCTCAATCAGATGAAATTAATATATATATATTTTGTATGTGTCTTACAAAAATTAGCATCTTAACTGCAGAGTTTTTATTCAAAAAACCCCCTGAGATCACATAACATCTCTGGCGCCCAGCATCTTATACATTTTAAACACAAATATTATTACATCAAATAATATAAACTTAATTAGTTACAAATTTAACGCCAAATAAACGGATTGAGACTTCCGTTTAAGTTATAATTGACTCCCGAACACATGGGGCAACTCTTTTAAAAGTTATATTTGTCGCACCAATAAGTGGGGCTAGTCACAGTAAAGTTATATTTGGCGCATCCAAACATGGAGCACAATTTCACTTTAGTTATATTTGATGCAACCAATGTGTGGCTTAGTAAATAAATTACACAAGTAAAAGTTATATTTGGACGCCTAAAACGTGGTGCAAACCTCGTTTAAGTTATACCTGTTGCCAACCACGTGGTGCAAAAGCCAGTTAAGTTATATTTGCCGCCCAACATTGTGAAGCTTGATTGTAAATGAGCTTGGCAGAATGAAACGGGATAGACGATAAGCAATTAGAATAAGATATGTGCTAGAATAAGTAAATGGTAAAAATTAAATGTTAACTCGCAGTAAAGTAAGGAAATTTAAATTGGTTAGTAGTACAAATAGTAGAATGGCTGACAGTAACGAAATAACGGTGGCTCCGACATTGAATTTGATATTAACAATCAAATGGGAGAGAAAGGATGGGAAGAGGCCACGGAAAGTGAAAGCCCGGAGGTTTCTTCAGAGCCGAGGGGACGGCGACAAAACTACGATGTACGGTCCAAAACAGAACAGACACAATCACAGACTGAAACCCAACAAACAGCTACAAACATAGATATCAGTAGGCTACTACAGCAGTTTACACAACAAATGACAGAAAATACTAAATGATTATTAATAGAAAATAATCAGCAAATGACTGTAAACATCAACAGAATAGAACAAAAACTGACAGAAAACACACGAAAATTAGAAAAGAAAATAACAGAAAAATTAAATGAAAATACTAAGAAAAATGAAGAGAACACAGTACAACTCAAACAAACTTTCACACAACAGTTAGCAGAAAATAACCAGCAAATAACAGAAAACATTACATGTATAGAAAAAGGAATAGATGACATGGAATGCAACATGGAACAAAGATATACACAACAACTACAGGAACACAAAACACAGATAGCACAACAAATACAAGAAATCCGAGACGAAAACCGAGAAACAGCAATACAATTACGTACAGAAGTCAAAGAAGTCGTGAGAGAAGAGGTGGAAATAGTACAATCAGAAGCGAAAGAACATTGGGAGAAGTGTGAAGAGACACTTCAACAACACCAAGCTAGTGTCGCATATGACATTAGAGCCATAACTAATAAAATGATTACGTACAAGAAGAAAAATGAAGAACAGATAGAACAACTGAAAGAATGTTATGAAAATAGCTGTTCTACAATCGACGGGAAGATAAGTAAAATCAAAGAAGATGTACGCAATAAAATCGCCAAGATTGAACGCACACCTAGGCAGCAAGGAGTGATAATGGAACACACTAAAAATGTGAACTTCAATGGAGAAGGAGAGTATCCGATGGAGTCTGTGAAGGAGCTAGAAGAAATACACCGTGAATACTACCCAGGTGAAGACGTGAGCTGGATAGGAAGACACTTAGACGGAGAAGCCGCCACATGGTGGAAGCTGGTACGTAATGAGGTAAACACTTTTGAGCAATTTCAGACCGCATTCACAGCCAAATACTGGAATCAAATGATCCAGTAGACCGTCCGTGATAAGTTAGAATTTGGGAAATATCGCCCGGAGAGCGGGTTAAGTATGACGCAATATATGGAAAGGTGCAGCTTACAGAACCGCCAATTAATACCGCCGATATACTACCTACACCTAATTCAAAAACTGGCACACCACTACAATCATGACATTGCTGTTGCCTGCATTACGAGGGGTGTGAATAACATTATGGACTTTCAAAACCTGTTAATGGAATTCGCAGCCTTGCGACAAAAGAAGAATGGAATGAACAGTGAGGGTAATATGCAGTTCCAGCCCAAGCAGGAAAGGAACGTAAATAATGCTAATCACTGGCCGGAAAATAGGACAGAGCGGAGTAACCCCCCACGTCACAAGGCACCGTGGCAACAAGGAGAGAAAACAGCTGAGGCAAATGAGAGAGAGAAAGAGCACTGCAGAAACGGGTATACGAATCCCAAATGAATACATTAGCGTCAATGAGCGGCACTCAAGGAACCTCGCAGGTAGCAAGTAGTTCAAAAACACATACAAAGAATGTTGCCCAGTCAAAAAACTAGTTAAGAATTATTTTAGAGATAAGGTAGGATTAGGCGATAATTGTAAGATAATCAGTACCACTTTTATTGATATTAGGGACACTCTGATGGAAGAGGAGTCGGAATATCAAGAAATCAATAAAATTAAATGTCCTGAATTGAAGATACAACTCAATGGTATACCAATAATAGCACTACTTGATACTGGGAGCCAAATCAATGCGTTGTCTGCGGAGTGGTATCAGCAAAATAAAAAACGTATGGGCAATGTACCTGTATTAAAAATTACTAATTTCGTTATTAAAGGAGCAGTGGGGAAGAAATCGGATAAGATAACCCAACAGATCATGCTCGAAGTAAGAATCAGAGTATGTGACTTGTAACGGCCCAAATTTATGGGTATTTTTATTTATTGCATTTTCGGGGATTTATAAAAAAATATGTGTAAATTTTATTTCAACGGTGACCAGAACACGTGGTGAATAGAACAGTGTTGTAACGAAGCGGCAACGCAATATCACGTTGTGCAATCGGTAGAAGAATTTACCAAGCCTCATTTCCAAGAACTTTGTTTGAGTGTGACAGCGCGCCCATACGCATTATACATCCAGGGGCGCGGACCCACGCGGACAGGGAACCGCTAAGATGGTGAAGAGCACATTTTCTGTTCGCCTCTTTGACTAAGGCGACGGATATGAAACTTTAAGGCCCGCCTATTTTGCGACGTCGAGCCATAAGCGCCTAAATATCATCGGCGTAAAACAGGGAACAAACTACTATGTGTCAGGCATACCGCCACTAAACTGCAACAACTCAGGCTGTGAGCGGCGATGAAATTCGTTCGCTGGCAAGCATTAATATCCGTCCGCATGCGATAGACGCTTACCCCAGTCCACGAGAAACTACAACAGCCAACAGACGTAGTTAGTGCCACTCGGGCCCGGTCGGGTAGAACTTTTTAAATATGAATAAATCAGTGTAGTAACGCCTTAATACCGACCGGGACCCAAGAAATTAATAACCATATTACACTTACAAATTGGTGCAGTGACGTGGAGTGAACGGTTAAAATACGGAATCGTTAAAATTGGAATCGCGGGACAAAACAAGTGTTCGGCCGGCAATGCGTTATTGGACGGTTTTAAACTGTAAACAATAAAGGAATTTATAATATACGCCAAATAAGGGTAAAGTACTAAATGGTGTGAAAGACAGAGTGAGCAGAATGGGCTGTCTGAGTAATAATAATAATTAAATATGGTACCAAAAATATATTTCAAAATTGGTCTTGTAGTGTTCTTGTAATAATCATAAAAACGTTTTTGAGTAATTAAAATTATTTAGTTTACGGTATAACCATGTGTTAGTCTAAGTTATTTCGTCATTACCACTTTCTCATTTCTGTGCTGCAAGATTCGTCTAAACGTTCCGGGTATCTTCTGAATTATTATTGGGGTGGTCGGATTGCAAAATTGTCCGTTTTATTTAAGGTAAAGTGTAAAGCACAATCAGAATGATCACAGTTGCACACCACTATATAAAAATTATCCCGATTAGCGCTTTCAAGCCTCACAGCACATCGTCAGATCGGAATAGGCAGAAATTATTTTAAAAACAAACCCTTCACCCCTCTCCGCCACCCTGCTCACACACAACAAGCTATAATATAAATGACCCTTCCCCACCCCTAAACCCTGTCCCACACCATCTGTACAGTTACATATTTTTCTAGCAAATTCCTTGCGTTTCAGTGTGTGTGTGTGTGTGTGTGTGTGTGTGTGTGTGTGTGTGTGTGTGTGTGTGTGTGTGTGTGTGTGTGCATCCTTTTAAACTTACCCTACTTCCTCTCCACACACATGGGTCAGTCACACACCCTTATTTTAACCATCCAATTAGTACTATGCAAATAATTCTTAATCTTATCTATCTGTCCTCTATCATTTACTTCTTAATCATGTTATAAAATATTTCTTCATTATCAAATTTAATTTTAATATTAATTAAATTGTCTAACCCTTTTTCTCTTTCTTTTAATATTTCTAACTCCTCTCTAAGCTTCCTTTCAACTGTGTTATTTACTACTTTTACAATTTCGTATTCTTCCAAAGGATTAACAAACTTATGGTTGTCTTCTATGAAATGTCTTGCATATAACGAATTGGTTGTTCTATTACCTTCTCCACGTTTGTGGTCAGACAACCTGCATACGAATTTTCGTCCTGTCTCACCTAGGTACACTTTGTTGCAGTCTTTACATTTTAATTTATAAATTCCGCTTTTCTGTAATACTGGAATTTTTTCTATATTCTTATTCCTTATCTTATCAAATACCGTTTCACATTTTTTAATGGCTATATCTACTCCATATTTATTAAAACATTTTATAATTTTTCTAGTATGTGAACCTATGTATGTCAATGACCCTGCATAATTCTTTTGTTCTGGTTCTATTTTAGCTTTTTGTATGTTAACCCTTTTCATAACTTTATCCACTATGTTGGTGTTATAATTATTATTCCTTACAATTCCCTTTATCGTTTTTAACTCCCTAACTTTTGATTCGGTCTCTTTTAAACACTTCTGAGCTCTGTAACAAAATGTATTGATTGCCGCCATTTTATATCTATATGGGTGGTAAGACTCTCTTGGTATAATTATATCAGAATTAGTATAAATATATTCTTTCCTAAATATCCCAAACTGTAGTTTCTCATTATCCTTAATTTCTATGTTCAAATCTAAGTAATTTATTTTCTTACCTCCTATCTCTTCTTTAAATTGTAAGTTTTTATCCTTATTATTTACCTCATTTATAAACTCATGCACTTCTTCTATGCTTCCTTCCCAAATTACTAATACATCATCAACGTATCTAGACCATAATTTTATATTGTCTTTATACTTAGTGGAAGTTATTAATTGCTTTTCAAAATCATTCATGTATATTTCAGCAAGAATAGGGGATAATGAAGACCCCATAGGTAAACCTTTTTTCTGTATATAAAACTTGTTATTAAACCTAAAATAGTTCTGATTTACACATTCTTTAATTACTTTCATCAACTGCTTTTTATACCTGTATTCTCTCATATTATTATCGTTTATTAACTTAATAACTTTATTTACTGTGATATTGGTAAACATGTCCTTAACATCCAGTGATATCAATTTTGTATTTACATTAATCCTAATATTTTCTAATTTTTCTATCAATTTTACATTATTCTCTATGTTGTATTTTGTCCCAAATTCATATTTCTCTCTCAGTACTCTGCTAACTTCCTTTGATAATTTATAAATAGGTGCATTAATAAAAGAAACAATCGGTCTAATTGGTTTTCCTTCTTTATGTATCTTAACCTGACTTTTAAAAGTTGGTGCTGTTGGATTACTTTCCGATAAATACTTTTTCTTATTTTCTTCTATAAATGTTATCTGTTTCATCATTTGTTTTATCCTTGACTGGTACTTACTTGTATAATCATACTTTATTTCCTCGTATGGTCCTTCCCTTATAAATTCTTCCGTTTTCTTTATGTATTCGTCCTTTCTCAGTAGTACCATTGTATTTCCTTTGTCCGCCTTCGTAACTATAATATCATTTTTCTTTATTTTATTCTTTAGTTTAGTTACAGTTGATTTGATTTTTTGTTCATTTTTTGAATTATACAAACTTTTCTTAAATATTTTATCTACTACATTCCCTACTTCCCACCTTATTCTTTTTTTATCATTTTCATTTCCTAGTTTTTGTATTATGCTTTCGCATTCAATAATCGTTTTTTCTTGATTTAATTCTGGTGGCGGTGCGTATTTTAAGCCTTTTGCTAACATTTCTTTTTCTTCTGTATTGAAATTCACCTCTGTAAGGTTTATTACTCTTTTTTCATAGTTATTCTTAGAGAGGTGTTCCTTTTTTACTTCGTTCTTTCTTATTAATTTATTTAACTTATCTACCATTTTTTTATTTTTATTTTCCAATTTCTTTTCTACGTACCCCAAACCAAAATTATATAATATTTCTTCTAACTCTACATACGAGTATATTCTTAACAATTCTATGTGTCTGTCATATAATTCCCTATTATATCTATTGATTAAGCCGTAGAGTGACCTTATTTCCAGTTTTATCCACAACTTCTCGCTTTGTTCTTTTACTTTTTTGGCTACACTGTTCTTATTTTTAATTTAAGAATTAAATGCCTATTCCGATCTGACGATGGGCTGTGAGGCTTGAAAGCGCTAATCGGGATAATTTTTATATAGTGGTGTGCAACTGTGATCATTCTGATTGTGATTTCAACCACTAACACAAATTTCTTTATTAAACGTCTGTTAAGATGTGCAATCGACTACAGGTAATGGGCAACAACAATGAGGTAATATACGACAACAATAAGGTAAGTAAAGTTTTTAAATATCTTAAGTTAAAAGTTAAATTGAAGAGGGTTTTAAGTAAAATATGGTTTAATAAACAATGTCTGGATAATAATGTCATCCCAAAGTACGCTCAAGTTAAAATTAAAAATAAGAACAGTGTAGCCAAAAAAGTAAAAGAACAAAGCGAGAAGTTGTGGATAAAACTGGAAATAAGGTCACTCTACGGCTTAATCAATAGATATAATAGGGAATTATATGACAGACACATAGAATTGTTAAGAATATACTCGTATGTAGAGTTAGAAGAAATATTATATAATTTTGGTTTGGGGTACGTAGAAAAGAAATTGGAAAATAAAAATAAAAAAATGGTAGATAAGTTAAATAAATTAATAAGAAAGAACGAAGTAAAAAAGGAACACCTCTCTAAGAATAACTATGAAAAAAGAGTAATAAACCTTACAGAGGTGAATTTCAATACAGAAGAAAAAGAAATGTTAGCAAAAGGCTTAAAATACGCACCGCCACCAGAATTAAATCAAGAAAAAACGATTATTGAATGCGAAAGCATAATACAAAAACTAGGAAATGAAAATGATAAAAAAAGAATAAGGTGGGAAGTAGGGAATGTACTAGATAAAATATTTAAGAAAAGTTTGTATAATTCAAAAAATGAACAAAAAATCAAATCAACTGTAACTAAACTAAAGAATAAAATAAAGAAAAATGATATTATAGTTACGAAGGCGGACAAAGGAAATACAATGGTACTACTGAGAAAGGACGAATACATAAAGAAAACGGAAGAATTTATAAGGGAAGGACCATACGAGGAAATAAAGTATGATTATACAAGTAAGTACCAGTCAAGGATAAAACAAATGATGAAACAGATAACATTTATAGAAGAAAATAAGAAAAAGTATTTATCGGAAAGTAATCCAACAGCACCAACTTTTAAAAGTCAGGTTAAGATACATAAAGAAGGAAAACCAATTAGACCGATTGTTTCTTTTATTAATGCACCTATTTATAAATTATCAAAGGAAGTTAGCAGAGTACTGAGAGAGAAATACGAATTTGGGACAAAATACAACATAGAGAATAATGTAAAATTGATAGAAAAATTAGAAAATATTAGGATTAATGTAAATACAAAATTGATATCACTGGATGTTAAGGACATGTTTACCAATATCACAGTAAATAAAGTTATTAAGTTAATAAACGATAATAATATGAGAGAATACAGGTATAAAAAGCAGTTGATGAAAGTAATTAAAGAATGTGTAAATCAGAACTATTTTAGGTTTAATAACAAGTTTTATATACAGAAAAAAGGTTTACCTATGGGGTCTTCATTATCCCCTATTCTTGCTGAAATATACATGAATGATTTTGAAAAGCAATTAATAACTTCCACTAAGTATAAAGACAATATAAAATTATGGTCTAGATACGTTGATGATGTATTAGTAATTTGGGAAGGAAGCATAGAAGAAGTGCATGAGTTTATAAATGAGGTAAATAATAAGGATAAAAACTTACAATTTAAAGAAGAGATAGGAGGTAAGAAAATAAATTACTTAGATTTGAACATAGAAATTAAGGATAATGAGAAACTACAGTTTGGGATATTTAGGAAAGAATATATTTATACTAATTCTGATATAATTATACCAAGAGAGTCTTACCACCCATATAGATATAAAATGGCGGCAATCAATACATTTTGTTACAGAGCTCAGAAGTGTTTAAAAGAGACCGAATCAAAAGTTAGGGAGTTAAAAACGATAAAGGGAATTGTAAGGAATAATAATTATAACACCAACATAGTGGATAAAGTTATGAAAAGGGTTAACATACAAAAAGCTAAAATAGAACCAGAACAAAAGAATTATGCAGGGTCATTGACATACATAGGTTCACATACTAGAAAAATTATAAAATGTTTTAATAAATATGGAGTAGATATAGCCATTAAAAAATGTGAAACGGTATTTGATAAGATAAGGAATAAGAATATAGAAAAAATTCCAGTATTACAGAAAAGCGGAATTTATAAATTAAAATGTAAAGACTGCAACAAAGTGTACCTAGGTGAGACAGGACGAAAATTCGTATGCAGGTTGTCTGACCACAAACGTGGAGAAGGTAATAGAACAACCAATTCGTTATATGCAAGACATTTCATAGAAGACAACCATAAGTTTGTTAATCCTTTGGAAGAATACGAAATTGTAAAAGTAGTAAATAACACAGTTGAAAGGAAGCTTAGAGAGGAGTTAGAAATATTAAAAGAAAGAGAAAAAGGGTTAGACAATTTAATTAATATTAAAATTAAATTTGATAATGAAGAAATATTTTATAACATGATTAAGAAGTAAATGATAGAGGACAGATAGATAAGATTAAGAATTATTTGCATAGTACTAATTGGATGGTTAAAATAAGGGTGTGTGACTGACCCATGTGTGTGGAGAGGAAGTAGGGTAAGTTTAAAAGGATGCACACACACACACACACACACACACACACACACACACACACACACACACACACACACACACACACACACACACATACACACACACACATACACACACACACACACACACACACACACACACACACACACACACACACACACACACACACACACACACACACACTGCAACACAAGGAATTTGCTAGAAAAATATGTAACTGTACAGATGGTGTGGGACAGGGTTTAGGGGTGGGGAAGGGTCATTTATATTATAGCTTGTTGTGTGTGAGCAGGGTGGCGGAGAGGGGTGAAGGGTTTGTTTTTAAAATAATTTCTGCCTATTCCGATCTGACGATGGGCTGTGAGGCTTGAAAGCGCTAATCGGGATAATTTTTATATAGTGGTGTGCAACTGTGATCATTCTGATTGTGATTTCAACCACTAAAACAAATTTTTTTATTAAAGTGTAAAGGTTTCCATATCTGTCCTTCAAAGATATAGGTGGCGACTCTGGTCTTCTGTTTAAAAAATTTATAAAGCAGGTAAGTGAACAAGACTGCAGGTAAGTTCTGGCAGTAGTAATTTTTATTTATTTAATATATTTCGATCTATTTTGTATCTTCACAGACTGATGCTGTGTTTATAATTGTCCCTAATTTAATCAGGGAGTGTATTATTGGAATTAACTTACTGCAAGAAGGTAAATGTGTGATTAACCTTCCAGATAATAAAATTACCTTTAAGAATAATCATAATAGCAGTGAAGAACCCGTAAGTGCGGAAATAATGGCATTAGAACTCGAGGAAGACGGAGAAAAGATTGCTAATACGATTCAAGAGAAACTGGAAGAAACAACCGGTATCGATTCTAAAACAAAGGAAGAATTGGAGAACATTTTATACTCTAACCAACAAGTGTTCCGTGAGCAACCAGGTAGAATCAATAAATATGTACACAGGTTAAAGGTAACTGACACAACCCCTTATTGCTTAAAAGGGTGGCCAGTTCCACAAAAATATCAAGATGCAGTGGAAGGAGAGATTAAGAAGATGGAAAGATGCGGCGTAATAGAATGAGCAAATAGTCCATATATTAACCCAATGGTGACTGTAGTCAAGAAAGATCAGACTGTACGACTGTGTTTAGACGCAAGAAGAATCAATGCGGTCACTGTTCCGGATCATGAGGGAGCAATACCAATTGATCAAGTGTTGGCGAGCTGCGGAAAAGTGAAAGTCATGAGTAGTATTGATCTCACCAGCAGCTTCTGGCAGATCCCACTTGCTGAAGATTCCCGGGACTACACTGGCTTTCTCTACAGAGGCAAATGCTACAGGTACACTGTAACACCATTCGGGCTAAAGACAAGTTTAGCAAGCCTAACCCGCGGATTGGAAAAAGTTTTGACAGAAGAAGTAAAAAGATTCACTATATTATATGTGGACGATTGTTTATGTGTATCAGAAAACATTGAAGAACACCTGGAACACTTACGCATGTTATTTGACAACCTCAAAAGAGAGAACCTCACAGTGAACTTAAAGAAGTCCAAATTCTTTCGAGACAGAATTAGTTACCTGGGATATGAGCTGTCTACAAAAGGTATCAGCACTTCCACAGAAAAAATCTCCGCTATTATGGATTTTCCTAGACCAAAGAATACAAAACAACTAAAGGGATTTCTTGGCCTTACTAATTTTTACAATAAATTCACAAGCCAATATGCAGAAAAAACAAGACAACTGCTACAGTTACTGAAAAAAGGCATAAAGTTTAAATGGACAGAAGAGTTAGAAAATAATTTTAATGAGGTCAAGAGGCTATTTGTGGACACAGTAATGCTACGACATCCTGACCCAAATAAAAGATTTTACCTGCAGACTGATGCAAGTAAATATGCGATTGGGGGTCAGCTTTATCAAATAGATGAAGACGAGCAAATAGGGGTCATTGCATTCACAAGTCGTGTGCTTAGAGGTGCTGAATTAAATTATTTTACTACGGAAGTAGAACTGCTCAGCGTAGTCCATTGCTTGAAAAAATTGAGAACTTACGTGTTAGGTCGACCATTGACCATTATCACGGATAACAAGGCACTAACATTTATTCAAAAAATGTCAGTTAAACTGTTCCTGAATTACACGATGGATACTGGCTATCCAGGAGTATGATTTTGAGATAGTACATTGCAAAGGCAGTGACAATATCATAGCGGATGTACTTAGTCGAAACCCTCAAGATGTACTAGAAAATATAATACCAGATGGAGATGAGGAGACTGAAATTTACGCAACTGACATCAAACTGGGTAAACCATTAAAAAAATCAGTTGAAAAACATTACACTACACCAAATGAACAACGTTATACTAAATAATATCATCGACCGGTTACACAACAATAAAAATGACAAACTCAGTAAGATATACCAAGTATATAATAATAAATTATATCGTAAGGAGAAGGGAAGGTGGAAATTGGTAGTAACACAAGAAATTGGACAGGCGTTATTAAAGGAGATTCAAGTAATGTATGGACACTGCAGTGTGAGGAGAAGCTATGGCATCTTTAAGGAACATTTTACAGGCGATCATCTCTACAAATACCTTAAGAGGTTAATTAAGACATGTGATACCTGTCAAAAATGTAAAGACCATTTCAAGAAATGCATGGGACAGACCCAACCAGTTCTGCCAAATGCGAGAGGTGAACTCATTAGCATGGATTATTATGGTCCTTTGATATCATCTACCAGTGGTGTGAGGTATATTCTGGTGATCGTCGATAATTTCACCAAGTATGTGAAGTTATACCCGATGAAAAGAGCAATACAGCTGTTACGCTTAATAAATTAAAAAATTACATAAAAAAAATTGGAAAACCCAAAGCTATATTGACGGATAATGGCGCACAATTTACAAGTAAAACTTGGGTGACACAGTTAAATGCACTTGAAATCAAGCCCAAGTACACTGCCATCCGTAACCCGTGTACCAATCTTGCTGAAAGAGTTAACCGCCAATTAGGTAACATATTCAGAGTGATGGTTAACGGACACCAAACCAAATGGGCCAAATATATTAAATTAATTGAAAAATGTATCAATGAGAGTCACCACGACACGATTGAAATGACACCATTTCAGGCACAATGGGGTCGAAGGCCAAGAAGAGCATGGGAGGTGTATGTGGACCAAAAGTTAATGAAGGAAGACGTTAAGGATTGCCGAGAGGTAATATATCGACAATTAAAAAGAAAGGGTGAACGTCGAGCAAAGAAAAACAATGAAGCCGTTGATAAGGTGAAATTCAAGGAAGGAGACTTAGTTTTAATAAAGACTAATCCAATTTCAGATGCTTTGAATAGAGTCACAGCGAAATTCTGTGAACTGTTTGAGGGTCCATACGTCGTAAAAGGAATAAAAGGAGATGCAACTTACGAAATGGTGGATGTGGATAAACCAGGATCGATTCGTGGAATTTTCAACGTGCGACAGTTGAAGCCATACCACCATGAGTAACAGTAAAATAGTAAATAAGATCAGTCAGAAGGGAAAAGAAATTTCAAAACTTTGATGAATTTAAATTTCCTTAACACTGATAACAAACATTGTAAATAAACTTAAACCAATGTGTAGTAAGTTACATAATAGTAAGCCATGTGATGTATGTAAGGCAAGTTGTAAACAACAAAATGAATTGTAAACAGCTGCCAACAAACTAGTTTGAGAGGGAGGGGGCAAGCTCTCCCCAGGCAAGAAGTGAAAGTGCACAAAAAGCCGAGGGTTGCACACTATTATTGTACTGCAAAGGCAACAACCTCAGACGTAAACAAGCTTTGTCAATAATAAAATGAGCACTTTCAGAGGCGTACAAATTGATTTGCCATGAATTCGAATATCGATCATGATCAAATCAATTTGGGGGACGACTTAATATAACGTGAATGTAGATAACGTAAGCCTACTGTCGGATTTTTTATTATGGATACTCGAGTTTAAGCGTTAATTACAAGTGAACCTGTAGGTCTACTTATAAACTAGTTACATCCAATTTTTGCGCATTTAATTTTGCGTTGATCTGTGTAAGAAACATATTTTTTGAAGGTTGATTTAAATTTTTTTTCGCGGTTAGAGTAAAAAAGTCCAGGTTTTTTGTGTTTTTCAAGAAACCGCTCTCTTTGAAATTGTATAAATTAAAAACCCTTGGTCCAATCATAACTAAATTTTTATACAGTATGGGCACAAGTGTTTTCAATACATTACTTAAGTTACAAAATTGTTTTTTGATTGAAAAAAAAGTTATCAGTTTTGCGAAACAACTTTTTCTCGGTACAGGATAGTCGTATAAAGGCAGACTTGGTCTTGTTTTAAAGCTCTTGATCGTGGTTATGAAAATCCACAACTGCTGCAAACATACATTGAGATGCCGATTTTATACAGAGTGATATTCATGCAAGGGTGTGTGTGCGCTGGACCGTGTGTAAGCGGGCCTTCCGGCGTCGAAAGCGAGTGCCGTGTTGCCACGTTCAATCACCCCGGCCGCTTCACTGCAGTTGAACAGTTGCTGTTTGGATAATTTTAACACCTTATTAATGTTATAACATTGTTTTCCATTATCCATTTCCCATCACCTTTTCTCGTGAGGGCCGTTTGGTAAGCGGGCCATATGGCAGTGAAGGCGGGTGCGGTGTTTCCGCGATGATTCACCCCAGACCCGGACTTTGCCCTGGCTTTTGTGGCCTACCCCCCAGACACGTATGATTTGCTTGTTAAAAATGATTCATTTGAACATTGGTCAGTCTGAGTCATCAGTTCTTTAAATCTGCTTCGACCACATGCCACTTGTCATTCTGGCTGTGTTGGTCGTTGTGTTTATATCATGTCAAGATGCCTCAGAGACCTCCGCTCTCAGAGGGTGAAGTTGCGATGATTTTAAGTGCTATGTTTTTTTAAGAGTGAAGGAGAAAAAAAGGTTGGCGACAAGAGGTTCCCTGTATACCAGAAAGTATCACAGTGTCTTGGAGTATCCTTAGCGTCTGTGAAGAGAGTGAGTGCCTCTACCAACGAGAACGAAGAAAATACGTCACCTGGATCAAGAAAGAAGCAGTGTCAGGCGAGGACGTCCGAAAATCCAACTTGATGACTTCTTTGGGCACAATACGGAGGAGCATACATGATTTTTACATAAACAAGATTTTCCCCACAATCAAAAACCTCCACACGAAACTTGTTGAAAATATGGCAGATTTTCCTGAGATGTTAAGATCTACTCTCTTTAAGATTGTTAAAAGCTTGGGATTTAGATATAAGAAGCTTATTAAGTAGCCAGTCCTGATGGAATCTGTGACAGTTGCTGCGTCCCGGCATACCTTCCTGAGAAAAATGAGAGAGCTACGTTCCCAGGGGTACAAGATATTCTTTTTTCAGACGAGACCTGGTGCGGACAGAACCACAGGATGAGGTACGGGTGGCAAGAAAACGTGCTGGATGCATTAGAAAATAATTTTGACAACTATGATCAATACAGAGGACACATTCAGCAGATTTATGGATGGCAAGGAGGATTCAAGACACCGTCTGGTGATGGGAAATGGATAATAGAAAACATAATGTTATAACATTAATAAGGTGTTAAAATTATCCAAACAGCAACTGTTCAACTGCAGTGAAGTGGCCGGGGTGATTGAACGTGGCAACACGGCACCCGCTTTCGACGCCGGAAGGCCCGCTTACACACGGTCCAGCGCACACACACCCTTGCATGAATATCACTCTGTATAAAATCGGCATCTCAATGTATGTTTGCAGCAGTTGTGGATTTTGATAACCACGATCAAGAGCTTTAAAACAAGACCAAGTCTGCCTTTGTACGACTATCCTGTACCGAGAAAAAGTTGTTTCACAAAACTGATAACAACTTTTATTTGGATCAAAAAACAATTTTGTAACTTAAGTAATGTATTGAAAACACTTGTGCCCATACTGTATAAAAATTTAGTTATGATTGGACCAAGGGTTTTTAATTTATTTAATTTCAAAGAGAGCGGTTTCTTGAAAACACACAAAAAAACATGGACTTTTTTACTTCCATATTCCTTAAGGAATGGAAGTATGGTGATGGCAAAAAAAATCGTGTTCGAGATTATTGCAGATTCTGATTGTACTACACTCAAAACATGAAAAAAAGTCGTTTTCCGAAAAGTGTGTGTGTGTGTCTGTCTGTCTGTCTGTCTGTAGTTTTTTTTGTATGGCAAACGATAACTGCCGCAAATTCAAACAAAATCAAATAATTTTTTGCATACAGCCCTGATTTGTAGAGGACTCGCGACCTATTGTTTTTGGTGAAGATCGGTTGAGGGAAAGGGGTAGTTTACCTGCAACGGTTTTTTTTTATCAATGGAAATTTTTTTTTTTTGGCAAACGATAACAGCCGCAAATTCAAACAGAATCAAATAATGTTTCGCATACAGCCCTGAATTGTAGAGTTCTCAAGACCTATTATTTTTGGTGAAGATCGGTTAAGGGAAAGGGGTAGTTTACCTGGTACGTTTTATGTTTTAACAAGGGTATTTCCTATGGCAAACGATAACAGCCGCAAATTCAAACAGAATCAAAAGATTATTTGCATACAGCCCTAAATTGTAGAGTTCTCAAGACCTGTTGTTTTTAGTGAAGATCGGTTAAGGGAAAGGGGTAGTTTACCTACAACGTTTTTTTAACAAGGGTATTTTATATGGCAAACGATAACAGCCGCAAATTCAAACAGAATCAAATAATTTTCTGAATACAGCCCTGATTTGTAGAGTACTCAAGAACTATTGTTTTTGGTAAAGATCGGTTGAGGGGAAGGGGTAGTTTACCAGCAACGGTTTTTTATCAAGGGAAATTTTTTTTTTTGGCAAACGATAACAGCCGCAAATTCAAACAGAATCAAATAATGTTTCGCATACAGCCCTGAATTGTAGAGTTCTCAATACCTGTTGATGTTGGTGAAGATCGGTTGAGGGAAAGGGGTAGTTTACCTGCAACGGTTTTTTTTATCAAGGGAAATTTTTTTTTGGCAAACGATAACGGCCGCAAATTCAAACAGAATCAAATAATGTTTCGCATACAGCCCGGAATTGTAGAGTTCTCAAGATCTATTGTTTTTGGTGAAGATCAGTTGAGGGAAAGGGGTAGTTTACCTGTAACGTTTTATGTTTTAACAAGGGTATTTCCTATGGCAAACGATAACAGCCGCAAATTCAAACAGAATCAAAAGATTATTTGCATACAGCCCTAAATTGTAGAGTTCTCAAGACCTATTGTTTTTGGTGAAGATCGGTTAAGGGAAAGGGGTAGTTTACCCGCAACGGTTTTTTTTTATCAAGGGTAATTTTGTTTGTTTGGCAAACGATAACAGCCGCAAATTCAATCAGAATCAAATAATGTTTCGCATACAGCCCTGAATTGTAGGGTTCTCAAGATCTGTTGATTTTGGTAAAGATCGGTTAAGGGAAAGGTGTAGTTTACCTGCAACGTTTTATGTTTTAACAAGGGTATTTTATATGGCAAACGATAACAGCCGCAAATTCAAACATAATCAAATACGTTTTTGCATACATCCGTGATTTCTTGAGTACTAAAGACCTATTGTTTTTGGTGAAGATCGTTTAAGGGGAAGGGGTAGTTTACCTCCAACGTTTTTTGTTTTATCAAGGGTATTTTGTATGTCAAACGATAACAGCCGCAAAATCAAACAAAATCATATAATATTTTGCATACAGCCCTGAATTGCAGAGTTCTCAAGACCTGTCGTTTTTGGTGAAGATCGGTTAAGGGAAAGGGGTAGTTTACCTGCAACGGTTTTTTATGAAGGGTAATTTTTACTTCCATATTCCTTAAGGAATGGAAGTATGGTGATGGCAAAAAAAACCGTGTTCAAGATTATTGCAGATTCTGATTGTACTACACTCAAAACATGAAAAAAAGTCGGTTTCCGAAAAGTGTCTGTGTGTTTGTCTGTCTGTCTGTGTGTCTATCTGTGTGTCTCTCTGTAGATTTTTTTTCTATGGCAAACGATAACTGCCGCAAATTCAAACAGAATCAAATAATTTTTTGCATGCAGCCCTGATTTGCAGAGTACTCGCGACCTGTTGTTTTTGGTGAAGATCGGTTGAGGGAAAGGGGTAGTTTACCTGCAACGGTTTTTTTTTTAGCAAGGGTAATTTTGTTTGTTTGGCAAACGATAACAGCCGCAAATTCAAACAGAATCAAATAATATTTCGCATACAGCCCTGAATTGTAGAGTTCTCAAGATCTGTTGATTTTGGTGAAGATCGGTTAAGGGAAAGGGGTAGTTACCTGTAACGTTTTATGTTTTAACAAGGGTATTTCCTATGGCAAACGATAACAGCCGCAAATTCAAACAGAATCAAAAGATTATTTGCATACAGCCCTAAGTTGTAGAGTTCTCAAGACCTATTGTTTTTGGTGAAGATCGGTTAAGGGAAAGGGGTAGTTTACCTACAACGTTTTTTTAACAAGGGTATTTTCTATGGCAAACGATAACAGCCGCAAATTCAAACAGAATCAAATAATGTTTTGCATACAGCCCTGATTTGTAGAGGTCTCAAGGACTTTCGATTTTGGTGAAGATCGGTTAAGGGGAAGGGGTAGTTTACCTGCAACCTTTAACGTTTTAACAAGAGTAAAGTACTTGAAAATTTATTTAAACTTTTTGAAACAATGGTAATTGTTAAAAATAAAATAATTTTGTTGCCAGGCAATAAAATTATAATTTTTTCATTTTAATGTAATATAATATTTTTCATTTAATACAGCAATAAATAGGCAGGTAAGACACAGCCTGGCTGTTTGGCTGAAAATGATTTTAAATATAAATCTTAGAATATGGAAGTCATGTATGGTTCTCCATATCGATATTTTACTCTAACCGCGAAAAAAAATTTAAATCAACCTTCAAAAAATATGTTTCTTACACAGATCAACGCAAAATTAAATGCGCAAAAATTGGATGTAACTAGTTTATAAGTAGACCTACAGGTTCACTTGTAATTAACGCTTAAACTCGAGCATCCATAATAAAAAATCCGACAGTATATTATGTAATTACCGTACTTAATCATTTAATGTATGTTTTTAGTTATTATTAAGCAAATTAAATCTGGTGATGAGAAGATTGAGGCAAAATAACGTCTGACAGAAATATTGTAAGTAAGTTGGCGACAGTCTGGCGGCAACAAAATAAAAGTGCATTGTACAATAAAGAGCTTTATAAAGTCATAAAGAAGGAAATGCTTTGTTTGCGAAAAATCATAAAACTGTTGAGTCCCGTTAGATTTTGACGAACGACAACCTTGGGAAAACAATGGATCAGGCGATAAAAAAAAAGAGAAACTCTGGTGAAAGCAGGTTGCTTGGTGTAGCAGTTGAAAACGTGGCAAAAGATCCACGCACCCCAGACTAAACACCAATGAGAAGAAGCGAGACGTTAGAGCGCGAGTTTTTTACGGTTCTTGAATGGACGAATTTGAAGTTCCTGGCAAGGAAATCAGTCATGAGCCTATCAGAATTATTTGAGTAGAACGGGTGGGAAAAGAGAAATAGTGAGCCCTATAAATAATACCCCGTGTACAGCTAAGGGAGTCTTCTTTTTCTCTTAGTATGTGTTAAAGACGCTCTTAGTATATTTTAACTTCGCTTTTAATAAGTTTTAAAGTGTTAAAGTATATTAGCTTGATTAATCATCATGTAAAGTAATATATCGGAGTGTACAGAAAAACTATTCATGTCTATTAAAATCTCATTATGAATTAAAGAAACTATCAAAATACTTTAATAAGTCTTGAAGTATTTGAGTGCGTGTTAGTCGAAGAACGCGACAGTCGTTATTTGTACAGCAAGGATAAGCATTAGAGGGATCTTCATCGCGAGTGAATCATTTAATTAGTGCGTACAGCAAGTAAGAAGCAGTTTTATTTTAATCAGTGAACTTGAAGTAATTACGAACACAGTATATTTTGTCTTGTGCGCGAAAGTCGAGTGGAGTATTTAATCGGAGTTCCGATGTGTGTAAAGAATCGACGAAAGTAATTGTGAATGGAATTAAAGCAACGTTTGGTGCGAAGTGAAATTGTGATATATGTTCACTCAAAGCATTGTCGGCAGATGGAATGGATAATCCTGAACACAAGTAACAGTTTCATTGTACTTATGTATTAACTAATATTCTATGTAGTCGTATCATCTATATCCCTAAACATCCCGTTTTATTCTAAAAGAACTGACGAGCAGTTGGATGCTAGTAATATTATTCTACTCTTTATGACTTTAAAAACGCTCAATTTAATTAATGTAAATTAGGATTGACAAATTCAGAGTTGTATTAAATATATCTGATGGTTATATATATATTGTAACAGTACCAAATGTGGTAGTTACATAACATAAACTAATGTAACGTCAAGTATAAGAAAAACATGGAAGTATGTCTAGATAAATAAACCTAAGTGTATAAAAGTGTGTATCTACAAATATATTAATAAAAAATCCAACGATGAAGAAGATAATATTAACATAGCAACGCCAAATACAAAATGAAGAAAGAAAATGCCACGAGCCAAAACAAAATATCAGTAACCAGACCCAATAGGATCCAACAGTGAGGGGAACAAACGAAATAAGGACCAACAAGCTCCAACAGCAAAGGAGATGAATAAAAATAGCAACTACAATGAAAATATAAGAAAAAGAAGAAAGAAGAAGGACCAGCAAGAGCACCAAGAAGAAGAAAGAAGATGGACAGAAGATATAAGGACTCAACATAAACCACATGTACTAAAGACAATATAAGTGACAAAAGAAATGATGATTATAGATGTGAAAAGAAAACCAGTGTGAAACATTTAAGGAACCACAAACAATTACAGTGTGTACTTAATACAAATGTGAAACCTGTGAATAATTAACTAATTTCAACTGAATAAACCACACAAACAATTACAGTGATGAAGTTTACAGTGTGAGAAAATATGTTAATTTCATGATGAAACAGCAAGAATTAAAATAGTCAAATAAACACAGACAATGAGTGTGACTAATTTAATAAAGTTGTGATCAATACACATAATCATAAGACCACCAGAATAGAACAAAATAGAACAATTATGTTATTGTTCATAGAGAACTGACAACAAATAAAAAACATTTGTTATGTATCAAACAATGACAGGAATTAAGTTCCACCATTGACCAGAAAAATATTGTAAATAATACAAAAAAGATTTGTGTTAGTGTTTAAGAAGGAGTTGTATAAACAAGTGTAACAAGATAGTTAAAGTATTATATTAAGATACCGTAGTGAAGTCAGTTTAGTAGTAGAAAAATACTGCACTAAAACAGATGGTATTTTGTTACATAACCCCACAGGGAAGATACCTATTACAACAGAAAATCATACATATTAGTATAAATAAATGATCATCAACTATGATATCAAACAAGAATTTGTTATATATAAATAATAAATCCTAAGAGACAATGTAATATATTGCAAAACAATGCAAATAGAACAAGTCAAACATAATGGCACAGAGAATAGCAGAGATGAGAAGAGTATGCCAATTTAGTTAGGCAAAGTACAGTATCAAAACCAATACCAATGTATATAAGAGTATTACCAGTAGTGAGATAAATATCTGATAATACATTGAGAACAGATTCTGAACATAATAAGAACAATATTGTAACTAAATTATTGTAAACTAAATAACTATGTACATATGACCAGAAGTAAGCTGAACCATTGTATAGCTAATTAGTTAAGAAAAATACTGTATCAAATATTGAACACAGATTGTTACAATTGTTACCAGTAGTAAGAGGAAATCCCAATGCTACTTTGAGAACAGATTATGACCATAAAAACAGTCATGTTATATACAAACAATTAAAAACCAAATGACTATTATGAAGAAAACCAAATGTAAACAAACAATGACAAGCAAGTTATTTATGAAAAAATATAACATATAAACTTGTGTAAAAATAAATGAAAAGATTATCAAAAGTTAGAATAATATCTAATGCTACTTTGGAAATTCAAACCAAGTAGAACAATAACAATTTAGTTATTGTATTAACAAAAAATAAATGACTACTATGATATGACACAACATAAACAGAGCCATTACTGAAAAATTGAAGGGTTCTGAACTAATTAAAAGATAACCATTGTATATAATAAATTAGGTACTATGTGTGTACACTAATTACAATCATTACATGATATGATTTATATAGAGAAAACCAAAAATAAGGTGAAAAATTGTATGAGAGAGATAGAAGAGGACTGAAACTATGTAAATATTAAATTAACCACAGTCATATATAAATATTATAGTGTAAAATTGTGTAAATAAACTTTACTAGTATTATTAGATTATAATATTACTGTTTTAATTAAGGAAAATTAGTTTTAAGCACATTTATGAAAAATCAAACATGGACGCTTAATGACGCCATAACGAGATTTGTGTAGGGAACAATTATTCCCAAATTGTAAATCAAACCAATTGAGATATAGACTCAAAGTGTTTATTTAAGGAGTGTTTTATTATAATTAAGTAAAATCTGGTGTAACAGACTTATAAAAATAAGATACACCAGAAATAATAAATAAAATCGTTATTGTGATAGTAGTGATGTACGAAAAATAAGCATTCTTGGACTTAAATTAACAAGCAGAATGTCCGCAATTCACTGACATCAACCATTTAACGACAGGACGTAAATTAAGAAAGTTATAGTAATTTTAAACTTTTCAGTTAAATTTTTGTACCAGTGCTGACGTCAAAAAGCCTCAACACCAAACGCGATTTTGTCAAAAAATTAAATATTTTAATAAAACAAAGGCTTTTGGGTCAGAAAGTATAGCGCTTCCAACCAATAGAATGAATGAATTTCGACAGACTCACAGGAGACGCTTAGAGATTACATTACAGTTCACGTCTAGCTTTTCAACGGACAGGTCACGCAACTCGACAGACCTGAAGAAGTTTATATTTTGAATTTTGTGCGCGACATATGCATTAAGTAACCAGCATACATAACCTTTAACACTACACCAATATATACGAGTGAAAAGTGCGGAGTTATTTAATTATACAAGTACGGTCAGTGTATAATGTCGACCATACTTGCGAGTGATGTGATAAATAAGAAACAGGGAGTACAATTTTATTTAAATAATACTGAACAAAAATAATAATTTCGTAAATAACTAACTTTTGATACTACGCAAGTCAAATAAAGCGGAGTATTGAAAACAATGATTAAATTATCAGAGTTAAAGAAAAATTTAATTCACAATTATTAAAATATTATAAAAATATTTTAATTATTTATAATAATTTAAAATATCATGTTTAAAATAATTATTACTGAATACAAGAATATTTAGTCACTCATTTGACTAAACTTATTTTTCTTGAATTTTTTCGATGTTTGGAAATATGCGTTATTAATTTTCATACAGTATAAATAAATGTAATTCTGATAATAGTATATCAAAGTATTACGAATGATATGTTTATATGTATAGATTAAGAAATAATAACTATTAAGAAATACTTATCCATTGTAACAACACCGGTTATAACTAACCTCTGAATCGTCACGGTAACTTGACAATTTCAATATTACCGATCTGTTCTCAAGTAACATCCAAATCAGATAGAACTACTAACAAGAGTTTTTTGATAAATTTTTCTCTTGTGAATCGATAATTTTTAAAACGAATTATTAAAAGAAAGTAATACATTTTTAACTACTGTACAAGTCATACAGCTTGATAATTGTAAACTAGTATTATAAGATGCGTGCGCATTCCCGCGTACGATAGTACCATAAATATCAGACATATGGTATCAAATTCTGATTTTTAATATTTGTTCGCTTATTATTAATTGTTGTTAATTTTATATCGTTAATTATATTACATCTTGTGCCTGGTATCATGTTACCTAAAAGAACCTTACGAAATATGGTAATTCACTGAACCAAAATAACATAACCTATTGAAGTGAAATTATTGTACCAATAACAGGTCTACCAGCCTTGAGATTTGGACAGAGTTTTATTTGAATTTTTAATTGTAATCAGTAATTGAAAGGTTGTTAGTTTTTGATCATTAATTGTCAAAGAGTTTATGATTTATTAAATTGTTAATAAACCTCCACTTTTATTACCAGTGAAAGGAGTATCATTTCTATTAAAAATAAGTTCATTTATTTTTTAATCAGTTCTACCACAGGTGGCGGAAGAGTTTAAAAAGATCTAACAATAATTCAGAATAATAATTAGATATTGCTTCCGTTATTTTGTGTATGATACTATAATAAATATTCGATCTGAATATTTACCTGAATATAAAGTGCATGTATTTCAGAAGAAACGTCACAGGACAGGATTGAAGTATTCACGTGTGGTAAGTGAGGGAGGTATACAACAGAGTGCGCGAACCATTTTAAAATAAAAGAAGTGGACTATTATTATGCACCCATTAAAAACAATACAATAACTCTAATAACCTTAATAATTACAATTACATCTTTTATTAAACAACATTATCGTAGATACCAGTGCGTGTCTACACTCACACGAACACACCAAAATATATCGAATACACCACACATTAAGAAGAATTATAAAATACTATCATCATATCTTATATCTATAATTTTATATTATAGATTGGCGCCCAACGTCTGAGCACGATTTAAGGGAAATTACACCATAACTAGTAACCCAATCACCCCAGTTCGTGAAAAGACAGCAGGTACATTACCAGTATATCAAGATGTACACCGACAGATTAAAATCGAGGTCAACGTCAAGGAAGAGGGCAACCGAAGTGGAGAAGGAGACCAGAAGAGAAGAAAAAGAGGCCATGTCGACGGAAGATGTAGAAGAAGTTTTACTGGAAACAAGGGAAAAACCAATTGAACCAGCAGAGGGGGTTCAGCAGCCTATGGAGGAACCGGAAGTGGTGATTCAAGAAGCTCCACCAGAACCAAGCCAGCCTGAAAAAACAATGTCAATAGGAGAGTCCGCGTTTCAAGAGTGGATGAGAAAGATGATGGAGTCATTGAAAGAAGACCTGAAGTCCACAGACCAGAAGATGGACAAATCAATAGAGTCATTGAAAGCAGACTTAAATAATAAAATAGAAGAAGGTCAGAAATCATCAAAGGAGGAGAACCAGTCCACAAGGGAAGAGTTGATCAAGAAGCTGGACGAGACTAGTAGATCCACAAACCAAAAAATAGAAGAAGGCCAGAGGGAGAACCAGAAACATATGGAGTTATTAAAAGAAGAATTTAATAACCAAATAAACGAGACGAATAGGAGAATGGAAGAGGGTCAAAGGAAAACTGAAGAATTGTTGGAGAAGAAAATGGCCATCATGAAAGAAGATTTATCGGCAGAGTTGATCAGACTAACCAGAAGATTGATGGAATCAACGCTAAACTTAATCGAGATGTTGAAACCATACAAGCTTATCACGAAAGTATATGGCAACAGATAAGTATCAACAATGACAAAATGGAGGAGACCGCTAAGGATACGGTAGAAATGGTTGAGAGAAGATTGGGAGAAAGTGTCGAGGAAATCGAAAAACGAATGGCCATATTAACGACGGGAATTAATGTCGAGATGTCTGAAGTGCGGAAAGAAGGAGAAAGTACCAACCTAAAACTAGTACAGACGGAAATGGACCTCAACCAACGTATTAGTGATGTGAAGAAAACCCACGATACCCAACTAAGTGTAATAGCACAAGAGCAAACAAAGATGAAGGCAGCGCAGTCAACGTTAAAAGAAAAGTGCGAAGAAGTTTCTGGAAAGGTAGACGTGATCAAGCAGCAAGTGCAGGATGACAAAACACAACTAACAGAACGTCAACGGAGAGAATTGGACGACCTCCGAGACGAAATGCATCGTCTGCAAACAATACCAAATTTCCTATCCGGTTTGAGTCACTTAGAAGGAAGGGACCAGATTGACTTCCGGACCTATTCTAAAAATCCCCTAGAATTCCTAGAGAGGATGGAAGAAATAATACAAAGAAACCGTGAGAGCAGATGGTCTATCATTAGAGGTATGTTGGATGAATCGTTTGACAACTGGTGGACAGCAACCCGTCACGAAGTGGGTAATTATGACACTTTCAAGACGGCATTCAAACAAAAATATTGGTCGGAAGCCACACAAAACATCATAAGGGACGACATTACCAACGGAAGGTTCGATGTGAATGGAAGGCAATCTATGACCACCTACTTCTTAGGAAAGATTTGCCTGGCAAGGAATCTGGAACCTGCAATCCCAGAAGAATGCCTGGTCACAAAATTGGCTTACCATTTTAATCAGGGTATCTCACAGGGAAGATTAAATGCGCAGATAAAAACAATTCAAGGAATGTGCGACCTACTCGAAAGCCACGAAAGAGAAAGATATTATCAACGGAGTCGACAAGTACCTAGCCAGACATACGATCGAGGAGGGCCTGGAAACAATAATCCCACCATTCACAATAATGGTAATAACCCAGGAAGGAGTTTTAATAACCCACCAAGATTCCAAAATCAACCAACACCACGCCAAGACGGAGGTGGCAATAACATAAATAGAGGAAACTATAATAACCATCGTCCAGGTGGATACCAGAGAGATACGCATTACCAAAGAGGTATAACTACTACAGGCCGTATCAAAACCAATCTCCTAATCACCAACCACGACAAGGTAATGGTCATCCGAATAACAGTCATTTTCGCAGGGTACACTATACCCATGCCAGCCGAGGTGGGAACCGTAGAAACTACTATCAAGGACGGAGGAGTTTCCCACACCAGCACAATCATTCCAGTAATAGTGACAGAGACGAAAGAGAGTCCGGCTATCGATCAAACGGAAGTGACAGCAGTGGAGGTCATAAAACAGCCACGCAAACTACAGAAGTATACCACAACGGACATGGATCTGGAAATCAGGAGCCCGTAGCTTCAACGTCTCAAGACAGACGCGAAAACGGTGACCTGAATTTAAACACCAACCGGCAGTGAAAAACCCAAGATCACCCTCACTGAACCGGACTATTGGGTCTGATGTTTTGGCAAAACCTTTGAATCATCCCAAAATATACAACAACAACTATCTAAAAAATATAAGAAAAGATTTGATGGAAGAAAAGGAAAGCGTTATCGGCGATACAAGCAACAGTGAAATTGCGTATATATCCGTGAAAGTCAACAACACCGATGCCACAGCAATGATAGATACCGGTGCCAACGTGTCATTAATCGACAAGATGGAATTGGACAGAATCCAATCGGAGAATAAAGCTACCATACCAACATTGCCGATTAGCAACATAATTCTCATCGGAGCCACCGGACGTCAGAATAAGACTATCCGACAACAGGTACAATTAGATGTATCCAGCAAAGGGAAGACAATACAGATGGTATTCCTAGTAGCCAGTGGGCTACCGTTCACTCTACTCATTGGTTGTGATATATTGAGGAAATACACAGCAATAATTAATATGGATACAAATACGGTGATGATGAAGACAGAAGAAATTGAGTGGACCGCCAATTTAACAGAATACAGGAAGGCACCCTCGGAACATGTAATCTACTACATCAGGGAAGGCCGTGAACACCAAGAAGGCGCCATCAACCAGGGACTACACAACAGTCCAGAGGAAGCTTTATGGTTGGAGAAAATTAATAGCATCCGAGAATTTAAAACCAGCCAGAATAGCCAAGAATTGACTTGGGAACAACGGGAACAGCTAATAGATATATACTACCAATATCGCCACGTATTTTCTGATACGCCTGGGAAAATAAAGAATTTCCAATGTGAATTGAAATTCAAAGACCAGACAGAGTTCAAGCGGAAATCTTACCCTATCGCCTTTTCACTAAAAGAAGCTGTAAGAGAGGAAATTCAACGTTTAATAGAGAATGATATAATAGAAATAAGCAATTCACCATACACCAACCCTATTGTCGCTGTACCAAAGAAGAATGGTGCAGTAAGAATTTGTTTAGATGCTCGTGAACTCAACAAGACCATAATTAATGACAGGACATCGCCTGGAGAAATCGATGAAATACTAAAGAAATTTTATGGTACAAAATTTTACAGTATATGGGATACGGTATGCGGATATTGGCAGGTCGAGCTGCATCCGAACAGTAGAAAGTACACTGCTTTTATCTTTGAAGGCCGAAATTACCATTTTAAGAGATTACCATTCGGTTTAGTGAACTCAGTGGCAATATTCGTCAAGTGTATGGACGAGATACTGGGCCACAACACACTGCAGTTTACGACAGTTTATGTCGACGACCTCTTGATCGCCTCTAACAATTGGGAGGAGCACTGTGACCGGGTGGCACAAGTATTGCAAAAATTGGAAGACAACCACATTACGTTAAAATTAGATAAATCACAATTAATTGCAAAGGAAGTGCAATTCTTGGGGTTTAACTTGTCAGAATACGGAATTACACCATCCCAGGAGAAAATGGAGGCAATTCAGCGTTTCCCCGTCCCGAAGAACAAAAAGCAACTGCAATCGTTCCTCGGAATCTGCAATTATTATCGGAAATTTCAAAATAATTATTCTGAACTGACAGCTCGATTTTCAGCACAGCTATCATCGAAAGAAAAATGGAAGTGGGGAGCAGAGCAAGATTCTACATTTGAATTAATTAAAGTAAAGTTTCTGGAAACTGTTATGCTGCATCACCCTAATTTCGATAAACAGTTTTTCATGAACTGTGACGCTAGCGACCTAAGCCTTGGTTCTGTACTCTATCAAGAAGACCAAGATGGGAATCATCAAGTGATCAGTTTCGCAAGCCGTACTTTAAACAAATGCGAACGTAACTACCATACAACAGAAAAAGAATTATTGAGTATAGTGTTTGCATGCGAAAAATTTAGGACTTTTATTTTAGGATATACAGTAACAGTGAGGACAGATCACAAATCCATTTCATTTCTTAAAAACTGCAAATTAAAACACGGCAGATTGACGAGATGGACTCTTACACTTCAAGAATACAACATACAGTGGGAGTACATACCCGGAAAAAGCAACACAGCTGCAGACGTGTTGTCCCGGATAAACATTAACGCCCAAACATTTGAAGGAGAGGGAAACCATTGCGAGAGTATACCACCTACTGAAGAGTAAATCTGAACTCACTAAAATATTATCTGATATAATCAATCATCAACAACAAGATCCCAAAATATCGTTGATTATCCAAAAACTAGCCAACAATGATGCAAACATAAACCATTACTACTGTACACATAATAAGTTATTATTCACCAAACACAATAAAGGTGATGAGAAATGGAAGGTAGTTATCCCCAAAGCCCTAGAAAAAGAATTGACCGTCGACTACCACATACGTTATGGTCATATGGGCGCAGTGAAGGTCGTAAAGGCTTTGCAGGAGCATGTGCATTTCAAGGACATGAGTAGAAAAGTCAGAAAATATGTACAGAGTTGTAATATTTGTCAACTGGCAAAGTGCAGCAATGAGAAGCAAGAAGGAGTTATGATACCAATTACATCAACAGCAAGACTAGAAAAAATTTTCTTGGACATTTGTGGACCATTTCCACGGAGTGGTGGGAGACACCAATATAAGTATATCATTATAATATTTGATCACTACACCAAATATACTAAGCTGTACCCACTCAATCGAGCGACGACAAGTAAAATACTAGAGATCGTCATAAATAAGTATATACCCGAAGTGGGTAAACCATCGATGATAATTACAGACCACGGAACGCAATTCCGAGGACGAAAGTGGCGGGAAACACTGATCCATCTGGGAATAAAAACATACAAGACATCGGTGTATCACCCCAACAGCAACCCTGCTGAGAGAGTGTTGAGAGAAGTAGGAAGGATTTTAAGAACCTACTGTCACAGCCAGCAGAGGAAGTGGGAGGAGTATTTATCCCCAGCTGAAGACTTCCTAAATCTAGCCTACCATCAATCGACTGACGAAACACCATACATGGCTATGTACGAGAAAAGACCACCCCGGGAGATCACAGAGATCATTAATTTTCCAATCAGTGCCGAGGTCAAATTTAACAGAACTAGATTCTATAATAATGCAGTTGAAAGAGCAAATAAATTAAGGCTCAGGTACAAAAAGTTGCAACCCAAAATTATCAAATATGAAGTGGGAGACCAAGTGCTTATCAAAAATCGAGAACTCCCAAGTACTATTGAGGGCATTGCAAAGAAGCTGCTACTGCTATATACCGGACCATATACTGTGACTAAAAACAATCTAAACAACACATATGAATTGCAGAACCCTATTACAAAAAAGATAAAGGGTACCTATAATCAAACTTCAATGAAAAAATATATTGAAAATTAAATTATGGGACCAAAAGTGAAAAGATAGCGATAAGGATTATTTTATTATTGATAATGTGAAGGATGAAAATATTTGTTATGAAAAATGAAGGTATAAATATGAATATAACTGTTGACTATATCAAGATGAAAAATGAAATGTGGCTATGAAGATTATTGTTATTTAAAAGTGAAAAATGAAAATATGATTATAAAAATAGATGTTGACTAAAGAAAAAGGGATGTGTTATTGTTACGAAAATTATTATGTGTATATATTAAATGAGAAGTAACTATATAATTAAGTATTGAACGTTGAATGTATTGTAATTTTATAATGTGAGAAAACATGCTCCAAGAGAATTAATGTAAAGGATTCAGAACATTGTATTTGTGAATAATAACGTACTGTACTAAAAAAAATGATATACGAGGCCGACACACAACAACTAAGGCACAATTATTTCCAAGAGCCTAGTCAACAAGTAACAAGAACATCTCACCCGTACTATAATAAAGAAAAATTTACGAGAAAGACAAACAACATCCCTGGCAAATAAATTTCCAAGAGCCTAGTCAACAAGTAAACAAGAACATCCTACCCGTACTATAGAAGAAGAGTATGAATATACGAGAAAGACACATTACATCCATGGCATAACTATTTCCAAGAGCCACGTCAACAAGTAACAAGAACATCTTACCCGTACCATAATAAAAAAGCTGAATATACGAGGCAGACAAATTACATCCCTGGCAAATATATTTCCAAGAGCCTAGTCAACCAGTAATTTTAACATCTTACCCGTACAATAATAAAAATGATATACGAAAGGACACATACCAACTACGGCATCAATAATTTCAAGAGCCACGTCAACAAGTAATAAAGAACACCTTACCCGTACTATAGAATAAAAATGAATATACGAGAAAGACACCCTAGATCCATGGCATAACTAAATTTCCAAGAGCCACGTCAACAAGTAATAATTTAACATCTTACCCGTACTATAATAAAAATGAATATACGAGGCCGACAAATACCATCTTAGGCACAAATATATTTCCAAGAGCCTAGTCAACAAGTAACAAGAACACCTCACCCGTACTATGAAAAAAGGAAGAAGGAGCAAATGAGAAGTTGGAAAAATGAAACCAAAGAAATGTATTAATGTAGACAAACCACCACACACAACCACATTGTTTCTAGTGTATGTTACTAGAGAAAAAGCCAATACTACATGGAATATGAATACCAAATAAAAACCATGAAGAAGAAGAAAAACAAATGTACTTATGAATTATATCTAGAAGAATGAAACCTGAGATGAAGAATATGACGAGACGACATTCAAAGTGACAACAAAATGAAGAGATTAATCGATGATAATGAAGAATGAAAAAATAATATACGAAGATAATCATGAGAGTATACCAGTGAGGAAGTGTAAAACAAACTATCCCTATAATATGTGAAGAATATAGTTAAGTTGAATCAAGAAAAGAGAGAATAACAATGTAAACCGCAGATGCGTGAATTAATCCCAAGGATATTTATTATTTGTCGGAAGAACGACCACTATTATTATTTTTGATGATTTGAGATGAATTGACTGAAGAGTAATGCCAGCAATCATTTATTATTATTGAAGGACATGATTTGCCTCCATATTTATTGAAGTTAGTATGGCCAGTAGAGTTGAATAGCCAAAGTGAGCCGCTCTAAACTGCCCCAGCTAAACTTATGTTAGGGAATTAGGGAACTAAATAAACAAGGGAGATGACTACATAGAGAAGATATAAATACAATTCAAATAGAAGAAAGTGAAGGGATATATGGAAAAAACATGTAAATCAACATGGAATGTACAACAATTGATAAATTCTTCAATGAAAAATATAGTATAATAATTCAGAATTAATCAATTCTTATAGGAAGGCATATGTAACAGTACCAAATGTGGTAGTTACATAACATAAACTAATGTAACGTCAAGTATAAGAAAAACATGGAAGTATGTCTAGATAAATAAACCTAAGTGTATAAAAGTGTGTATCTACAAATATATTAATAAAAAATCCAACGATGAAGAAGATAATATTAACATAGCAACGCCAAATACAAAATGAAGAAAGAAAATGCCACGAGCCAAAACAAAATATCAGTAACCAGACCCAATAGGATCCAACAGTGAGGGGAACAAACGAAATAAGGACCAACAAGCTCCAACAGCAAAGGAGATGAATAAAAATAGCAACTACAATGAAAATATAAGAAAAAGAAGAAAGAAGAAGGACCAGCAAGAGCACCAAGAAGAAGAAAGAAGATGGACAGAAGATATAAGGACTCAACATAAACCACATGTACTAAAGACAATATAAGTGACAAAAGAAATGATGATTATAGATGTGAAAAGAAAACCAGTGTGAAACATTTAAGGAACCACAAACAATTACAGTGTGTACTTAATACAAATGTGAAACCTGTGAATAATTAACTAATTTCAACTGAATAAACCACACAAACAATTACAGTGATGAAGTTTACAGTGTGAGAAAATATGTTAATTTCATGATGAAACAGCAAGAATTAAAATAGTCAAATAAACACAGACAATGAGTGTGACTAATTTAATAAAGTTGTGATCAATACACATAATCATAAGACCACCAGAATAGAACAAAATAGAACAATTATGTTATTGTTCATAGAGAACTGACAACAAATAAAAAACATTTGTTATGTATCAAACAATGACAGGAATTAAGTTCCACCATTGACCAGAAAAATATTGTAAATAATACAAAAAAGATTTGTGTTAGTGTTTAAGAAGGAGTTGTATAAACAAGTGTAACAAGATAGTTAAAGTATTATATTAAGATACCGTAGTGAAGTCAGTTTAGTAGTAGAAAAATACTGCACTAAAACAGATGGTATTTTGTTACATAACCCCACAGGGAAGATACCTATTACAACAGAAAATCATACATATTAGTATAAATAAATGATCATCAACTATGATATCAAACAAGAATTTGTTATATAAAAATAATAAATCCTAAGAGACAATGTAATATATTGCAAAACAATGCAAATAGAACAAGTCAAACATAATAGCACAGAGAATAGCAGAGATGAGAAGAGTATGCCAATTTAGTTAGGCAAAGTACAGTATCAAAACCAATACCAATGTATATAAGAGTATTACCAGTAGTGAGATAAATATCTGATAATACATTGAGAACAGATTCTGAACATAATAAGAACAATATTGTAACTAAATTATTGTAAACTAAATAACTATGTACATATGACCAGAAGTAAGCTGAACCATTGTATAGCTAATTAGTTAAGAAAAATACTGTATCAAATATTGAACACAGATTGTTACAATTGTTACCAGTAGTAAGAGGAAATCCCAATGCTACTTTGAGAACAGATTATGACCATAAAAACAGTCATGTTATATACAAACAATTAAAAACCAAATGACTATTATGAAGAAAACCAAATGTAAACAAACAATGACAAGCAAGTTATTTATGAAAAAATATAACATATAAACTTGTGTAAAAATAAATGAAAAGATTATCAAAAGTTAGAATAATATCTAATGCTACTTTGGAAATCCAAACCAAGTAGAACAATAACAATTTAGTTATTGTATTAACAAAAAATAAATGACTACTATGATATGACACAACATAAACAGAGCCATTACTGAAAAATTGAAGGGTTCTGAACTAATTAAAAGATAACCATTGTATATAATAAATTAGGTACTATGTGTGTACACTAATTACAATCATTACATGATATGATTTATATAGAGAAAACCAAAATAAGGTGAAAAATTGTATGAGAGAGATAGAAGAGGACTGAAACTATGTAAATATTAAATTAACCACAGTCATATATAAATATTATAGTGTAAAATTGTGTAAATAAACTTTACTAGTATTATTAGATTATAATATTACTGTTTTAATTAAGGAAAATTAGTTTTAAGCACATTTATGAAAAATCAAACATGGACGCTTAATGACGCCATAACGAGATTTGTGTAGGGAACAATTATTCCCAAATTGTAAATCAAACCAATTGAGATATAGACTCAAAGTGTTTATTTAAGGAGTGTTTTATTATAATTAAGTAAAATCTGGTGTAACAGACTTATAAAAATAAGATACACCAGAAATAATAAATAAAATCGTTATTGTGATAGTAGTGATGGACGAAAAATAAGCATTCTTGGACTTAAATTAACAAGCAGAATGTCCGCAATTCACTGACAACAACCATTTAACGATAGGACGTAAATTAAGAAAGTTATAGTAATTTTAAACTTTTCAGTTAAATTTTTGTACCAGTGCTGACGTCAAAAAGCCTCAACACCAAACGCGATTTTGTCAAAAAATTAAATATTTTAATAAAACAAAGGCTTTTGGGTCAGAAAGTATAGCGCTTCCAACCAATAGAATGAATGAATTTCGACAGACTCACAGGAGATGCTTAGAGATTACATTACAGTTCACGTCTAGCTTTTCAACGGACAGGTCACGCAACTCGACAGACCTGAAGAAGTTTATATTTTGAATTTTGTGCGTGACATATGCATTAAGTAACCAGCATACATAACCTTTAACACTACACCAATATATACGAGTGAAAAGTGCGGAGTTATTTAATTATACAAGTACGGTCAGTGTATAATGTCGACCATACTTGCGAGTGATGTGATAAATAAGAAACAGGGAGTACAATTTTATTTAAATAATACTGAACAAAAATAATAATTTCGTAAATAACTAACTTTTGATACTACACAAGTCAAATAAAGCGGAGTATTGAAAACAATGATTAAATTATCAGAGTTAAAGAAAAATTTAATTCACAATTATTAAAATATTATAAAAATATTTTAATTATTTATAATAATTTAAAATATCATGTATAAAATAATTATTACTGAATACAAGAATATTTAGTCACTCATTTGACTAAACTTATTTTTCTTGAATTTTTTCGATGTTTGGAAATATGCGTTATTAATTTTCATACAGTATAAATAAATGTAATTCTGATAATAGTATATCAAAGTATTACGAATGATATGTTTATATGTATAGATTAAGAAATAATAACTATTAAGAAATACTTATCCATTGTAACAACACCGGTTATAACTAACCTCTGAATCGTCACGGTAACTTGACAATTTCAATATTACCGATCTGTTCTCAAGTAACATCCAAATCAGATAGAACTACTAACAAGAGTTTTTTGATAAATTTTTCTCTTGTGAATCGATAATTTTTAAAACGAATTATTAAAAGAAAGTAATACATTTTTAACTACTGTACAAGTCATAGAGCTTGATAATTGTAAACTAGTATTATAAGATGCGTGCGCATTCCTGCGTACGATAGTACCATAAATATCAGACATATGGTATCAAATTCTGATTTTTAATATTTGTTCGCTTATTATTAATTGTTGTTAATTTTATATCGTTAATTATATTACATCTTGTGCCTGGTATCATGTTACCTAAAAGAACCTTACGAAATATGGTAATTCACTGAACCAAAATAACATAACCTATTGAAGTTAAATTATTGTACCAATAGGGTCTACCAGCCTTGAGATTTGGACAGTTTTATTTGAATTTTTAATTGTAATCAGTAATTGAAAGGTTGTTAGTTTTTGATCATTAATTGTCAAAGAGTTTATGATTTATTAAATTGTTAATAAACCTCCACTTTTATTACCAGTGAAAGGAGTATCATTTCTATTAAAAATAAGTTCATTTATTTTTTAATCAGTTCTACCACAGGTGGCGGAAGAGTTTAAAAAGATCTAACAATAATTCAGAATAATAATTAGATATTGCTTCCGTTATTTTGTGTATGATACTACAATAAATATTCGATCTGAATATTTACTTGAATATAAAGTGCAAGTATTTCAGAAGAAATGTCACAGGACAGGACTGAAGTATTCACGTGTGGTAAGTGAGGGAGGTATACAACAGAGTGCGCGAACCATTTTAAAATAAAATAAGTGGACTATTATTACGCACCCATTAAAAACAATACAATAACTCTAATAACCTTAATAATTACAATTACATCTTTTAATAAACAACATTATCGTAGATACCAGTGCGTGTCTACACTCACACGAACACACCAAAATATATCGAATACACCACACATTAAGAAGAATTATAAAATACTATCATCATATCTTATATCTATAATTTTATATTATAATATATATATATATATATATATAATTTGTGATGTTTTCAATTTGTTTCTTCTGCAAGTAGATAATATTGTATATTATATATATATATATATATATATATATATATATATATATTGTAACGTTACATAACCCCTGTCCAAATATGATAACATAATCACCAGAGTAAAAACCAGTAATCACCCATTTTTAAAAGTCAGAAATGGGGATTAGGTATCAAGCTATGAGAACCTTTGTACTCTAAAAACACTGTAAACATTGTAAACAATAATCATAAAAGTGCAGTGTACGAAGTGGAACATAGTATAACCGGTGAAAGCGTCAAACATTTAAAAAAGAGCATCTCACAAATTTGTGCTGGAGATGAAAAAATCAGTATGGTAGCAATAGACTACGATACTATGGACAAGTTTTGTATTTGTTGTAATTTTATATTGTGTAGGCCACAAAGGTTTTATAACTAGGAGTAATATTTTTGTTTACTATAATTATTTTGTTTAGATGTAAAATAATCCAGGGTTATATATAAAATAATAATAATGGCCAAATAATACTATGTTAGCAAGATGGCATGTAAAAAATAGTGTAGAGTAAGGATACCTTAAATGAATTATAAATCATAAATAAACCAAAATAAAAGGAATTAAAATATAAAATACCAGTAGACAAGTTTAAGTAAAGATATAAAGAAAAACCGTAAATAAATTAAATTTGATTATAGGTAAAATTTGTAAAGGATTATTTTTTCTAAAAAAAAGAAATGAAATAATAATAATTATTATTAGCCTATATACTAAAAGGTATCTAGATTAGCCAATAAAAAACCATAAATTTCTTGGTTACTATGTAACGGGCCTATTTTTGGGGTAATAAAGCAGTTTGTATAATTTTCATAAAATAAATAACATTTTCTTAATATTTGGGACAAAACGTATAAACGACAGGTAAATTTATTGTTAGCGACAGTGGTAGCGGAGGTGGTACGACTGATTGCAAATATTGTATGTAAATATCAAAAGACGCAGACAGCAACAGACTTAATAAGCTGGAATTGTGCCAAGGTCAACCAATGACACACAAAAAACTGTCAACAAGTTATGTAACGGCATCGGACGATCTTACGTCAGAGCCCAGCCTAACGGTGGAATTCAGTTACATAACAAAAACAGTCTGCTGGCGTAGTGATACAAACTTTAAAACAATAAGAATTGGTCGTATAACCAAGGCCGCTTCACAAAATAGTGCCGGTGGCCTGTGCCAGTCTAACTCCACCATCACTCGCGAGTGGTACATACACAAAGTTCCGGAACGTAATTGCGGGCCCGCATACACGTAAAAATGTAAGAAAGTGAAGTATTAAAAATCTAACTTAAATCAGAATGGAATAACAGTTTTAAAAAAAACATGTAAAGGCAGTGAAATTTAAAAAATAATCGATGTAGTGCGTGTGGAGCAATATGACGTCTTTTGGACTGATTGGCAGATAAGTAACCAACAAGGGTTAAATCTAAAACCTTTTAAAAGCAAATTTTGAGAATGTTTACCAAAGAACTGGCAGCCAAAAAATAAACTTAACTAATGAATTAATTAAACAGGGGAGGGATAGAGAGAGAGAGAGAGAGAGAGAGAGAGAGAGAGAGAGAGAGAGAGAGAGAGAGAGAGAGAGAGAGAGAGAGAGAGAGAGAGAGAGAGCGAATATAGAAATTTAAAAGAAGTGCTGGTTTGTGTAGATATATAATTATTAAATATAATTATTGGTTAAATATAATCAAAGAAATATAATTAATAAATAAGACCAAATCAATAATGGAAAAGATGTAAGGAAATTAATTTTAATGGCATTCATTTCATGAGTTTATAGCTAAATTGGCAATAGTATGTAAGTGTAGGAAAAGAAGTTTTATTTTTTGTTGTGTGCATTATAGAGTAAATAAACCTTTTGTTCATTGCCAATGTGAATTAAATTAATTATTACAAATAAACCATTCTGCTCCTGTGTTCGCCGAAAAGGACCCGAAAATGGTAAGTACACATATTTTTTCACACGTAGTTGGCAGTACAAGATGGCGCTCGACAAAATTAAACAGAAAAAATTGAATAAAAATAAAATCAATCATGTTTTTATTTATTTTATTAATATGAATAAATTAAAACGTATCAATGGCGCCCGAACAGGGACAATTTTATATAAATACATTTATATAAAATATAGGCCTACTTGGGAGAGCAGAATGGTTGTTTGAAATAACAGAAAATTTTTTTTTTTTTGCATACGTAAAAAAGACGTAAATATTGGTTATGTTTTGATAAAGGTAAAATAGTGATGTTGATGTTTTGTAGCGGATAAGATGGTTGTATTTAATTAAAATAAAAAGGGTATTATATAAATAAATTTTGAAATGAATGAAGTATAAATAAGGTGCATAGGAGGTTACGTGAAGTAACACAAAGCGTTATGTAAATAGAATACATTGTTGCGTGAAAAGTAGATGTGATATATTAGTATTTTTATTTAAAGTAATAATTTTACTATTACAAAATGGAGAATCAAGAATTAAATTTAGAAAGCACTCTTTACGGAGTCAATGTTATCTGACAATGTATCGGCACAATCTACCCCGTCGACAACACGCGTTAGAGAGTTGTCGATGGACGATATGTTCAGTCTGATAAAAACAATGTCCGAAAATATAAGTAGTGATTTAAATGAATTGAAAAACAAAATAAAGAACACCAAATTGATTCCAATGTTAAATACAATAAGATAAATGAGAAATTCGATGTTCAAAAGAATAGTTTTGGCAGTCAATTCGATGAGTTAAAAAACCAAATTAAAGAAATTAATGAGCGTTTTGAGAATACCAATGAAAAATTTGCCAGTAAATATAATGATTTAGATACCAAATTAGATAATGCAGTTAAGAATATAGACGTTAAATTTAACGAAAGAGACGAGAAAATTGACAAACAAATTTGTGAAATTACACTAAATATCGAAAGTAAAATCAGTAACGTAAGTGAGCAGATGGCAGATCAAATTAGAACTCAAATTGAAGAGCAGTGTGTGGAAGTAGAAAATAAATGTGTAACTAAAATTAATGAAAGTAATAATGATATAGAATTTAAAATAATGGAAGTAGAAAGTGCATGTAAACAATCTATACAAGAGAGTGTGGGTGTTATTAATAAACATAACCTTCAATATGCAAATAAATGTGATAACAAATTTAGCATGATAGAGCAGAATATCATAGAAATTAAAGATGAATTACATGTGGCCGTAAGCCAACATTTAAATAATGTTGCGGAGCGAGTGGTATATACTCGCGAAGCAAAAGATGAGATAGAATTAGAACAGTTTAATTGTGACAATCGTAGAGTACACCCAATGCAATTTTTAAATAGGGTAAGGGAGTTTAATTGGTTTAATAGTAGTAGTTGGGAGGTTAAATTGCTGAAGATTATAAAATGTTTTAAAGGTAGTGCTGAGATATGGGCGGAAGTACACCATACCGAATGGGGTAGTTACGAGGATTTTGAGGTAGCTTTTCGAAACAAATATTGGTCAGAAGAAGACCAAGAAATCTTAAGAAGTAAAATAATGGGTACTGGGAATTTTGGTAGGATTAATAACCACCTAACCATATATGTGATGACGATATATAACAAAGCTAAGTATCTAGAACCGCCGTTGCCATTCCGGTCATTTGTAAGACATATTAGCAAACACCTGCCCACAGAGGTGCAAATCACGTTAATGACTAGAGAGATTACAAATATAAATGAGTTAGAGAGCATGTTAGACGTGCTACAGAATATAGGGGAACGCGACATAGGGCGACGTCCAAACACACCAGTAGTACCACACCATAATAATAATAATAATAATAATAATTACCATCAGAACAGGGGTACACAGAATTTTCATAGAGGAGCGCGGGGAGGAAGTTTTGATAATAGGGGCGAGAGTTGGAGGTGTAGAGCCTGTGAAACTGATAACTATGCTAATCGAACAAATTGTTTTAGATGTCATCGAACCAGGGAGTGCGCCAGGAACGAGAGAACGAACCCACCACCAAATCAACAGTCGAGGGGAGGAGAATTTTATAGAGGAGCACCACGAGGAGGAGGACATTATAATAGAGGTAGAGGAGGAAATCATCCAGCTGTAGCAGGTCCATCCACGGAAAACTAAGGAAGACAATGGAGAAGCGGGCCCAACCATTGTCAACGGATAACCGGGTCCAAGTAATCAACGAATACGCAAACAACGTTATCAAGATGGACATGGCGAAAGAATTGTTAGAAGAAGAGGAGAACAAGGTGATGGAACGCAGAACAGGATTGACTGAGGTGACAATTAACATTGAAGGTAAGAATTATAAAACTTTAATTGATACCGGTAGTGAGATCTCAGTAATTTCTGAAAATGTCATGGGTGAATTAAAAGAGTTAAACAAGAATATACCATCATTACCAGTTGCCGGGGTTACAGTAGTGGGGGTAACTGGGGTGAGAAGTAAGAGAATAACCAGACAAGTACAATTAAATATTTTAATAAATGAAGTTGAATTTGAAAACACTTTCTTGGTAGTTAAAGGGTTGAGTCTAGATGTAATATTGGGAAATGATTTTTTGGAAAGAAACGGAGCAGTAATAGATTTCAATAAACAAATAGTAAAATTTGAAAAGGGGAATAAACCAGTCAGAATAGAGTTTAAGAAAGTAGTAAATGAAGCTAAAGTCACGGGAATAAAAATGTTACATAAGCAGATGGGCGATAGAGAGATAGAGACTAAAATAAATATATGTCTAGAGAGTGATAGCCTAGAGAATGAGGAGGGAGAAATGCATGAGCGTAATGAGAGTGTGTGGGGAGATAGAGCCGACAAATTTTTTAATGAAAATACAGTTGTAGGAAATACTCAGCGAGAGGAGCTGTGGACAGTTGTGGAGCGGTTCAGAGAGGTGTTTTATGAATCACCAGGGAAAGCGAAGGACTACATCTGCGAGCTGAAAGTTCGGGACCACGCACCATACATGCAGAGGAGCTACCCGGTGCCGTTTTCGAAGAGGAGGGCTGTACAGGAGGAACTAGACCGGATGATGCAGGGAGGCATAATTGAACGCTCAGTATCACCTTACTCAAACCCTTTGGTAGTAGTGATAAAAAAGGATGGCAAGGTAAGGTTATGTTTAGATGCTCGGAAAATTAATCAAATTATTATACCTGACAGGGAATCTCCGGAACCCATAAACGAGATTTTACAGAAGTTCAGCGGAGTCAAATACATGACGTCCTTAGACCTGACAGCTGGATACTGGCAGGTACCATTAGCAACAGAGAGCAGGAAATACACAGCTTTTCTTTTCAACGGTAAGAATTACCAGTTCAAACGCTTACCTTTTGGATTAAACACCAGTGTTGCCAGTTTTATCAAATGTTTAGATAATATTTTACAACCTAAGGATTTAGACTTTTTAACTGTATATGTCGATATCTTGATAGCTTCTAGAACATTCACTGAACATTTAGAACACATAGAATATGTATTAGATAAGCTACACAGAGGGGGTTTAACAGTGAATTGGGACAAGTCTAAGTTTCTGCAGACAGAAATACATTTTTTAGGATTTATTATTACACAGGAGGGGATATTAGCCAACCCTGACAAAGTAGAAGCCATAATGCGATTCCCCGAACCTAAAAACATTAAGCAATTACAAAGTTTTTTAGGCCTATGCAATTTTTACAGGAAATTTCAGGAGAACTACGCACGCACAACATCCAAACTGAGTGCTGTACTGCAGAAGAATAAACAGTGGAGATGGGGCGATGCGGAACGAAATGCGTTTAATGAGATTAAGAGAAAGTTCAGTCACATGATCATGATGAATCATCCCGATTTTAATAAGACTTTTTATTTGCAGACCGACGCCAGCAATGTAGCGCTAGGGGCAGAGTTATACCAGGAGAGCTGCGACAAGGAACACCTGACGATCGCCTTCGCCAGTAGATCGCTGCTGTCGGCTGAGAAAAATTATACTAGAACTGAAAAAAAACTTCTAAGTATTGTGTTCGCCGTGGGTAAATTCCGGACCTACATCTTAGGTAATACCATGATAATCCGGACGGACCACAAGGCATTGTCCTTTCTTAATTCATGTAAGCTGACACATAGCAGATTAACCAGGTGGGTATTAGCCTTACAAGAATATAACTTTTCATGGGAGTATATAAAGGGGTCAGATAATAAGGTACCAGATACACTTTCTAGAGTAGATGTTATAGACAATAAAACTGGTAGGGATCTTAAAGAAATAGAAATCTTTAGACTAACTAGAGAAGATAGAATTTTTGGTGATGAATTAAGTGATATTAAAACATGCAAAGATCTGATAGCAAACTGGGTAAAATAATTGTTAGTTTAGAAACAGATGTAGAGGGATCTGAATATAATGAGCGATTTCAAGTATATCGAGGTATTTTGTTTAAAAAAATAGATGGTGGGGAGTGTGATTGGAGGTTGGTTATACCCGAGGGATTAATAGATAAAATTGTTTGGGATTGCCATATAAGGTATGGTCATTTTGGTGCGAGAAAGTGTGCTAATGTTTTGAAAGAGTCATGTATATTTAAAAATATGGAGAAGAGAGTTAGAAAAGTGTTGAGAGTGTGTGATTTATGTCAAAAATCGAAAGTAGTGAATTATAAAGTAGAGGGGGAGATGAATTACATAAAAGTAGACAAACCTTTCGATCTAGTTGCGGTTGATTTATATGGACCATTACCCAGAGGTACAGGGGGTGTGTTATATGTATTTGTAGTTTTAGACACTTTCTCAAAATTTGTAAAGTTATATAGCATTAAGAGAGCGACGAGTAAAGTACTCAGTGAGAAAATAGTAAAAGACTACATGTTTAATGTTGGAAAACCGAAAATTATATTATCTGATCACGGTCCACAATTTATAAGTGGCAAGTGGCGGCAGACGCTTGGATGGGAAGACATCATACCCAAGCATACGGCAGTATACCATCCTCAGTCGAACCAAGCAGAGTGGGTGATGAGAGAGATTGGCAGGATATTTCGGGCGTACTGTCACGCCAAACACACAGAATGGCCATCCTACGAAAAGAAAGTAGAGGAGTGGCTGAATTGTACCACCCATGAGTCCACGGGATGTACGCCGCATGAGTTGATCAAGGGAACGAGGCCGCCCAGAATATTGGAACAACTTTTCGAATACCCACCAGGAGGTCAAGTTTTGGACAGGAACATGAAAATCAGATTGGCAAATGAGAACTTACTTACGAGAGGAGAGCGAAGAAAACAGAAACATGATGCCAAGGGTAAATGGACCAAGTACGAGGTAGGTCAGTTAGTGTTAGTGAAAAGGCATGATTTGTCCAGTGCTCAAGATAGAGAAATAAAGAAGTTTTTCTTGTTGTATGAAGGACCTTATGAAATTGTAGAAATAAAAATACAGAATGCGTATGTGCTGAGGAACCCAGCGACGCAGGAAATAGTAGGTACTCAAAATGCGACGAATTTAAAATTATATCGGTCACTTTAATTATGTTACGTTTATAAATAAGATTTTAAATATTGTTGTATGTTTACAGAAGGGATCCTCCCCCATTTTCGGGTGGTCACGATCTTACCAGTCCTGGCCGTGGAATTCGGAACTCGGAGGCGGGCCATGGTTGGCAGATCTTCCTTCGGGCGGTGAAAACAACGATGGTCCGGCTCCACCAAAATTGGTGTAAAGTAGAAAACTTAACTACATTTATTTGAACGGGGAGGGGGACCCCAACAGGTACGTGACACAAATTATTTTTTTAATACACTCCAGGTGCAGCGGTCTCGGTGTACCTGTCACGTGCCTGCACTGCCTTAGAGTGTTGTATATAATGGAGGCTGCACTTAAGTATAGGGCAGTGCATACAAACTTAAATATTTTAGTGTCAATGGCAAAATTAAAATTAGCCATTGGTTATAGTTTCTGTGTAGTCCGAAAGGACGAATTTTGTTGGGAGGGAGATTTGGCGATTGGATAGACGGCGGGTATGGAGAAATGAGAGAAGTAAATGAGTAGAGTTGAGTTGAATAAGGGGAAGTAAATTCACAAAGTGGATTTATCTTATCTCCAACTCTCCCTCATGGCAAAACCCGGCCTTTCAGGCGACTGCGACCTTCCTAGACGTGTTGAAAGTTAAGATAGAGTCAGCCTTCAATGTAGATAGAATGTTTGAATAAAAAAAAAAAATAAAAAAAAATACCAAAACAATTTTGGATGTGTATAATTTTAAATTTAAATAAATTTTAGAATTAAGTGACCAAATATAATTGTCAAGTTTTAGTATTAGTGAGTATGGGAACGTTTTGAAAAGATGTGTAATAAAATAAAAACTTATCAATACAAGATGTGGGGATAATTTTGGTGGGTAGATTGGTGCCCAAAGAAGTGACATAACAGTGTAGTGTGGAACTGCAATGGTAGGAGGTTGTAAATTTTGTATTTAATATTTTATGTTAATGAAGGTTAAGCTTACATATGAAGGAGGGTAAAACACCATCCAAACTAATAATGTCATTTAAGTATAAATTCTTAATTTTAGTGTTATAAAAGATATTTTACTTGTGATTCCCCAACTTTTCGGGCGGTCACGGCCTCACCAAACCCTGACCGTGGAATTGGTTTAGCTTTAACAGCTATGGTTGGGGCACATTACGATTACGCGCTGACCATACTGGCCATAGCTGTTATCGTTGTCAAGGTGTATTTAGAAATTAATGGGGGGTGAATATAAAGGGGAATCACCAAACTAGGGAACAGCGGCTACCACTCTGTCCGAGTAGGGACAGCAAAGCCAGGTGGTAGACCCGCATTAAGGGCGCATAACTATAGAACACAGATATACTGATATCTAAAACCTTTCAAATGTAACGCAGAAGCAAGGACACGGAGATGTCACATTCCTCCAAAACCTCAGCCCTTGTGGACGCAACTGGACGCCACAGTCCAGGGGGGGTCATAGTGTGTGTGGCAGGGAGGTTATCCAGGGGGGTAACGAATTAGAAATTTGTTGTATTTTAATAATGATGACTCGCTACTAAATAATTTTGTTTTGATTTGAAAAATAGATGCACTACATACTTCCTATATTGTGTTTATTATGTCTTATTGTGTTAATTGCATGTTGTATGGTAGGAATAAGGATTATAAAAATATAATAATATGTATTCAATATGTTTATAGATTTTAAAATAAAATGAAATAAAGTTGTGATAGTTAAAATTTTCAATGGGTTGCAAGAGATAGTTTTGGGTGATGAATATTTGTGGGATATACAGATCTGTCCAAATTGAAGTCAAAGTTAAAGAAATAGTAGAGATGAAAATAATGTAATGTTGTTTTGAGTTAATGTATGTTATAGAATTTTGAGAAGTATTGATGCTGACACAGTAGAAATGGAGAATTTATGTAGAGTTTTGAGCGATATATTGTTGTTTATTTTGATGATGTTATTTTGTTGTAGTTGTAGTAAGGTAATGAGATTGAGATTTTGGGGATGGCAATTTTGTAGTAGGGGGTAGTGTAATGTGGGAGTCCGCAACAAAATGATAAGTTGGGACGGGATTAGGTACCGATTTAGTGGGGAAGGGGTTGCCTTAGGTAGAATCCAGGAACCAGAGAACGGGAATTCAGCTTTTTGGGGGGGGGAACACGTATCCTATGTACAAAGGGTTAGAGAGTATTTTTTTTATATATTGAGAGAAGGTGGCGAATTGAGTTAAAGTAGTAAGTAGTTAGAGGTAGAGAAGGGTTAGTAGATTTTTTGATAGAGGGGTGTCACACTAGTTAAAGATTTTGCAAGGGAGCGTTAGAGTAATAAAAGGGGTAAGATTATGAGTAAATGCCACGTTGATAAAGTGAATTATAATGAATAACTGACAATCACCCAAATGAATGAAATGGAATAATAATTGCAATGTTATGAAAAAAAAAAAAAAAAATTTTTTTTGGAAATGAATTAATACAAGTTAAATTGAGATTAAAAGGCAATTTTTATGATTTTATATGCAAATTTAATGACGTAAAGTGTGTAAATTTTAAATACAAATTGTTTATTTTAAGATAATAATAACAATGTGAATTATGAATGTACTATGTTTTCTTATGTTATATTGTGTTGTTAGGTATTCTGATATATGTTAGGAGTAAGTAAAAACAAAACCAGTGCTTCTTAGCGCAAACCAGCACCGCTAGGGGGAAACAGATCAGTTGGGGATATGGTGTTGTATAAGGCCACTAGTTGATATTTGATTTGTTGTTTCAGTGTTTGGTGATGCTGTGGCGGCGGACCTGAGCTGGCCAGCGCGTCAGAGCAGGGGCGTTAAGTATCTGTCTGACTCTACGGTGTTGGGATCTCGAGAGAGAAGTCCAGTATTGTCATTCAGGTGCGGTCACAGTCACCGGACCAAGGGTGAGTTGATTATACTTTTGTAAACTATACAGGGGGTTGTGGCGACATATCCTGGCTGATCCCTTTAGCAAGTATGAATGTGTCAATGAGATTTTTATGCTTCGGCATAAAATATCTCATTGAGGGGGTATTGTAACGGGCCTATTTTTGGGGTAATAAAGCAGTTTGTATAATTTTCATAAAATAAATAACATTTTCTTAATATTTGGGACAAAACGTATAAACGACAGGTAAATTTATTGTTAGCGACAGTGGTAGCGGAGGTGGTACGACTGATTGCAAATATTGTATGTAAATATCAAAAGACACAGACATCAACAGACTTAATAAGCTGGAATTGTGCCAAGGTCAACCAATGACACACAAAAAACTGTCAACAAGTTATGTAACGGCATCGGACGATCTTACGTCAGAGCCCAGCCTAACGGTGGAATTCAGTTATATAACAAAAACAGTCTGCTGGCGTAGTGATACAAACTTTAAAACAATAAGAATTGGTCGTATAACCAAGGCCGCTTCACAAAATAGTGCCGATGGCCTGTGCCAGTCTAACTCCACCATCACTCGCGAGTGGTACATACACAAAGTTCCGGAACGTAATTGCGGGCCCGCATACACGTAAAAATGTAAGAAAGTGCAGTATTAAAAATCTAACTTAAATCAGAATGGAATAACAGTTTTAAAAAAAACATGTAAAGGCAGTGAAATTTAAAAAATAATCGATGTAGTGCATGTGGAGCAATATGACGTCTTTTGGACTGATTGGCAGATAAGTAACCAACAAGGGTTAAATCTAAAACCTTTTAAAAGCAAATTTTGAGAATGTTTACCAAAGAACTGGCAGCCAAAAAATAAACTTAACTAATGAATTAATTAAACAGGAGAGAGAGAGAGAGAGAGAGAGAGAGAGAGAGAGAGCGAGAGCGAATATAGAAATTTAAAAGAAGTGCTGGTTTGTGTAGATATATAATTGTTAAATATAATTATTGGTTAAATATAATCAAAGAAATATAATTAATAAATAAGACCAAATCAATAATGGAAAAGATGTAAGGAAATTAATTTTAATGGCATTCATTTCATGAGTTTATAGCTAAATTGGCAATAGTATGTAAGTGTAGGAAAAGAAGTTTTATTTTTTGTTGTGTGCATTATAGAGTAAATAAACCTTTTGTTCATTGCCAATGTGAATTAAATTAATTATTACAAATAAACCATTCTGCTCCTGTGTTCGCCGAAAAGGGCCCGAAAATGGTAAGTACACATATTTTTTCACACGTAGTTGGCAGTACAAGATGGCGCTCGACAAAATTAAACAGAAAAAATTGAATAAAAATAAAATCAATCATGTTTTTATTTATTTTATTAATATGAATAAATTAAAACGTATCAACTATGAGTAACTAACTAACAAGAAATGGAATTAATTGTTCAGATATATTGGAAGTGAGCAGTTGAAACTAATGTAATGTTCGGTAAAAAATTAAGAAAATTATAACTACTATTTGGAACTAACCATCACAAAATTAATAAATTTAATGAGTGATATCCACTACATACTAGACATCCTTGGAACAGAATAATTCACGCCAGCAAATTGATGGAAATTGTCAAATCAGCTATCCATTTTCGAGCCTAGTCTACAGAAATTCAACATCGTTGGGTGAGATCGTTTCCTTTTAAAATTTAGCTAAATTACACCTCAACTATAAACTTACAGCACTAGAAACAGCACCATCTCTTTAAATTCATCTAGAAACAAGGTGAAAATAAACTTTATTTTAATTAACCAAAAAATAGCAAAACGTGGTATTGTTAATAACATTCCGGCAGCCATGATGTTTAGTGTTCATTTTTGTCAGTGAAGAAAGGTAATCTTCGCTCTAGTGGTCAAAAAATCAACTGCATGATACAGATTATACTAATTTTAAAATAATTTATGTAAAGTTTGATACTGACCCATATACATTTCTGACTTCCTCAAAGTTCAAAGAACCTTAAATAACCCTGGGATATTAATTACTTATTTCTTTCTCGTTATTAAAACTGAAAATAAAAATATTTGTTATGTGATATATGTTCGTAAAAGTAAGATCGAAATAACTCTGTGATTTATGAAGTAATCGATTGTCAATTCATGTTTTGGGAGACCATAAATGTTAAATAAATTCAAGGAATGCCTTGTGTTTAAATAATAAAAATAAAATGTGTATTATTTCCAGTAGATGGTAGTTGGTTACTGGTAATAAGAAGATAGAGAAGAGAAAGGGAATCAGTCCGGACATCCAGAAATTAATACGTACTACTTGAAGTCATTTAACCTCAAATGGGTTCGTAAAAGCAGAAACCAGCTGATGCCGAGCGGAAAAATTTTGAAATATTCGATCGTATACAGAGAGAGTAATTCTCCTAGCCTTTCTTTACTCTCTCTCCTAACTACTGTCAAACAACGGTATTGATTTAATACAGACAAATTTAAGAAAATCATTCAATATTCTTTCATAATCACACACACTCGATTTTAAAGGCATATAACAAAAAGATAACAAATTCTGTAACTCTTAATTAAGCGAGATTTTCGAAGAGTAATAACTCGAGAGATCAGAGTTTACTCGCGAGACGTTACAAGATGGCGCTCAACTTAAAGGGCTTTAATTAGGAAGGAAATTTCGAGATATACGCAAGTTAATATAACGAAAAACCTAATTTTTGTCGGCAACTATGAGAAGACAAGAAATGCATAATACCAGAGGCAGGTCGAAGAAGAGGGCAGAAGACACGGAGAAGGAAGAAGGTGGACAGGAACAAGAAATAGAAGTAGTCACGGACAGTGAAATGGAACAACAGACAGGCGATAAAGAAGAAACTGAAGCAATTATGGACATGGAAAAGGAAATAGTTGAAGAGGATGCCCAAGGGGACCAACCAGATAAAGCGGGAGCCAGAGAAGAACCAAATTGGCAGGAAATAATGAAATTTATGGCCGAACAAAGTAGACAAACCAACGAAAATTTGAATAAAATGAACGAAAAATTTGACAAAATAGATGAAAACTCAAGGAAAGAAAATGAAACCTTGAGTGAAAAATAGATGAAAGTGTTAGGAAACAGGAGGAAAACTCAAAGCAAACCAATGAGGAAAATAAGGAAAATTTTAGGAAACAGGAGGAAAATAACAAGCAAACCAATAAGAAAATAGACAGTATTCAGGAAAGTTTAGTAAAACAACCAAACGAAAAAATTGAAACCATTCATGGAGATATCAGAGAAACCATGAATGAACAAAACCATGAATTGAGAGAAATTATTAACGGTCGGTCAAAGGGAAGATATGAACACCAAATTTGAAGAAAATAATAAAAATATAAAACAAATTCATGAGAAAATTGAAATGGTCAGTAATACACTTAGCCAAAGAGTAGATGAATACAAGGAGGAGGCAGAAAAGAAAATAATAGAAACCAATCAAAGATTAGATAAAACAGAAGAAAAAATGGAACAAATCAAAACAGGAATAGATGCCCGAATGGATCGAGAGGAACAAAGTAATCAAGTTCGCATCATGGCCATACGCCAGGAGAATAATGATCAGTTGGACGGTATAAAAAGCAACATAACCAGTAAATTCACCGATTTTAATGAGACGATAGAAAATGTCAAGAACCAGTTCCATAACCAGGGAGAAAAATTAGAAAATTTACAACGCCTACAAACAAACCTACAAGGGGAGGTAGATAGAATGGGTTCAAGATCTACATGCAACACTCAACATACTATCCAAGATAGTAGAGAAAGTGTAAACTTTAGAGATTATTGAAGAAACCCCCTCGAATTTTTAGGAAGAGTGGATGAAATTTTAAAACGGTCAAAAGAGAACCGATAGAACATGATCAAAGGCACTCTAGATGAGTGTTTCAAAAACATCAATGGCAATTGGTGGACTGTAATTCGAAACGAGGTGTGTGATTATGAAAATTTTAAGAGGTTGTTCAAGCTAAAGTACTGGTCCGAATCAGTGCAAAATATCATTCGAGACGATATCTGTCATGGGAGGTATGACCGCAGTACAGGACAGACAGCTACTGCTTATTTTTTGGGGAAGGTATGTGTGGCGAAGTATTTAGACCCGAAGATCCCTGAGGAGTGTTTGGTAACTAAGATAGCATATCATTTTGAGGAAAAGATTATCAGTGCTCGATTAAGTGGTCAAATAAAGACAATTGGAGGTATGGAAACCCTCTTAGAGAACTATGAGCAAGAATCATATTACAGGAGGAGTAGATGGAGATCAGGAAATACAGAGGAGCGGAGAAACGAACAACCCAGGGACGCTCGACCAAGAGTAAACTATGTAAGGGCCAACAATAATTACTATAATAACCGTTATCGAGGAAGATGGCAAAATTACAATAACCGAAATTACCAAAACAATTCATATCAGAGAGAAGAAGGTCCACAAAGAAGTAGGAGCGAAGAACAACCTAGATTTAGAACCAGTGAGGAAGAAAGAAGGCAATCAAACGAACCTCAACATAGTGAGAATGTTGAACAACCTAATAATAATGACGGAAGTCAGGGAAACGGGTACCAGCAGTGAGAAGAAGTGACAGCCCGTCACTGCTAGAGACAACCGGGCACAGAATTTACCACGGTCCTAATAATAAATTAAAGCAACCAATAACAATTATCAGAAACTATTATTTAAATATCGGTATCGAGAACCATACATGACTTCCATATTCTAAGATTTATATTTAAAATCATTTTCGAAATGAAATATTACCATAGAAACTACTTATTTCTACTTACTGCTTCAGCCTTAACCACAGTACTGTGGTCACTAACGTATACCACCTCACGTTATCGCACTCGATTTTCACTGATGATAGAAGTCGATGGCATTGCCGAAACGTCTGGTTTTGTAGAAAACATTGGACTACGGCCAAATATCCTGGGAAGGAATTTTAACAAAAACTACTTCTTTGTTGCCGATAACGTTGTACACATATATATAACAAATATGCATAAAATTAATGGCTTGTATAAGTTAATGATTGATCTCCATTAAGTAGTGCTCAAGTTTCCAAAGTTTTAATATTATGATGTCTGTAATTAAAACATCAGAGCAGGTTTAGTGTGTATGAGGGTACACCGTGGACAAAAATTTTCAACATTTCCTATTGAGCGTTGTTTAGAGTAAAGCTACGAATCTACAGTGTACGTTTCACAGAACAAACACGCGGAAAATAAGGAGCGCTCCGAAGTCACTCATGGACCCTCAGCATCTTGCAGAGGGTTCATTCCCTAAAGACAAAAAGTCTGTCTATGAATCGTTCCTCTGTAAACGCGTGCAGTTACACTGCCCAGCGATCCACAGGAAGCAAATCGCTATCCACGCTGGACACTTTTTTGGCTTGCACGCGTTATGTTGGTATGGGTTTCGGCACTTTCCATTTAAAAAGCGTGCAAATGTAAGAAAATAAACATGAATGAGGCCAGAAATAACGCGAATTGTGTGTGTGTCTTCCCTGCATTTTTACTGCGGTAGTCATAATAATAAATATCGGTATGGAGAACCATACATGACTTCCATATTCTAAGATTTATATTTAAAATCATTTTCAGCCAAACAGCCAGGCTGTGTCTTACCTGCCTTTTTATTGCTGTATTAAATGAAAAATATTATATTACATTAAAATGAAAAAATTATAATTTTATTGCCTGGCAACAAAATTATTTTATTTTTAACAATTACCATTGTTTCAAAAAGTTTAAATAAATTTTCAAGTACTTTACTCTTGTTAAAACGTAAAAGGTTGCAGGTAAACTACCCCTTCCCCTTAACCGATCTTCACCAAAATCGAAAGTCATTGAGACCTCTACAATTCAGGGACGTATTCAAAAAATTATTTGATTCTGTTTGAATTTGCGGCTGTTATCGTTTGCCATAGAAAATACGCTTGATAAAAAAACGTTGCAGGTAAACTACCCCTTCCCCTTAACCGATCTTCACCAAAAACAATAGGTCTTGAGTACTCTACAAATCAGGGCTGTATGCAAAACATTATTTGATTCTGTTTGAATTTGCGGCTGTTATCGTTTGCCATAGAAAATACCCTTGTTAAAAAAACGTTGCAGGTAAACTACCCCTTTCCCTCAACCGATCTTCACCAAAAACAATAGGTATTGAGAACTCTACAATTTAGGGCTGTATGCAAATAATCTTTTGATTCTGTTTGAATTTGCGGCTGTTATCGTTTGCCATAGGAAATACCCTTGTTAAAACATAAAACGTTACAGGTAAACTACCCCTTTCCCTTAACCGATCTTCACCAAAAACAATAGGTCTTGTGTACTCTACAAATCAGGGCTGTATGCAAAACATTATTTGATTCTGTTTGAATTTGCGGCTGTTATCGTTTGCCATAGAAAATACCCTTGTTAAAAAAACGTTGCAGGTAAACTACCCCTTTCCCTTAACCGAACTTCACCAAAAACAATAGGTCTTGAGAACTCTACAATTTAGGGCTGTATGCAAATAATCTTTTGATTCTGTTTGAATTTGCGGCTGTTATCGTTTACCATAGGAAATACCCTTGTTAAAACATAAAACGTTACTGGTAAACTACCCCTTTCCCTTAACCGATCTTCACCAAAATCAACAGATCTTGAGAACTCTACAATTCAGAGCTGTATGCGAAACATTATTTGATTCTGTTTGAATTTGCGGCTGTTATCGTTTGCCAAACAAACAAAATTACCCTTGCTAAAAAAAAACCATTGCAGGTAAACTACCCCTTTCCCTCAACCGATCTTCACCAAAAACAATAGGTCGCGAGTACTCTGCAAATCAGGGCTGCGTGCAAAAAATTATTTGATTCTGTTTGAATTTGCGGCAGTTATCGTTTGCCATAGAAAAAAAATCTACAGACAGACAGACAGACACACAGACAGACACACAGACACTTTTCGGAAAACGACTTTTTTTCATGTTTTGAGTGTAGTAGAATCAGAATCTGCAATAATCTCGAACACGATTTTTTTTGCCATCACCATACTTCCATTCCTTAAGGAATATGGAAGTAAAATGGAAACGTAAACAGTACATAACTGAGATACGCTTGCCTGCCAAGCGCGATATATTTTCTCTTATACATGATTTACATTAAAATGAAAAAATTATAATTTTATTGCCTGGCAACAAAATTATTTTATTTTCAACAATTACCATTGTTTGAAAAAGTTTAAATGAATTTTCAAGTACTTTACTCTTGTTAAAACGTAAAAGGTTGCAGGTAAACTACCCCTTCCCCTTAACCGATCTTCACCAAAATCTAAAGGCCTTGAGTCCTCTACAATTCACTGACGTATGCAAAAAATTATTTGATTCTGTTTGAATTTGCGGCAGTTATCGTTTGCCATAGAAAATACGCTTGATAAAAAACGTTGCAGGTAAACTACCCCTTCCCCTTAACCGATCTTCACCAAAAACAATAGGTCTTGAGTACTCTACAAATCAGGGCTGTATGCAGAAAATTATCTTATTCTGTTTGAATTTGCGGCTGTTATCGTTTGCCATAGAAAATACCCTTGTTAAAAAACGTTGTAGGTAAACTACCCCTTTCCCTTAACCGATCTTCACCAAAAACAATAGGTCTTGAGAACTCTACAATTTAGGGCTGTATGCAAATAATCTTTTGATTCTGTTTGAATTTGCGGCTGTTATCGTTTGCCATAGGAAATACCCTTGTTAAAACATAAAACGTTACAGGTAAACTACCCCTTTCCCTTAACCGATCTTCACCAAAAACAATAGGTCTTGAGAACTCTACAATTCAGGGCTGTATGCGAAACATTATTTGATTCTGTTTGAATTTGCGGCTGTTATCGTTTGCCATAGAAAAAAAATCTACACACACACACACACACACACACACACACACACACACACACACACACACACACACACACACACACACACACACACACACACACACACACACACACACACACACACACACACACTTTTCGGAAAACGCCTTTTTTTCATGTTTTGAGTGTAGTAGAATCAGAATCTGCAATAATCTCGAACACGATTTTTTTTGCCATCACCATACTTCCATTCCTTAAGGAATATGGAAGTAAAAATATACAGGCGGAATTAATGGAAGAAAGAGCAATTAAAGGGTCACCACAAAACAATGATATAGTTTATATACGAATAAAATTAAATGGAGTATTAGCAGAAGCCATCATTGATACCGGAGCAAATGTTTCAATTATTGACCAATTAGAGCTTGACCGGATTACTGAATTAACTACTGAGAGAATACCTACTTTACCAATTAACAATTTAACAATTATTGGCGCCACCGGGAAACAGAATAAAACAATTAGAAAACAAGTATCTTTGAATGTTACTAACAGTGGGATAGGAATACCTATGGGATTTTTAGTAGCCAAAGGGCTACCTTTTAGGGTATTAATAGGGTGTGATATGCTACGGCGGCACACTGCAGTTATAAATCTGGCCAAGTGGTATAGTAACACTGAGTGCAGAAGAAGGTGAGTTATCGGCTGAGATAATTGGTAGCCAAAGTGCCCCTCAGTGTCTGAGCTCATTCTATACTAGGGAGAATAATAGGTTAACCATAGGTAAATACTAAAATAACAGAGTCAGAGATGTGGCAAGGAAAGATAGAAGAAATCATAAAGTTTCAAGATAGGCAGGCCCAGGAAACAATCAGTGTAGAAGAAAAACATCAACTTATAAAAATTTATAATAAATATAGAACAGTATTCTCGGATTCACCCGGAAAAGCTAAAAATTTCCTGTGTGAGTTAAAGTTCAAAGACAATGTCAATTTTAATAAACGGTCATATCCCATCGCTCAAGCTTTGAAAGAAGCAGCAAGAAAAGAAAGTCAAAGGATGATAATGGAAGATATAATTGAAAGAAGCAATTCTCTGTATACCAGCCCATTGGTAGCTATACCAAAGAAAGATGGTCAAGTACGATTATGCCTCGATGCTCGGGAGCTGAATAAAATGCTCATTAACGACCGCACGTCTCCCGGTGAGATTAATGAAATAATGAAAAAATTTTATGGATGTAAGTACATGAGTACTTGGGATGCAGTCTGTGGATATTGGCAGATAGAGTTGCACCCTAACAGTAGACAATCTCTCTCTCCTATGGCGCTACAGCCCAAGTCGGGCCCTGGCCTCCACCAATCTCCGCCTCCAATCCACTCTATCCACTGCAACCCTCCTCCAGTTTCTTATCCCCATGTCTCTCGCGTCCTCTGCAATGCCATCTTCCCACCTCTTCCTCGGTCTACCTCTAGGTCTCGTTCCCTCCCATGTACCCAGCAAAGCCCTCTTAGGGTTCCTGCCACCCTCCATTCTCATAACATGTCCGGCCCAACGCAATCTTTGAATTCTTATAAATTTTGAGACTGGTATCTCTTTATATATTTGATACAGTTCGTTGTTGTATCTCAGTAACAGTAGACAATATGTCGCGTTTATATTTGAAGGACGAAATTATCAATAACCCTGTTGAAATTTCCTATAATAGTTGCATATCCCCAAAAAAAGATTGTAATTGTTTTAAATTTTTTTGTTTCGGAAAATCTTGGATAGCCTTTACTTTCTCAGGAGATGGTTTTATTCCAGTAGCCGACAGAATGAATCCTACAAATGGTAATTCATGTGTGATAAATTTTGATTTATCTAATTTCAATGTTATATTATGTTGTAACAGTTTATTTAACACTGTTTCTACTCTATTACAATGCTCCTTCCATGTACAAGAAGTAATCAGTATGTCATCGACATATACCGTTGTGAAGTCTAAAACTTCTTTACCCAGAATTTGATCCATACATTGAATGAACACGGTCACAGAATTTACCAATCCAAAAGGTAAACGTTTGAAATTGTAGCGATGGTATTAAATGAACAGCCGATTGAAGATGAACAAGGTGATGAACCCTCCGATCGTATAACCCACTCCGAAGGCCTGAAGGCGATCGAGACGGCAGTGGAATACATTGGCCAGCAAGAAGAAGCAACACCAGCAGACATCATATTGTTACGACGGTCTACTCGATTGTCGTAGGTACAGTGGAAACAAAATAAGTACAAGACACTAATTAAGTCACTAATCACACCTTTAATTGTTACAGTAAAACAGTTCGTAATTAACAACGCAGTCTACAGTAAATCAAATGAAAAATGTACACACGCAATAAAATGTCCACAAATATTAAAACTCAATTTTATTACAATTATACCGTCTGATTATAAAACGCAACACTTCAATAATAACTACTTGAACGTACACAGTAATAACTGGAACCGCTCAGGAAATATATCGCACTAATACTCTCGAACCGCACTATCAAATATCTTGCATTGAACTGAAAAACTAAGGCCGCTACCCGATGTATTTATAGTCACGCTCACACACCAGAAGCTTCCAAACTGCGTCTTATCTCTCGTGAACTACGTAATTACTACGCCCTTGACACAGTCCGAGTGCCCGAGCGAAGCCCGGCACAGTCGAGAAAATTCTCGCAAAATGCGTCTAGTAGCACGTACACCACACGCTTACATTGAGATCCTTCTGGCATATTCGATAAACGCGTACAGTGTTCTGTGCTGTCGTAGCAATATGTTTACGTAAGTGGAAGGATATAGCGGCGAGGAAAGAAGCAGGTCTCAATTACAGACTTTTTCAAACCTTAGACAATGTAAGTTTCACTTGTTCTTTCATTATACAGTACGTAGTTTTAGGTTATTATAATTTGATTTATATTAACAACTAATTTGGTTGAAAGCTTTCGTATAAATTAAAATTCATAGTAAAACTCATTCAACTTATTGTTAACTACACATTTCGTTTCGTCCTTCAAATAAAGGTTTTGTGAAAGATACTGTAGTTGTGAATTCTTATTTCATTTCTTTCTAATTCATTTATTACTGTACGTCATTTATAAGGACAAACTGATATGACGTACGCATCCAAATAGCAACAAGTACATTCAACGCAATAGGGTGGTGGTCATTGACCTTACAGAGGCTGGTATGCCTACGGCTCCGGTGTATCCGACTTTTTAGCTATCCGACCCGGCCGACTGCCACATTAGGTAGGATAGTTGAGAGTCTACTGTATTTGAACGCCCGACCGTCACCGCTGGAAACTCATCATACAATAATTTTAGTTGTTTTAAATAACGACTTGGCGCCACCCGGGATTAACACACCCCTATAAGCAACAGGTAAGGTTACTGCCGTGTTATAAAGGTGATTACCGCAACGCTACGGACATCGTTAGCTGTGAACATTGATGTAACGACCCCGGTGCGAGACGAACGCACTAACAATTATTACACATACAAAATTGGTGTACATTTTACAGGTACGACCAGAACTTCTCGTTACAGATTGGCGACCAACCGGTGAGGCTTTAAAAGAAGGCCAGCGGTGACTATGAAGAGACATTCCATGGTTACCAGAAAAGACACTCAAAAAGGAACTGAAGGTGAAGGTCAACAAGAAGAGATAGAAGAAATCGAAGAAATGATCGGGGAACTGTTCGAAGAGGATCCTCAAGCAAACCAACCAGAAAATCCAACTCAACCAGAACCGGAAGTGGAAGTAATGGTCGGCGACCAACCAGACCAACCGACCGAAGAGACAAGATGGGATAGCATGATGAAGATGATGATGGAACAATTCGGACAAGCAAGGGAACAATTTGGACAAATTAATAATAATTTCACAAAAATGAATGAAACTTCGAAGAAAATGAACGAAAAACTAGACCAAATGAATGAAGAAATGAGGAAACAAAGAGAAGAAAAGGACGAAAGAAGACAAGACAAGGAAGAAGTGAAAGAACAAAGAAACTAGGACAAGGAAGAAGATGAGGAGTATTATAGGAAACAAAGAGAAGAAAGGGAAGAGGATTCCAGAGAGTTCAGGGAGAGCATACGTAGTATTTTCAAACCATTGCATGAAACACTGCACCGCATTTCGGAAGATATCCAAGAAACGTGGAACAAGAACAGGGAACCGGTGGATGAGGAAATCAAAGAGAAGAAGGAGGAAATAGAGAACATAGAAGAAATCAAGCAGACGAAAAAGGAGATGAACAAGAGATGGGAAGAAACAAATTATCCAGCAGACCAACTTAAGGAAACATTAGACAGTGATTCCAAACCATTGAATGAAACACCAGACACCACTTCTGAAGGTAGTAAGGAGATGGAAATTGTAGAAGAAACAAGTGTATTGTTTTCTGAAAATAAAGATAACAATAACACCGAGGAAATCAAGCGCATAAAAACCAACAGTAGAAGAGGAAGAAAGAAGAATCGGATAATTAAGAAGATTAAGAAAACAGAGGAAATGGGAAAGGTATATAAAAAGAAACTAATCAAAACAAGAGAAGAAGTGGAGATGATGAAGAACGGACTCATTGATGTGTTTAATTTGCCCCTTGCCTTCCAAAGCAAATTAATGAAGTATAAAGATTGTAGGAGGACTCTGAAGGAAATTATAAAAAGAATTCACAACCAACCAGTGGATGAAAAATTCAGCAAATCTATGCTCAGATGGAAGATGCCAGAAATAGAAAGGACTGACAACAAAACAGTGAATAACAAATTAAGGAGGTCCCTGAAACACTGGAACACACCAGAAATGGAAATACAGAATAAAAGATCAATAACATTAATGAGAGAGGCACAATTAACTTCTCTGGTTAATCAACAAAATAATCAAATGATTGAGGTAGACATTAATACTACGGAACATATGGTATTAGAGGAATTGTGGTACGAGACCGAAGAAACCTATATCACCAGGAAGAAAATATTTCTTCACGCCAAGGTTATCCAAATCACAAGTGCAGAGGAACTGATGGACCATGGGTAAACTAAGCGAAGATACCACACACCAAGAAAAGGGACTGATCTTCGAACTACTGACCAAGCAACCCAATGGAAAGAAGGAAGTATTAAAATTAATTTAAACCACTAAAGAATCACCAAAACAAGAATCGACAAGAAACGACTAAGACGAATTAAAAAAGATAATAAACCATAATCAATAAAAGTTAAAAAAATTATCCAGAATAAATGTTAACCATCTGACATTTGAAGGAGTAGAGGAGAAAGCCAACAAAGAGTGAAATATACAAGAGAAGGCAATAACAAGGAAAGAAAAGGAAAAGATTAACTTTCAAAAAAAAAAAATATAAATAACAAGGTCCTATATAGAGTAATAGCGTATAAACTTATGTATAATAATATGTATAACCATATGTCATCACGAAGGATAATGAAAACAATACTTACGAGATAAGTAATATAACCACCAAGAAAATAAAAGGAGTTTACAACCAAGCTTCAATAAAAAAGTTTTATGAAGAAAATTAAATTACTATAAATAAAATAAACAAATGCCAACATTCAGAAATAATGTGAGCACAACTTACAACAATATTTCGATGACTTATGAGGCCTAAAATAAAAAATTAAAATAAGGAATAAGTTACACAAATTCCTATCAAGTTAAATCAACTTACAGTCTATTAAAAGGTTGATATATGAAGTATAAAATAAAAAGTGAGATAATAAGGAATAAGTTACACAAATTCCTATAAAAAAGTAAGAATCACAAACTTACAGTAATCATTAAACAATATACCAAAAAAGGAATACGCTACAAAAATTCCTATAAAGTAAGAGAATTAACTTACAAAGAATTATCAAAAATGATATTTAAAACAAAATAAAATAAACAAAAATAAAATCAAGCTAAAATTGCTAAGATACATACCTGAAATTATAATGAATCAAATGTATTCTAAGAAAAAAAAAAATCTGAACTGGTACAAGGAAGAAAAAGAAGTTATGTATAAAACAAATATACAAGCTATGGCTAAAGCAGAATATTGCTAAATAACCAAGAAAAAGAATGAAAATGTCTAAGATAATTAAAATGATCACAAGAAGAATAGAAAAACAAAATAATGAAAAGTTAGATATAATGAAATTAACATATGAATAAATAAAAAACAATCAACTGTATGAGTAGATGATAGTATATAGCAAAGGTACAGCGGAAGGAAGAATGAGTAAAAGGCCAATGTGATCTAATAAAAACAAACCACAAGGTGGACAATCCCAAAATATATTATTATTATTATTAATTTAAGTCACAAGTTGACAAAAAAGGTATTTAAGATTGACTGTTGAAAAGTCCAGCAATCAAAATAAACTGAGCAGAGATGATGTTCCTCTGGTCTCAGAAAAAAATGAGTAGTAATGGAAGAAACCAGCTACTAAAAAGTTAGGGAAAAAATTGTATAAAAGGGAGAACGCACCAATGGTAATAAAATAAAAACAGATCCAAACAAACTGGAATGAATCAAGTAAGAAGAGAAATAAGAATGGAGAAACAAACAAGGAAGAAAAGGAAAAGATTATATATAACTGATAATTTCATAAAAACTATGCTAGTGTTTTATCAAAATGATCAATTTTGAAGGAGAGGCATTATGTTACAACACAAATAAGCCAACCCAATACCAGGGATGAACAAAATAATATTGAATCTAAAATAATACTTCATGTTAAATAAAAATGATTAATATAAATAAAATATAAAAACTATGACCCGACAAACGACGACATGACCTAACCCAAGTGATTGACCCAACAAAAGGAAACAAAAGAAGAAGGGAACCACGAAAAAACAAACGAGAATAAAACCAAAGAAGAGAAGAAAGTGATTAACCAAACCAAAGGAAGAAGGGAAAAAACCAAAACCCAAACAAAAATGAAACAAGTTCATGGAATTAAACGACTCACTGTAACACATTGAAATGTACCCAAAGGAGAAGGTGGAAAAACCAAGGTATTAACCAAATACAATGAAAATGAAGGAGGAGGGAAATAGATAAAAATGAAAAACAATAATGATACACAAACAAGTAATAAAGAATAAGAGAAGGAGAAGTAATGCACTCAAAAATAATATTGGAACCAAGACCAATAATTAACCTATGAGAAAGGAAAAGGTAAATGTCATTATCCATTAATGGACAATAATAATTTAGGGAAGAAACCCTCGTAAACAAGGTTAAAGACAAAAATGATAAAAAAGCAAACTAAACCCCAATTTAGAATTAGATGTAAGAATAGTATTGTAAGGACATAAAATTGTTAATAGTATTAAGGATATATTGTAATGAAAGAGAAAAAATGAATAGTGAGATAGTAATTAGAGGTATTACCCATTCAGAAACATTTAAAAAACAAAAACATTTGTGAAGTGCAAAGTGAAAGTGTAAAACCCCCAAAGTGTAGTGATAAAGAAAGAACACTAAATAAATTATAATTAACTATAAATAATTAAAAAGTGAAGGGGATGATTGAATGAAAATAGTGAAAAGTATAGAATGGAAATATAGTGAAAAATAGTGAGTGATAAAATCATTAACAATTAATAAATCCTAAAGAACGCTAAAAGTTTAATAGTGAAAAATAATAGTGAATAAGTATGTTGTGAAAAATAGTATTAAGTATAAACTATAAAGTAAGATGGATTGAACACTGGAAAGTGGTAATTACTATGGTAATTAAAACCAAAAATATTAGTAATAAGTTTAGAAATATTATAAAACAGGTTAATTACCTACCGTCACGCTTTTTGAAATCCGAAAACAGGATTACTCGAGTTTCGACACATTAAGTGTCATCTTCAGATCCTCGATGAATATAAGTTAAAAATACATTTGTTGATGTATGCACATCCCGTCAGATAATAAAAACAACACAAACATAACAACAAAAATACTTAAATAATTTAACACATATTAAAACCGAGACAAAAGAGAACGAAAACACGATCCACGCGGCCGACGCGGACCTGCGCAGGAACACGTTATGCGATAAAATCAATTGATACCGATTTGACCTTTGATAAATTTTATCGATCTGACACAGCTAGTATCTCGTTCGATATCGTTTACTCTGTTAAATAGAATATTATTTTTATGGATCGATTTTTCATTTAAGATGCGATCGTAATTATCTTTAGTGGCCTTATATATTTCAAACCTTTCAAGAGTGTCCAGTTTAAGAGATTTCCTGCATTTATGTAATATATCCAAATTCTCACTAATACTTTTTATGTTATGATCTTGTGAATTTAAATTTTCAGCAAATGTGGATCTTCCTATATTTGATTTAGAGCTTGGGAGGTGTTCTTTATAACGCAATTTGAACGAACGACCCGTTTGTCCTATGTAGAAATTTGAACAATCCGAACAATTAAGCCTGTATACACCTGTACCATCGTATTCATCGAAAGACTTAATGTGATTTTTAAACTTAAGTTTGTTCTCGAGTTTATTATTTGCTTTTGAAGCCAATACTATATTTTGTTTTTTCAATTGGTTTTTTAAAGTGTAATGTAACATTTCGCCATACTCTATTGCGATATATTTTACTTTTTCTTTAGGCATGTCAATACTTATTAGTCTATTTTGTTTCTTATTTATTATTTTATCTATTATGTTACATTTATAACCATTGGCTATGGCTATGTGTTTAATAATTTCGACTTCATTTTTATGGTCTTCTGTGGAGAGGGGCAATGATAACAATCTATGTACCATACTATTAAAATAGTATGTACCATACGTCCTTTAGTAAATTTCACGTCTGCACCATCTTATAAAATTGCCAAAAAAATTGATAAAATTTTAAGACAATATATAGTGTTTAATAAGAATTACAGTTTGAAAAATAGTTTAGAATTGGTAGATCTCACAAAAAAACTTACAATTGAACCAAGACATACTTTAGCTTCATTTGACATAGTCAATTTGTATACGAATGTACCAATTAATGAAACTTTAGAAATAACAAAAAGTTTATTATTATCAATAGCCACTTTAAACCATGAAATAGTTGATGAAATTATTAATTTGACTAAAGTAATTTTAGAACAAAATTATTTTACTTTTGATGATAAATTTTATTTACAGAAAGAGGGATTAGCAATGGGATCCCCACTATCAAGTATCCTGGCAGAATTGTATTTAAACCACATTGAAAATAATGAAATATTATCACCAAACAACAAACATTACAACAAAATTTTATTTTATCGTCGATATGTGGATGACACGATAGTGGTTTACAATGGTAATTGCAGACAATTAGAGACGCTTAATAAGTATTTGAATAGCATAACAAACAATTTGCAATTTACATTAGAAACAGAAAAGAATAATAAAATAAATTTCTTAGATTTGTCTTTAACAAAAAATGATAATAAAATTAACTATAATATTTACAGGAAACCGACAACCACTGATCATGCTATTCATGCCTCGTCTTACCACCCTTATTCACACAAAATGGCATTTTTTAATAGTATGGTACATAGATTGTTATCATTGCCCCTCTCCACAGACGACCATAAAAATGAAGTCGAAATTATTAAACACATAGCAATAGCCAATGGTTATAAATGTAACATAATAGATAAAATAATAAATAAGAAACAAAATAGACTAATAAGTATTGACATGCCTAAAGAAAAAGTAAAATATATCGCAATAGAGTATGGCGAAATGTTACATTACACTTTAAAAAACCAATTGAAAAAACAAAATATAGTATTGGCTTCAAAAGCAAATAATAAACTCGAGAACAAACTTAAGTTTAAAAATCACATTAAGTCTTTCGATGAATATGATGGTACAGGTGTATACAGGCTTAATTGTTCGGATTGTTCAAATTTCTACATAGGACAAACGGGTCGTTCGTTCAAATTGCGTTATAAAGAACACCTCCCAAGCTCTAAATCAAATATAGGAAGATCCACATTTGCTGAACATTTAAGTTCACACGATCATAACATAAAAAGTATTAGTGAGAATTTGGATATATTACATAAATGCAGGAAATCTCTTAAACTGGACAACTCTTGAAAGGTTTGAAATATATAAGGCCACTAAAGATAATTACGATCGCATCTTAAATGAAAAATCGATCCATAAAAATAATATTCTATTTAACAGAGTAAACGATATCGAACGAGATACTAGCTGTGTCAGATCGATAAAATTTATCAAAGGTCAAATCGGTATCGATTGATTTTATCGCATAACGTGTTCCTGCGCAGGTCCGCGTCGGCCGCGTGGATCGTGTTTTCGTTCTGTTTTGTCTCGGTTTTAATATGTGTTAAATTATTTTAGTATTTTTGTTGTTATGTTTGTGTTGTTTTTATTGTCTGACGGGATGTGCATACATCAACAAATGTATTTTTAACTTATATTCATCGAGGATCTGAAGATGACACTTAATGTGTCGAAACTCGAGTAATCCTGTTTTCGGATTTCAAAAAGCGTGACGGTAGGTAATTAACCTGTTTTATAGTCTTAAAACGCTTTTGGAGGCAAATACAATGTTTAAATTAGAAGCTAGTCAGGCAAAAATTGCCTATCAATATATGTATATTAAGTTAAAACTGTTAAAAACAACATTAAATATCAGATACAACAAGACATGTTTAGATTTGCGGATCATACCGAATTTCGTCCAGATAAAAATTACGTGTAAGTCTTATAGTGCTATAAAAACCAAAGAATCAGCTACAACATTATGGATCAAAAATGAAATCAAACAATTATATAGTAAAAAGAGCTTACTTAATACGGTACTTATGAAAAAACATCTTGAACTGTTACAAAAATTACATCCATCACAAATCGACAATGTAACGTATTTAATAGAAAAACAAATAAATAAAACCGTTATTAAGAAAAAGAAAACACAAAATATAAAAATTAGTAACCTTTTGAAAGTACAGAACAACCCTCAAAAGAACAATACAATAAGTCATCGATTTTATCCTCGTATAGTTAATCTTACTGAAATGAATTTCAATAACGAAGAAACTAACCTTTTAAACAAAGGCTTAAAATACTGTTTTAAAAACAAAGGATTCAAACAATCACTTATAAATGAAATTTTGAACGCCGAAACGGCAATAAATGCTATATCTGATGAGGAAACAAGAACAGTTGTAAGACATGCAGTTAATAATAAAAGAATGAAAGTTTTGAAAGCCGAAAATATAAAAACTAGTTACAATAAAGAAACCAAAACATTCAATGGAATAAAAAAGAAATTGATGGACAATAATAGCATTGTCACCAAAGCCGACAAAGGCCAGACACTCGTAATTTTAACTAACGAAGATTATAAACGTAACATAAATGAATTTTTCATAAACAATAATATTGTCGAAATTAAGAGTGACCCCACTGATAGGTTTAATAGTAATATGAAATCAGTGTTAAACAAAACTAAATATATTATAACAAACGATGAAAAAAAATATTTAAAAATGATAGATCCTAAAGCACCTAGCGTTAGAGGACTTCCGAAAATACATAAAAATAACATGCCAGTCCGTCCTTTAGTAAATTTCACGTCTGCACCATCTTATAAAATTGCCAAAAAAATTGATAAAATTTTAAGACAATATATAGTGTTTAATAAGAATTACAGTTTGAAAAATAGTTTAGAATTGGTAGATCTCACAAAAAAACTTACAATTGAACCAAGACATACTTTAGCTTCATTTGACATAGTCAATTTGTATACGAATGTACCAATTAATGAAACTTTAGAAATAACAAAAAGTTTATTATTATCAATAGCTACTTTAAACCACGAAATAGTTGATGAAATTATTAATTTGACTAAAGTAATTTTAGAACAAAATTATTTTACATTTGATGATAAATTTTATTTACAGAAAGAGGGATTAGCAATGGGATCCCCACTATCAAGTATCCTGGCAGAAATTTATTTAAACCACATTGAAAATAATGAAATATTATCACCAAACAACAAACATTACAACAAAATTTTATTTTATCGTCGATATGTGGATGACACGATAGTGGTTTACAATGGTAATTGCAGACAATTAGAGACGCTTAATAAGTATTTGAATAGCATAACAAAAAATTTGCAATTTACATTAGAAACAGAAAAGAATAATAAAATTAAATTTCTTAGATTTGTCTTTAACAAAAAATGATAATAAAATTAACTATAATATTTACAGGAAACCGACAACCACTGATCATGCTATTCATGCCTCGTCTTACCACCCTTATTCACACAAAATGGCATTTTTTAATAGTATGGTACATAGATTGTTATCATTGCCCCTCTCCACAGAAGACCATGCCTAAAGAAAAAGTAAAATATATCGCAATAGAGTATGGCAAAATGTTAACATTACACTTTAAAAAAACAAATTGAAAAAACAAAATATAGTATTGGCTTCAAAAGCAAATAATAAACTCGAGAACAAACTTAAGTTTAAAAATCACATTAAGTCTTTCGATGAATACGATGGTACAGGTGTATACAGGCTTAATTGTTCGGATTGTTCAAATTTCTACATAGGACAAACGGGTCGTTCGTTCAAATTGCATTATAAAGAACACCTCCCAAGCTCTAAATCAAATATAGGAAGATCCACATTTGCTGAACATTTAAGTTCACAAGATCATAACATAAAAAGTATTAATGAGAATTTGGATATATTACATAAATGCAGGAAATCTCTTAAACTGGACACTCTTGAAAGGTTTGAAATATATAAGGCCACTAAAGATAATTACGATCGCATCTAAATGAAAAATCGATCCATAAAAATAATATTCTATTTAACAGAGTAAACGATATCGAACGAGATACTAGCTGTGTCAGATCGATAAAATTTATCACAGGTCAAATCGGTATCGATTGATTTTATCGCATAACGTGTTCCTGCGCAGGTCCGCGTCGGCCGCGTGGATCGTGTTTTCGTTCTGTTTTGTCTCGGTTTTAATATGTGTTAAATTATTTAAGTATTTTTGTTGTTATGTTTGTGTTGTTTTTATTATCTGACGGGATGTGCATACATCAACAAATGTATTTTTAACTTATATTTATCGAGGATCTGAAGATGACACTTAATGTGTCGAAACTCGAGTAATCCTGTTTTCGGATTTCAAAAAGCGTGACGGTAGGTAATTAACCTGTTTTATAGTCTTAAAACGCTTTTGGAGGCAAATACAATGTTTAAATTTAGAAATATGTAATCATATTTAAAGGTAGAATCCCAGGAAAGAGAAAATAATGCAGTATCTTTCTTTAGCCAAGTAATAGTCTATTCACAATTTATGTAGCGAACCTTTAGCAATTAATAACAAAAAATTCAGAAGTGGACACTGACTCATTTTATAGCTGAACGAATGTGGCATAAAGACATCAAGAGAAAGTGTGGTAGTCTCATGAAAAAGCATGTCAAACCAATATAACATACTCAGATTTAATAATTCCACAAGAATCATATCATCCAGTCAATTATAAAATGGCAGCATTAAATTCATTTGCTATAGAGCTATAAATTATCTAGAAAATGAAGAACTCAAACAAAAAGAATTAAAGAAAATACAACAAATAGCAAAAAATAATAATTACAACCCTAAAATAATTAACAGAATAGTTAAGAAAATAGAGGAAAATAAAGAAATAGAAAATAACAAAAAAGAAAAAACAAATGAAGAAAAGAAATATAAAGGAGCAATAACATACATAGGATATCAAACAAAAATGTTACGAAAAATATGAAATACAGATAGGAATAAAGAAAACGAAAAATGTATTCGAATATATAAAAAATGATAAAACAGAAGAAATTCCATTAACAGAAAAAAGCGGCGTATACAAATTAAAATGTGGGGAATGTAATAAGATATATCTGGGAGAAACTGGAAGAAAATTTAAAATTAGAATGAATGAACACGAAAAAGGAGAAGGGGTTAGAGTAATGAACTCACTATATGCAAGACATTTCAATGAATCAGGCCATAAATTCATAAATCCCAATGAAAATATGGAAATAATCAAAATAGAAAACAATCCGCAAAAAAGAAAATTAATAGAAGAACTAGAAATACTTAAAGTTAAAAAAGAAGATAAAAATAAATTAATGAATATAAAAGTAGATTTTACAAATGAAGAAATATTTTATTATATATTAAACAATAAACAAAAATAAATTAAAATAATAAGAATAACACACTAAAAAATGACGAAATGTAAAAGGTTACAAAAAAATTATAAGTCAAGAATGAAGAAATTAACGGGAGATTCTTAAAACAATTTGATGGACGTTAGAAAAATGCCTAACGGGAAAAGGTAGACAAAGTTCCCATGAAGAGCGGTAGCAGCTGAACCAATAGGAGGGGCGATGACATAAGGGGAGGGGCCTAAAGTATAAAAGCTTACAACGTACAGTTGATAGACGTTGTTTAAGACCTGAAGATGTCAGTAATGACGAAAAGCTTAGTCGAACAATAAAAAATTATAGCAGTTAGCAAATTCATAAAAGAAATAATATTATAATGATTATAAAGAACAGGGATATAATGCTAAATATTAATAGAAGTCAACAATATGTCAATAAAACAGATTTATCGAAAAATGTAGATCTGTTTTAAATTCCTTGTTTGAGTCTAATAATTTATACACCCCTGTATTGCTTGTAATGAATAAAGGAAAACAATGTTCAAATACAAAGTGGAAAAGTACAAGATGTATATAAGCATGAAGAGAATTTACTTTACGGACACTCTTCATACACATCTACGGTAATCTTAAAATACTTGTGAATTAACATTATGGCACTGGAAAATGAATGTATTCAGAGATCTTACACTGCAAAATTACACAAAATATTTACACTGGTTCTTTTTATTTTAATAAAAGTTCATTAAAATCACCAAACAATAATCTAATTTAACTTGATAGTAATTATGTACAAAAAATATCGGTATGGAGAACCATACATGACTTCCGTATTCTAAGATTTATATTTAAAATCATTTTCAAAATGAAATATTACCATAGAAACTACTTCTTTCTACTTACTGCTTCAGCCTTAACCACAGTACTGTGGTCACTAACGTATACCACCTCACGTTATCGCACTCGATTTTCACTGATGATGGAAGTCGATGGCATTGCCGAAATGTCTGGTTTTGTAGACTACGGCCAAATATCCCGGGAAGGAATTTTAACAAAAACTACTTCTTTGTTGCCGATAACGTTGTACACATATATATAACAAATATGCATAAAATTAATGGCTTGTATAAGTTAATGATTGATCTCCATTAAGTAGTGCTCAAGTTTCCAAAGTTTTAATATTATGATGTCCGTAATTAAAACATCAGAGCAGGTTTAGTGTGAATGAGGATACACTGTGGACAAAAATTTTCAACATTTCCTATTGAGCGTTGCTTAGAGTAAAGCTGCAAATCTACAGTGTATGTTTCACAGAACAAACACGCGAAAAAGAAGGAGCGCTCCGAAGTCACTCATGGACCCTCAGCATCTTGCAGAGGGTTCATTCCCTAAAGACGAAAAGTCTGTCTATGAATCGTTCCTCTGTAAACACGTGCAGTTACATTGCCCAGCGATCCACAGGAAGCAAATTGATGTCCATTTTTTCGGCTTGCACACGTTATGTTGGTGTGGGTTTCGGCACTTTCCATTTAAAAAGCGTGCAAATGTAAGAAAATAAACATGAGTGAGGCCAGAAATAACGTGAATTGTGTGTGTGTGTGTGTGTGTGTGTCTTACCTGCCTTTTTATTGCTGTAGGCATAATAATAAAATGGAAACGTAAACATTACATAACTGAGATATGCTTACCTGCCACGAACGATATATTATTTTATACATGGAGGAGTTCAGTGACATACACACGTACAGAAGAATTATATATATATAAAGATATTAACTCATACATAATTTACATTAAAATGAAAAAATTATAATTTTATTGCTTGGCAACAAAATTATTTTATTTTTAACAATTACCATTGTTTCAAAAAGTTAAAATGAATTTTCAAGTACTTTACTGTTGTTAAAACGTAAAACGTTGCAGGTAAACTACCCCTTCCCCTTAACCGATCTTCACCAAAATCAAAAGTCCTTGAGACCTCTACAATTCAGGGATGTATGCAAAAAATTATTTGATTCTGTTTGAATTTGCGGCTGTTATCGTTTGCCATAGAAAATACCCTTGTTAAAAAAACGTTGCAGGTAAACTACCCCTTTCCCTTAACCGATCTTCACCAAAAACAATAGGTCTTGAGAACTCTACAATTTAGGGCTGTATGCAAATAATCTTTTGATTCTGTTTGAATTTGCGGCTGTTATCGTTTGCCATAGGAAATACCCTTGTTAAAACATAAAACGTTACAGGTAAACTACCCCTTTCCCTTAACTGATCTTCACCAAAAACAATAGGTCTTGAGAACTCTACAATTCAGGGCTGTATGCGAAACACTATTTAATTCTGTTTGAATTTGCGGCTGTTATCGTTCGCCAAAAAAAAAATTTCCCTTGATAAAAAAAACCGTTGCAGGTAAACTACCCCTTTCCCTCAACCGATCTTCACCAAAAACAATAGGTCGTGAGTACTCTACAAATCAGGGCTGTATGCAAAAAATTATTTGATTCTGTTTGAATTTGCGGCAGTTATTGTTTGCCATAGAAAAAAAATCTACACACAGACAGACACACACACACAGACACTTTTCGGAAAATGACTTTTTTTCATGTTTTGAGTGTAGTACAATCAGAATCTGCAATAATCTCGAACACGATTTTTTTTGCCATCACCATACTTTCATTTCCTTAAGGAATATGGAAGTAAAAGTTTAAATATCGGTATGGAGAACCATACATGACTTCCATATTCTAAGATTTATATTTAAAATCATTTTCGAAATGAAATATTACCATAGAAACTACTTCTTTCTACTTACTGCTTCAGCCTTAACCACAGTACTGTGGTCACTAATGTATACCACCTCACGTTATCGCACTCGATTTTCACTGATGATGGAAGTCGATGGCATTGCCGAAATGTCTGGTTTTGTAGAAAACATTGGACTACGGCCAAATATCCCGGGAAGGAATTTTAACAAAAACTACTTCTTTGTTGCCGATAACGTTGTACACATATATATCAGTGGCGAAGTTACATGGAGGCAATTGAGGCAATGCCTACCCTAAAAAATTCTGTAGAATAAAAATTATAAATACGTATGAACTACATAACGTAAAGATTATACATTGTTACTGCGACTGTCAAATTTATTAAACTGAAACGTGCTTTATTGAGCGACCGCTAGATGGTGACAGGTGAGATTCGGCATAGTTCGTTTAAAGCGAATGAGGCAACCTGAACTTGCCTCAGTGTTTTTTGTATACTTCGTATGTAAGCAATGTAGTGGTGTGATAGGGAAGTGTAGGGAGGGGGGATTGTCCCGCGCTGTACACATACAGCGTTGAGGCATGCCTCACTTCTGTGGTCCAAACAGTTAAGTTAAAGCGCCTGTGTTGTTTCTAAGTGTTTATTTTATGCGGTTATTAAAAGTGTCACTGTTATTCCGCTGAACTAACAGATGATCAAGATTGTTATTTGAATTATTTGTAACATTAAACATATATATAGAAACTAATCAAGTTTAAAAATTTGAAGTTCAATCAGTTGTATGACTAATACAAGGATTGTTCAATAGACACACGTATAGAGCTGTAAAGCATTTTTTATTCAACGATTTTAAAAGAAGTCTCCAATAACATTACGGCATGAGTTCCACTGTTGCGCTAACCTGTAGATTCCCTGCTAGTAAAATTCTTACGGCTGTTTGTGGAACCATTCGGTTACAGCAAACTCTACCTCAGCGACCGATTTGACCCACCGTCCTTTTAGTGATTCCTTAAAAAAAATTTAAGATAAGATTTTTGCCTACCCATTCATTAACTACTAGCTTCGCCAGTAAGCAAATTGATGTCCATTTTTTCGGCTTGCACGCGTTATGTTGGTGTGGGTTTCGGCACTTTCCATTTAAAAAGCGTGCAAACGTAAGAAAATAAACATGAGTGAGGCCAGAAATAACGTGAATTGTGTGTGTGTGTGTGTGTGTGTGTGTGTTTGTGTCTTACCTGCCTTTTTATTGCCGTATTAAATGAAAAATATTATATTACATTAAACTGAAAAAATTTTAATTTTATTGCCTGGCAACAAAATTATTTTATTTTTAACAATTACCATTGTTTCAAAAAGTTTAAATAAATTTTCAAGTACTTCACTCTTGTTAAAACGTAAAAGGTTGCAGCCCCTTCCCCTTAACCGATCTTCACCTAAATCGAAAGTCCTTGAGACCTCTACAATTCAGGGACGTATGCAAAAAATTATTTGATTCTGTTTGAATTTGCGGCAGTTATCGTTTGCCATAGAAAATACGCTTGATAAAAAACGTTGCAGGTAAACTACCCCTTCCCCTCAACCGATCTTCACCAAAAACAATAGGTCTTGAGTACTCTACAAATCAGGGCTGTATGCAGAAAATTATTTGATTCTGTTTGAATTTGCGGCTGTTATCGTTTGCCATAGAAAATACCCTTGTTAAAAAAACGTTGCAGGTAAACTACCCCTTTCCCTTAACTGATCTTCACCAAAAACAATAGGTCTTGAGAACTCTACAATTCAGGGCTGTATGCGAAACACTATTTAATTCTGTTTGAATTTGCGGCTGTTATCGTTCGCAAAAAAAAAAAATTTCCCTTGATAAAAAAAACCGTTGCAGGTAAACTACCCCTTTCCCTCAACCGATCTTCACCAAAAACAATAGGTCGTGAGTACTCTACAAATCAGGGCTGTATGCAAAAAATTATTTGATTCTGTTTGAATTTGCGGCAGTTATTGTTTGCCATAGAAAAAAAATCTACACACAGACAGACACACACACACAGACACTTTTCGGAAAATGACTTTTTTTCATGTTTTGAGTGTAGTACAATCAGAATCTGCAATAATCTCGAACACGATTTTTTTTGCCATCACCATACTTTCATTTCCTTAAGGAATATGGAAGTAAAAGTGTAAATATCGGTATGGAGAACCATACATGACTTCCATATTCTAAGATTTATATTTAAAATCATTTTCGAAATGAAATATTACCATAGAAACTACTTCTTTCTACTTACTGCTTCAGCCTTAACCACAGTACTGTGGTCACTAATGTATACCACCTCACGTTATCGCACTCGATTTTCACTGATGATGGAAGTCGATGGCATTGCCGAAATGTCTGGTTTTGTAGAAAACATTGGACTACGGCCAAATATCCCGGGAAGGAATTTTAACAAAAACTACTTCTTTGTTGCCGATAACGTTGTACACATATATATCAGTGGCGAAGTTACATGGAGGCAATTGAGGCAATGCCTACCCTAAAAAATTCTGTAGAATAAAAATTATAAATACGTATGAACTACATAACGTAAAGATTATACATTGTTACTGCGACTGTCAAATTTATTAAACTGAAACGTGCTTTATTGAGCGACCGCTAGATGGTGACAGGTGAGATTCGGCATAGTTCGTTTAAAGCGAATGAGGCAACCTGAACTTGCCTCAGTGTTTTTTGTATACATCGTATGTAAGCAATGTAGTGGTGTGATAGGGAAGTGTAGGGAGGGGGGATTGTCCCGCGCTGTACACATACAGCGTTGAGGCATGCCTCACTTCTGTGGTCCAAACAGTTAAGTTAAAGCGCCTGTGTTGTTTCTAAGTGTTTATTTTATGCGGTTATTAAAAGTGTCACTGTTATTCCGCTGAACTAACAGATGATCAAGATTGTTATTTGAATTATTTGTAACATTAAACATATATATAGAAACTAATCAAGTTTAAAAACTTGGAATATGGAGTGCCCACTCACCATCTCTTTGTGGATTTCCAGTCGGCATATGATTCAATCAACCGGAAAATGCTATATAGAGCTATGAAGGAGTTGCATATACCATCTAAGTTGGTGCGTATGGTTGGAGTAGTTATGTCCAATTCTAAGTGCCAAATCAGAATACAATCAAATCTATCTAACTCCTTAAAAACATTGAATGGGTTGAAACAAGGAGATGCCTTAGCATGTCTGTTGTTCAACATAGCTCTAGAAAAGGTCATCAGGGATTCAGGAATTCAAACTAGCGGACACATATTTCACAAGGAGGTACAGCTTCTGGCCTATGCCGATGACATTGACGTCATAAGTAGGTCTGAATCTGGCTTAAAGGAAGCCTTTCAGGAACTGGAGTTGTCCGCTAAGGCTATGGGCTTGGTTATAAACCAAAGCAAAACCAAATATATGGTTGTAGGTGCCAATACTCGTACCCTGTCCCTGCGCATTAACAATTATGAATTTGAAAAGGTTCAGGGTTTTCCATATCTCGGGTCATATGTGGACTCTGGAAATGACTCCTCTAGAGATATTGAAAGACGAATATTATCTGCTAATAGGTGTTACTACGGACTGGTGAAACATTTTAAATCAAAATTAATAACTAAAGATACAAAAGCCTCCCTATACAAGACCTTGATTAGACCAGTCCTGATGTACGGCTCGGAATGCTGGGTGTTAAAAAAACTAGATGAGCAGAGACTATCCGTTTTTGAGAGGAGGGTACTGAGGAGAATCTATGGCCCTGTGAGGGAAAACAACATTTGGAGGCGACTGCATAATCGAGAGTTGTACGAAAGGTTTAAAGATCTTCCGATCGTGCAACTCATACAAATTAACAGATTGCGTTGGGCTGGTCATGTGCAGAGAATGGCGGAGGATAGAATCCCAAAAAGAGTGATGAATTATTTGCCGATGGGAAGGAGAAGGAGGGGAAGACCGCGTACAAGATGGCTGGACCAGGTTGGTAAGGAGGCAGTGAGGCTGGGTGCAGCAAACTGGTGGACATTGGCTGGGAGTAGAGACCAGTGGGGAAGATTTCTTTTGGAGGCCAGGGCCCGGACTGGGCTGTAGCGCCGAGGATGTATGTATGTATGTAAAAGTGTCACTGTTATTCCGCTGAACTAACAGATGATCAAGATTGTTATTTGAATTATTTGTAACATTAAACATATATATAGAAACTAATCAAGTTTAAAAATTTGAAGTTCAATCAGTTGTATGACTAATACAAGGATTGTTCAATAGACACACGTATAGAGCTGTAAAGCATTTTTTATTCAACGATTTTAAAAGAAGTCTCCAATAACATTACGACATGAGTTCCACTGTTGCGCTAACCTGTAGATTCCCTGCTAGTAAAATTCTTACGGCTGTTTGTGGAACCATTCGGTTACAGCAAACTCTACCTCAGCGACCGATTTGACCCACCGTCCTTTTAGTGATTCCTTAAAAAAAATTTAAGATAAGATTTTTGCCTACCCATTCATTAACTACTAGCTTCGCCAGTAAGCAAATTGATGTCCATTTTTTCGGCTTGCACGCGTTATGTTGGTGTGGGTTTCGGCACTTTCCATTTAAAAAGCGTGCAAACGTAAGAAAATAAACATGAGTGAGGCCAGAAATAACGTGAATTGTGTGTGTGTGTGTGTGTGTGTGTTTGTGTCTTACCTGCCTTTTTATTGCCGTATTAAATGAAAAATATTATATTACATTAAACTGAAAAAATTTTAATTTTATTGCCTGGCAACAAAATTATTTTATTTTTAACAATTACCATTGTTTCAAAAAGTTTAAATAAATTTTCAAGTACTTCACTCTTGTTAAAACGTAAAAGGTTGCAGCCCTTTCCCCTTAACCGATCTTCACCTAAATCGAAAGTCCTTGAGACCTCTACAATTCAGGGACGTATGCAAAAAATTATTTGATTCTGTTTGAATTTGCGGCAGTTATCGTTTGCCATAGAAAATACGCTTGATAAAAAACGTTGCAGGTAAACTACCCCTTCCCCTCAACCGATCTTCACCAAAAACAATAGGTCTTGAGTACTCTACAAATCAGGGCTGTATGCAGAAAATTATTTGATTCTGTTTGAATTTGCGGCTGTTATCGTTTGCCATAGAAAATACCCTTGTTAAAAAAACGTTGCAGGTAAACTACCCCTTTCCCTCAACCGATCTTCACCAAAAACAATAGGTCTTGAGAACTCTACAATTTAGGGCTGTATGCAAATAATCGTTTGATTCTGTTTGAATTTGCGGCTGTTATCGTTTGCCATAGGAAATACCCTTGTTAAAACATAAAACGTTACAGGTAAACTACCCCTTTCCCTTAACCGATCTTCACCAAAAACAATAGGTCTTGAAAACTCTACAATTCAGGGCTGTATACGAAACATTATTTAATTCTTTTGAATTTGCGGCTGTTATCGTTTGCAAAAAAAAAAAAATTTCCCTTGATAAAAAAAACCGTTGCAGGTAAACTACCCCTTTCCCTCAACCGATCTTCACCAAAAACAATAGGTCGTGAGTACTCTACAAATCAGGGCTGTATGCAAAAAATTATTTGATTCTGTTTGAATTTGCGGCAGTTATCGTTTGCCATAGAAAAAAAATCTACAGACAGACACACAGACACTTTTTGGAAAACGACTTTTTTCATGTTTTGAGTGTAGCAGAATCAGAATCTGCAATAATCTCGAACACGATTTTTTTGCCATCACCATACTTCCATTCCTTAAGGAATATGGAAGTAAAAATCTTCTATTAAGTAAATAACTGATGTGTGAAGCTTTTATATGAAGAGCAATACATACTGCCATTTTCTTCACTTCAAAAGCATGAAGAGTTGCTGAACAGACAACCATCTGGAGCCTTTTGCCATCTGCAGTTATCTTAGGAATCTGCCTATGAAGTCTTTCTATTAGATCTGTGTAACCTTGCTTAAGTAGTCCATCAGCTTCATCCAGAACAAAGAAACGGCAATGGGTAAGTGACAAATGGCCGGCTGAGATTAGATCCTCTAATCTACCTGGAGTACCCACCACTATATCAACCTGTAAATGTGAAATTTTGAAATTTCTTTCATAATAACAATTTCATATATAAGACATATGCACATTGTTGGTACTGTTTAAACTAATGTTTTATTTAGTACAAAATGAGACCAAAAGCAAAACAAAACAAAAATCACATAATTATTGTGATACTAAAATCATATTAACTTAAGAACAACTGAAACCTTTACATTACAAATCTAAAAAAAATCTCAGTAATCTGAACAGTGGAATGATTTGTGCAGAATAAATGAAATTATAAAATGTACAGAAGGAAATAATGTATTCTTCAATTCCTTACAGGATTACAGCTGATGTGAAGTAATATATTTGAAAAATAGATGCAAACAGTTAAGATGGGGGAGTACTTACTTTCTCAACACTGACAGATAAAAGACATTTGTACAATATATGCTCAATTACTACATGCTGATGAATCAAAATAAATATATTATATTTAATTTAACAATAATTAAACAGTATTTAAGAATTATTTTGCATGTTAAAGTATACAATTCCACAATATCACTTCACTTCACAAATTCAGTTCCAACTAGAATTAGCTATAATCAATAAAATGGTAGTCAGTTACCATATGGTTATGTTACAAGACAAGTATTTTTATAGAAAAGTTAATATTTCACATCTGTAGTTGATATATTCCATAGTTATAAATTTAGCAAGTAATGCAGACACAGATATTGTTGGAAAAGTAGTCACTAGACATATTATGGTCCTCAAACTGATATTTCAGCTCAAGACCACAAATTTTCATGATTACCACACTTTCCGGGTAGTTTGTAAAAAACTAAAATCACCAACCATAACGGTTTTGAATTTCAGACATCACAGCACCCTTCTCAGAAATTATGGAATTTAAAAAAGATTGAATATATCATATTATAATTGGATATTATGTAAAACTATATAAATATATTTAGTGGTGCAGCAATGCGGTTTTGGGGTTAAATCTCCAGACAGATAAAGATAAAAGAAAACTGTCAAAAATTTAAAATGATCTGTAAAATGCAGTCATTTAAGTTGAATTAAATAATTATGTTAACTTACATGAGTATGAACACTTTCAGCTGAGGTTAGGCCTATGTCCTTTTAGTGAGTAGGAATGTTTGTTTGTGTGTGTGTGTGTGTGTGTGTGTGTCAGCAGTATATGCAACTCAGTTAATGATATTGTTTATTTTATTTATGCAAGATCTCATATTTATTGTTTCTTGACTTTGTTAATATATCTATTAATGCACGCACGCACACACGCGCGAGCGCACACACACACACACACACACACACACACACACAAGTATGTATATATATTAATATGTTAACTTACACACTGTACATTATATGAAAGTACTAAAAGAATATAAAATAGTAATTTACAAAAATATATTTTTATATTCTTTACTCTTTTACACAACAATATTTCTTTTAAGGTTCCAAATTCACTTGTAAACCAGAATTAGTTTCTAATAATAATAAAATTAGCATAGTAATTATCTGGTAACGGTATGAAGGGGTAACAGAGGATACCCCAAATGTTTATTTCAAATTGCCAAGAATGGTCCTAAAAAGTGTCAAGATTGAATTTCTATACAAAAGACAGAGCTAAAAATACAGTGAAATAATGTACAACTTTTTGTAAGTGAAATTAACTTAACAAATCAAAGCCATAAGAAAATAACCTGTGTGCTTCTCATACTTACACCTGCATTTAGACCTGCTATTTGTTCCTTAATGTTAATTCCACCAATTACCAACAAGTCACGAATTTTAGGTTTGTCCAAACATTTCTTAAATTTTGATATCTGATTATATGTCTGTTCAGCTAATTCACGAGAAGGCTGAAAAACATAAACACATAAGAAAATATAAATTCATAAAAAATGGATTTTACACTATACAACATAGTTCGATGTGTTCAGTATTACCTGTTCAAATGTATAGCACAACGTGAATAATCAATAAAGTGGTAGTCAGTCAGTTATGTTACAATGCAAGTATTTTTATGGAAAAGTTAACATGGGTGGATTAATAATATTTAGTTACTTTGTGAGATTAGAATATTAATTAGTGAGGTTTAGTTAATATTTACTTTAGTAGTATTAGCTATTTGTTTCAAGTAAAAAAAATCATTGGCCATTAAAATACAATAACAATTACTTGATCTTTCTTTAACAACATAAAACCATGTGTCCCCTATTTGTCACATCTCCAACCGTCTGCTTCAGTTAATACCTTGAAAGTTATTAAAGAGTACTGTGTTATGATTTTTTATAGTGAATGGAAATTCAAATGTGTTTAGGCTTACTGATGAATTTGTGAACAGAGTTGAATGGTGGAAATCTGATTTGTACAACATGGCATCTAACCAAAAATTCATTCTAGTATGAGAACCAAAATATAAGGAAACATTACAAAATTCTACACCTAATATTTTAAATCACTAAACTGGTATTCGCTGATGAATTACCAGATATCATATGGTTTAAAATCATAAGGATATTTCATATGGTTAATTTCCAATTCTCATTGCTGTTACTACATTAAATTTACATATACACATTTGTATATTATAAACGCGCACGCGCGTGCGCACACACACACACGTACAGATTCTTTTATACTCCAGCTTTTCTTTTAACACAAATTTGATATCTACTTTATCAAATTCTATTAAACATTTGTCAGATGTAGTGTATGTATCTGTGCAGTGAGATGAAACACGCTTCATAAATAAGGACTGTTTTCCTAATGTTAAAAGAAAAATAATATGTAACTGTTCAAATTCTAAGATGTAAATGCAACAAATTACATACACAAAAATTAAAAGCTACCCTGAAAAAACAATCTGCTATGCCTAGTTTGTTTTGATTTAAATAACAGTTTGGACTGAGAAATATAGTTTACAGTGGCGAAGCATCAGGGGAGACAAGGTAGACAGTGTCTCCCCATATAATTTATTCATAAAATAATTAATTTTTATTTATGCATTAAGTTACATAAGTTACTCAGAAAAGTACAAAACTAATGTAAGAAGTTGAATTTCATGCGACATGACGCGAGTGTGAGCCATGGAACCTTGCTGTGCAATGCAATTGTACGCGGAGTATCAGGATAGACATTACTTGAAATGTCCTTTTAACAAGGCTGGAGGTGAGGTGGGCTTCAGTCGATGACAACGGGAGGGGATCTGCACGCACAGCTTAAAAATGCGTCCCGTACATCATGGCAAAAGACATGTCTCCCCCACACTGAATTGTCGCCTGGCCGCCTGTGTTTCATTGTGCTCGCGTAGTGAATATTTGTTTTTGTTGACTTTACAGATTATTTTTTAATTTTGTATATAGCTGTGTAGACTAAAAGTGTGTAATCATTTACGCACTAATTATTTAATAATACATATTTTTAAGTGTCGGTATTTAAGCATACTGTTTAATTGGTTTAAAGGTGTAAAATGAATACAGTTAGTACCAGTTCTACGGCAGAAGTATTTGATATAAACTCTGACAACTTTGATTCATTACAATTTTTGTTAAAATGCGAAATCAGTACTTTACATTTAGAGCAAAAGGTATTGCTAACGTCAAAAATATCTCGGGCGTCTTTAGATTTGTCGCAGAAGGATGGAAAAGTTATCAGAAAGTTTGGTATAGTAAATATAGGTGGCTCTCTGGTTGTAAGCGAAACAAAACTCTGCACTGCTATTACTGTTTGATGTTTAAAGGAGAGGAACCATGGAGCAAAGTTGGAGCACTATAAACAATTTTGAAGTTAAAGCCGCTAAACATACTGGTACCAAAACTCATATAAAAAATTCTGAGCTGTTTCACATGCTAGGACGAAACAGAATTGAAATTGTTTGTCCGAAACATCTAGAATTCAAGTGGTACAGCACAATGAAAATGTGTCAGAAAATCGGATAGTAGGCCTTGGTAGATGTTGTTTGTTATTTAGGGAGACAAGAGTTACCTTTTAGAAGTCTTAAGAAAAATGAGCGATCTCTCAATAAGGGCAATTATATAGAAACTTTAAATTGACTGGCAACGGAAGAGTCTTTTGTGAAAGAACATATACAGAGTGATACAAAATTGCACGGCAATCTCTCGGCAGCTGATATTATAATAACTAAAAATAAGAAGAAATGAGACACGGCATGTAGATCTCATTTAGAAGAAAATATGAAATGTTTGTGTAATGCCTGCAGTAATCCCGATTTGTCACCATTATAAAATGTGAATAAAATTTGTTTTTCTGGAAATATTTTCTAATTAAGATTCATAAATGACACCAATAACAATATGATAGGTTTTTCTTGATATTTAGGCTAAATTATATAATGAAATACGTGTGTTTCAGACAGTCACTTAGATATTTTATCTGCTAGAAGTACCATTAACTCTATTTACCATAGTTTTACTGGTTCACTAAGAACGTCAACAATCTTAGTAAGATTATTCCTTAGGCTTTCACGGCAGGTGTCATTTGAATTATGAAAGATATCCGGGCTGTTTGGCCGTGGTCCCTGGTTTAAAACAAAACCAAACGTTTCTGCAGCTCCACTGGCTGCCATCATCAGTGGTATAAAATTTTCTGCACTATGGGTGTCTACGTGCAGGCCCACAGTACTGTGGTATAGACTAAAGCTGTCCTGCCATGCTACCTGTACATATAAATTCCGCAAAGTCCCACGTACAGGTAAAAATGACACCATCAACAAATCACAATAAAGATGGTGTATGATTGCCTTGCACCAAGCTATGCCATTATGTACTCACTTGTTTTCCAAGAAATACTGTGGGGAAGGCTGCTGATTTCCCGCGATGCTACCTGTGCTAATTGTTTACTAATTGCAACCCCCGCACTTTCTTGAAAGGCTCGGTGGGTTGTCGTTGCAGCCTGGAGACATAATGGTCAGCTTTGACGTGGTTTCGTTGTTCACCATGGTGCCCGTAGATGATGTCCTTGGCCACTTAGCTAACCTTTTTCCGGCAGACATTACAGCACTTTTCCGGCATGTTCTGAAAACTACATATTTTCCGTATGGCGGTGAGTTCTTCGAAATGATTGATGGTGTGGCCATGGGGAGCCCACTCAGTCCTGTGGTGGCGAACTTTTATATGGAAAGGTTCGAACAGCGGGCAATTACATCTTTTCCGCTGAAGCCGAGGTGCTGGTTCCGGTATGTTGATGACACATTTGTTATCTGGAGCCATGGTGAGGAAGAACTCGGCAGGTTCCTGGCACATCTCAATCAGGTTCACCCACGGATACAGTTTACCGTTGAGAGGGAGACCGACAATCAGCTGGCTTTTCTGGACGTGTTGGTCCTTAGAAGGCACGATGGCAGCCTCGGACATAAAGTTTATAGGAAACCAACGCACACTAACCGCTATCTCCATAAACAGTCGAACCACCATCCCAGCCAGAAGAGGGTGGTGTTGAAGACCTTGGTGGACCGGGCTAGGAGGATATGCGAGCCCCGGTACCTCGATGATGAACTGCGCCACCTCGAACTAGCGCTGCAGGCCAATGGGTATTCCGTCGGGGAGGTGAGACGTGCGGTCCGGCCGAGAAGAACAGCCAGGCCGGAAGTGGATTCACGGGAGACCGTCGGTTTCGCGGCGTTGCCCTACATTCATGGGGTGACGGACCGCATTGGTAGGCTGCTCAGTCGGCACGGTGTGAGGCCAGTATTCAAGCCGACAAAGAAGATACACCAGTTCTTGCGGCCGACGAAGGATGTCCGAGATCCGCTGTCATCGTGTGGTGTGTATGGAGTTCCCTGCTCATGCGGCCAGGTGTACATTGGTACCACGAAGCGCAGCGTCCGCACACGCGAGGGTGAACATAGCCGTTACTGTAGACTGGGACAGCCGGAGAAGTCTGCCGTGGCCGAACACGCGCTCGCCAATGCCGACCATCGGATCCGTTTCGATGAGACGAAACTCTTGTCGGCGGTGAGTGATTACTTCCCTCGTCTTCATATGGAGTCCGTCTTGATTCAGAAGCATGCTGCGATCGCTATGAATCGGCGGGGCGAAAGCATCTCATTAAGTACATTATGGCATGGCGCGATGCGAGCCTCTCACACACCTTCTTGTTTCTGATTGGCCGGTGATGCTGTACTTACCTGTGCGGGGGTTGCAATTAGTAAACAATTAGCACAGGTAGCATCGCGGGAAATCAGCAGCCTTCCCCACAGTATTTCTTGGAAAACAAGTGAGTACATAATGGCATAGCTTGGTGCGAGCCAATCATACACCATCTCTATTGTGATTGGTTGATGGTGTCATTTTTACCTGTATGTGGGACTTTGCTGAATTTATATGTACAGGTAGCATGGCAGGACAGCTTTAGTCTATACCACAGTACTGTGGGCCTGCACGTAGACACCCATAGTGCAGAAAATTTTATACCACTGATGATGGCAGCCAGTGGAGCTGCAGAAACGTTTGGTTTTGTTTTAAACCAGGGACCACGGCCAAACAGCCCGGATATCTTTCATAATTCAAATCTTAGTAAGAGGTTGCTTTTGACTGGTATTTTTATGTCTACCCAAATTATTTTATCACGCTACGCCACTGATAGTTTATGATACTATATTTTGTTTATTATTAAAGCGATGGTCGAAATCCAGTTTTTTCCCTACAAGCCTATAAAAATTATAAACCAGAATCATCCAATTAAGAAATTAATAATTAACAATACGTTTTAAGAGGTAATCATCTATGTTAACTAATATACTAAGTGGTTAGCAAAATTATTTTAGATATTACTAGCTGTAGTGACAGAATTTGAAAGAAGGATGCTAACTTTACATGCCACCCAGTACAACACAAAAATTGGTGAATGAGCACATCTGTGACTCGAGCATAGTGTCATGTAAACTAAAAGAAGGAAACTGACTGAGAATAAAAGAAAAGAATTGCTAGAATCACTTTGTACATGTTCTGCTATTGGAGAATTTGTTGTGTGAGGGGAGTTTTACTTCCATGGTACTAAATTGAGAATCCTGCTTAAATCCAAAATAAATAAATAATTAACAGTATAAATAGTAATAAACAGTAACAAACTCTTTCTCAACAGTATTTATTTCTTTAAGAGAAATAAATGTTAAACGTTACAATATGCATGTGCGTGCACACACTATATATGGATGTATACAACTAAAGTATCTGTTAGTAGAATATAAAAGTACTTTTGGGAGAATCAGGAATCTGATGCTGGAGTCATCAGCTATATCAATGCTATAAACAACTCGCAAGAATGAAATATGTATTTTGAAAAGTAGACTGAATAATACAATGCTGTGGTTTCTGATTAGTGATTGTTAGTTTATGAAATTTTGATGTTATTAGTCAGGCAATACATGAGAATCGTGAATAGTAAACCAACAGTTTTTGGCTTATTGTTCTACTTGGAAAAGAATTTTATGAAGAATTTTACATTTATGAAGAATCATTAGATATTCTTATGGTATTTAATAAAGTCTAAGTTGATTTCACTCTTTCAGGATTGGATTTAACTGCATCTTTAAAATCATCAAATACTTTCAAATAAGAACTGAATCTGACGTGCGATTTTATAATACAAAAGACATATGTTATTACAATTTAAGTCATATAAGGTGTGGTTGTTAAATAACTGGACTGTGTTTGTGTGCATGTCAGTAATCACATATAATTACCATTGACCTGTTCAGAATTGGATGAGTCTATTTGAAATAGTAAATACTGACAAAGAAACAAGGCAAGTACTGCATGAACAATTTTTTGGAAATGTAATTATGCCCTTTGTTAAGACAACAATCCTGCTTACAACGCCATTTCTATAAAGGAGTTTTTAACATCTTCCAGTACTTGCTACCCCATATATTGTCTCTCGAGTCAACTAAAAATATCCCACATGAACTCAAGAAACCAAAAGCTGAGAAGGTGTTCACCTAGCAGCGAACACATACACCTGACAGTAGAACAAAGTATTGTTACAACGGTCTCCTTGACCGTCGTATGGTACAGTGGAAAACAAAATACAAGACACCAATTAAGTCACCAGCTTTAATTATCACAATTAAAACAGTTTGTAATCAACAAGATAGTCTCTTACAACAAATCAAAATAAAAATTGTTCACACGCAATAATAGAGTCTACTAATAGAGCCTCGCACAATCATAAAACACATAACACTTCGCCACACTACTTTGAACTGCACTGGTATAAATCGCAACTCAAACTGAACTAAGCCCCGCTGAAGTCTTGTATTTATACCCCGCTGAGATTCCAGCATATTTAATAATATGCGTGTACTAGAAAACACTAGAACAAGATTGATTGCAGCCTTGAACACAGTGCACACGGACCGGTATGACCTGCAAAAGTCTTGTTGTGGACGCGTGACAAGTGTCACATAATTGTCTTTCATCTCAAAGTAGCAGCAATAACGCACACACACATTACAGCTGGACTCCGCTGGAATAGCCGAGAAACACGTAGCATGTTCTGTAATGTCGTAACAGTATAATCAACTTAACAACAGGTTAAAATTTAAACTCTGACACATTAGGAACAACTCTTTTCAGCAATATATTGATAAACTCACTAGCTGGAACAACTCCATCTGGAAGCCCATAAAAAACAGAAAGAAACCCAGATCATCAGCATCTCCAATACATAGATACTTAACTTCTTCAGAACCATGGGCAAAAGCAATCTCTTTGCCTAATATCTTTCAGAAGCCTTCACTCCACACTTGACCATACGACACAATGTTCATGACCTCGAAATGGAACAAGACATTTCCATACCTATTCAGGTTCGTGAATGTTTAAAGTTATTTATTGCAAACGAAATAATCAATACAATCAATGAACTAAACCAGAAAAATGCACCAGGAATTGACCTTATTGCTGCCAGGATATTGAAAGAATCACCAAAAAACGGACTCAAGAAGCTCATGTACATATTCAATGCTATTTTACACCTTGAATATTAACCTAAATCACTAAAAATTGCTCAAATTATATTGATACCAAAACCTGGAAAAAATCTCATGCACCTTACATCTTATCGTCCAATCAGTCTCTTGCCAATAATTGCAAAACTTCTTGAAAACTTGTAAAATACAGAAGAATTACTAAGGATCTAACAGACCAAGATTGGATCCCTGATCATCAGTTCGGCTTCTGATTTAAGATTTAAGGAAATTTATTGACTGATAGGTAGGAAATCTTATCTATTTATAGTGTTATGATGTCTACTCGATTCTTGTAGGTATAGTGGAAAAACAAAATAAGTACAAGACACCAATTAAGTCACTAATCACCCTTTAATTATCACAGTTAAACAGTTCGTAATTAACAACACAGTCTCTTACAACAAATCAACTAAAAATTGTTCACACACAATAAAATGTCCACTAATATTAAAACACAATTGTATTACAATTATCCCGCCCAATTATAAAACGCAACACTTCACTAATAACCACTTGAACGTACACGGTAATATCGCCCAATAATAACTCAAACCGCACTATAAATATATCGCCACTATACTGAAACTTAAGGCCGCTGCCACCATGAATTTATACCTGGGCTCACAGACCAGAATGTTCCAAATTGCTCTTAGCACCAGTGTGAACTACGTAATTAATTGCGGCCTTGACACAGTCCGCGTGGCTGGTGGCTTCGAGAAAACTCTCGCGAATGGATCTAGAGTCGAGTATGCCACACACATTAGAGCGAGATTCTTCTGGCACATTCGACAAACAAGTAGATTGTTCTGTGATGTCGTAACACTGCCCCCTCCTTAAGCCTGTTCGTCCCGAACTGGCAAACCGTCTCTGAAGTAGTACTTACCCAGGCGATCTAGGTGGACGACCTTGAACTTTTGCTGTCCTTCATGTTGAATCCGATAAACATCGTTGATTCTCTTTTTCACAGTGTAGGGTCCTTCCCAGTTAGAATGAAGCTTAGGTGAGCAACCACGACGGCGCTTTGGATTGAACAACCAGACCTGATCTCCTTCTTGGAAACCCACACTATTGCTGCGAATGTCGTACCGAGTTTTCATTTTATCACTGGCAATCTTTAGCCGTCCTCTTATCAAGCGATTCATTTCTCGCAGTTGGTTTTCTAATTGCGAGGAATAGTTCTGCGGCTCTTGGGACTGAGTCTCAGGTGATCCGAACATTAAGTCCCCAGGAAGATGAATCTCCCGCCCAAATACCAATTTTGCTGGAGTCATGCCGGTTGTGTCGTGTACTGATGATCTATACGCCATGAGGAATAGTGGTATATGTTGGTCCCAGTCTGTTTGGCTCTCGTCAACAACCTTCGACAGATGCTGTTCAAGTGTCCTATTGAATCTCTCAACCATCCCGTCCGACTGAGGATGCAGAGGCGTTGTCCTCGTCTTTCGAATTTCGAGTAGACAGCATAATTCTTTAAACACTCCTGATTCAAAATTTCTCCCTTGATCCGTATGGATTTCCATAGGGGCTCCATAACGGCAACAGAAGTTGTGAACTAACTGCTTTGCCACAGTGGTAACCTCCTGATTTGGAATTGCGTAGGATTCCACCCACTTAGTAAAGTAGTCACCTACAACCAGGATGTACCGGTTTCCATCGTCAGTAACTGAGAATGGTCCAGGAATGTCTGTGGCAATTCTCTCGAAAGGCAGTCCAACGTTGTACTGTCTCATTTTTCCCCAACTTCTGGTTTGTGGGCCATTGCTTGCAGCACATATTTCACACGTCTGAACCCATTCCTCTACGTCGTGGCGAAGATGAAGCCAATAGAATCGCTTCCGTATTTTGTCAAGGGTTTTGTTAACGCCAAGATGGTCTCCAGATGTTCCATCATGCATCTCCTTCAAAACAGACTGCACTTTACTTCGGGGAACTATCAACTGCTTGACCATGTCTCGTCCATCTGCACTTTCCCAAGCCCTTTTCAGCAATCCGTTTTCTAAGGTGAGAGATTCCCATTGTGCCCAGTAGCCCTTCGGCACTTCAGAATCATGGCAGATATCTTGCCAATCCGGGCGGCGACTTTCCTCTTTTGATGTCAAGATCGGTCCAATGTCTTCATCGGTCATCTGTTCTTGTCGACAGTCTTGTGTTGTCCAGCCGTCTGCCAGGAAATCTACAGTGATGGCTTGAACATGTTCATTTGAGTTTTGTTCTTCCTTTCTATGGCAATGTCGGCAGTCTTCCGGACACGGTCTTCATGATAAGCCATCTGCATTATCATGCAGGCACCCCTGTCGATGTTGTACCTTGAAGTTGTACTCTTGCAGACATTCAAGCCACCTTGCCAACTGTCCTTCCGGATTTTTAAATCTTAAGAGACATGCAAGCGCGGCACGGTCGGTACGTAGTGAAAACTCTCTTCCATAGAGGTATTTATGGAAGTGCTCCAACGCTCGGACGATTGCCAGCAACTCTCTCCTTGTAAAGCAATAATTTCTCTCTGGTTTAGAAAGCGTCTTGCTGTAATACGCTATTACTCGTTCTTTACCGTTTTACACTTGAGACAAAACTGCTCCTAGACCAGTATTGCTTGTGTCTGTGTCCACAATGTACTTCCCTTCGGAAGCTGGGAAAGCGAGAATTGGCTGCAAACATAATGCAATTTTCAAAGTCCTAAATGCTTGATCACACTCCCTCGACCACTGGAAGTTTCATTTATTTTCTATTAGCTCACGTAGTGGTTTAGCAATAGTAGTGAAGCCTTTCACAAAACGTCTGTAATATGAGCATAACCCCCAGGAAACTCCGAACTTCGTGTTTACTCTTCAGCACTGGCCAGTCTCTTACAGTGTCTACTTTATTAGGATCCATGCTAACACCCACTGCCGAAACCAGATGGCCCCGATACTGTACTTCCTTCTGGAATAGAGAACACTTCTTCGGGCTCAGCTTCAGTTGGGCACCGTGAATTCTAATTAGAACCTCCTTAAGGTTTTCCAAATGGTCTTTCAAATCTTCCCGATGACAATGAAATCATCTAAATAAACAAGGCAAGTTTTCCATGTCAGGCCTCAGAGTACCAGGTCCATCAATCTTTCAAATGTTGCCGGTGCATTGCAGAGTCCAAATGGCATGACGTTAAATTGGAATAAGCCACTTGGGGTCGAGAAAGTGGTCTTTTCCTTGTCTTCTTGATGAAGACCCACTTGCCAATACCCACTCTTCAGGTCCAATGTGGAAAACCACTGTGCTCCGGACAACGTGTCAAGTGTATCGTCAACGCGAGGTAATGGATAGCAGTCTTTCTTTGTAACGTCATTTAACCTCTGGTAGTCTACGCAGAAACGCAATCCACCATCCTTCTTCGCTACCAGCACTACAGGAGAAGACCAAGCACTTGACGAAGGTTTGATTACTCCCTCTGACAACATGTCCTGTACTAACTGAGACATTTCCTCTTGTTTAGATAATGGAAGCCTTCGAGGAGGTTGGCGTATCGGTGTTGTGTCCCTGGTATTGATGCGATGTTGCACAAGAGAGGTTCTTCCCAGTGACTGTCCCCGAACTGCAAAACAATCTTTGAATTTATGTAAAAACTGTCTGGTTTATTTTACCTCACCACTTGAGAGGTCGTTAGAAGATCTGTTCAATAATTCTTGCAGTTCCTCTGGTAATTTGGAATTATCCGAAGCACTGGATCTTCGTTGCGTCATTCTGGCTACCCAGGCTACAGGAGTCAATTTGCCTAGGAGCGTATTGCTTTGTAAAGTGATAGCTTGATCCAAAATATTCGCCACTCTAATAGGTACATTTCCGGTTTCATCAGGTTTTACTAAATGTCTGGCAATTAGTATGCCCGGTGTGCTGACTACCTGGGGTTCGAATATAGAGCACTGATTGCCCCTAGTATCTACCTCGGTTCTAACCATGATGATCTTTTCGGAGTTTGGCGGAACAGTTACGGCCACTTGGTTTATGACGCCCATCGATTTTTCTGCTGTCGTCATTGTTGATAGCATTACCTCTTCACCTCCGATTCTCAAGACATTGTTTTTGAAGTTGACTATAAATCCGTACGCGTTCATAACGTCCACACCAAGAATTGCTTCATCCACAATGTCTGCAATAAGTACTTGATGATTAAACTCAAGTCGACCAAGGCGTAGGTGTATCTCCACTTTTACATACACTTTCACAGGCCGTCCAGTAGCTGTTCGCAAGCTGCAAGAGCACCAGATTGGCTTGAGCTCTTTCACTACGTCGGGGCGCACAATAGAAACTGTTGCGCCTGTGTCAACTGTAATTGAGGTTGGCCTTTCTTGAACAAATCTGGTAACTACCAAGCTCCCGCTGTTTTTCTGAAGTGTAGAAATTGCGTATTGTCTAGGGGCTTCGTTCCTCCAGTTAGTCAGCACACGCCCCGTTGTACCGACTATTGCTCGTTTCCCTGCTGCTGAATTCTAACCCAACAATCCCGTTGTAGATGTCCAGGTTTCCCACATCGATAACACTTCAGTCTCCCATCCTTTCTTATTTTATTCTGTGGCGCCGACCGTCGAGTCTCTGTTCCTTGTTTTTCTTCCTCATCATCTATGCCGTCACGATCTTTTAGCGCCCACTTTATGACTTGTCCAACCAGACGCTGATTTGGCGGCCTCAAATTGCAAAGCATGTACCAGGGCGTCCACACTGTTCTGGTGTCTTGCTATTCGTAACACTTGCTGTAGTTCATTATCTTGGACACCGGCAGTAAATGTCTGCATCGCAAAACTCGTTTCAAAATCTTCTGGTGCTTCAGGATAGGCCAGTCTAATTAGTCTGTCGATACTTGCTTCAAACTCTTGAAGGCTCTCCCCGGAATGCTGTCGCCTTGCTCTCAACTGGGTGCAGTACACATCTCGCAAATGTTTATCACCATACCGTAATTCCAGAGCTTTTATCAATTCGGCATAAGTGTTTTGGCAGTCATGTGGCACTTTCTGTAGTAGTTCTGCCACAGGTCCTTTTAATGAGAGAACGAGTAAAACTGCCTTGTCTTTCTCTGTCCAATTATTTGCACATGCAGCAGCTTCAAATTGGCGGAGGTACGTTGCCCAGTGACTGCTTCCATCGAAGGTTGGAGCTTTGACATGAACTGTCCCTACTGCAGGCAAAGTTACTTTCTCTATTGACTTATTTTCTGTGTCCTTTTCTGTCTTTATCATTGGTACAATCTGTTCAGAAATTTGTTTTGATGTATCTTTGTGAAGTGCTCAATTTCACTTTTAATTTGTCTCTTATGTTTGCCATTGCGTTTTCTACTGCAGATATTTTTGTTGACATAGCTTCTTCCACAGTGACAACAGATTTTTCTACTTCAGCTCTTTATTTGACATGGGTTCTTCTACGCCAGATATTCTGGTAATCTGATTATTAAGCTCACCTCGTAATTCACCTATGTAACCATGCAGGAGACCCAATTCTGTGGTAGTATGTTCTTGCATCTGCAATTTGCTCATGAATTAATGCTTTGATGTCACCTGCTTCATGTTTACGTTCCACTGCCTCCTGCTTACGTTCTTCTTTTTGTCTTTCTTCTGTTTCTAGCATTAGTGCTTTCTGACGTTCCTCAGCCTCTTCTCTTTCCTGTCTGTGTTTCTCATCCTGTCGTTTTTCTGCTTCTTCCTGTGTCTGCCATAGCAGTGTTTGTAAAGCTTCCTTCATCTGACTGGCATCCATGTTTACCGATTAATTACGAATTACACTCGTCTTGTACAAAGTGTCCACTGTTTCCACTGTTAACCGTTCTATCCCACTTCTGACACCACTGTTACGACGGTCTACTCGATCGTCGTAGGTACAGTGGAAAACAAAATTAGTACAAGACACCAATTAAGTCACTAATCACCCTTTAAGTTTCACAGTTAAACAGTTCGTAATTAACAATACAGTCTCTTACAACAAATCAAAGAAAAATAGTTCACACGCAATATAATGTCCACTAATATTAAAACACAATTGTATTACAATTATCCCTCCCGATTATAAAACTCAACACTTAAACTAATAACCACTTGAACGTACACGGTAATATCGCCACTATACTGAAATTTGAGGCCACTGCTGCCATGTATTTATACCTCTGCTCACAGAACACAATGTTCCAAATTGCTTCTTAGCGCCAGTGTGAACTATGTAATTAATTGCGGCCTTGAAACAGTCCACGCGGCTGGTGGCTTCGAGAAAACTCTTGCGAATGCGTCTAGAGTCACGTATGCCACACACGTTAGAGCAAGATTCTTTTGGCACATTCGACAAACACATAGATTGTTCTGTGATGTCGTAACACTAAATAATAAACTAAGCTGTCCTTAAATCCACGTGGACCTACGGAACTGAGCTTTAGGACTGTGCCACCAAATCTAACACAACAATCATACAGTGATGCCAATCAAAAATTCTACAAGCTATCACTGATGTCCCATGGTATGTTTCCAACCACACTTTGCACACAGATTTCCATAATCCATACATCTGTGATGTCATTCATGAACTGGGCACTAGACATCATACAAGACTTTGAACATCATAACCTGCTGATAATGCCACTTCTACTGTCTGCAGGAAGGTTAAGAAGACTTTGGCCATCTGACCTTTAAGGACCATGAGGTGACATCACTGGATGGACCACTCCGTCATGCTATCTAGTTGCAGATTTCTTATGTGTGTCCACTAATCAGCAGATTACATTAAGGAATGTATTTTCTGACTGCTAAGAAATCAATAAATAAAAAATAAGACGATTAACTGCAGCATTGCTTCAAACAGTGGCAAATTCAAATGGAATGTGTGAAAATGGAAATGGAGTACACTGAAGAGGATATATGTTAGAATGAATATTTTTTAATAAACCACATTTATGAAGGCAGTTCGGTTATTTAATACTCTTACCTCATGTAAAGTTAAGCAGAAGAAATACATAATAAATACATATTGTAACATCACAAGATGTTACATAACCAAAATACACACCAGAAGGGTGAAATATGACACTAGAGTTATAAAGTGAATAATTGTAATGAATGTAACAAAGAAGAGAAGGGACCAGCATAGAAGAAAGAAGAGGAGGTATCCCAAGAAGCAGTGATGAATACACTGCATGACACTACAACTTAAACACAATGACTGACTATAACTAATGGACAAACAAAGTTCAAAAATAAGCTGTCAAGTGAACCAGTTCAAGACATTGATGTGTAGAGTCATATAATGTAAACAAAATAACCAATGACTTTAATAAAGTAATAACAAATAACAGCACAATGGTTGAAAGTAGTAGAACAATGATACAGAAATAATAAAGACAATATACTATGCTAACTGTAGCCACAAGGCTAGAAAAAATAGCTTTACCAACAAAGATGTAACAATATAGAATAAGGGTAAATGTAAACGGAAGCCTTATGTGTAAATAAGCAACTTCCTAATTAAAGGAGATGTAATTAGAAATAATAATAAGCAGGGAATAAACCTTGTACTAAAACTGTATCTAGACCCTGCATAAACGAGTTTATGTCAGTTAATTAATAGGGAACCAGGACCCCTAATTAACATAAACTTATAGAATAGTAAATATATCGAATAAGGTGTGAAATACCACCACTTAATTAATATTGTATGCCGTAAAAATAAGTAGGCCGTGTAAAAATGTAATTAGAGAATAAGGAATTTTCAGAATAATGTATTGTCATAGTTATATTAAGATTTAATATTGTTCAGCTGTAAACAGCTTTTAGTTTTAATAATGTATGTATTTTTATTCATGTAATAACGTTCAAAAGAGAACACAGATATAAATAATCAAATATCAAAGATAGGGAAATAGTCGCATTTTGCATTATTAGCAGACGACACTAAGAAACCATGTTTCAGAACGGTATTTCTATGTATTGTCAGTGAAAAAACTAGGTTCAAACTGGCATTAAGCCACATCAAAATAAAGAGCAGAAACTAAGCTTTAATTTGATGATAATAACTTAAAGATTGGAATTGTAATAATTTAATAATTAGTGTTAGCATCATTTTTTAACAAGATTTAAGAAATTGCATGTGAATACTAACAATAATAACAGTGGAGTACAAAAGACGCGTCGGTGGTGTTTCTTAAAAACATTACGTCACTATGACATAATTTTGTACCAATCACAAAGGAGTTTACTTAGCGAAAATTATTCCTAACGGCGATCGAGAAGCTGGGTATATAATCAGAGGGACGCTAAGAAATTGGCATTCGCATCATTCTTCACGAGCTAACCAGTTGCGTCTCGGCATTGTTATATATTTTAATAATCTACTACAGCACAATTGTAGTAAATACTTTAAATTTTATCAAATTAACTATTGGAAAGGCGAGTCATCGTCTCTGAGTGCATCGGAAGTTAATAGTGAATCTTTTTAAACAGCGCGTGTATTCGGAACGAGCAAATTCAACATAACCTGTAAAGGCTACAACCCATTATTAGTAAGAAGAGGGTTATTTCTCGTTTCCAAGTGCGATTAAAGAGCAGTGTATTAGCGATCAATATAATCCGATCGTTAAAGTGTTCATTTTTAATCTATACGATTAAAAATCAAGGTAGTACGGTGACTAAATTTATTGTTTACATACCATCCATTGATCGTAGCAATTAACATACTTGTACTGACGCAAAAACAATCAAACTATTCATAGAGAACACTGTATTCATTTATTTAGTGGGTTTAATAACCCGACGTAAGAATAAATGTGTTAGAATTATTTATTACAATATTAATTAGAATATAAGCAGACGAAATTCTCATTAACCAAATATTTAATTGCAAGTTTTAAAGAGGCCAAAAATGAATTACTATCATAGTAGTATTTATTAAAAGCAATTAATATCGTTCTATTTTGTATTTTAAAGAACTTACCCCTTGAGGTACTTAGTCAATTAAGATAAAAATTTTGTTAATAAAAATAAGTTTTTATATTGTGCTTAAACTGAGCTAGACCAGTCAGTAGACGGATAACTTGCGATCCGAATTGTATTATTGTAAAAATGTATTTTTATTCAATCCAATTTTAGAGGTTATAATAAACCGATAATGTTATACAGCAGTAACTTTTGTTTTTAATCATTTTAATTTAGCTAATCAGCCCTCAGTATTGCATACACAGAGGTACACTAAAACAGAAATTTTTCAGTATACCATTTGAATTATTTTCAATTCTATTAACATTTAAAAAATAGAAACAGCAAAAAGGACACATATACACTTATAAGATTAGAAGTTTGTTTTTTATGGGACATTTCTCTAAGAAAACCCACATGGCGCCCACATAACATTCAAGGTGTTATAAAACCTTGTTTATAAATTTTAGACTGGTCAAAAAAGGAAACTTGACAGTTTATTCAGTGGCGGTGAACGTCTGAACATCAAGTCCGACAACCAGGTACGTGAAGTGTTCATTATATTAATATATTTGTCCAGACAACACTTGACTTATACTTACACTGACGACATTTTTCTATAGAAGAGGAGTTCGACTTCAAGTTCGACGCTACCGTTACATTCATTAACCGACCAGCAAATTATTATTTTATCCATAATAGATTATCTCACTACAATTAAATCATATTTATCAATTATAAAAATAATTACTGCATGTAATACAAGAGACTCCATTAAACATTAAATCTATAAATTATAGAGGGAGGATATTAGTTATATTACAGATTTGGCTTCCATCGCGGGGCTTAAGTAAAGACGGACGACATAGTTTCGTTACAATATTGACACGTTCTACTTTTATTGTAGTCTTGGCCTCGCTTTGGAGCGCCAATCTGAAACGTTCTATCCTTTTCCCTCCTTGTCTTCTACTTTTACTTGGTTAAGTAAAAAAAAATTATTCGTTTTTTTTTATTTGTTTTTTTTTTTTATTTCTTAAAACTATGAAAAAATTAATTCTCTATAGTCAAATCAGCTTTCATGTTTAAAAGGAATAAATTCCAAATGTTTAGTACCAAGCCACGTGTTGTTCAATCAAATATATTGCAACTTACCGTCTGCGGCTTTTAGAAACAACGTCTTTACAAAGTTGACATGTTTCGGGACACTTGTCCTATCATCAGAACTTAAAACAATTGCGTATCATTTAAAGTTGATACACTTGTCAATCAATTAAAACATTAAAATCCAATATGAAACAAATAACTTAAAACAATATGATACTTAAATGTTTAAAGCGAGCGCGAAGGTTTACCGATGTACATCGTATGGAGATTGACCGTGCACAGTGCGTGGTCAATCTCCATACGATGTACATCGGTAAACCTTCGCGCTCGCTTTAAACATTTAAGTATCATATTGTTTTAAGTTATTTGTTTCATATTGGATTTTAATGTTTTAATTGATTGACAAGTGTATCAACTTTAAATGATACGCGATTGTTTTAAGTTCTGATGATGGGAGAAGTGTCCCGAAACATGTCAACTTTGTAAAGACGTTGTTTCTAAAAGCCGCAGATGGTAAGTTGCAATATATTTGATTGAAATCAGCTTTGTTTATGATAGCGGTTGATCTTAATATCGTCTGGTTTATTGTAGGTTAGTCGTTTCTTCCCTGTTGGTTACGAAGTTCAGTCCATTAGCGTGTTCCCACTCTTCGCTGTTACCTACAAAAATTCCTTACCTATACCTTAAATTACGAATAATAACTCCTTTAGTGTTGATTAATTGGATTTATTAACATTTATTGGTTCAATATTCGGTTGGTCGACTCTGAGGTCGAACTACGCTATAACCGTGTCGACTCTTTTAGTGAATTCGATTTCAGACTATTTTAAATTTTTATAACTATTATTTTCTCGGGTCATGGGTTCTTTTAAACTGTTAGTAAAGTCAAAAATGCATAACGAAAGTACAATACATTACAAGTTTCAAAATAAAATCTTACTTACTAATACAATTAAGAGTAAACTTTTTGTTTACTATTTAATGGCAAATAATTCGCTTCGCTTCTGCGAGCTGTGAAAGTGGCATCGGTAAATTAACACAAAATGGCCGCTCGTTGTTTCAGCTGGATCTATGTGAAAATGTTCTTACCAGTTTCTTTAAAATAAAATAATTTATGTTGTGTGTCCACTATTTTTATATTCAGTTTCCTCCTGGTTCTCACTGGTTACTTTCCTCACCAAGCCGAGGTCTCTTCTCACTTTTATTTTTAATATTTTTTCTTATTTATTCTTCCTTCTATTTATAAAAAATTGATTTATATTGTCTTCTCTTTATTTATGGTTTTATATTTTCTTTTCGTTATAATTTAATTTATTCTTCTAACTCAGATCTGATTCATTATTACACTTCTTGGCCTTTTAGCTACACAGAGCTGATCTGTACTCTCTCAAGTCTAACAATAGAATAATCGTTATTTCTTTTTTCTATAATGGTCGTGACCCCAAGATTTAATGAAATCTCATTGGCTAATACCGGTGAACTTGGGTCATGTGACACTTATTACTAAAATCTAATATTCTTACATTTTGTGCCAAAGAATACTCCCTTGTCAATTTTTGATTATGCTAAAATTAAGTTCCATAGTGTTCTTCCTTATAAAAGGCTAGGCATTTTGATACCTCATTTGATATAAGTGGGCCTTATAATAGATGTTTTTCATCTTTACAAAAGTTCTGATTATGGACCCTTACATTGTTTTTACATTTTCTATACTATATTGTAATTCATTAAACTAATTTAATATTGTAATAGATCGTTTTTGACGAGTTACTTATATGTTGCGTACTTACTTTTTGTGTCTTTAATAGTGTAGCGAGCTGTTTTATACTTTTTCTTAATACTTACTAAGTCGACCGTATTCTTGTTGCTCAGTTCAAATTTTCCGCCTCGCCGTCTGGCCGAGTCGAATTCGTCAACTACAGTATTTTTATTTTTTATGTCCCAAATTCTTATGTTACCTTTGTTTTTTTAAAATTAATCAAACATACAACGATTGTTCGGTACGAAGATTTATTCAACACTCTTTCTTATATTATCAGGTCAATTACAATTGAGAAATGAAACATACATTTAATATCGCTCCGGCGTTTACAAGTTGCGCAGTTGGCAATCCACTCAGTATAGTTGTAGAGACGGTTAATAATGGCGTATGTTGTTTCTTCTGTTTATTATAAATTTATCTCAGGGAAAGTTCTTTGGACTACAGAATGTTGGATTACAGACTAATAAATGCACATAAATTTATAATATTCCTTATAACTAAAACACAATATGTGATATTTTAAAATATGAAAAGTAAGTTATTGAAAATGAGAAGTAGTGCCTTGGTTAAGTTTTGTTAGCATGTTACTTTTTTAAAATAGTATAATATAAAATCAAGCTTCAGTGATCGATATGGTTTATCGAAGGTGATTATGTAATCAAGTTCAGTTCGAAAAGTTAATTTAGTGATTTGTGAAGTGAAAATAAAATTGCTCATTTACTGGGTAATTGAAAGTTTAATTTTGGGGTGAAGTATTTAATTTATACTCATCAATTCCTTAATGTAGCTTCTCTTGCAATCCTCTTCTTCTTCTGGAAAACGTCTAAGAGTCCTTTCTTCTTTCGATTTGCTGAGATCCCCTTTCAAATTATTGAATTTCAATGTTCAGCTTCCATCAGTTCTGGTAGATAATAGGTTTCCTCAGGCTGAGTTAGGTATCTTCAGTTCTTCCTCCAGTATTGGTCGTCTATTAATTTAGTTTACTTCTTTCAAGTTTTGGACATAATATTTGTTATATAAATGTTTTTAATTAATGGTCATCTCATCAATGGTTAATTCAAATATTCTTCTTGTACTTCTTCTTCTTTCAAATTTACAAAAACTTAATGATTTTAGAATTAATTTGTCTTCAAGGGCTCCATACGTCCACCCTCTATGTTAGTCAATAATGAAGTAAAAAGATTTCAATGGTCATAATGTGTAACAAACTCTAGTTGTCATGGTTACTCTTCAAGTTTTACTAGTTCTCATTGGCCAACATCTTATAACATTGTTATATTCCAACATTTTATTTCTGTTCAAATTTATAAAAATCCTTTAAATTATAATTATTTTCTTATGCTAGTAGTAATATTAATTATACTAACACCATTGTTTTGCTTTTTTACTAAAGATTATTTTGATATCACTCATGGTTACTTTTGATTAGTTAATAACATTTTTCTTATTTTCTTATTGATATTTCTTTTGTAATTATCTTTAAACTGAATATTATTTATACATTTTTATACCTGATATTCTTACGTAAGTACTTAAACATTTTATATACTCTAATTGAAACTTGGTTATTGTTTTCTCTTTAAACTTACAAAATTCCTTCCTTCATGCTAGGCCTAAAGCCTAGGTTTCACAATACTTCTATTCAACACTCCTTACAATTCATTAACTTTATTTAGTGGTTCATTGAACATTTTCTATAGAAACTGATTAACAAAAAAAAAAATTGGTGCTTTTAACAACACACCTTTTGTTATTAAAATATTTTCTTACCAGGTCCAAGCCTGAAATTAAACTTCTAATTATTATTGGTTTCTTACTTCTATCTTACCTATCTTCTAAGTTTATTAATACTATGGTTCTTTCAATAACAAAACTCTTATAATAATAATTTTTCACACTACTCTAAACAACATAACTCATTCACAAATTCCTTCACTAAACCTAGTGTCTCCTTCTCCCATCTTCCACTCTAATATTTTAACTTTTATTTTATTTGTATGTATTTCTTACCTTCGATTACTTAAATTAATAAAGATACAATTAGTTTAGTATTCTTACTATCTAACATGCTTTTAAAGATTGTTTTGCTATATCAATATAGTCTGCTTTTTTACTGTATTCTACACTGTATGCACTCACACTGCACTTTTCAACTGTTGACGATCAGAAGTCGACCGGTGCACCGAGTCACTTATAACGTTTTCATATGTTTGTGTATATATGTTAATTTACTCGTAGTGAGTTTTGTGCGTGTGGTGTTTATGTGTATAAACGTTTTAATCTTTTCGACGACCCCTATGTATTAGGGGAATAGCATTTTACTGTACCTGAAGATGGGGATTTAGTCCCTGAAACATGTCGTATGTGAAAAACTGAGATCGCCTAGTGGATTATATCAGGTAAAATTCTTAAATTAATCATAATAGCGATCTGGAGACTGCATAAAATGTATCATTTCACATTTGTCTCTTTTGTATTAATTATTGCCTTTACTCAGCTCGATTATATTTTACTTGCTTTTGGCTAGTTTATTATTTAATAGGGTATTTTTTACTTCTATCTTCCTATCTTATACTTATACATTCATGTTTCTTTTCTTTTCATTTAACATACATAATATCTCTATTTTATTTTTATGGTTTATATATTTTACATCTTATTTATGCCCTATCCATTTTAGTGCATTTATTTTACATTTTATTTACTAGCTACATCTTGGGGTTACAATGATTGTGGTAATTCTTTGGGTTACAACCTGGTTCCTCGTTCCTTCATTCTCTTTTTTCCAATCTATTGGTTTGTCATAGTCAGTTTCTTAGTCAATTGTTATTTCGTAGTTGGGTTATCAATCTTTAAGTTATAAGTTTTTTAATATTTCTTCCTACCTTCAGCTTTTCCTTTTATCAATTATTAGTGGTATTTTGTGCTATCTTATGTCATGTTACAATATGTGTTATCACCATTACAAGAATTCAGTTTATTACATGAATTTTGTCCCTTCACATATCCTAACAATATTTATAAATTAAAACAAAATCTCTTAACATACTAACTTAAAGTATTGTCTTCATGGCCAAGATTACATTCATTTATGAACAAACAATAACAAACTATTTAATGTACCATAATACCAATTCCATTCCCATTCTATTAAGCTTTACTAGCTGACTATCAATGTATTGTTTATATGGGCCCTTTTTATGTATTATATTATGGTAACACACATTTTCTATTTTGCCAATAGGCTTAGCACAATTTTCCCCTGATACTACTGATTTATAAACAATAAATAACATTGGCTTTGGTATAACAAATGAATATAATTAAATAATGTTAAGGCCTTCATTAACATCTCATTATAAGATGGGACCTATTACTCTAGTCTACTATTAATATTATTTGTGGTCTCCTCATTAAAAATAAACCACATGAGTTAAAACCATTGAAACTCTAATAACTAATATTGCCTTAACACAACTGTCTATTCTACACTGACATATTTGTTCTCTTGCACTTAAGGTAATTGGAGGGGTCATTGATCCTTACAGTCCTTTTCTGCATGATCAATGATCATCACTGTTTTCCACTTTCTTACACTTATACACTTTTCATGAGTTTGTCTTATAGTCTATGGTACTGTTGTGACCAGCACATTCCACGTTATGATTTTATATATAATTGTAATTGAGGATTCTACTCATACTCAAAATACTCAATGTATTATTTTATTTTATCTTAAGAATTATTTTAAGGAACAAACTGAGCGATTGTGAGGAAGTGTGCTGACCATTTTTTATCGTGGCACGTGTAGCGAGTTATCAACCAGGGAAGCTAAGAATTGTTTACTTGTCAGTGTTCGCGAACGAGTTCCGCTTCGGTTCACAAAAATAAATGTCAAATTGTCCTCTCGTGTGACCTGATAAGTTTCGTTTCAAGACACGTGCAGAGTCCAGTTCTGATTGGCTGAATTTTGGGCATTAACTCATAGAGACTTTTTGCGTCACGCAGGGTATAAAACTGACGAGAGCACTGGGAAGTACACACTCTCTTTTTTCACTTGTTCACTTTTTCGCGTCCTTGCACACTCTCCGTACATCATAGATGTGCATCTTATCAAAAGCGTAATTACAACTTTGTTTTGTTTTACTTAGTTCAAACTTAAAGCATTAATCGATTTTGGATAATGGATTATTTATAGTCAGAAGTGCTCAGTAGTGTTCTAAATTTGTTAAGGAATATGTATAATTGACATCTTAATCATTTATGCCTAATTTAAAGTGGTAACGTACCAAATTCACAAATATAGTTAGTAAAGCTTTTATAATGTTTTAATAAAGAATAGTCAGTATATAAAGAATGTTTTTTTTTTTTTAATATAATATTGTCTTAATGAAAACACTCAATAGAATTATTGTAATGAGAGTAAGTCACTTCAATTATTGTTATTTTGTTCATTTGTATTGTCATTTTAAAACTTGTTAACGAACATAGTTACTCTAATGAATTAAAGAAATATTATTAATCTAAGTAAATGCCTTATTTAATAACGAGCCATTCCCACAGCTATCCTGTCCGCACGACTGGTGCTTTCACTTTGTGAGGCCCCAGCCCCGGGCGTTACAACAAATTTGGTATCAGAATTTGGGATATTAAATTTGGGAATGTTAGTTTACTTACATTAATTAAACATTTCTCTCATTGAAGTGGCTCTTTATTGATGGGCAATAGTAGTAAGAAGTTAAAGAAGAAATTAAGTGATGATTTGTTAATGGGTTTATACTGAGCGTGTCTATATTTTGGGGCTTGTTCGAACTTTTTATGCGGGTTGGTACGCGTGTTGGGGTTATAACAGCTTATTATACCCGCAGTAGTCCTTCTGCCACTTTACCTGTTTATAACACACCAGTCCAATCCAAGATCCTAATACTATTTGGAGGGGTGTGAGACTCTCTTTCGAAGTTAACTACAAAGAATCATAGAAATTAATTATTTAAATAAAACTATTAAGAGTTTGATTACAAATGTCTAAAATGTCTGAGATAGCTGAATTAAAATGTATCGTAGCCCAGTTACAAGAGAGTATCCAGACAACAGGTACTGCACCTGTCGCTGCTACTGTCACTAAGGATCTGACTATAGCAAACTTAATTGAAAATTGGAAGGGCGATGGTACGGGTATTCCTGTTCATACTTTCTTTAAAAAGATTGACGATGCCGCGACACTAGGCAATTGGAATGATTCTGATAAGGTTCGCATCGTTTCGTTAAAATTAAGGGGACCTGCAGCATTGTATTATAACAGTTGTCCGCAGTTACAGAAAGCAGATTTAAAGTATGATGTTTTAACACAGTGTTTTATTGAGCAATTTAAAGTTAAGCAGTTAGATCAGTATCATTGTACAGCACTTCAGTCAGCGGCACAACGTAGGGATGAAACCCCAGAATCTTTTGCTGATTGTTGCGAATTTTATGTTCAAAGACTATTAGACAGGTTGCTGATCCTATGGAGCAAAAAGTCATCGAGGAAGAGGCGGAGCATCGACTTTTAGCTGCATACATAAATGGCCTACAAGGTGTTGTGGGACAGCAAGTACGATACCGATTACATAACACTATGCAGGAGGCAATTCAGATCGCTAATACTATGGCTTCAGCTGATTGTCAACAGCAGCATACTTTATGGGGACATGGTAAGAGAAATAACGCCGATGGACATGTCTTCGTGACTAGTGTCACCTGTTATCACTGTAACAAGGTAGATCACTTAGCTAAGAATTGTTTTAAAAAGTTATCAAGAGAAGCTAGTGGTAAAACTCAGCCACATAATGCTCGCAGTACCAGTTATAATCAGAATCGTAATAATAAAAATAATAACAATGCACAAAAAAAGGCTTTGAAAGACATAGAATGCTATAATTGTCATGCTAAGGGGCATTAAGCTCGTACCTGCAATAGTAAGCAAAATACACACCCAAAACACCAGCAGTTCGACTTGTTAGGGCACGGCAAGGTCGAATGGACGAGTTATTTGATACCTACAATCTCTTCTAATGGTTTAAATGATTTAGTAATTATGGGTGAAATTGAAAAGAAATTACGTATATTTATAATAGACACTGGATCTAGTATTTCTTTAATTAAGGAAGGTATCAGTAGATGTGCTACACATAAACTGTTATAAATGCTAAAGGGGTTTTACCGGGAGTAACTTATTCGTAAAAGGGACACAAAATTTGAGGTTACGTCTGGGAAGCGTTGAAGTTGTACACACTTTTCTTGTAGTACCAAGGAATGATAGTTTTTTCATGTTTACGACGGTATACTAGGCCTCGATTTACTAAAGTCACTGGGTGCAATAATAGACTTGCCATCACGACGCCTGAGTTTGAATAATAACTCGGTAGTCATATCACTTGACTCCGGTGTAGAGGATTGCAGGGTAGTCTCCACTGCTGGTATTACTAACGGTTGTGGGCCTGGCCAGCCTATAACTCGTTGTAATTTTGTCGGGAATGATGCAGAATTTTGGTGTGTCATGAATGCTTCCAAGCAAGAGTTACCACCCTTAAGTGAATTGCCGAATAGTCGGTCTACGTGATATTCCGGTGCCACGAGAGGTTTTAGTAGAACCACGAGAATTAGATGTGCAGGGTATAAGAGTTGCCCGTGTACTGAGTACTGTAGACACCGATAAGAATGTAGTTGTTAAAGTTGTTAATTGTAGTGGATAACCACTTGTAATTCAAAAGGGAATTATATTAGGTCTGGCAGAGAAATACCAGCCTGAAGTTTATGGAAGTGTAAGAGTTGTTGATGTTCTAGAACATGAGAAACATAATAGTGATGATAATTTTGGTAGTAATGAGAATATTGATGAATTAATATTAGGGAAATTAAAGCACTTGTCTAAGAGTGACAGTGAAGTTTTGAAACCAGTGTTATTAAAGTATAGAGATTTGTTCCATAAGGATCCGGAGTATAGAGGGTGTCTTGTAGATATGAAGCATAAAATACATACTGGTACATGGATTGTTTGGGAAATTCTAAATATTTTACTACGCTAGATTTGGCTAGTGACAAATTGTGATGCGTTAAGCAGACATACCTATCTCCTGTCGTAGTATAGGTTGAGATAAGAAACCATGGAGTCAGCAGCGCACAAGAAAAACAGCTGTTACATTTTAACATAGTGATAACGAATCAAGTACAGGGTCAAGGTTTGATGACATTGAAGCTTGCGATACGAATGTTTTAACCGATGAACAAGTGGGGAGACATATGCCTATAATAACAATTACGCTACTACGAAGAAGAAGATGAACCTATTTTAGATATTACGCCTATTGAATTTGAAGATAGTTTAGCACTATCTCCACTTTCATCACCTACACCTAACGATCCTGAATGGCATTCTAATCGACCAATATCCTTGTCTGAATCTCCATCTTCATCTTACAACCTTCGACCAGGGTAAGTCAAAAAGTAAAGGCAAATTTTATTTTCCCTGCTGCAATGGATGGCAGCACTGACTGAACAATGACATATCATAACATCAAAGTTTTTTTGTTCTTTAGCTGTGTTGTTTCAGTGCTCAGCTCCATTCGTAGTGATTTCAGGGCATTTTATTATGAGTGCCCCGTTGTCCGTGTGCACCAAGGAAGAAATGAGGGGAGTGGTACGTTTTCTGCACTCTGAAGGGACTAAACCTGCGGAGATTATTCGCAGAATGCAGCAGCAGTATGGTGAGAGCTGTCTTAGTGAACGCAAAATTTATGAGTGGATAAATCGCTTTAAAAATGGTCGTGTATCTATCTGCGATGAAAAGAGCATTCAGGTAGGCCATCCACTTCGAAGACGGACAAGAACATCGAGACAGTTGAGCGAATGATTCATGATGATCGTCGTGTCAAAATTGAAGATATTGCGCATGCGTTGAACATTAGCCACAGTTCAGCAGTTGCAATCATCCACGAATCACTAAATTATCGCAAAGTGTGTGCTCGTTGGGTACCACATCGACTGACAAACCAGCACAAACAGAAAAGTTTGGAAATTTTGAAATCATATTTAAGGCGTTTAGAAGAGGAAGGAGAAGAGTTTCTCAGTCGCATAGTAACCGTTGATGAGACGTGGGTCCATCACTTCGAACCACAGAGTAAGCGGCAGAGTATGGTGTGGAAACATCCATCCTCGCCTACAGCAAAAAAGTTCAAAAGACAAGTTTCTGCAGGAAAGTTGATGATGACAGTGTTTTGGGATATGAAAGGTCTACTTCTAATTCATTACACTCCTAAAGGTCAAACAGTGAATAGTGACAGCTACTGTGAGCTACTGCGAGATCTGAAACCCAAAATCAAAACAAAGAGGCGAGGAAAACTTTCAAAAGGTGTGCTTTTGCTTCAGGACAATGCCCGTCCTCATACTGCGGGGAAAACGATCCAGTGCATTCAAGATCTTGGTTTTGAGCTGCTGGAGCATCCGCCATACAGTCCTGACCTAGCTCCAAGTGATTTTCACCTTTTTGGTCCGATGAAGGAGCACCTGCATGAATCCAAGTTTTCGTCGGATGACGAGGTTGTGGAGGCGGTGCGCGAGTGGCTGTGCACGATGCCACAAATCTTCTTCCAGGACGGAATTATGAAGCTTGTCAAGAGATGGACCAAGTGCATAGAAGTTGAGGGAGATTATGTAGAGAAATGATGTTACTTGTCATCTTGTTTTCACAATAAAAAGTTCCTTTTTAAAAATTTGCCGTTACTTTTTGACTTGCCCTCGTAGATTACCACATACGTAATTACTATTGTTTTTCATACAATGGCGATTATTCCTTTAGCGAGCCAAGGACTCCATTAACTCAAAGTCAGTCACTTGCATAACTTACTGTCGCAAATATGTTAAAAACAGAATTACTTGCTAATAATAGAAATAGAACACTTAACACTTAACATATAGAAATAGAAATATGTACTTGCTAAGCTATTAATGATAACGAGGTGTATAATTATAATATAAGTACTAAATTTGAAGAGATGTATATTTATTATGAATTAACATCTGCTAATTCAAATGGATGTTCATGCTATATCTCAAACGAAATATATTCAACTGATTATAGAAATTCCTTTAAAGACAGAAAACAGATTACTAGACTTGTATTCTGTAAAGTCCTTGCCGTATAGAGAACCTTCTATCAATAAGTTTATCTTATACTATTAAGCGAGCAATCTTTGTATGTATGTCCTTTTTTTCTCGGAAACGGCTCTAACGATTTTCTCGAAATTTGGTACTTAAGCGTATTTGGACACTAAAAATCGATTGGGCTAGGTCTCATTTTCCGCAAAAATCGCCTAAGGCCTAAACCGTAGGGTCTTTTAAGTATACATTTTAATTCATGTAGGTTTAAATATTCACACAACAATTGCTACTGTTATAACTCTGTCACCCAGCAACAAATATTTTTAAAAAATATTTTTTATTTGAAATTAAAACGTTAATTTTAATTCTGTTCATAAAGAATAGATCTTATCGATGTTTATAAATAATATAAAATAGCTGTTGCAATGAATGTAAATAAACAAACTAAGAGTTGAGACATACAATCCCAGTATTGATGTTTATAAATAAATATAAACAGCTGTTGTTATGAATGTTGTAACGACACCAAAATTCTAAAAGTAATAAGTACATCTTATTTAAATAATGATGGAATGAGATATTGTAAATGAAAAAAAAAAGAATAATGATGTTCAAACTAAACAAATAATACCAAAATTCTAAAAGAAATCAGCACATATTATTAAAATCAAGCATAAATAATACATTTAGTAGTATAATAATAATAATAATGGAGTGCAATATTAATGACAATAGGTCTAAGAGAAATTTAATAAACTAATTAGAAAATGAACTTGCTGAAGAAGAGTTGCAGTATAAAAACAGATAGAATAATATGAGGATAATTAAAACTACTATATTACAAGAGGTATTGAATAACAAAGGTGAATGACATTAAAGCTAATAAATCATTGAATTCTGAAGTGAAGTTATATAAAAGAGAAAGAAATCTACTTAAGAAATATACCAACAGTAATACTGAATATAATAAATAAATGGAGTTATTGGAAGGCAAGGTAGAATAAGAAAAAATATTCAGAAGATAAAAGATTCCAATGGTGTGTATAATGATATAAGATTTATAATTATTTTTAATTATAGAGTGTAGAAGGCTAAGGCGCCACTCTAGAATTATTTTATGGGCAGCAGCCAAAGTGCACTGTACCAGGTATGTGAATGTTCGGAGGAGCAATTGGACGTAAAAGGGTCACTCAACGCCGATATTCATTCATAATACCATATTAATATAGGGGGAATCATTTAACAATAGTATGGAATCAATGTCAATAAAAGAATGGAATATATAAATAAAAGATACAATGAACTAAGAGAAAATTTAAGAATTACAATTCGTTAAAGCCACCAATACAAATAAACAAACTCCAGAGATAAAGAAGAAAATAATTGGTATTGATAAGGAAGGTAGGTTTCAATTTGCCTATAATAATGAAGAATTTGTTTAATAAATATCAACAATTTATATAAACAAGTCAAAATCAAAGTAATTTGAAAGAAGAACAGTAATAAACAAAAGTGTGAACCTATTTAAAAACCAAAAGTCCTATAACAGACATTACTATGACAAATTACTATACTAGATAGACAGTACCCAGTTAGATTTGGAGTAGTTCATATACAAATAACGAAGGATGATAAATTTAATAAATAATGAAAAAATCAAATACCACGGCACATAAAGTACAATACAAATTTAGAAGTAAATGTAAAATGTAATTAAGATGTGATTCAAATGTAATATAAGACAAGTGTAATTAATTGGTAAGAGGATGTGAGATACAGTGGTATTCAATTAAGAATAACTGTGAGTGGGTAGTAATTATAAACAATTATTTAATGAAATGAATTACTAATCCATAGTAGCAGATGATACTGACATTAACATTTAGTTTTTTCTTTATTAGTGTTTGTGTTATATAAGTTTAATAGATATTGATCACACAGACAATGGTTTAAAAGTGTGCATTCAGTTAATCCCTAAAGGGAATTATAGTAATTAGAATATAATTGTTAATTAACAGTTTGTTTATAGCCTATTTAATGAAATTAATTAATATAAAACAAGTGTAAGCAGGATCGATTATGAGTCTTCCAATATTCCAATATAAAAATATAATCAGTCAACATAGGCTTAGATTATTATGTTCAGTAAATAAATTATTAAAAAATATTTGTCAAATTACAAATAACTATAATATTTGGTATTAAAATTGTTCATAGTTTTGTCAGATAACATAATATGTACATTGTATTAAGTATTATGATGTAATAACTAAAAAACAACTTGTACATAAAAGGTAAAATAATGTATTATATAAAAATAATATCCTATGACAACTAAATCTCAATTTGAACAGATATGACCAGAATATTTATGTGTATCCAGGAAACCAAAAGAGAGAAAAAGAATTATATTATAATTATTGAAAAATAAACTAAGAAGGAGAGTTGGGTGTAATTTTGGAAACAAGCTAAATATTTATACAAGAAACATGAATATTATTAAAAAATAATATAATACAAAGTAAAAAACACTATATCAAACTATAACAGAATATAAAATTTAAGCAAATAAAGAAACAGCATAAACAAACCAGCCTTTAAACATTACTGATCCAACAACCAGAAAGAACATTAAAGAAAATAAAAACGAATGAAGTTATGGAAAAAACTAACCTTTAAATGAAAACAAATTACCATTGAAGAACAACTACACCTGAGTTAAATTAAACACAGAAACACTGGAATTCAACCATTATAATAACCAGAAGATTGCAGATAAACTACATTACAAGAGGTAACATATATTGATCACAAAAGAAGCGGATTTCTTCATTAGAACAAAATAAACAAACTGAAGACACCGGAAATTTCCATCACGGATACCAGGAGGCTGTGTGAAACTGAACTGAACTGATAAACATTGTGTAATGTATATTTATTATTATAATTAATACTAAATTTATATTATTCATTATTATATTGTTTGTAATGTAATGTACTTTCTGTACTTGTTTTTCTTTATAATCACTGAACCTTTATATCAGCCAAAAGGACCTAAAAATAATTTTAACATAAAAGAGAAGAGAATCGACCCCGAGATTTCTGAATTATATTAATAGTTACAATAAATGGACTATATCAATTTTTGAATAAAATTACAGTATTATTATTATTATTATTATTACCAGATACCATTCCATGTGTTTTATTTATATAGAAATAGAATTAACAAGTGTTACAAATTGATGTATACAAAGAGAGGGATAAAATAAGGTAAAACCCGTCTTGTTATAAATTGACGCATCCAAAGTGAGGCATAAAGAACCTGTAATTCCTGAAGTGTTATAAATTGGCGAACCCAACAGTGGTGTTTAAAAGATATTGATAAGGGAGTAATACGTGTGGGTATAATGTAAATAAACAAACTAAGAGTTGAGACATACAATCTAATTTATGTATGTCCTTTTTTTCTCGGAAACGGCTCTAACGATACCGTAGGGTCTTTATAGGTCTTTAACCTGCGGCCGAAACGGCGCAGTATCGATGTTTATAAATAATATAAACAGATGTTGCTATGACTGTAAATAAACAAACTAAGAGTTGAGACATACAATTGTGGGTTTCTGCGCAACGATTTTTGTACAATCTATCTGATATACATAATCTAAACTATTAAGTGTTCTCTATATGCTGTTGTGTTTTTTGCATTCTCTGAGGTATATACATAATCTAAACTATTAAGTGTTCTCTATACGTTGTTGTAAATAATGCTTTTACGAAACTTGGACGTCTCTGAAGGGCTGTGCAATGGAACGAGATTGGTCGTGACTGAATTATGTAATAACATTATTAAAGCCAAGATTATCACGGGTGAATATTTAGGCCGAGAAGTTCATATTCCAAGGATTAAAATAGATTCCAGCAAAAGTCAGCTTGGGTGCACTATGCAAAAGGCATCAATTTCCCGTCAGAGCAGCTTTTGCGATTACTATTCACAAGGCTCAAGGTCAAACATTTGAAGTGGTGGGAATTCACTTATTAATTCCTGTGTTTATGCATGGCATGTTGTATGTAGCATTTTCCAGAGTCAAAAGGCGAAGTGGCTTAAAAGTTCTTTTACCACCAGAAAATCCTCGCCATACAAGAATCGTTGTATGGAAAGAAGTATTAAATAATTGTGATTCCAATAACAGAAACCGTCGATAAACGCAAACCGCGTAGTATCGATATGTTTATATATGAAAATAAATATCAAAAAATAAATAATTAATAAAAATAAATAAATAATTAATAATAAATGTTTTTTTTTAATCTGGATATTTATAAATAAATGTGAAAACCGAGCAAAGCTCTGTCACCCTGATATTATATGTAAAGAGCAATACTGAGTACTTAGCATTAACTAAAACGAGACAAGAGTATGTTGAACTTACACACAAAGATGTAATTGCGTGCAGAGGTTCCAAGTATAGTGTGTGTCCAGCCAATATACCTTTGTATTCGTACCATAACGACAGTTGTATCTATGCATTATTTGTTGGAGAGACCAGCAGTGCTCGTGTTCAATGTGAGAAGAAGGTTATACAGAATTTCAGCCGTCCAATTCTACATCAGATGCCGAACAAAGATGCGTGGATATATAGTGCATCAGAACCGATACGAGTTACCTGGGGATGCGATCAAGACACTAAGACCGAGATTCTTAAGGAGAGAGGAGTTCTTCTTAATCCACACCATTGTCATATATATTCCAAATATTTTACCTTATTACCACATACCTATGGATTAAGTATATATAACCTTACTAAGCCTATCATGATTGAACCACCAATATCCTCTTTGATTAGTCCATTCGAAACTAAAATTTTAACAAATAATGTCACTCACATGAAGATTTAAGATGTTACATAACTGAATATCGATGAAGTATGTAACAGTACAGATTTACCTGTACCAGAATAATGGTAATAGGGCATATTGTCATTGTAAATTTTATTGTGAACATACATATTAACAAGGGCAAAGTTAGTTTACCCAAGTCCCAGTAGATACGCAAATTCACCGAGGGGAGACAAGCCAAGGTCATCGGAGTACGAGTGAAATTAACCAATTGTAATGGCGGTTTAGGCGCAACAATTTGACAATACGAACTTTTCATTGGCCCACTGAAACAAATCGTCACCACCAAACAATGACGACTTAAAATAATTACGTGTTATACCGGGCGTTGGCGAAAAGAACAATGCACCATGACGTCAGACACCGCTGTTTTACATAATAATTGTGTCTGCCTCCCCCCAGTTCATCTACAGCAGTCAGCGAGCACATACGCTTGCAGTTTATAGTGGGCAGTTCCATGCCAAAAATGTAACATTTACTTCACAAAATGAAATAATCAGCATCAAAAGTTAACAATAACTATTAGTAGAAGCAGTGAACAAACAAAAATGTATTTAAATTAGAGTCAGTGGGAAACATGACAACACGAAAACCGGCTGAACACCTGCCAACCGCCATGAACAACTAAGGAGGAGTCTACGCCACATCATTTTCAGGAAAGCCCTTTATTAACTATTATCTAAATTCAAAATTACTAAATGAGCTCAAAATTTCACAAATATGTGTAAAGTCAAAGTAAGTGAGAGAGTGAGAAAGTGAGAGTGCATGTCTATGTTGATCAACGTAATATAACCTGAGGCGTTGATTTGTGAAATATGGTTAACAATTATTATTATTAAAATATAAAGAGAATTATGATTTTGTTTATGATTGTGATAACAAGGCTAAAAGAAGTAGTTTCCATAAAATCAGAAAGTATCTTTACTTAACTTTGAACAAGGTCAAGTGCGGAATACCATCGCCGCCATTTTGAATTTTTTAATAATTATTGTGGGTTATTCATGTATCAATTTGCAACATATTTAACAAAATAAAATCAAATTCGTTAGCCTCATGTGGTGTGTTATGTTATTTCTATACCCAACAACCTCAGCCTCTTTCTGCTTAACGCAACTCTGGACCCGAAAAGCCTAATGTACGTAAATGAACCGAGCACATGTTTCCACCAAGGGTGTGGTTTAGATTATGCAAATACAATAAAACATACATAATTATCAGACATATACATTTATTAATTATTCACTGTAAGCGTAATATAACTAGTACTGCATGGGATACACAACGACTTCGATGATGTTTCACTGAACCGACTTATGATATCCAAGAGATACAGCGAGAAAAGCAACAATCACGAAACGAACAATCTAATCGCTATGCCGGTTGCTTTACCGTCATAATTATTGGAGCAGCATTGCTACTATATCTCATCTACCTAACCAAGTCAGTCTCCAAATGTCTAACTTCTACTCTCATACCAGCAACGACATCGAGTGCTGAGGCAACACAAGCAGCAGCAGAGGAGGTTCCAGAGGTAACTTCGCCAAACGGAATGAATGTTACAGCAGTCTACGTAAAACCAGGTGTTAAGAGTTGAACATTCTCAATTATAAATTAAAGAGTTTGTTGTGTTTGTTTGTTTAATAAAGCAATGTATTGAACCTACATAAAGAATTGAGAAGTACGTAAGGAAAATGTAAACAAGAAAAAATAATAATAATTATAATAGTTGTAAACTTACCTAAGGAAAACAAAATTTTGAGTCTCATTATATTCAGCACTTTTTGTTTTGAATGTAACAGATAAAACTATGTTTAAATAGAAAAAGAGACAATTATGTAGTATTGTAATAGAAAGTTTGGACAATAATTTTGTTTGTAAATATCACGTGATATATATGTAAATGTGTACATCGACACAATGTGGTATCTACACACAGCTGATCATGTACAGCTGCTTACCGATAGCAATCAATGACTGACCGTAGATGGCACAGTTTTATTTTTTTGTTTTGTTGGTTTGTTTACATGTAGATTTCATGATGTAAACAGAATAGGTAATACTACTACTTACTATATATACTGTAGTACATTCCATGAACGTTGAGCTTGAGTAAAACTGTAAATTGTTTATACTTTGGATAAATTTTTGTAAAGTAGGGAGGGGTGTTGTGACCAGCACATTCCACGTTATGATTTTATATATAATTGTAAATGAGGATTCTACTCATACTCAAAATACTCAATGTATTATTTTATTTTATCTTAAGAATTATTTTAAGGAACAAACTGAGCGATTGTGAGGAAGTGTGCTGACCATTTTTTATTGTGGCACGTGTAAGGAGTTATCAACCAGGGAAGCTAAGAATTGTTTACTTGTCAGTGTTCGCGAACGAGTTCCGCTTTGGTTCACAAAAATCAATGTCAAATTGTCCTCTCGTGTGACCTGATAAGTTTTGAGACACGTGCAGAGTCCAGTTCTGATTGGCTGAATTTTGGACGTTAACTCATAGAGACTTTTTGCGTCACGCAGGGTATAAAACTGACGAGAGCACTGGGAAGCACACACTCTCTTTTTTCACTTGTTCACTTTTTGGCGTCCTTGCACACTCTCCGTACATCGTAGATGTTGTAACGGTACAGTATGTCCGTAAAGGAATTTGTGGGTACATGAAAATATAATTTTATTGTAATTCAAATGTAATCAAATATGTGAGGGTAAAAGTTTCCCAATATACTACAATGCATTATGTAACGACGAGTTGGCGTCAAGGTCAACTGGCCTACGTGACGAACGACAGCGAGTTTGCTAACAACGACCCGACCACTCCTAAAAAACGTCATCATAATAATGCCAAACGTAATAACTGAACCGTAAAACATAGACGTCATCGCCAGAGAACAATAGTTTCGATGACGCATTAACCCATCCACTCGGGGAAAATACGCCATGTTATCTCCCCAGTCGAAACAACACGGTCCATGCAACAGTACGCTACTTAACTTGCTGGCCAGCAATTACCAGCAAAATTATTCAAAAGTGGTAAAAATGTAACAAAATGTGAACAGTTAAACCAGTTAAAGAACTAATAGTATAATAAAATGTAAATTAGAGTCAGTGGCAGTATAAAAGGAACCAGTAAAGAAGCCGACCGAACACCTACTGGAACATGAGGCATGTCTGAGTCGATCTTCCAACACACAAACTCAGGAAAGTAAACCTTTTCGAAATTCTAACTACAACCCATTAATTTTGAGCTCAAACAAATTTATTAAAAAGAATGTACCTCTAAAATAATTTGTGGGAAGCATGTGAGTGTGTGTGCATGTGCCGGCACATAAGAGAGAATCACGAGGCATTGGTTCACATTACGTGATCCAGTTTACGTAACAATATAAATATTAGACTGCAGTATGTTTCTAACTTCATTTGATAATAAATTAGGAAATTGAAAATAAAAAATATGTATGTAATTGCGATGTACTTAGAGCTAATGCAGCGAAAATACTTCGCCACCATTTTGTTTTGTATTTGATCAAGACTCCATCTTGTTTTGTTCTTGCAAACATTCAAAATATTCAGATCATTAAACACAAGTCTTTTTAACCAAATGTTATCCGAGTATTATTTTCAATAACCATTCTATCTCTGTGCTCGCTTAAAAGGACCCGGACCCTCACCAAGAAATGTTAGGTTGGCAACAACGCCACGTGGTAAATCCACATGTAAATCAAGTATGAGTGCAACGAGATTTTAAAGGTAAGTCACTGTGTAAAAAATAATATCTCATAAAAGTGTTAGTTAACAAATGACGACCCGAACAGTGACTAGTGTTAGTTAACAAATGGCTGCCCGAACAGCGATTTTATAGAAATAAATATTTATATAAATAAGCCTGCAGACAGAGACAGAATGGGTATTGGATTAATGTGTAACTTAATATGTAAGTATTTAGGTTATGTAGTGTTTGATTGTATGTTAGATATACAGCAAAATTCTGATAAGAAAAATATTTTAAAATGGCAAACAATAACGAGAGTGTCAGCCTAACTGACATTTTGAATGAAAGCCAGATCAATGTCGAATTAAGTGTGACCGAGTCGCAAATTATGAGAGAAGGAATTCACTCAACGCCAGTCCCGATTAAAAAAGCTGAGGATAATGAGGTGATAAAAATGATGCAATTACTTTTCAATGCACAGAGTGTAAAATTTGATGAGAAATTCAATGCACAGAGTGTAAAATTTGATGAACAGAGTGTAAAGTTTAAAAATTTTGATGAGAAATTTAATGCACAGAGTGTAAAGTTTGATGAAAAGTTTGACAAATTTGATGAGAAGTTTAATGAAGTGAAAAACGAAATTAAGAGACAATTTTAATTTTGATAAACAAATTAACGAAATCAATGCACATTATGAAAATATGCAAGGACAAATCATAGAAGCGATAGATCGGGTGTTTGATAAACAAATAAACAGAGTAGATGACATAATTAATAAATTGAAAATGAATAAAGTAGAGGACAATTATGAGATTAAAATGGGGGTAGAGAATGGTGGAGAAACAGATAAATCAAACGTAAATAAAGACGGTCAGATGACATATAATAAGGTAAGTGGTGTTGAGAATTATGACAATATAAATAAAAATGTGGTGTTGGAGAATAATGGGGTGAATATTGAGAGTACTGATGAAGTTATAGAATGTAATAATGAGTCAGAGAGAAAGTGGAGAGAGAGTATAAAGGTAGAGGGGTTGCAGGGGGTATATTTTTCCTGTGATGTTGTAGTTGGGGGTGAAGAAAAGGCTTCACGAGTATATTTGGGAGACATATGGTCTGCAAATAGTTGTCCTTTGAGTTTTTGTGCATCTGATAGGTGGTGCAGTAACAAAGTTGTAGTGTCCCCTGCATATTATGTTGAGAGAGAAAGAGAGTGTGTGACTTGGTGTTATGATAAGGGATATTTTGAGAGAGAGAGGTATGGTGATAGAAAGATAAAGTTGTTTGAGGTTGGGAGGAATTATAAAGAGTTAATAGAGAAAATAAATAATGAGAGAGTTGATTATATAAAAGACTTACCTTGTGAAGTAATAGGTACAGTAGCAGTAGATAACTATGATGATGATAATAATGACTTTATAACTTACCTGGTTGGGACAGATAATACTAAAGGCGACAGGACCATAATCGATCGTGACGAAGTATATGAGATAATGATATGGAGTGATCATATTGATTATAATAGTATTGTGGAAAATTATACAAAATTGAATAATCTTTACATTGATAGTCATAATATAAGGTACTAGCGAGTACCCGGCATGCGTTGCAATGCCACTCAAAGAAAGAAAGTGTTTGTATATATATAATATATAAAGACTTCGTTCGCGTGGTCTTCAATTTAATGCGATAATATATTTAGAACAGAATCTATTCCATTGGGTTGCCATAGTAACCAGATCTAATAAGTTAGTTTTTTAAGACTCCAAAGGACCCCCCAGAGGATCGTATCGAAAAAAACACCTGTCCTATGTTGGTTCTCCCGTTGCGTAAAATATTTGTGCCAAGTTTGGTTGAAATCGGTCCAGTGGTTTAGGAGGAGATGTGAAAGACCCCAAAGAACCCCATCGAAAAAACACCTATCCTATGTTGGTTCTCCCTTTGCGTAAAATATTTGTGCCAAGTTTGGTTGAAATCGGTCCAGTGGTTTAGGAGGAGATGTGGAAGACCCCAAAGAACCCCCCGAAGTATCATATCGAAAAAAACACATATCCTATGTTGGTTCTCCCGTTGCGTAAAATATTTGTGCCAAGTTTGGTTGAAATCGGTCCAGTGGTTTAGGAGAAGATGTGGAAGACCCCAAAGGACCCCCCAAAGGACCCCATCGAAAAAACACCTATCCTATGTTGGTTCTCCCTTTGCGTAAAATATTTGTGCCAAGTTTGGTTGAAATCGGTCCAGTGGTTTAGGAGAAGATGTGGAAGACCCCAAAGGACCCCCCAAAGGACCCCGTCGGAAAAAACACCTATCCTATGTTGGTTCTCCCGTTGCGTGAAATATTTGTGCCAAGTTTGGTTGAAATCGGTCCAGTGGTTTAGGAGAAGATGTGGAAGACCCCAAAGGATCCCCCAAAGGACCCCATCGAAAAAACACCTATCCTATGTTGGTTCTTCCTTTGCGTAAAATATTTGTGCCAAGTTTGGTTGAAATCGGTCCAGTGGTTTAGGAGGAGATGTGGAAGACCCCAAAGGACCCCCCGAAGTATCATATCGAAAAAACACATATCCTATGTTGGTTCTCCCGTTGCGTAAAATATTTGTGCCAAGTTTGGTTGAAATCGGTCCAGTGGTTTAGGAGGAGATGTGGAAGACCCCAAAGAACCCCCAAAAGAACCCCATTGAAAAAACACCTATCCTATGTTGGTTCTCCCTTTGCGTAAAATACTTGTGCCACGTTTGGTTGAAATCGGGCCAGTGGTTTAGGAGGAGATGTGAAAGACCGCAAAGGACCCCCATAAGGACCCCCCGAAGGATCATATCGAAAAAACACATATCCTATGTTGGTTCTCCCGTTGCGTAAAATATTTGTGCCAAGTTTGGTTGAAATCGGTCCAGTGGTTTAGGAGGAGATTTGGAAGACCCCAAAGGACCCCCCAATGGACCCCGTCGAAAAAAACACCTATCCTATGTTGGTTCTCCCGTTGCGTAAAATATTTGTGCCAAGTTTGGTTGAAATCGGTCCAGTGGTTTAGGAGGAGATGTGGAAGACCCCAAAGGACCCCATCGAAAAAACACCTACCCTATGTTGGTTCTCCCGTTGCATAAAATATTTGTGCCAAGTTTGGTTGAAATCGGTCCAGTGGTTTAGGAGGAGATGTGGAAGACCCCAAGAACCCCCCATAGGACCCCATCGAAAAAAATTCATAAACCTTCGCGGGCGTGCGCACAACAACTCACCGAAGTTTCATCGCAATCGGATGAATGGTATAGGAACGCATACGGGACAAAGAAAGAAAGAAACAAACATTCATTTTTATAGATATAGATTCAATAAAAAATGACTTGTATAGACGTAAGGTTAGATTATTATATGATGATGGTGGATAAGTGTTTTATTGTTTATGAACATTTAATTATGTGAATAGTGTGATTTTGAAATGGATTGTCTTATGAACTGATTTTTGGTCAATGATAACAAATAATAAGTTGGATTGTATATTTTTGTGTGTTAATGTCAAGGTATTTGTGTATGACATTATGTTGTGTATTATATGTAAACCATGTAGATAATAGGAGTTGACTGAATAATAGTTGTAACATTTTTTTCAGACTAAATAAATGAAATGAGAATAATTGTGAAGTTTAAGGTAATTAAAGTAATGGTGAAATTTTAAATAATTGAATTAAATAATTGAAAAGTAGTTAATTAATTAATTAATGTTATGATGATGAATTTAAATAATTTCTGAGATTTAGATTATCTAATGAATAGTATATGATTAAACACATAATATGTTGGGATATGGAGTTACATTGTTATTAAGAGGTAAGTGATGAATTTTTTAAGGTAATTGTCAAAGATCATAGTAAGGTGAAATGTTGTAAAATGTTTGGGTAATAATGATAAGGCATTTGAGTTAGTCAATGTTAACTTTAGTGGGTGTTAGATGAAATAAGAATTTTGAATAAAATAATACAGAAACAGGGTAGTAATAGGGACAGAGTAGTGGTAGTGCTTATATGTAGACAGAGAGGGTAATGTAATTAGAGAGTAAATAGTTGCTGGTGATATTATGTAGATGAGGGTGAGGTGGTAAGGAATGACCAACGTGCGTCGCGTCGTTGGGCAGGTAATTGTGAAGGGTCGAGGAGTGTTTGCCGAGATTATTGGGAAGGGCAAAAGGAGATGAATGGAATTGCCAAGGTTGTGTAATACACTTCTTGATAGGCCTTTGTAAAAGAGTTAAATTATTTATTTGAAAATTATGTTGGCCTACGAGCATGTGAGAAATAAGATTACAAACTACTTTGATCAATAATAATATTAATAATTTATTTAATAGTCTATAACACTTATTCAAGTGTACCGACTCTTGATTATACCTCAGGGCGCCAGTAATAATAAACACAAATTAAAGTATGTTAATCAACTTTTAATGAACCATTTGCATTTATACATTACAAAATTTATTTATATGAATTGGATCGTTTTATCTTACAAATCGAATATTATTAAATAGCAATGAGTCCTTTTCTGACAGATTGAGTCACTATATTGAATACAAACATATATATTTATCAAACAACATAGAATTAAATGTTCATTATTCGTTACTTGCGTAAGATTCCTTCCAAAGTGTGTGGTCCTGAAGATGTTGTAGATCAGTGAGTCGTCAGCAGCCGTTGTCCTGTGTTAATCCTGGTTAAAACTGCACTAATTCACTTTATCACAGGTGTACACTACACTTGACATATAGATTATACATATAACTATGTCGTATAATTATACACTCTGAACACAAAGATTATTGAATTGACCTTAAGTGCATCTAACACAGTTCGCATCGTGTGTGGCTCGACTATTTCACACCGTCGTGACTTTACTCCGAACTCATTCGCCTTCTTCCGCGATTTACCACAATGTATTGAATTAATGGAACTTCATATGTATTATTACTTCTTGTTGTTTATTATAACTCCGATCATCCACTCATTTACTTATTACAGTTTAAAAAACTTTATAACTTTAGTATTAGTAATTATCGCGTTCCCGTACTCTGTTACTTCTGCGAATTTACTTATTCTTTACATTACTTATTAAAATCTATAGTTGACACAAAACAGCGTACGCGAGTCTCTTCGTGTAATTCCGCTGATATAAAGAAGACTAATTTATTTCTCTCTAAGTTCATAATATATACTTGCTTTGAGTGTCCCTTACCTACGATCTACAGCAAAACGTTCCTATAGGTTTAAACTACCGCTAAATACAAATTCGCCCAATCTGCTTAACTAAAACCTCCCGCGCGATACATGACGCTTTTTCTGATTCGCCCAACATTTTTTCCGTGTTCCACGTGCTTAAAAAACTAGCGTCTATCGTTATCTCTCTCACACAACGCTCTCTCTCGTCTAACGGTATCTATTGTTATATGCACTTAAGTTTACAATGTTTGGCAAACACCCGTACTATCTTAGCAAATAATACATTTTATGACAGTTGTGTCCCAAAACGTGACTTAGCCTAAAAGTACATTCATTATATTTGTCAGCCCCAGCGCCGGCGTTATTAACCTACCGCTTTATTCTACAGATTTTTTACAAGTTAATTTTCTTTCAAATAATGCCGCCTTACGGTTCTGGCGTCTCAATACCTCTCCGCTTTCTAAAACACACCCATTTCTTTGCGTTCAGCATAGTTGATTAAGTAAAATTAGCAATTGCTCAAATTTTCTGTTATACAAGTCCCCCCATAGAAGCAGCATTTCAATTTTATCAAAATTGTAAACTAGTTCTATTGATGCGTCTCTGAAATTATTATAATTATAAGTACCTCGTTCATATATTCTAGTGACTTGACATAATTAATATCCCCTTCCTCCACACACCACCCCAACTACACCTTCCACACAACAACCGTTACGAAATGATGGCAGTCTTACTCAAAGCTGAAGAAGGCGAATACGTACGCTGAAATGCGTCCAACGAAAAACAGTAAGTTTCACAAGAAAAAGTTTATTTTTAGATAAGTATAATTAATATATTCATTCATTATAATTAAAATTAACAATGTATTCAATTTAATTACATGCCTTAAATTTCTTAGTCTAACTGGGTGAGTCTTTTATTACAACATTACTCAGTTATTACCGAATGCTAAACATCAGGGTTGGTCGTTGGTTTATGGTTTGTTTACAAACAAACTATCCGTCCCCCTATGCCTGACTTGTCAAACTACTTTTACATGTGGGTGGCCTACTTTTCCTTTCAATAACATCTGTTACATACAGCAATTTCCCTTTTTAATATTTTGTGACATTTCTCATTTACTTATTTTTCTAAACATTCGTAACTTCTTACATGTCTAACTTTCATTATACGTTATTACATTGACTGCCCTTACATTTAATTTGATATTTACGACTACTACATCAATATTCGGATGTGTGCTATTACATTTTGTTTTCCAATTTTCATGTGGTGTTTCGGTGTGTGTGTGTAAATTTTGGGTTTCTTCCTCCATTGTTTCAATATCTGCTCCCTCATACACGACTGCTACATGGAATATCTCTGCCATGAATATCTCTGCCGTGACTTCCTTCTGGTTCCCTTTTTCTGGAATTGTTAATTGTTGGTTGCGGAAATCGATAATACACCCATATTCTTCTAGTAACCCTATGCCTATTATACAATCCTTTGCTAGCTCTGGTACCATGAGGAATACGCCGTCAACTTCCACATCTCCCGATCTTGGTCGTTAACAATACCTGCTGCGTCACCCTTTTTGATTTCTGTCCAGTTGCTCCTTTGATGACAGCATTTGATAGCCTTAAGGTTTCGACATTTCCCAATTTCTTCTTATTTTTAAACCATTTCTCAGATATAGCGTTTACTTGGCTTCCAGTATCAATTAATCCGTATAGGGGCATTTCATTTAATGATATCCTGATCTCCGGGCATTTGCTTATACAATACTCTACACTTATATCATCATTATCCAATGCATTGTCTTCTAAATCTAGAGCAACGGTATTAATATACTTTTTAATGGTGCTTAAATCTACGTCATCTGTACCATGCTGTCCTTGTTTTGTTGATATTGCAGTGGCACTTTTGTTATGTTGGTTACCACTAGTCGATGGGATCGGCTCTGGTTCATTTCTAAACTTATTTGGTCGTCTATTGTAGTGTTGTGTATTCGACCGGTTTTCATTGTCGTGGGCCCGTCCTTGTTCAACCCTTCTTCCACTCTCCTCTTCATCTCTCACCCATGGCTTCTGTTCACGTCGATTGTCATAATGTGTCCGGGTCATTGTCCTTGTTTCACTCCTCAAATCCATGAATTCTGATAGTACTTGTTCGAACTCATTAATAGTCGTAACCCCACGAGTAATAATGGCGATCTGTACCCCTTGAGAATAATGTTTAGTAATTTTTCTGATCAGGTATTGATCAGGTATCGGTGGAATTAACTGTCTGTTCTCTAACAATTTCCGTTCTAGGTATTGTATCATGCTCATACCACTCTCCATCTGATAACGTCCAAACTCGAGCTCGTTTCTTACCTTTTCTTGAACCATATCACTCCAGTATTTGTTCGTGAAGGCTTCTTTGAACTCTGCGAAGTTGGTTACGCCATTCCTGATCAATCTCCACCACACTGCGGCCTCTCCTTCTAGGTGCCTTCCAATCCATGCGACATTGCCGTGATCTTGGTAATGCTCCATGTAGATATCTTCCATCTCCTTCATAAACTCCATCGGGAAGTCTCCAGTCCCATTGTACTTGATATTTTTTACTTGTTCGTGAGTAATGTTATGGTTGCATGATTGGTTATTAATTGAGGCTAATTTATTTTTAATTTCTCGTTGTATCTGTCGTATTTGCAGGTCAGTTTCTTCCGATTTACGGTCAATATTTTCGCTCACCTTCTTCATTTCTTCCAGCTTTTCGGCTCGTAACTCCTTGATTGCTACCGTATTGTTTTCGCATCTTTTGTTTATAATTTGAATGTTGTTGCTATGCTGTTCATCCAACTCTATGATTTGCTGTTTAGTATTCATACTAAGCTCAGTAATCTTATTGGTATTGTCTTGGATTTTGTGGTTCGTCTCAACTTGGCAGTCTTGGAACAGTTTTTTGTTGTTTGTTCTATCTTGTTCTATTTGTATGGCGACTTCGTTTCTTATTTCTATGTGTTGTTTTTGGATTTGTTTTTCGTTTGTTGTAATGCTTGTTCTAGCCTTAATTCATGTTGTTCTAATCGTTCGTCTGTTCTTTTCGCATGTTCAGCAATTTGTTGTGCTATCTGTTCTTTTGTATTTTTCGATTCTTCTTATATTTGTTGTGAGATCTGTTTCATTGTTTGTTCTGTTTGAAGTACCAGTCGTTTTTCTGTTTTTCTTGATTCTTCTTGTATTTGTCATGTGTGTTGTGACAACTGTTGTTCTAGTAATTGTTGTAATATTGTGTATATATCAGTGTTTTTGTCTGTCTCTAGTGGTGTCTGACTTATCGGTTGTTCTCGAATTTCTGTTACTGCTGTTGGTGTAAATTGTTGTGTCTCTGCGTTTTCATCGTTCTGTCCATTTTGTCCCCGCATCCCTGACGCTTGATCCTCCTCTGAAATGTCTGCGAGCGTGTCTGGATCGCCTAATTGATTTTTTATTTCGAATTCCATATCGTTGTTTTGGGTATTTGTATTTGTGTTCATGTTGCTGTATAGGTTGTGAATGTTGTTTTGTATGTCTTTGTCTCTCCTACTCCTACTTCGCGTAATCATAAACTACGTTTTATACTATTTCTATTCTTAACTTCTACTTGTTCTTAATTTATAATTTATTTAATAGTGACTCAACTCAATTGTCCCACGTTCCGGGCGACAGAATGTAATACACTTCTTGATAGGCCTTTGTAAAAGAGTTAAATTATTTATTTGAAAATTATGTTGGCCTACGAGTACGTGCGAAATAAGATTACAAACTACTTTGATCAATAATAATATTAATAATTTATTTAATAGTCTATTACACTTATTCAAGCGTACCGACTCTTGATTATACCTCAGGGCGCCAGTAATAATAAACACAAATTAAAGTATGTTAATCAACTTTTAATGAACCATTTGCATTTATACATTACAAAATTTATTTATATGAATTGGATCGTTTTATCTTACAAATCGAATATTATTAAATAGCAATGAGTCCTTTTCTGACAGATTGAGTCACTATATTGAATACAAACATATATATTTATCAAACAACATAGAATTAAATGTTCATTATTCGTTACTTGCGTAAGATTCCTTCCAAAGTGTGTGGTCCTGAAGATGTTGTAGATCAGTGAGTCGTCAGCAGCCGTTGTCGTGTGTTAATCCTGGTTAAAACTGCACTAATTCACTTTATCACAGGTGTACACTACACTTGACATATAGATTATATATATAACTATGTCGTATAATTATACACTCTGAACACAAAGATTATTGAATTGACCTTAAGTGCATCTAACACAGTTTGCGTCGCGTGTGGCTCGACTATTTCACACCGTCATGACTTTACTCCGAACTCATTCGCCTTCTTACGCGATTTACCACAATGTATTGAATTAATGGAACTTCATAATGTATTATTACTTCTTGTTGTTTGTTATAACTCCGATCATCCACTCATTTACTTATTATGGTTTAAAAAGCTTTATAACTTTAGTATTAGTAATTATCGCGTTCCCGTACTCTGTTACTTCTGCGAATTTACTTATTCTTTACATTACTTATTAAAGTCTATAGTTGACACAAAACAGCGTACGCGAGTCTCTTCGTGTAATTCCGCTGATATAAAGAAGACTAACTTATTTCTCTCTAAGTTCATAATATATACTTGCTTTGAGTGTCCCTTACCTACGATCTACAGCAAAACGTTCCTATAGGTTTAAACCGCTAAATACAAATTCACCCAATCTGCTTAACTAAAACCTCCCGCGCGATACATGACGCTTTTTCTGATTCGCCCAATGTTTTTCCGTGTCACGTGCTTAAAAACCTAGCATCTATCGTTATCTCTCTCACACAACGCTCTCTCTCGTCTAACGGTATCTATTGTTATATGCACTTAAGTTTACAATGGTTGGCAAACACCCGTACTATCTTAGCAAATAATACATTTTATGACAGTTGTGTCCCAAAACGTGACTTAGCCTAAAAGTACATTCATTATATTCGTCAGCCCCAGCGCCGGCGTTATTAACCTACCGCTTACTCTACAGATTTTTTACAAGTTAATTTTCTTTCAATAATGCCGCCTTAGGGTTCTGGCGTCTCAATACTTCTCCGCTTTCTAAAACACACCCATTTCTTTGCGTTCACCATAGTTGATTAAGTAAAATTAGCAATTGCTCAAATTTTCCATTATAGTTCGGAACACATCCTAGATACAAAGAGGGTATTAGATATTTTATTATAAGAGGAGAAGGGTATAAGTGGAATTAGTGTTGTAGGGGGTTATTATTGAGAGATTGGTGTCACCCTATGAAATCTCCTAGTGGTTGTTAGTAGGAAGAAGGGAGTAAGGTTATAGATATAAATGCCCATATAAATCAAATCATTGTGAATAACTGAGAGTCACCCAAACTAATGAAAGAAGAAAATGTTAAATAGAAAATTCATAGTAGAGATGGAATAGTAAATGAAATGTTATGTATAATGAATGTCAATAACAAATTAAAATTTTTTTTTGGAGAATAATGGTACGATATATGTTAAATAAATTAAAGGTTGATGCAAACAGAGTTAAGAGAAAGTTCAAGTTATAATGTTTATAAATTTTATACAAATTATTTTAAATGTGAATTGTTTAATGTAAACGTAACAATGTTAATGTTCAAAGTAAATGTTTTATTATGTTATATTATGTTGTATGGTCATAGTGTCTGTGGAAGGTGGTTACTGCAAGGGGTAGTAACGTTAAATGAATATCAAATATTAAGTAGATGATGTTGATAATGGTGTTGAGCATAAAAGATAATTATGATTTTGCTTTGAAGAAGTATTAGTATCAGGAAAATTGATCAATGAATTTTAAATAGCTAGATTGTTTGCCATAATGAATTTGTGTTTTGGATTCTATATAATAGATATTGTAACGTAACAGAGTTGAGGTTCCCGACGTTACATAAAAAACTTTGTAAACATGACTTAAAACAATGCCCAAAGTATGTTATAATTAAATACAAGAGGGCCAATCTCACCTAAAAAATGCACTGAAGGTGTAACGGGGCAAAAGGGAGGGGTTTTATTTTATTAAATTTTTTGCAACAATTTATTTCATATGCATGGCCAGTCCCCGGTTGAATCTAACTCGTAGCGAACAAAGAAACGGTGATGAAGCAATTGCAATGGAATGTGCGGGTTGAAGATTCTTAGAACTTTGCGACTGTGTGACACACACCCACAAACGCGCCACCACCAGCAATCGCGCAACCGACACCAAGTTGGTAAAACAACATGGCTTGAAGATGAATTTTGTCCAGCACGTGGTCTCAACACGACGGAAACGAAATTAAGTCCTGCCCACATTTGTGACGTCCACCAGTGAACACTAAATATCGTCAACGTCCAACACACGAAAATCCCATGTGTCGTGTGTGCAACTGATGAGACTTTGACAACGAAGGCTGTGTGCAGCGACGAAATTGTTGGCAGGCAAGGCAGTGATGTCCGGCCGCATGTAACGGCAGTCGGAGAATAACATCTTAACCCGCCGGACGCTAACAGTAGTGCGTCCTCCGACTGGACACAAATTTTCGTATTCACTATATAACAAAATATAAATCGGTAGTGGCAATGGTTGCGAGGCGGCAGCGGCCATTTGGAACATAACGGGCTGGCGAGCCGAAAGTTATTAATAATGTAAATATACAAACATGTGCACAGTGCGACGTAGCCAGGGAGGCGCCGTGAGTTAATCAAATACCAGACAATAATTGACTTTTATTTTGTACAGAGCTCTGAATAAGGGAAATTTTAAAGATTGAATGAATGAATGTGTGTATGCAAATACTGGGCTGTTTTGTTTTGTTTCGTTTAAACAAAAAAATATATATATCTATACAATATAAGTAAACGTAATGGTTTGTATTTTCTATTGTCGTATTGCTCGAAGAAAAGTAAATTATCCTATAAGATGTTAAAGTTGTAAGATGTTAATTGAGTTAAAGTTAAAGATAAAGATAACAGTAAAAATATTTGTTTCATAGCATAACCATGTGTTAGTGTAGTTCTTACGCCATAACCATTTCCTAGTATTCTGTACTGAAAACTCATCTAACGTAATCGGGGGTTTTCTGAAATTTTAAAATGCAGTCAGATAGTGGGATTTTTATAAGGGCAAGAGTGTTTTAAGTTTACATGTTTATCTAAAAAATATGTTGGCGACCTGGGCAGTAAAGGTAAGTTTCACGGGGAATATGACGGTAAGTAAAATTCTGGCAGCGGTGAGTATTATGATGAGTGTAGTATTTAGTAAAAAGGGTAAAAGGCAAGAACCTTAACAGTGGCGACTTGCTGCCAGGATGTTCGTATAAAAATTATAGGAACTAGACCTGTTTTAAAGCACAGAAAATAGGAATTGGTAACGGCGTATTTGTAAAAATTTTATCGTATATAATTACGTAAAATAAGGTTATGTTTTGGTAGGAGTATGATGTGTACAATGGTGTTAGATGTTTTGATTTTATGTGTGTTGTTTAATAATAGTTTTTTTTATATATAAAGAGGTTATATAAATAAATTTTGAACATGGGCGAAGTACGAGAGAATGATATGGGTTTCACGTGGGGGGAGTGGGAAAGCGAATTTAGAGGGGTTGTAGGTGAAATGACAGACGAGGAGTGGGGTAATTTAGATAATAACACGGATGGAAGAACAAGAAGAGGGAATATTCGCAGAAATTAAGAAACATAGTGAGATGACAAATGATAAAGGTAAGGTAGTTGAAGTAATAGTGGTAGAAAATAAGGCAGTAAATAGGCCTATTCACAATGATGATAGTGTATTAGTGGTAAATAAAGGTAGAGAGACAGACCAAGTTAACAAGAATAAAGTTGATCAGGTGGCAGATAATGAGGTAAGTAATGAGATGAGTGAATCTGATTATAAATGATAATGGATATGTTGCGAATGATTGATAAAAAATTTGACAAGAGGGAGAAAAAGTAGGATAAACATTTTGATATGATGAATAAGGGTTTTGACGGGTTAAAAACAATATTAGATGAAAGAAAGGAAATAATGGATAAGGGTTTTGACATGATGAATAAACATTTTACGAGATGGACAAGAAGTGGAAACGAGAGGCAGATAAATTAAAGGAGAATACAGAAGTTGAATTAAAACAGGTAAGTGTTTGTGGTGGTAGTAATATAACGAAAAATAACGAAGGATTAGTAGACAAGGTAAGTGGTGGTAGTAATACAAGTAATTATAATGGTGAAATAACGTTAAATAAGAATCGTGAGTATATAGCTGAAAATGGGGTATCAAAAAGTGATACAGTAGACAATAGTGAAAATGAGAGTAGAATGGGAGTTGAGGTTGATCAGGGATTGCTAGTTAGTGCTTATGATTTAGAAAGGGAGTATAGTGATAGTTTAAATGTAGAAGGTGAACAGGGGTATGGGGTTAAATGTGAAGCAGAGACTTCACAAGTGTTGACTGAGGACAAGAGTTCCTCAATAGTTTTTGTAGAAGACAAAAGGTCTTTAGAATGTCATATAAGTTGTTTGTGTTTATCTGGTAGGGCCAGATGGTATTTAAAGAATTTTGTGGTATTGCCCTCTGTGTGGAATGAGAATGTGAAATGTAGTGAGAAATATTGTGATGAAAGTAATTATGAGAGAGAGAAAGAGTTAGAGTGTTTCAAGTTAAACAGAAGTTATAAAGAGTTGATGGAGAGTTTGAATATTAATATTATGGTAAATACTGTAGACATACCTTGTGCAGTAGTAAACAATGATTATATTGATGATAAATATGTACCTGTAGGAAGAATTAGTGTACTGGTAGTGGAGGAATATGATGAGAAAATAATTTACCTGGGTGTGACAACAATTACTGACGGAGACTGGACAAAATTAACCAATATTGAACAGGTTTATGAAACAATAAGAGGGAAGATGAATGACATAGAGGTAATGGTGTATTATAATAATAATAATTATAATAAATTGAGTATAAGTAAGAAGGAGAAATGTTATAAAAAGGTATGACTATTATTCGATGATGGAGGGTAAATTAAAAGAGCAGTGTATGGACATTTTAAATATTTAATTTGTGGTTATGACCTTGCTTACTTAGAAAATGAAGTGTGGAAAACTGAACAATTAATGACAAATAATTTGTAAATAATTGATAGTGAAATTAATTGTGTGTATTGTAAAATATGTTATGTAAACCATGTGTAGGTAGTAGAAATTGTTGTGATAATGATAATAATATTTTTGCAGCCTAAATAAATAACAAAAATAATTTTGAAGAGGACAACAAATGAATTGTAATTATTGTAATTGGTGAGAGTAATTAAAAATGTTGTGTTTTCAATAATTAATTTAATTAAAATAATTTGAGATGTTTAAATATTTTTGATTGATTTAAATGTTGTATAATTGAATTTTCTAATGGAGTGAAATTATTTTATGAGATGTGAATGTGACAATAATTAATAAATAAATAAATGTTAAATTGTTTAGTATGGAATAACATTGTTGTTAAAATTGTTTCAGAAGGTACCGGGTGTTTGGTGTTTATATTTGTGTATTTAGGACAGTGTATGAGTGATATTCTGTAAGTATAAATTTCCTAATACAATATGTAAGGTAAAACTTGATATAATTTTGAAATGTGTTTATAGTAAAGTCATTCACCTCGCTAAGAAAATCAGCTGATCCGCTGTAGAATGTCACTTATGAATAGTTTGCTAATTTCCAATGGAGCTAATGTTTGAATGTAATGATTTTAATGTGTTAAAGATTTTATTTTAAAGGATGATAAAATGAATTGAGATAGTTGAGAATTTTAAAGGTAATGTAAAAGGTGAAGTTGATTTTGGGTGATTAATATTTTGTTAGGACATGTAGATCAGTCCAGGTTGAGTTTAAAGGGAGATGAAATAATATTGTTATGAATAATGTAATGTAGAATTTGAGATGTAATAGTGACACAGTAGCTATGGGTAAAATATGTAGAGTATTAGTGATATATTGAGTTAATAAGTAAATGGAGATATCTTGTTGTAGTTGAGGTGATGTATTGGGAGAATAAATAGTTGATGGGTAATTTTGTAAAGGGGGGTGGTGTGTAAGGAGTCCACAACGACAGGCGTTGTGGCGGGTAGCAGTGGGTTTTTAGTGAGTGATTGCCGGGTAAATAGGAAGGGCAAGATGTGGAGACGGTGGTGAGTTGAGGGAAACACACATCCTGAGTACAAAGGGGTAGAGAGTATATTTATATAAGGGGTAGAATGATGCGAATTGAGTTGAGTAGTAAGTTGGGTTTAGAGAATGTTTGATAGATGTTTTTGATAGAGATGGGTGTCATATTAGTTAAAGCTGTTAGTGATAGTAGAGTCAGAGGGGTAAAGATTATAAATATATACATGCCAAGTTGTGAATCAAGTTATTATGAATAATTAAATCACCCAAACTAATGAAGATTGAGAATGTTGATGAAAGTAAAACATAAAAATTAAATGAAAACAAGTGACAATTTTAATAGAATTTGAGAATAATGTAAAGTTATAAAATGTGTAATTTTGAGTAATTTAAATGTCAATTTTATTGTTAATTGTAATAATAACCATGTTAATTTTGAATGTCTTATTATATTATGTTTGAAGATAAAAAATTTTAAAGATGTTTAATGTATTTTATGATGTAGCCTATGTATAACCTCTGTAGGTCAAGGTTGTTGACTTGACCCAGTTTGATCAGCTGATGGTTGCTGTTATAAACTAGACTTGTTTGGGCAATGAAGTGATGCAAACTTTGTTGTTTAATTGATTTAAATAAATTTAAATTTTCTGAAATATTTAGAAAAGTATATTTTAATAAATTTAAATTTTTTTGAAAAAAAACCGTAAATTTTTGATTTTTTTGTGCCTGCCCTCAAAATTGATGTTTTGAATTTGGATTATATTATTGTTTATGTGTATCAATAGTGTTATTGAATTATATTGTTTAGAATATGTGTAAACAAATGTTAGGATAAGTGAGTTCATGTTTTAATTATATGTTCAATTTATTTGTTTTTCTGCTTATTAATAATATTGAAGAGAATTGATAGATTTGATAGAGTCATGTAAAAGATTTTATTTTTGATTCTGAAGAGAGAAATGGTAACAGAACAGACTGATTTGGAACTTAGATGAAATTTTAACCAGATTTCATGATTGGAATTTAATTTGTTTGCTATATCGTAATTTGAAGAATGCTTTTAAAATGTTTAAGTAGTTTGTTTAGGATGTATTAACAGGTATATGTATGCGCCCAGTATTGCTGAAGGCGACCCAGTGTGCATGATAAGGGGGAACATATCGGTTGAGGATCTGGCATGGACTAAGGCCAGGGATTTGGAGTTTGGGGTGGCATGTTGGAAGGTTAGGTGCGCTGTGGTGCGTGTCTGTTCGATTTTATGGTGTTGGGATCTCGAATAGAGAAGTCCAGTAATCTCGTTCAGGTGCAGCCATAGTTGCCGAGCCAGGGGGTAGTTTACCCATGATGTATAAGAACTAAAGGGGGGTTGTTGGCACCATATTCTCACCGATCCTCTTAGGGGTTTAGCAATGAGATTTCTTCTGTTTTGACAGAAGATCTCTTATTGGGGGGGGGGGGTATTGTAACGGGGCAAAAGGGAGGAGTTTTATTTTATTAAATTTTGTGCAACAATTTATTTCATATGCGTGGTCAGTCCCCGGTTGAATCCAACTCGTAGCGAACAAAGAAATGGTGATGAAACAATTGCAATGGAATGAGCAGGTTGAAGATTCTTAGAACTTTGCGACTGTGTGACACACACCCACAAACGCGCCACCACCAGCAATCGCGCAACCGACGCCAAGTTGGTAAAACAACATGGCTTGAAGATGAATTTTGTCCAGCACGTGGTCTCAACACGACGGAAACGAAATTAAGTCCTGCCCACATTTGTGACATCGACCAGTGAACACTAAATATTGTCAACGTCCAACACATGAAAATCCCATGTGTCGTGTGTGCAACTGATGAGACTTTGACAACGAAGGCTGTGTGCAGCGACGAAATTGTTGGCAGGCAAGGCAGTGATGTTCTGCCGCATGTAACGGCAGTCGGAGAATAACATCTTAACCCGCCGGACGCTAACAGTAGTGCGTCCTCCGACTGGACACAAATTTTCGTATTCACTATATAACAAAATGTAAATCGGTAGTGGCGTGGTTGCGAGGCGGCAGCGGCCGTTTGGAACATAACGGGCTGACGAGCCGAAAGTTATTAATAATGTAAATATACAAACATGTGCACAGTGCGACGTAGCCAGGGAGGCGCCGTGAGTAAATCAAATACCAGACAATAATTGGCTTGTATTTTGTACAGAGCTCTGAATAAGGGAAATTTTAAAGATTGAATGAATGAATGTGTGTATGCAAATACTGGGCTGTTTTGTTTTGTTTCGTTTAAAAAAAAAAAAAAAAATGTATCTATACAATATAAGTAAACGTAATGGTTTGTATTTTCTATTGTTGTATTGCTCGAAGAAAAGTAAATTATCCTATAAGATGTTAAAGGTGTAAAGGTGTTAAGGTGTATCCTAACTGAGTTAAAGTTAAAGATAAAGATAACAGTAAAAATATTTGTTTTGTAGCATAACCATGTGTTAGTGTAGTTCTTACGCCATAACCATTTCCTAGTATTCTGTGCTGAAAACTCGTCTAACGTAATCGGGGGTTTTCTGAAATTTTAAAATGCAGTCAGATAGCTGGATTTTTATAAGGGCAAGAGTGTTTTAAGTTTACATGTTTATCTAAAAAATATGTTGGCGTCCTGGGCAGTTTCTAAAGGTAAGTTTCACAGGGAACATGACGGTAAGTAAAATTCTGGCAGCGGTGAGTATTATGATGAGTGTAGTATTTAGTAAAAAGGGTAAAAGACAAGAACCTTAACAAAGGTACCTAGTAAGGTTACTAAGTAATAAAACATGGAAGGTGTACCTAAATCTAAAATATGTAATGAGTAGTATGAGATGTAAAATAGAAACACTGTGTATAGTGGGATGAGTTTAATGTGTAGGAGTTGAGTATAATATACTGTTCAATTAATAGTTAATGTGTTATAAAATGTACTTGTTGTTGTACTGTATCATGATATAGTGTTTACATGATATTTATTTTATGTTTTGTGTGTAGTAAGTGTAGAGCCGTTGCTTTAAGGAAGTACTAAGTCATAGGTACTCATTTTATTCATGTTAAAATTGTATTTAAATAATTAAATACAAGTACATTTATTAGGTATGATATTATGTTAAATGTATTTACTTCAATTGATTAATGAAGATGTTTAAAATAGTATTTGTAAACTTGGCCAGGAAGACAATCAGTGTTAATAAGTTGGCAAGTAGTTCTTATAATTACGTTAAAAACCAATGAAGGGTGGTTCAATGATGAACTAAATAATATAATGAATTGAAACCAGGAAATTAAAATTGATGTAAGTGGCCATAAGCCAGTGACTATTTGTACAGTAGGTCAGGTAAAGAAAAATTAAATTAAAAACAAAGCAAAATTATAACAGGTGTAATAAAACCAATAGGCCTAAATTTAATATTTGTAAAAGGAAATTAATACCTTTTTAATAAGTCCAGTCAGATGAAAATGTAGTAAAAGGTATATGGTTTAATAAGGCAGATTAAGTGAGAGTTTTATGTGGTATGGTATAATTCCAAGCATGGAGTATTTTATTAAATAAGAGTAGTAATATTTTCTAATTCTGGCTCTAGGATATCAAATATTATCCAATGACAGGAAAAGTAATGGTTGTTAGGGTAACAGAAATGCAAGAAATTTTGTTGATTTCAACATTCAATTGTTACATGTGAATGGGTTAAGTTAAATTAATACGAATCCATAAAAGAATTTAAAAAAAAAACCTTTCAATTCAATTGTTATATGCTATTGGGAAAAGTTCAGCAGACAAATTTAAAAAGAAAATAAAATAAAATGAATAAAATTTAACAAATCAAATGTCTCAAAGCCAATCCATTAAAAAAAAAAAAAAGAATTGAGTAATAACTACTGAACTAGATTTCAGGAAATATAATTCTACACATCCTCAAAGTTCACGGAATTAATAAATCCTTCTTCAAACTAATTCTAGTAAAGGAATGATGATGAAACCGATTTACAATTAAACCAGGAAGATCCATCAAAGAAGAAGTCAAAATTAATGCAAATATAATTAAACCAATACACGAAGAACTTTTGTATTGAAATACTAAACCTCACTTTCAATAGACTAACGAAGTCGTAATACTACACCAATTCCACTGGGACCGGCAACTACTAGGATCGTGAAGAAGAACGAAGAACAGAACTGAACTTCTGTTACACTCCTGGACATCACATTTAAACCTTTATTGATAATTTGGACGCGGTTTTTGGTCAAGAATAACCTCACCATTACATCTTCACTCAGTTATAAACAGATATGGTCACCTTGAGTATCATATTGCACAGTAACAAACCTGCTTATATTTAATTTTATATATTAAGAGTTAATAACAATTGTAATACTTAGTAACCTTAATTTTGCATTACCTGGCCTTACTAATCGTTAAAATAATCACCTGTACCCTGGGATAAGAGATAAACCGAAAATTATATTGTTACGACGGTCTATACGATCGTCGTAGATACAGTGGAAACAAAATAAGTACAAGACACCAATTAAGTCACTAATCACACCTTTAATTGTTATAGTAAAACAGGTCGTAATTAACAACACAGTGTCTACAACAAATCAAATGAAAATTGTTCATACGCAATAAAATGTCCACTAATATTAAAACTCAACTGTATTACAATTATACCGTCCGAATATAAAACGCGACACTTCACTAATAACTACTTGAACGTACACCGTAATAACTCGAACCGCTCTGTAAATATATCGCACTAATGCTCTCGAACCGCACAGTCAAAAATCTCACATTGAACTGAACTCTTAAGGCCGCTACCCGATATATTTATAGTCACGCTCACACACCAGAAGCTTCCAAACTGCGTCTTATCTCTCTCGAACTACGTAATTGCTACGGCCTTGACACAGTCCGAGCGCCCGAGCGAAGCCTGGCACAGTCGAGAAAATTCTCGCAAAATGCGTCTAGTAGCACGTACACCACACGCTTACGTCGAGATCTTTCTGGCACATTCGATAAACGCGTAGATTGTTCTGTGCTGTCGTAGCACTGCCCCTCCTTAAGCCTGTTCGTCCCGAACTGGCAAAGCATCTTCGAAGTAATACTCGACCAGGCGATCTAGGTGGCCATCCTTGCGAAGGATAATTTTTCCGTTCTTCGAATTCAGTCTCGTGTGATCCGAACATCACGTTCCCAGGAATGCGAATCTTTCGCGTAACCACTAGCTTCGCTGAATTCACTCTCGTTGCGTCATGTACTAATGACCTAAATACCACTGGCTGATCCAAGTTTGTTTAGTTCTCGGCAACAACCTCTTGCGTAACCTCATCTTCAGCCACTTTACCCTCGGGCGCTTCTATCAGCTCAGGAACAAGCAAGAGTTTTGTCTCGACACCCATAGTTGGCTCTCCAATCACTTCTTTTGTCGTTATACTTATTTGTACTTCCTCTGCTAGTTCTTCCTCCATTTCCGCTTGGAACAGGGAGATTTCCTCTTGACCAGACTTGACTTTTTCTTCGACTAATGCCACTCGCTTAATCGAATGGTTGGTAGACCCTGTCATTTTAGCCATGCAAAGCTTTATCTTCTCTTGGCCAACTTTCAGGACATTCTCTCTTAAGTCCACAACGAATCCGTAGGCATTCATAATGTCCGTGCCAAGAATCACTTCATCGACAATGTCTGCAACGAGCATTTGGTGGCTAAACTCAAGAAGACCCAGGCGTACACGTACTTCTACCTTTCCTAGCACCTTGACGGGGCTTCCAGTCACAGTCTGTATTGTACAAGAGCTAATTAGAGGATGGCGGTTACAGACTAAGTCAGGGCGCACAATGGACACTGCTGCGCCCGTGTCAACTGTAAATGATGTTGGTTTACCATCCGCAAATCCACTAACAATCAAGTTTCCACTGATCTTATGTAGCGTGGAAACTGTGTGCTGTTCTGGGCCTTTACTTCTCCAATTGGTGCGATCAGTCTCTTCTCTCGGTATCTTCTTCTCCCAACAGTCTACTTGTAGATGACCACGTTTTCCACAGTTGTAACATTTCGGCCTTCTGTCTTTTTCAAATCGTTGCGACTCTCTTGAACTTTTGAATTGTTTGTCCGACAACACTGTTTTTCTGCACCCATCGTAACGGTAATGTGATACAGGGATCTTCGGACTGCAACGTGATGGCACAAACCCATTAATGTAGCGGGACACTGACTTGGCAGCTTCAAACTCTAGGGCGTGAACAAGAGCTTCTGAGCTATCTCGGTGTCTTGCCATTCGTAACACTTGCTGAAGTTCACAATCTCCGATGCCATCAATAAATGTCTGCACCGTAAAACGCGTTCGAAAATCTTCTGGCGCTTCAGGATAGGCCAGTCTAATTAGTCTGTCAATACTTGCTTCAAACTCTTGAAGACTTTCCCCGGAATGCTGTCGCCTTGCTCTCAACTGGGTGCAGTACACATCTCGCAAATGTTTATCACCATACCGTAATTCCAGAGCTTTTATCAACTCGGCATAGGTGTTCTGGCTGTCAGGTGGCACTTTCTGTAGTAGATCTGCCGCGGGTCCTTTTAATGCAAGAACAAGTGAAACAGCCTTGTCTTTTTCTGTCCAATTATTTGCGCATGCAGCAGCTTCAAATTGGCGGAGGTACGTTGCCCAGTGAGTGCTTCCGTCAAAGGTTGGAGCTTTGACATGAACTGTCCCTACTGCAGGCAAAGTGACTTTCTCTGTTAACTTATTTTCTGTCTTGATCACTGGTACAGTCTGTTCAGAAATTTGTTTTGGTTGAATCTTCATGCACTGTTCAACTTCAATTTTAATTTGTTCTCTTATGTTTGCCATTGAGTTTTCTACTGCAGATATTTTTGTTGACATAACTTCTTCCACAGTCAAGACAGATTTTTCTACTTTAGCTATTTTATTTGACATGGATTCTTCTACGTCAGATATTCTGGTAATCTGATTGTTGAGCTCACCTCGTAACTCACCTACGTCACCACGTAGGAGACCCAATTCTGCGGTAGTATGTTCTTGTAACTGTTTCTGCATAGTTTCAAAGAGAGCTTCCGTTTTATCTTTTTGTCTTTCTTCTGTCTCTAGCATTAGTGCTTTCTGACGTTCCTCAGCTTCTTCTCTTTCCTGCCTGCGTTTTTCATCCTGTCGTTTTTCTGCTTCTTCTGCATCCTGTCGTCGTCGTTCTTCTGTCTGCAACAACAGCGCCTGGAAATTTTCCATCATCTGACTGGCATCCATTGTTTTTCGATTAATTACGAATTACCTCGTCTTGTACAAAGTATCCACTGTTTCCACTGTTAACCGTTCTATCCCAGTTCTGACACCACTGTTACGACGGTCTATATGACCGTCGTAGGTACAGTGGAAACAAAATAAGTACAAGACACCAATTAAGTCACTAATCACACCTTTAATTGTTATAGTAAAACAGTTCGTAATTAACAACACAGTGTCTACAACAAATCAAATGAAAATTGTTCATACACAATAAAATGTCCACTAATATTAAAACTCAACTGTATTACAATTATACCGTCCGAATATAAAACGCAACACTTCACTAATAACTACTTGAACGTACACCGTAATAACTCGAACCGCTCTGTAAATATATCGCACTAATACTCTCGAACTGCACAGTCAAAAATCTCGCATTGAACTGAACTCTTAAGGCCGCTACCGGATATATTTATAGTCACGCTCACACACCAGAAGCTTCCAAACTGCGTCTTATCTCTCGCGAACTACGTAATTGCTACGGCCTTGACACAGAGCGAAGCCTGGCACAGTCGAGAAAATTCTCGCAAAATGCGTCTAGTAGCACGTACACCACACGCTTACGTCGAGATCTTTCTGGCACATTCGATAAACGCGTAGATTGTTCTGTGCTGTCGTAGCAATATTTAAATTGTAATATACATCACTAGTCCACTAACAAATCGATTTAGTATTGTACGATCGATATTACGATCCAATAACCTATGAAGACGACTGTTGAAATTTAAAAAATAATATAAATAAAGAATCCTTCTTGTATGTGATGATGTTCTGAGTTATTGTAGAATAGTTATTGTATTTTGATTGGGGAATACTTTACAGAGAAAGAAAGTGATAAAACCATCCAGTGAAACAAACTAACCTATAAGAACGAGTCAACTACTAATAACAGCGCTCGTTGCGGACAGCTGGTGAATACGGGAGAGTGTACAACTAACGTATTCTCTTCGCCACATTTGGGTCAATTCAAATAATACAGACCGACTAGGGTTGGAGAGAATTACCGAATTATTAACTATAATACCCGTAATATAGCATTATTCTCTGGTAAAACACTTGGTAATTAATTAACACAGGTTTATATTCAACATACGAGTCATAGCAACAACATAATAAATATTTTCCCTATAAACAGATTGAATTTGTTAATTTAAATTTTTAAATTAACTATAAACCCGTAACAGTAATTAAATAAGAAATACAAACGATATAATATATTTGTAACAAATTGGTGCTCAACGAGTGGGCTTTAGTTAAGTAAAAAATTAGGCTATTACTTAACTGGAGCAGGCAACTATTAGAGGCACAGGAATGCATACAAGAGGTGTTTCTAAAAGGATAGCGAAGGACCAAGAAACAGAAGAAGATAGACAGGAAGAAGCAGAGATAATTACAGGCACCGAAATGGAACAACAGGCGGGCGATAAAGAGGAAGCCAGAGGAGGACTAAATTGGGAAAAATTAATGGAATTAATGAGTAGTATGAAGGAGGATAATAAACAAACTAACGAGAGAAACAAACGTCAGAAAAGCTAGAAAATAAAATAGACAGTATCAAAGAAGATAATAGACAAACTAATGAAAAAATAGACAGTATTAAAGAAGATAATAGACAAACTAATGAAAAAATAGACAGTATTAACGAAAACTCAAAGAAACAAAACGAAATTTTGAGTGAGAACTTAATCAAACTAATGAATGAGAAGTTTGACAAAAATAAAGAGGAAACTGATGAGAATAACCGGCTGATAAATGAAAGCTTAAACCAAATTAATGAAAGGTTTGACAGGAACAATGAGAGCTTAAAGCAGATTCAGGAAAATAACAAACAAATAGACGAGAAAATTGAAAACAGTAATAAGGATTTGCGCAAATTATAAATGAACAAAACCAAGCGTTGAGGGAAGTCATCAATGAAAGGATTGCAAATGTCAATGAAACACTTAACAAAAGGGTGGATAAGTATGAAGAGGAAGTAAGACAGCAAATAACTGAAACTAAGGTGGGTCTAGAAAAGACAGATGAAACCATCATACAACTCGCAGTGGAAGTAGAGGCCAAAATTAATCAAGTGGAAAACAATAACAAAACTAGAATAAAAGAAGTACAATTAGAAACCCAAGGGAAATTGGACGAAGTGCAAATTAATATAGCTGGGAGAATTGAAATAGTTAACAACGAAATAACGCAAATAAAAACCCAAATGGATCAAAATAAGGGGACCATCGAAAATATACAGCATCAGGAATTAATATAAAGGAGTCAATAGAAGTTTTACAAAATCGACCAATGTATCTGGCACATCACATAGCCCCTGAACAAAAAGAAAATATCAATTTCATAAATTTATAGAGGAAACCCCATAGAATTTCTAGAGAGAATAGATGAATGGTTTAGTAGAATTAAGGTGACCCGATGGAACATAATAAAAAGTTTGTTGGATGATTGTTTAAAAAGCATAAATGATAATTGGTGGTCAGCGGTCCGGAATGAAACGAGTAATTATGAAGAGTTTAAAAAGGCTTTTAGGTCGAAATACTGGTCGGATTCCGTACAGAACATGATTAGGGACAACATTACCAACGGGAGATTCAACATTAATCAAGAGCAGTCCCCAACTACCTACTTTTTGGGAAAGGTGTGTTTGGCGCGTCATTTGGAACCGCGAATACCAGAGGAATGTTTAGTAAATAAACTATCCTACCATTTTGAAGAAGAGATAGTTCGTGCCAGACACAGTGGACAAGTGAAGACAGTGGGAGCAATGGAAACCTTGTTGGCCAGTTATGAAATGGAAGACTATTATCAAAGGTCTCGAAGGCAAAGTGAATATTCAAACAATAGGAGGGAGGAGCCAAATCAAGAGTCACGTCCGGGAATAAATATATATAACAACAATAATTATAACCGAAGGGTTAATGACCATTTTATGAATAATCGTTACCGTAATAATCATTACCAAAACAATCATTATAATAACTATAATAATAACAGATACAGCGCAGGCCGCAGGAATTTTGTTAACGGGAGAGACTATTGGAATAATAACCGAGCGAACAACGACCAACGAAATCAAACTGGTAATAGAAGTTGAGAGGAGGACCTACCTAGACACCAAGAAAATCATAGAGTTCAGACCCGATGATGGCAACCCAGGAACCACTGCTAGAGACGATCGTCCGCAGGATAGGGTGGAAAACTAAATACAGCAGTGGAAGTATCAAGTAACCCCTCACTGCTGGAATTGAAAGGGTATGTACGAACCCAAAAAGAAAACAACAAAATTATAACCATTATGAAGAACAGTTATTTAAAGGACATACGAAATGATTTAACTGAAGAAGGGTTACAGTCAGAGAATAAAACTGACAATCAAATTATATATATAATGGCAGAATTGCAAGGAGTTATGACAGATATGGTGATTGATACGGGAGCGAACGTGTCACTCCTGGACAAAGTAGAATATAACCGAATAAGGGAGATGTATAAGAAAAATATACCAACATTACCAGTCAATAACATGGTAATAATAGGTGCTACTGGCAGACCAAATAAAACAATACGGCAACAAGTAATGATGGAAGTATCTAGTGAAGGTAAAACTATTCCTATGGTGTTTATGGTAGCTCAAGGATTATCATTTAAAGCAATGCTAGGGTGTGATACGCTGCGGCGCCACTCAGCTATTATTGATATGGGCAGAGGAAAAATAACCCTGTACCATGAAAATGGAGAATGGTCAAGTGAAATAGTGGATCATAAAAATGCCACTCACCACCGACATTCTTTTACTCTAATGCGTGATGATGAAATGGAATATAGAACACCTTTTGAGGAATTAGCCTGTGTTAAGGAGGATGAATGGAAAGAAAAATTGCAAGAAATTTATTTGTTTAAAACTGCCAATAATAATGGAGTAACACCTGAACAAAAAAATCAGTTAATAAAAATCTATAACAGATATAAAAAAGTATTTTCGGATTTGCCAGGAAAGGCTAAGAATTTTATTTGTGAATTGTCATTTAAACAACCCATCAATTTTAACAGGAAATCATATCCTATACCCCAATCCCTAAAACCAGCAGTGAGAAGGGAAATACAGAGTATGATAGAACAGGACATAATTGAGTATAGCTCATCACCATACACCAGCCCTATAGTAGCCATAAAGAAAAAGGACGGTACCGTACGATTATGTTTGGATGCCAGGGAGATAAATAAAAATATAATAAATGATAGAACCTCACCAGGGGAAATTGAGGAGTTAATGAAGAAATTTAAGAATTGCAAGTATATGAGTATTTGGGATGCTGTTTGTGGATACTGGCAGGTGGAGTTACATCCCAACAGTAGAAATTACGTTGCCTTTATATTTGAAGGTAGAAATTATCATTTTAAACGTCTTCCTTTTGGATTAGTAAACTCTGTGGTGGTTTTTATTAAATGCATGGACCAGGTCCTAGGTAAAGAAGTGTTAGCCTTCACAACAGTGTACGTAGATGATATATTGGTAACTTCAACCACATGGGAGGAACATTTCCAACGTGTGGAAATGGTATTAAGCAAATTGGAAAAGAGCAACATTACTCTGAAATTTAATAAGTCAAAATTATTAACCAGTCAATTACAATTCCTAGGTTTCATACTCTCTGAAAATGGAATATCCACATCCCCTGAAAAAGTGGAAGCTATTCAAAACTTCCCCAGACCTAAAAACATTCGACAGTTGCAATCATTCCTAGGAGTGTGCAATTACTACCGAAAATTCCAAAGGAATTATTCCCAATTAACAGCAAGATTTAAACACTTACTGTCATCTAAACATAAATGGAACTGGAAGGAGGAAGATGATGAGACATTCATCTTAATTAAGGAAAAATTTTTACAGAACATCATTCTGCATCATCCTGATTTTGATAAGAAAAATCTTTTAAATTGTGACGCCAGTGATGTGAGTCTGGGTGCTGAGCTGTACCAGGAAGATCAAGAAGGAGATCACCAAGTAATAAGTTTTGCCAGCAGGGTATTAAATCAGTGTGAAAGAAATTACAGTGTCCCGGAAAAGGAATTATTGAGTGTGGTATTTGCATGCAGTAAATTCCGCACGTATGTATTGGGTTATCCCTTAACAGTACGGTCCGACCATAAGTCCATATCATTCATACAAAGGTGCAAACTAAGCCATGGTAGACTTAACTCGTTGGATATTGGCTCTCCAAGAATATAACATAACATGGGAATACTTACCAGGTAAACAAAACACTGTAGCTGATGCTCTATCTAGAGTGAACCTGGAGAATGGTACTTTTGAAATTGAAAGGGAGGACGTTGAAAGAATATATCATGTAATATTAGCTAGAGAAGAACTAGTAGAAGCATTAAACAAAATTCAGCAAGAACAGGCAAGTATAAAGAATTCCTTACTTGGGGTGGTTAAACAAGTAATAAATTAATAATTAAAAAATCACTTACTGCCAAAATGTTTCAATTTCCCGGGCGCCACCTCATATCTACAAGGATGTGGATATAAAAGATTCATTTGCCAAACACACAACAACAATATTATGTCTAATGGTTATTTAATTAATTAAGTTGTAGCAAATTACAAATATAACACTCTGTATGGATATTTCCTTAAGTAGAATCACTTCTCTTATCTTAACAATGAGTATCTCTGAAATCGCGATTAATTAAAATTTAATAATTTTCTAACACTTATAATTGTAAATTATAATCTACAATTGTATTTGGCAAATTTAGATTACTGTTTAGATATAATTTTTTAAGAATTTACTAATTGACGTTTTATTTCGCTTCAGTCGAATGCCTCTGCACTGAGAGGCAGTTCTCAAGGTTAATTAATTATTAGTGTGAGTTCTTTGACTTGAATGAATTGAGTTTATTGACTCAACTCTAAAGTACCATTAGTTTGAGAGCGTTGATTATTCGTAGTTCATACTCTCGGTGACATCATGTGGTCCTCTGTGTTTAGTAGTTGCTGGTCTCCGTAGTCGTTGTAGATTACGTATCCCTTCGCGGTCACTGCACCTCACGATCAGTTTAATTATTGAAGAATTCTCGAACTGTTCACTTTTCACGGCACTCGTATTGTGTTGAATATGAGTGTCCTTAACTGATGTTGGTAAAGTTCATGTATAATGTTTTTTAAAGTAGTTGTTTAGATTGCTGATTTTATGTCTAATGTCTCTGTTGTAGCATATGCACTGAGTCTCTCTGTTGATGTGTTCTGTATTATATAAAAGCTGCTGTAATGTTTATAGTTTCTTGTGAATTATTTGTAATTGTAGAATGTCTGTTAATTGAATTTGTCTTCACTTAGTATTGTACTGTGTATCCGTATTCTCCGACACTTTGTTTAAATTACGGTGAAGTTAATTGTAAAGTCTGTTTTACATGTTGACTTCGCGTGATATTACTTTATACTAATAGTCTGTCGAACGCGATTAACTGTTCAACTCTCTTGCTATGAGTTTAGAATTTAGTGAGAATTATAACAACGAGTTTCGTACGATTTGTCGTATTCACTTCATTGTTCACTTTGAGAAATTGAATGTTCGCACTGAAGTAACCATTCTCAAGACTCTAGATATGCGCACTTCTGAAATTGTGTCGAACGCTTGTAGTTGTTCACGCTTATGTAATGAATCTATGACTAAACATTGTTACCGAGTTAAGATGACTCGTGGTGATCACTTTGTAGATGAGTACTAGACTGCCGTTTTTCTGTTCTGAGATCTACCAAGTAAACTCTCCTCCCGCCTACCTCTGCTGAATCTTCCATCTGCTTGGATACTCTTATTGGTTCTTCAGCCAGTGTGACAAATTGTATATTCGTCATTGGTTTTCGAGTATCTCTGCTTTACACGTGATTCTCTTGTCGAACTACCATTCGTCCTGATTGTTCCTACAGCCGTTTTCTCTATTTACTAGGAATCTCATTCAAGCACTCCAGAATTCGTGAGTTTCACTTTCCCCTTGTACATCAGGCGACATTTCTTTGTCTCTCGTGGCCGTCTCCTAGTGTCCAATTTCTGTTACGCTTTGACATAGATACAATACTGGTATTGTTCGATCTGCTGCACCATTGTTTATCTTCAAGTTGCACTCTGGCTTTGTTTTGAGTCTGGAACGAATCTTCCTTTGTAATCACGACTTTCGTCAAATTTCTACGTTGCAATTGTTCTGGCATCTAATGTTGTACCGTATCGAATTGACAAACTCTTTGCTTTCAGTCTGTGTCAAAGTTTTTAAAAAGGGTAGATTGGTTTATTGGGGGTTATGCCTTTCTTCACTCAGAGCAGCTGCCTGATGCGAAATACAACGTCTCACATACATCTAGTAAGTGTCACTCTTTTTGTCAAACAATTAACTTTACAGCCGTAACACATCAAGCTGTCTGTAGGTTACAATGCCAAAAGGACAGTCTTACAAACTTTCCCTTCACACACCCTCACATACTTCTTTGTCAAATATAACTGCTAGTACACATTATTTTTAGCTATTATTTACTACTTGTACAATTTTATAAATATTTTCAAAAATACACGTTACATTGTCCTTAAATTTTTTATTAATTGATGGCGTGTAACAAAATCAAATAATAAAATTTGTGCCCTTTTTTTAATTAATTATGTAAATTTTAATTAATTATGTAAATTTTAATTAATTAAGTATAAATATCTAATGAGTTACATTTATTGCTAGTGATGTAATCCCTTTAACGGGTTCGAGTACGTTCAACTTGGTTTGTTTACGTTCGAAACTGTCTACAGTGTACTCTTGTGTTTGGGCTGAGATTTATGACCTTTCCCATTCATCCCCTGTCACTCTCTCATTCACACCTTGTTACTTGGCAAAGGGTCCTACTAGCGGTTTCACTTTTTCTGTTTGCTATTCTAACCTATACAATTGTTTACAATCCTACGCACTACCATCCATTCAGACCACTTATCTTCCTAACATATCATAATATAGAATTAACAACTATCTAATTCATTATGTACATCTGTTTACATATAATTATTCACCTAGATACTATTAATGTTCTTTCTTACTTTCTATTAGTTAAATATCCACTTATATATATTTTTCATTTGTCAATAATTTTCTACTTGCAAATGCATACAACAACAAAAAATTCATAATATCATATTAATTATCACTTAGTTCTTATCATTACTTTCATTGTTAGTCATTGTTCAATGTCTTTGTTTTGTTTTTCTTAGATATACTTTTATTCTTATACATAATATACAAAATATAAATCTTTACTCTGATATACATCGTCAGTTGATAACCTTACTTCGATTATTACTTTAAAATTTTTCAATTATTATACATAACTTTATTATATCATATTTATTATATGAGTGCTACAATTTGCTTACTCACGTAACCGATCGTTACTAACGCATTATTTCCTTTTACTGCTCTTCTTGTCAGGTAATATATTGCTTTAGCTGTCGGACATTGAAATTTCCTCTTGTTCCTTTCTTCTCGTCCAAATATTCTAACGTATAAGTAGCTTTACTTATTTGCTTCGCAACCCTATATGGTCCTTCGCACAGGTCGCAAAATTTCGCTATTATCTTATTCATTGCATCGGATATTGGACATGTTTTAACTAATACCAGGTCACCGATGGCGAATGTTGTTAGTTCTCTTTGGTTCATCTTATTTGCATGTCGCTCTCTCTTTTCTTTAATCCTTAAATAAATGTCGTCCGGCTTATAAGTAGTTGGTTCGGAAATCACACTTGTCAATAAATTTGGTCCACTCTCTGGTTGGTTTCTTTCCAAAGTGTGCCTCGATTGGACTCATCTCAATGGTACTATGGTATGTCTCATTTAAACAAATTTCAATGGCTTGGATATACTTGGCCCAATTTGAGTGTTTCTCTTTGACAAATACTCGAAATAAGTTGCCTAGTTGTCTGTTAGTTCTCTCGGCTATATTTGTACAAGGGTTCCGAATAGCGGTAAACTTTGGTTTAATTCCTAGTTCTCGTAAACTCCTTGTCCATATATTAGTAGTGAATTGGGTCCCATTATCAGTGACAATTGATAACGGTTTTCCCCATGACGCTATATATTGTTTGAGTCTATTTATGGTAGCATGAGTTGTAGCTCTTTTCAACGCATAAAGTTTGACGTACTTTGTGAAATTATCGATGATAACAAGAATGTATTTAACACCTGCAGTTGATGTAATTAGGGGTCCATAGTAGTCCATACTGATTAACTCCCCTTTCTTCTTTGGCAGCATCGGTATGGTTTCTCCTACATTATTCTTATGATGATCCTTACATCGCTGACATGTATCGCACTTAGTAATGATTTGATGTATCGTTTTGTTTATTCTGTCTCCAGTAAAGTACTCTCGAAAAAGTCTTTCGGTTTTTTGTATGCCGCAGTGTCCGTATACAACACTTGTTTAATATATTCTTGAATTAAATTTTCTTTCATGTTATTCGGTACATATATTTTCCATGACTTCTTGTCTTGTCGGTATAGGATTTTTTTAACATACTGATATTTCAATCAGAATGATCACAGTTGCACACCACTATGTAAAAATTATCCCAATTAGCGCTTTCAAGCTTCACAGCCCATCGTCAGATTGGAATAGACACAAAATAAGTGGAAACAACCCCTTCACCCCTCTCCACCACCTTGCTCACACACAACAAGCTATAATATGAATGACCCTTCCCCACCCCCTAAACCCTGTCACACCATCTGTAGAGTTACATATTTTTTCTAGCAAATTCCTTGTGTTTCAGTGTTGTGTGTGTGTGTGTGTGTGCATCCTTTTAAACTACCCACTTCCTCTCCACACACGTGGGTCAGTCAACACCCTTATTTTAAAACGTCCAAATAGTACTATGCAAAATAATTCTTAATATTATCTATCTGTCCTCTATCATTTACTTCTTAATCATGTTATAAAATATTTCTTCATTATCAAATTTAATTTTAATATTAATTAAATTGTCTAACCCTTTTTCTCTCTCTTTCAATATTTCTAACTCCTCTCTAAGCTTCCTTTCAACTGTGTTATTCACTACTTTTACAATTTCGTATTCTTCCAAAGGATTAACAAACTTATGGTTGTCTTCTATGAAATGTCTTGCATATAACGAATTGGTTGTTCTATTACCTTCTCCACGTTTGTGGTCAGACAACCTGCATACGAATTTCCGTCCTGTCTCTCCTAGGTACACCTTGTTGCAGTCTTTACATTTTAATTTATAAATTCCGCTTTTCTGTAATACTGGAATTTTTTCTATATTCTTATTCCTTATCTTATCAAATACCGTTTCACATTTTTTAATAGCTATATCTACTCCATATTTATTAAAACATTTTATAATTTTTCTAGTATGTGAACCTATGTATGTCAATGACCCTGCATAATTCTTTTGTTCTGGTTCTATTTTATCTTTTTGTATGTTAACCCTTTTCATAACTTTATCCACTATGTTGGTGTTATAATTATTATTCCTTACAATTCCCTTTATCGTTCTTAACTCCCTATCTTTTGACTCGGTCTCTTTTAAACACTTCTGAGCTCTGTAACAAAATGAATTGATTGCCGCCATTTTATATCTATATGGGTGGTAAGACTCTCTTGGTATAATTATATCAGAATACAACTCTTTCCTAAATATCCCAAACTGTAGTTTCTCATTATCTTTAATTTCTATGTTTAAATCTAAGTAATTTATTTTCTTACCTCCTATCTCTTCTTTAAATTGTAAGTTTTTATCCTTACTATTTACTTCATTTATAAACTCATGCACTTCTTCTATGCTTCCTTCCCAAATTACTAATACATCATCAACGTATCTAGACCATAATTTTATATTGTTTTTATACTTAGTGGAAGTTATTAATTGCTTTTCAAAATCATTCATGTATATTTCAGCAAGAATAGGGGATAATGAAGACCCCATAGGTAAACCTTTTTTCTGTATATAAAACTTGTTATTAAACCTAAAATAGTTCTGATTTACACATTCTTTAATTACTTTCATCAACTGCTTTTTATACCTGTATTCTCCCATATTATTATCGTTTATTAACTTAATAACTTTATTTGCTGTGATATTGGTAAACATGTCCTTAACATCCAGTGATATCAATTTTGTATTTACATTAATCCTAATATTTTCTAATTTTTCTATCAATTTTACATTATTCTCTATGTTGTATTTTGTCCCAAATTCATATTTCTCTTTCAGTACTCTGCTAACTTCCTTTGATAATTTATAAATAGGTGCATTAATAAAAGAAACAATCGGTCTAATTGGTTTTCCTTCTTTATGTATCTTAACCTGACTTTTAAAAGTTGGTGCTGTTGGATTACTTTCCAATAAATACTTTTTCTTATTTTCTTCTATAAATGTTATCTGTTTCATCATTTGTTTTATCCTTGACTGGTACTTACTTGTATAATCATACTTTATTTCCTCGTATGGTCCTTCCCTTATAAATTCTTCCGTTTTCTTTATGTATTCGTCCTTTCTCAGTAGTACCATTGTATTTCCTTTGTCCGCCTTCGTTACTATAATATCATTCTTCTTTATTTTATTCTTTAGTTTAGTTACAGTTGATTTGATTTTTTGTTCATTTTTTGAATTATACAAACTTCTCTTAAATATTTTATCTACTACATTCCCTACTTCCCACCTTATTCTTTTTTTATCATTTTCATTTCCTAGTTTTTGTACTATGCTTTCGCATTCAATAATCGTTTTTTCTTGATTTAATTCTGGTGGCGGTGCGTATTTTAAGCCTTTTGCTAACATTTCTTTTTCTTCTGTATTGAAATTTACCTCTGTAAGGTTTATTACTCTTTTTTCATAGTTATTCTTAGAGAGGTGTTCCTTTTTTACTTCGTTCTTTTTTATTAACTTATTTAACTTATCTATCATTTTTTTATTTTTCTTTTCCAATTTCTTTTCTACGTAACCCAAACCAAAATTATATAATATTTCTTCTAACTCTACATACGAGTATATTCTTAACAATTCTATGTGTCTGTCATATAATTCCTTATTATATCTATTGATTAAGCCGTATAGTGACCTTATTTCCAGTTTTATCCACAACTTCTCGCTTTGTTCTTTTACTTTTTTGGCTACACTGTTCTTATTTTTAATTTTAACTTGAGCGTACTTTGGGATGACATTATTATCCAGACATTGTTTATTAAACCATATTTTACTTAAAACCCTCTTCAATTTAACTTTTAACTTAAGATATTTAAATACTTTACTTACCTTATTGTTGTCGTTTATTACCTCATTGTTGTTGTCCATTACCTGTAGTCGATTGCACATCTTAACAGACGTTTAATGAAGAAATTTGTGTTAGTGGTTGAAATCACAATCAGAATGATCACAGTTGCACACCACTATGTAAAAATTATCCCAATTAGCGCTTTCAAGCTTCACAGCCCATCGTCAGATTGGAATAGACACAAAATAAGTGGAAACAACCCCTTCACCCCTCTCCCCCACCTTGCTCACACACAACAAACTATAATATGAATGACCCTTCCCCACCCCCTAAACCCTGTCACACCATCTGTAGAGTTACATATTTTTTCTAGCAAATTCCTTGTGTTTCAGTGTTGTGTGTGTGTGTGTGTGTGTGTGTGTGTTAAATTAATAATATTAAGAATTATTTTGCATAGTACTATTTGGATGTTTTAAAATAAGGGTGTTGACTGACCCACGTGTGTGGAGAGGAAGTGGGTAGTTTAAAAGGATGCACACACACACACACACACACACACACACACACATACACACACACACACACACACACACACACACACACACACACACACACACACAACACTGAAACACAAGGAATTTGCTAGAAAAAATATGTAACTCTACAGATGGTGTGACAGGGTTTAGGGGGTGGGGAAGGGTCATTCATATTATAGCTTGTTGTGTGTGAGCAAGGTGGAGGAGAGGGGTGAAGGGGTTGTTTCCACTTATTTTGTGTCTATTCCAATCTGACGATGGGCTGTGAAGCTTGTAAGCGCTAATTGGGATAATTTTTACATAGTGGTGTGCAACTGTGATCATTCTGATTGTGATTTCAACCACTAACACAAATTTCTTCATTAAATACTGATATTTATTACTTAATTTAGAGTCTTCCTTACTTTCTAATTCACAAATAATTTTGTTCAATTTAGGATCTTGGCGCTGCAATTTCTCAATATTTTTTTATATCCTTCATTATTTTCTTAGCCAATTTCAAGGTAATACGATTAATTTCCATCTCTTCACTAAAACTGACATCACTGCTGTCCATAGCGTCCTCTGGGTTTCGGCTTAGTATGTCGGCTACAATATTTTCTTTGCCTTTACAATGCACAATGTCGAAATCGTATTCTTGGATGCTCAGTATCCAGCGGGTAATTCTAGCATTTGATAGGTGACATTTGTGTAGGAATGTGAGAGCTTTATTATCTGTTATGATTGTGAATCTATGTCCTAATAAGTATACCCGAAATTTTTTCAAACAATGTATGATACTCAGCAGTTCCTTCTCGGTTGTGTGATAGTTTAATTCAGCACCTTTGAAAGTTCTGCTAGTAAAAGCTACGACGGCGATGCGTCCTTCGTCATCATATTGAAACAATTGCCCTCCTAGTGCGTAGTTGCTGGCATCCGTTTGTAAATAATATTGCTTCTTGAGATCTGGGTGTTTTAAAATTACGTTATCTATAAATAATTCTTTGACTAATTTAAATTGTCGGTCGTGCTGCTCCGTCCACTTGAAGTTGCGCTCCTTCTTTAACAATTGTATTAATAAAGATGTTGTTTCAGCATATTGACTGGTAAATCTGTTATAAAAATTTGTAAGTCCTAAAAACCCTTTTAGTTGCTTTTGATTTCTTGGACGTGGAAAATTTTGGATTGCCTTTACCTTGTCTGGCATAGGACTAAGGCCTTCTACTGATAAACAATAACCAAGATAATTAATTTCTCTACGGAAAAACTGTGAGTTTTTGAAGTTCACTGTGATGTTTGCTTCGTATAAATTGGTCAATAATAGATCTAAATGTGTGAGGTGTTCCTCCAGACTGTTAGATAGACATAGGCAGTCGTCTACATATATTATCGTAAATTTCTTGACTGCATCTGACAACACAGTATCCAATCCTCTCGTCAGGCTGGCCAGACTTGTCTTTAATCCAAACGGTGTGACTGTGAAGCGGTAGGTCTTTCCTTTATATAGAAACCCGGTGAAGTCCCTGCATTCTCGCTTAAGTGGTACCTGCCAGAAGCTGGAGCGTAGATTGATCGATGATATATATTTTACTCCTCCGCAATTAGCAATGAGCTCGTTGATTGGTTGTGCCCCTTCGAAGTCAGGTATCATCACCTTGTTTAACTTCCTGGCGTCCAAACACAATCTTACGCTCTGGTCCTTTTTTATAACTGTCACCATGGGATTGATATATTGGCTGCTTGCTCGCTCGATCTCTCCGTATCTTAAAATTTTCTGGATCTCCTCTTCGACTTTGTCTTGATAGGCAATTGGTATAGGCCATCCCTTTTGGAAGAAGGGGGTGTTGTCCGTGATACGTAGTTCATGTTCATATCCATGAATTCGGCCTGGTTCTTCTCGGAATAGATTTCTATTTTTCATTAATATTTTAGTTAATTTTTTCTTCGTTTCTGTATTTATATTAGTTAACTCTTCGACAGCTTCTTGAAAGTTAATAGATTCCTCATCGGCCGTTTCTTTATCCAAAGCGATCTGATGTATATGTACAATTTCATTAGGATCCTCTACATTTTTCTTATAATTTCTATTTTTAATATGCATTACATTTTGCTGGAAATCTATAGTACACTCACCTTCCTTCAAGATATTTATTCCTAGTATACAGTCTTTATTCAGTCCAGGGATGATAAAAAATACTAAGTCAAATTTATAATTATCAATCTCAGCTTCAAAAAGTACTTGTTTTCGTATTAATTTTGATTTATGTCCGAATGCACCTTTTATATTGGTATTCAATAAGTTTAATAGCTCGATTCTACCTAATTTATCTTTATTATGGTTGAACCACGTTTCGGCAATGCCGTTTAATTGACTCCCCGAATCAATTAGTGCAGTTACTTCTACATTATTTAATTTTATTTTTATTTCTGGACATTTATTGTGCGGGAAATTAGTGGTTTCTTCTTCTTCATCCATTTTATCCAATTCTTCACGAATATCAATATAATCTAATGCTACGTCTAACTGGTTATTTATTTTTCTAGTAGCTAAGTATTGTTGCCGCGACAGTGGGTTGGCTGGTTGTTTTTTGTACGTGATTCTTGTGAAGGGCCAGGTTGTTGACGCTCAATTGTTACTGTGTTGACAATGGGCTGTTTTGTTCCCCTATCCTCTGTACCAAACGTTTGTTTATTGCGCCACCCAGGTCTGTGACCCTCGTGTTCAGTCTCCACTTTCATACCCTTCGTTTTATGACAGCCATTGTTAATATGTCTTCCACCGTTGTCAACCGTTGTCTGTTGTGGCTGCCGATACGATCCTCTCATTTCTCGTTGTTGAATGGTAGCAAACTCATTTAATAAGCTTTCAAATTGATCTACTTGTTGGACGCCTCTAGTTATGATGGCAACTTCTATTTCCTTACCATAGTGGCGTGCAAGTTTGCGAATTGATGCTGGTCCGAGATTGGTGGGATCAGTTGTCTGCACTGTAGAATTTTATTCTCGAGGTATTGCACCATAGTGAGTTTACCATTCGGATAATAACATCCGTACTCCAAGCTGTCCCGGATGTTTTCTTGAATTTGTTGACTCCAGAATTTCTTGGTAAACGCCTCCTCGAATTGTTCAAACGTATGTATTTGGAATTGTACGATTCTCCACCATACTGTTGCTTCACCCTCTAGATGCCTGCTAATCCACTTAATACCTCCGCTGGCGTAATATATTTCTTTAACCTCTTTTAATTCTTTTAGAAATTCCATGGGGTAGGCGTCTCGTCCGTTGTACCGTACCTCCTTTAACTGTTCTTGGTTAGCCACAATAGTATTTTGGTTGTTTACCATTGGTCTTGACTCCAACTCTGTTAATTTTCGTTTTAATTGCTCTTGATCTTCTTTCATCTCGTCGATGCGTCGACCCTTTTCTTCAGCTAATTTTCTTAATTGTTCTTCCATTTCTTCTTTGTTTACGGTAGAAATATTTCTGACTTCTTCTCGGACGACCTCTTTCGTTGTTTTTATTTCTCTTCTCACTTCCTGATTGATTCGATTTAAATTTTTACTTAAGTTTTTAGTAGTTTTTTGTATTTCACACTTAAATTTTTCACTTTGTTGCTGTACCACCTCGCCAAAATTATGCTCAGTCTTATTCAATTCTTCACGCCATGTTTTATTCACTATTTGAATATCACCAACTAATTTGTCATGCAACATGTTCATATCGTTTTTTATCTCCTCTCTTAACTTAGTGTGCTTTACTGTAATATCCTTAATAGCTACTTTTAATTTATTCTGATTTACTTGAACATCTTGAATGTCTTCTCGCATCTTCTTATTGTCTTCTTGTAATTTATTGAGACTTATTTATAATTTATTCTGTAATTGCTTGTTATCTTCTTTCATCAATTCGTATAGCATTTGCAGCTCACTTTTTGGCTGTGGTCCTTCTGCCCTTATTTGTTCCTTCTCCATCTGTGGTACTGTCGCACTTACTTGTTCAACTTCTGCGCGTGATCCTTCTGCCCTTATATTTTCAATATCCGTTCTGATTTCTTCCTCCATCATTGCTATGACTTGAGGATCTCCCATTTGGTTATATATCTCCATCTCTTCGCTCTCTTCAGCTCTCCTTGGTGCTTGTGTTTCTTCTTCACTGGCCATTGTCGTATAAGGTGTTTCTTTTTCCATTTTGCGTGCCTTACTTCGCGTCAACATATACCGTATATATTCGAACCGTGACTAAGCAACTGTAGTTACAATTACTAGCCCTATGTTCTTAATGTCTACTCTATTTATTAATACTTTTATTTTATTTCTAATTCTCAGTTTAGTTAACTTATTTAACTCAATTCATTCATCTGCCATTTTGACAAATCTAAATTTAGATTTTGCCCCATGTTGGGCGCCAAATATAAAGAATTCCTTACTTGGGGTGGTTAAACAAGTAATAAATTAATAATTAAAAAATCACTTACTGCCAAAATGTTTCAATTTCCCGGGCGCCACCTCATATCTACAAGGATGTGGATATAAAGGATTCATTTGCCAAACACACAACAACAATATTATGTCTAATGCTTATTTAATTAATTAAGTTGTAGCAAATTACAAATATAACACTCTGTATGGATATTTCCTTAAGTAGAATCACTTCTCTTATCTTAACAATGAGTATCTCTGAAATCGCGGTTAATTAACATTTAATAATTTTCTAACACTTATAATTGTAAATTATAATCTACAATTGTATTTGGCAAATTTAGATTACTGTTTAGATATAATTTTTTAAGAATTTACTAATTGACGTTTTATTTCGCTTCAGTCGAATGCCCCTGCACTGAGAGGCAGTTCTCAAGGTTAATTAATTATTAGTGTGAGTTCTTTGACTTGAATGAATTGAGTTTATTGACTTAACTCTAAAGTACCATTAGTTTGAGAGCGTTGATTATTCGTAGTTCATACTCTCGGTGACATCATGTGGTCCTCTGTGTTTAGTAGTTGCTGGTCTCCGTAGTCGTTGTAGATTACGTATCCCTTCGCGGTCACTGCACCTCACGATCACTGTTTAATTATTGAAGAATTCTCGAACTGTTCACTTTTCACGGCACTCGTATTGTGTTGAATATGAGTGTCCTTAATTGATGTTGGTAAAGTTCATGTATAATGTTTTTTAAAATAGTTGTTTAGATTGCTGATTTTATGTCTAATGTCTCTGTTGTAGCATATGCACTGAGTCTCTCTGTTGATGTGTTCTGTATTATATAAAAGCTGCTGTAATGTTTATAGTTTCTTGTGAATTATTTGTAATTGTAGAATGTCTGTTAATTGAATTTGTCTTCACTTAGTATTGTACTGTGTATCCGTATTCTCCGACACTTTGTTTAAATTACGGTGAAGTTAATTAATTGTAAAGCCTGTTTTACATGTTGACTTCGCGTGATATTACTTTATACTAATAGTCTGTCGAACGCGATTAACTGTTCAACTCTCTTGCTATGAGTTTAGAATTTAGTGAGAATTATAACGAGTTTCGTACGATTTGTCGTATTCACTTCATTGTTCACTTTGAGAAATTGAATGTTCGCACTGAAGTAACCGTTCTCAAGACTCTAGATATGCGCACTTCTGAAATTGTGTCGAACGCTTGTAGTTGTTCACGCTTATGTAATGAATCTATGACTAAACATTGTTACCGAGTTAAGATGACTCGTGGTGATCACTTTGTAGATGAGTACTAGACTGCCGTTTTTCTGTTCTGAGATCTACCAAGTAAACTCTCCTCCCGCCTACCTCTGCTGAATCTTCCATCTGCTTGGATACTCTTATTGATTCTTTAGCCAGTGTGACAAATTGTATATTCGTCATTGGTTTTCGAGTATCTCTGCTTTACACGTGATTCTCTTGTCGAACTACCATTCGTCCTGATTGTTCCTACAGCCGTTTTCTCTATTTACTAGGAATCTCATTCAAGCACTCCAGAATTCGTGAGTTTCACTTTCCCCTTGTACATCAGGCGACATTTCTTTGTCTCTCGTGGCCGTCTCCTAGTGTCCAATTTCTGTTATGCTTTGACATAGATACAATACTGGTATTGTTCGATCTGCTGCACCAATGTTTATCTTCAAGTTGCACTCTGGCTTTGTTTTGAGTCTGGAACGAATCTTCCTTTGTAATCACGACTTTCGTCAAATTTCTACGTTGCAATTGTTCTGGCATCTAATGTTGTACCGTATCGAATTGACAAACTCTTTGCTTTCAGTCTGTGTCAAAGTTTTTAAAAAGGGTAGATTGGTTTATTGGGGGTTATGCCTTTCTTCACTCAGAGCAGCTGCCTGATGCGAAATACAACGTCTCACATACATCTAGTAAGTGTCACTCTTTTTGTCAAACAATTAACTTTACAGCCGTAACACATCAAGCTGTCTGTAGGTTACAATGCCAAAAGGACAGTCTTACAAACTTTCCCTTCACACACCCTCACATACTTCTTTGTCAAATATAACTGCTAGTACACATTATTTTTAGCTATTATTTACTACTTGTACAATTTTATAAATATTTTAAAAAATACACGTTACACAAGGGATCAGAGATTA